>OY992773.1:22818135-24050894 GCA_963921325.1 Logfia minima
GTTTAAGAAGGACTTTCCCATTACACATGACACCAGTCTCCACTCTCCACTTCAACCAGCCTATCTTTATATGGTGAGTCACGTCTTCATCGATCCTCCCTAATTTTTGTAACACCGAGCCTTGATATCTAAAAGACTCATGCGGGTGTAGGATATGTTCTCCAATGCAAATGTCTACATCATTGGTCTGCTCGTCCTCAATCTCGTTGAAGTTAAACTGTGAGTATTTAGTTTTTTCTTGGCCGATTCCTAAACCTTGGTCTTCTTAGCCATCCCTCCATTGCTCCAACCGTCTATATAGTCCTACCTTAGTTTTCGATACTAGAACAATATTGTCGGCAAAAATTAGACACCACGAAATGCTCTCCTGCATCCTACACGACAACTCGTTCAAAATTAAGATAAAAAAGGTATTCAACATGTGTCGTTAACATTAGCGGTTATCCTAGAAGCCAAAACCAACTGATAAAACGTGCAAGTTTTTAGCTCACGTCAACACATGTGGAGCCGGATGAATTGACTCACATACACTATTATCTATTTCCTTAAACTTTCTATAAAGATAAGATAAAACATTTAAAAGTTTTAGAAGGTTTGAAGGCTATAACATCTGGTTTAAAGATTTAACTAATTCTATAAACCATGCAGATATCAAAATGAAAATTATAACCCATAGCATAGTGTCATAATTACTGGGTACCTGAACAAGCTTGGTTTGGGCCATTTAATCACTCAGGGGAGCCTAAAGGCCCTAAACCCAACCCAAGGCCCATAAATGCTCAACCTATGTTGCAAAAGCAGAAAAATGCCTACTCCGTAATAAGAATGGTCCAAAAGGAAACTTTTAATCAAAATCACAATTTCAGTCCTTCAATGTATAATATTTACATAAAAAGTTCTTATATTTATGGTAAAAACAAGACGTAGAGTTAGGTGCTGCTAGCTACACCTAACATTTTCCTTTCATCCATAAACCAATTAATGAAATTTTTTTGAAGCATTTTTGCTAACAGTATCCTTTCACGACCTAATATCTGTAAAAAACTATCTTAATAATAGTTGTATTCTACGCAAGGATGCTTTACTACCTTTGATTTAATTGTGTCTTAGCATTTTTGGCACCATTGATGTAAGTCAATTGCCCAAGGGAACTAAACAAGGTCATAACATAACGTTAAAAGTTACACAAAATATGACAATAGTACTCGTCTACTTTCAAGAGCCAAGGCTCTGCAACATAACAATTGGCCCAATTGTCTGAAGAGCTTGTTGAACCATTTGTTAGCAAAACGAGTTTCATGAATTAGTATAATCCTGAATATTAATTAAATAAAATAAATATATTAAAACTAGAATATTAGTCATAAGTTTCGTAGACAAGAACAACAGTTCGGACACATCCAGCATTTTTTATTTATAAAAGCACATATTTCCAATTATCACGAAAGTTTTTCAATCATCACAAAACATTAAATATAAATTTAAGATCAAAGAATGATTAAATATTCAAATACGGACATAGTATAAAACAGTTATTCCATTTCGACCTGGATCAATTATGAACGTTAGAATCATGGTCCAGCTGGCCAGTGGGCCACAAAGATACTTTATTAGGATGCATGATTCCAATTTAGTAGTAGAATAACAATTAGTATTTTGCAAAAATACTGTATTTATATTGGTCTAAAAGATATTTGCTTGGTTATAAAATTGTAAATAAGTTACATTCAAAATTTCAAATACAAGAGTTCTAGAGACGAATACAGTATATTCCATCCAACTTCATAAAGACTAACACTGTATTTCAGAGATTTGTGGTGAGAGAAAAGAAAAAATTTGAGAAAAAGTGAAAAATAAATAGGTGCTTTTTAGATTTTTAAAGAGAAAAAATGAAAGAAATAGAGGTGAAATTGTCCGAAAATTTCTTTTATAATCTTCATTTCAATTTGGGGCGATTTGAAAAGGGAGGAAGTTATATCATGTATTTGTTTAGTTTATTTTTTTTCCCTTCCTCTCAACTTGAAAACACCAAAACTGAATTTGTAATCACTCCTATTCTCTTCTTTCTTGTACTTTGATTTCTCTTCTTTTATTTTCCGATTAAAACTTTAGAACAAAGTGTAAAGCGAGTGAAATATATCTAGTTTTCAAGAGAAAATAATATATCATTATTATAGAAACAGAAAACGGCTTTCAGAAACAAAATATCTTGTCAACTAAAAGAAAAAGAACGTTGCCAATTAAACAAGTATTGTGATCCATTTTAAAGAACGATGGATCCTTAGACTTTCATTATTATTGTTATACTATTGGCATGTCATGATGTTACTACTATGTTACATTTTTTTTATGTGTGAGACTCATTCCAGATTCTTAAAAAATTCTCAAAACTATTTTTTTTTTGCTTACATCATGATATATAGTATCTGGTTCAGGTATAACGTATTTTAGAAAAGACACTAAAAATTAAAAAACTTACAATATGTCCATACATTCTAGAAATCGTATTGCTTTCATACCTGCTAATAATTGACTAAACTAAAGTTAATCATTTTCATAATTTGAACTTTGAAGCATTAGCTTTATGGTAAAATATTCCAAAAGTTTATTGATCAGATGCATTATGGGAGCACTTTGATCAAGTCGTCCAACTACCTATCTTTATATCTATCTATCTATCTATCTTATGCAACAAGTTTATAGGATTTTGCAGAAGACTTTGACCTTGACCTCGAACGGGTCTTCTGGGGTGCAAGATATATATCTAGTGACGAAGACATTTTCTTTATTATTATTTTTTTGCAACAAGAGATGGAGCTTGAAAAGTAAACGATCAATAGTCTTAACAAATCCATGTAAAGATTGAATTAATTGTTTCGGTTTTTGACAAATGATATTAGCAACGAATTTCGTATCTCAATTCTTATATTTCCATTGATTTTGACATTTTAATTTTATTTTTAGCTTGATTTCTGTTAGCAAAAAGGTCCTCAAAATCTGAATAATCAATCATTGAAGATTTCTCTAGTTTTGATGCTACCTAATTAATTACATCCTGCTAAAAAACCTAAGCACCAACTTAATGGCAGTATGATTCTAAATCCCAAATACTATATTTTTAATTAATAATAGCAATCAGGAGTAAAACAGTAGTTTTGTACTTGTATGTTATTTATATCCTTCAACAGTTCAACCCCATATATGTCCATGTCCCCATATACAGATATTCTTATTCTTTTAGATGTATATGCATGTGCCTATAATTAACGTCTATTTATTTTGTTTTATTTTATTTTAATTATATTGCAAGGTTACAGAGAAACTCAAACTAGATGGATACATGTACCATAAATGGAATTTAGCTAGTGCAACTAACCCAACAACCACAAAATGCAACAAGAAGATAGTAACAGTTTCTTTGACTAAAACCTAACTTAACCTTAAGAGGGTTAATCACATTCATAGCTTCCACTTGCACCAAACACCAAATGTGATGCCCACTTGATCCACCAAAACTACAAGTCATCCCAAAAACTAATTCAGGCCACCACAATGATAAAATTCAACCCCTCAATATCCAAAAGTCTCAAAGAGAAAGAATCCTGCGCCTCAATTGCTTGTTAACCGGAAGCTCCTCACAAATTTCTTGGAACCTAATTTCAATATTGCATTTAGACTAACTTGAAAAGATTGTAATCAACTAGGGAGTATAACATTTCTTAAAGTCAGGATATTTGTTAAGCAGGGCAATTTTTATCAAAAAGGTAGTAGCATAATTATCAAAATTTACTAAATTAGAGAACTAAACATATATCGGGTATGAGTTTTTTGTGATTATGTTCCTTTTAATTCAACTGAACTTATAGTTTTATTTATTTAATTAAATTTTATTTTTGGGTATTTAGATATCATATTTGTTTGATATTTATGTAAGATATTTCTGATATATACACTATTTCAGAAAATGAAAAGATTTTCCCACTATTTCCTTTTTATTTTGTAAAATTGCAAGCTTGGTTCAAAATAGTCATTACTTGACATGAGTAATATCTTTTTAAGGTTCTCATCCATTTCGAATTCAATACCGTAGTAGACTCAAACTCTCTTATGCAGATAACGAGCTAGAAAGATACGATGTTATAGCATAATCTTGGTTGGGGTTAGTTATATGGGTCAAACTCTTCCATTTTTAATTAATAGTTCCACAACATGAGTCATTAGTGTAACACCTTAGGCAAATCTCACATCGGCTGTGGACATGAGTGATCTTGGGTTTATAAGGTAAATCTCATCCTTACCAGACACAATGCGTTTTGGGGCCACAAGCACAGCAGATCCCGTGAGAACTCTGTAGTTAAGCGTGCTTGAGCGAGAGTAGTACTAGGATGGGTGACCTCTTGGGAAGTCCTCGTGTGGTCGCCAAGAAAAAGCCGTGCGCCTGCGGGCAAAACGGACAATATTGTGGTCGTGGTAAGGCGGGATGTTAGAATTAGTGTACTTAAACAAAAATCTAATGAAATTATATCACAAACCTCAAGTGTTAAGTTTTGAAAAGTCAATGGTCAACACATGTGGAATTTTCATGCCCATAGAATCTTTATTCACAAGAAGAAAAAGTTGTCACATGATTAAACAACTGGAAAAACTAAGACTTCTTAACTGGCAACTTGAACAGCAAAGTCTTGTTGTCAATCCTTCAACATATTGCATGTACATTTACATAGTTGCCCTCAAGTCACCTAGAAAAGGTCAAATTAAGGTTAATCCAATATCCTTTGAGTGTATATAATTGATACCCTATTGGCATAACTTGACACAACTTTCAGTATATTTCTACTAAAACTCTAATATCCAACATTTGTGTCACCCCCTTTTTCTCTGATTCTTGAAATAAAAAAAGAAGTAAACATGCCTTGGTTGATTGCATTCAAAGGGAAATCTGGATTCTCAGCTAGAAACACAGCTGAAGATGTTACAAAAGGCATTGATGGACATGGCCTAACTGCTATTATTACAGGTATCTTTCTCTCTTTTTTCTATAAAAAAATTACAAATTTTGGGACTTCAAGATATTTTTGAATCAAGATTTTATATGGGCTTTCTGTTTACCATTCATTAGAACAGAAGTCAACACATGCAGTTTGAGAAAAAAAAATTGTTCCTTTTGATGGGTTTGATTCATTAAGTGGCTAACGGATAGTGTTTGTACTTGTGTGATTTGATATTTTGATCTACTTAAGATTAAAAGTTTGCAGCCTTTTCACCCTCTTTATTTGTACATAAATAACGAAAACTTGATTTGAAGAAATGAAATATACAGACAAAATTATCACAGAAAAGGAACACCAAAATAGAAAATGTGCATTTGGGTTTTGTTTTGATGGGGTCCAGTGACTTGTAAATACTCTATCATTCCTAAAAGACAGGAAACATTATTAGTCATTTTTTCCATTTGCTAGAAAAATAAGAATTAAAATTTGGTGCATCTTTTATCTTAGTGATACCAAGTATGAGATGTGAATGGACTAAACCAAAAAATTCACTTTAAGAAACTTCAAAGATTCTTTTATGGGGACTTATAGCAGTTGAAACCTCAAATCTCAAAAGGTTCAACTTCAATATTTGTTGCTTTAAACCAAAATCCCATTAATAGTTATGTCTATAAGCATCATAGTTTAAAATGCTATTTAATTTAATCTATCAATTTTTATCATTTAATGAGCTAGCTATTTTCAGGGCCAACAAGTGGCATTGGACTCGAAACCGCGCGTGTCCTAGCTTTGCGCGGTGTACATGTAGTTATGGCAGCCAGAAATGTGGAAGCCGCTACAAAGTGTAAGGAAACCATAATAAAGGGTTGTGCGACCGCCACCATTGATGTTATGGAGCTTGATGTAAGTTCACTAGAATCTGTAACAAACTTCGCGAACGAGTACATTTCCAAGGGTCTTCCACTCAACATTCTCATGTAAGATCATATCTTGTTAGTTGTATATGAAAATTATTTGGCGAGTTAAAAAAAGGGACGACGTCTATGTAGTTGACTGCACGAATGTTAGGTGTTGTTTGAAACATCTTCTTGAAAAGAAACTAAAATTTCAGTACTCCAATTTTTTTATTTTATTTTTTATATTTATAAGATTGATCCCTCATTTTACCTTTGTTGCACACAAGCTTCATGCAGTTAGTTGCACCGATGATTTTCTCATAAATCTAATAAAGACTTCCTTGTTATTTTGTAGCGCTAATGCAGGGATAATGGCTCCTCCATTTTCCCTTTCTAAAGACGGAATTGAGAGTCAGTTTGCAACCAACTATCTTGGTATGACTTGACTAATGTGTTTTATGTCACATCTTTTTTTCATTTGAAAAAAAAGCTGTTAATGAGATTTGCGTTTCCTTATAATTCAGGACATTTCCATTTGACAAATCTGTTGTTGGATACAATGAAAAATACTGCTAAAAACTGTGGACAAGAAGGGAGGATCATCCTAGTTTCATCAGAAGTTCATAGGCTGACCTACAAAGGTGGAATCGTGTTCGACAAGCTAAACGATGAAAAATGGTACAAAATCACTCTCTTAATCTTCTTTCATAATGTGGGTTCCATTATATAAAGATGAGACCCACATAGTGGGGATGAGTATTAATCGAGTTCACCTAATATATACCTTGCTTTCTTGGATTTTAAATTATGTAAAATGGTCCAAGTCTTTGCCTTCCATTTCTTGGGTCTCACACGTTAGATGACTAATGAAGATGATAAACTTAAAAATGACTTTCCTTTTTTAGATTCATTTAATTTTACCATCTTTTATATATCCGGTTATGGTACTTGAAGTCAGCTAACATCCAAGGTTAACTTTTCAGCTACAACAGTTTCTATGCTTACGGACAATCAAAGCTTGCTAGTATTCTACACGCTAAGGAGCTAGCAAGGCGCCTCAAGGTAATTATTAAGGTCGATACAGAAACAGCAAATGGAGCCACAATATTTATGTGGTTTCTGGATCGTTATAGTATGTTGAGATTAATAATCAGTTTAGCAAATGGAGTGTAGTATCTATCAGACTCCATATTTAAAAATAACTTAAACTTGAACAAGTTCTTAATTTAGTCGATATTTGGCTCGTTGCTAAGCAGGGTAATGACGAGTGTTATGTTTATCTTTGATTACAGGAAGAAGGAGTAGACATAACTATCAATTCTTTGCATCCTGGAGTTATTGCAACCAATCTTTCACGTCACTCGAGCTTTATGTCAGGTAATATCCCTGTATTTCGATTCAGTTTACAAAAAAATAAAATACATAAGTTTCCTTTCTTGTTCATGATGTTAACTTTTATCTTTGCTATGTTCTAAACCACAGTTTGCTTATATGGACTCTTTAAACACCTCCAAAAGAATATCCCACAGGTTTGTTCTTTTGCATCTGTGCATCTTTTTATTTAATTTCATGGTTTTGTATTAAACAGAAACAGAACCAACAAATAACAAATGTCAGTGGTTAATTAACTGTTATTTATATTGGTCTTCAGGGAGCTTCAACGACATGTTACTTGGCGTTGAACCCAAAGGTGAAAGGGGTTAGTGGTGAGTATTTCGCCGACAACAATGTGGCTAAACCGAGTGGTAAGGGCAAGGATATGGAGTTGGCGAAGAAACTATGGGAATGTGGTACGGAACTCACCAAATCAAAGTGATTCACATTTTGTGTTTCTTCTTATGTAATATAATCCACGTTTTAATTCTTTTTGTCTTTTCATTTTCTTTGTGAATATCGTGGATGATTGTTTCAATGTTGTTTTTGCTTGTTTTTTTAGAACCGGTTGTGGGGATATGTGTATGTATCAAGTTTTTTTGTTGTTGTATTTGTTTGTGTACAAACATAAGAAATTTTTAAAGATTAAGCTCTATCTTTTCTATCATTTAAATTTGTAGCTTTTATTTCAACAATCCATAAAAAAACAATTATTCAACACATAAACCAAAAGAATCTAAGTTAATTATTTTATTTCTTGGGTTTTGATTTTATATTTATATAAGAAAGTTTATGTGTTATTGACGACATATATATAGGACGTAATTAAAATATGAAAAATGACAGATTGTATTCATCTAAGAAAGTCAAGAGGTTAAATATACTTTTATTTTTCCGTGCTTACACCTCTATCTCTTTTGATAATAAAAGAGAATATCAAGTGTAAATATGTTGTCTAATCATGTAGGTTATGCTCAAAGTTCAACTACAGGTAAGCTTGCTTCTGCATGCTTGAAATTTATGCAAGAGCTAGAAGTTTATTAATCAACTTACTTTGCCCTCTTATTGTTGGTAATTTTAATGTTACGTAATCGTTTTAGTATAATAAAAATGATACGTGTATTATAGGGGTTTGATTTTAGTTCTAATATATAAACTAGGAGGTACGGAGTGCACACTTATGTTAGTTTAGGCTAGTCCCGGTTCGACTGAAATGGTATGTCCGAGGAGCAGTGCCCATGGCGAGGGTCCCGCTACCTAGTCAGCGGGCAGGGTTCGGGGTAGTGCCCTGAAGCAAAACGATTTAGTTGAAGGACCACATGTGAGAATATTCTTTCCAACCGACACCAACCGATTCTGGATTCAAAAACAGAAACATGATCATTTGATACACACACAAAAGCATACGAATTTCTCTCAATTATCAAAACACTGAACTTAATTTCTTTCCAAAATCTTGTTTGTTCTTCACAAATTATCCTCATAATTTGACTTTCGAGTAACTCATACATTAAGGGTCGAAATATCAAATTCGGAAAGTGAACTTACATGATTCGTGAAGTAATTCGTGATTAAGAAATACCCTTGTCGATTTACAATACTAATACTTATTATTTCCTCTTTTTCTTGGTCTCCTCCGTTTGTAACTCACTCTCATCAAGAACGGGAAATATCTTTTCCAATGAATCATTTTCATACATTTTGATGTTCAGATTTGGATATATATTATTTAAAAGGCAAATGAAGTCGGGTTGGAGGGTGATTTAGACATGTTTTCTTGAATGGGCATGAACCACGACATGATCAAGTAACTATCTTCCATAAATTTTATACAAATTTGTTACCTGATATTATTCCTTTATTTATTATTTTCTTAAGAGATGAAACGTTCACGGTCGTTAGATAAGCCATCCCCTATGAAATCAGTTTTCTGCTCTTATGGAAGTCGCTATTCAGATTAATTCATACACTAACTGTATCGTGTTATAGTCTAAAAGGCATATATTGCTGAAGATAAGATAACGCATATCGAGTATGCTGTAAACATTATATAACATTATAGATAAAAAATGTTCCGTGATGATTCACGAAATTGTTCCAACAAGTTAAGAAGTATACCTACAGTTCTTTATGTGATTTTATATAGGGTACTGTATTGACCAGTCATATGATGATAAGTCCATAAGGACTCATTGGATATTGGTCTCAACTTTGTCGTACTAGCAAGGTTTGTTAATAAGGATTCATTGCGTACTTTATCTAAAAACAATATAATCACATTGAATCCTAGGACAGAAAAGCACACCATAGCCGTCCTTGATCAATGTTATATTTTTCCATTAACGGGTAAGACTGGAAAATGAAAAGGAAATGGATCAATTGGGTCAAAAGTCATGAAAGTGTATTTGTAATGTCTAAAATATCCTACATGGCTTAATAACATACTATAGTATCGTAATAATATAATTATTTAATAAGTATCTAAGGAATTAATCATTTTTATGTGCTTTTTGGAAATACCAGACAATGATACCATTGAAAACAACGAAGATACAAAGTTACCATACAAACAACTAAAAGCAGACAACACCAAAACTACAAGCACTCAAAATTACAAGCAGTAATAATGAGATGAGCCTAAACTAACAAAGGCAAAACAAAACGAAACAAAAGACCCATGAGAGCAGCTCATAGAAGATGCCAAAACATGCAATCAACCAAAGACCAAACAAAATCTTATGACCATTAAGCCTCCAACACAAAAAAAATAAAAATAAAAGTCAAAGATTCCAGAAAAGAATGGGACCACGATGATGCCAACAAACAGAAGCATTAGCCAAGAAATCC
This sequence comes from Logfia minima, assembly GCA_963921325.1. Taxonomy (NCBI): domain Eukaryota; kingdom Viridiplantae; phylum Streptophyta; class Magnoliopsida; order Asterales; family Asteraceae; genus Logfia; species Logfia minima. The sequence continues at coordinate 22,828,244 of OY992773.1, forward strand.
ATAAATGACTTTCCATTAATTCCAATCACTCTTAACATCCTTCTCTCTGGCTGAAATCCAACCAAATGATTTAATTTGCACTTCCTTGAAAAGATCTAACACCACCTCAAAAGCACGCTTGAACACTTCGTTATTTCTACAAATCCAAATCAAATAAAAAGCAGACCAAATAACACTTTGACCACTTTTCTTTCTTCCAAGCCGAAAAATACCCCTTTCCAAATCCTCCATGTTACTAATACCATTAAAATCCAAACCCCACCATTGAAAGATTTCACCCAAAAGCTCTTTAATTAACGAACAATTTAAAAAGAAATGATCCAACGATTCCACCTATGCCATACAACCCGGACAAAGAACACTATAAAAATCAATATCCATTTTATCTAGCACTTCCTGAACCAGCACTCTATCCAATGTTTTAAAACTCGATTTTTTAGTTGAACCGGCGAGACCTCCAGTTCTGGTCGAACCGATCGGACCGGCCGGTTCAACCAGATTGATTAACTTGCAGCTTTCACACGATAGGAGCAGAGCCCAGGAATTACAGAAACATATACTCATTAAAGCACTAATAGGCTTTTGGCCACCAACATATTTTTAGCCCATTAACATGATTTGGTCAACAAGATCGGTAGCGAACATAGTCATAAACACACACCGACACACATACGCATCCTATATCTTTCTCTCTCTATATCCTTCTTCTTCACCTACTTTCATCTCAAAACCTTAAAAATGGATACCGATGTAAATTGCGTCAATATCATCAAATATTGACGGTGGTGACTGGAGGCTACGGTGGTGGCAGGAGGCTGTGGTGGTGGTAGCTGGAGGGTTGCGGTGGTGGTGATAGCTGAAGAATACGATGGTGGTGGACAAAGGAGGGAGCGATGGCGGCGGCTAGGGAGTTGTGGTAGACAAAAGGATGGTGGTTGGTGATGGTGATTTTAGATCTAGGGTTAAGAACAAGAAAGTGAAGAAGACACAAAATTAAAAATTCAATTTCTAAACTTGAGATCTGGTTTTGGGGTTTCCATTTTCCAACTTTTAAGAATTAAAAAACATATATATACGGGTCAACACCGGTCCGGGTCACTGGGTCAACCCAGTCTGACCGAAAACCCGATCGGGTTTGACCGAGTTTGACTTGTACGTTAACCCGCTCATAGTTCGCCCAATCTTCCTCCTGGGTCGCGGTCCAACTGATTCGACCGACCGGCCCGACTAGGGTTTCAAAACAGTGACTCTATCATTTGTAAGCCTCTACATACAAACATAAACCTTCCTAGGAACAAGCTTGCACCACAAAGTTTCCAAACGACTCTTGTTACCAAACAACAATTTTTTATCCAACAACTTTCTAAACTCTCTACCCGAAAACCTCCCATCCTCCCTACGTAATCACCTTCACCAATCCACACTCTCCTTTTTTATAATACATTCTTCTAAGATCCTCTTGAGCTCATATAAATCCCCTAACACCCTTCCTCTAGACTCCCTAACCCCATCCTATCTCCATCTCCAAATATCACCCTCTCACACCCCCTTCTCGCCTACCTTCACCTCTTTGTTTCTCTCCAAAGCAAACAACCTATCAAATTTATCACAAACCACACCCTCGCAACCCATCAAATTATCTTTCCAAAAAACCGTATCCAAACCATTAGTAATCACCATTCGAAACGAATTAGAAAACTTTATCCCAACCTTTATTATACTACCCTAATCTTTATTATACTACCCTAATCCTTTGCCATTCGAGATTCCCCTCTAACTTGGCCACCCAAACTTTCATCCCTACTATAAATAGAAGAAATTATCCTAACTCAAAAAGAATTCATTTCATTCTAAACCGCCACTACCATTTTTCAAGAAGGTCCAATTGCCCTAGATGACTATATATGTAATAGCGTGACTTTAATATTAGCTATTATTTGATCTATCGACTCATGTTAAAGTAGTTGTGGTTATATTCTTATTGAGTGTTCTGTTCATTAGTTTTTACATATATATGACGATATGTATCTTATTATGTCATTTTGTTATTTTAATATCTAATTTTATTTTAACAATTATTTGTTGAACATGCCTACGTATTAAAAAGGTCAATAAATTATGTCATTTATTAGTTGTTCTATCATAGAGTAAATTGCACAATAGGTTAATATTTTTATTAACTTATTGTAGTTCTTATAAATATTTATCATATCAAATAAATATTGTTTAAAGTGTCCATCAAAGATGTGTTACGTTTTTTATAAGCTAAAAATTATTTTTTGATTGTTTTATCATCAACTTGCGTATCCACCTATCAATTTTGTATCCATTCACATTTTGTACTTTTCCATTTAACTTAATAACACATGCTTTGCTAGGCAATTCAATACTTCATATTTGTGTGGAACTCATTTAACAAGAATCATCAAACACTATGCACTAATAAAATATTACACCACATACTCAGCTAAACTTTTATAGATTTTTATGTTTTAATTTTCATGTGTTATACCGCATAAATGTAAGTCAATAAACTAGTATTTAAAAGAAAGTGAAATGTTTAAAAAAGTGATTGACACATTATAAGTACACTAAATTAAAATCAATAATACAAGTACGTCGTAACATAATTATTGTATAACAAGTAAATATTAACTCCCATATTTCATTTTTTACTATAAATCTGAAAGGAAAATTGTTAATATACTTAAGTTTAAGAAATGGGCATAACTAAATTTAACAGACTAATTAAGAGAAACCATTGAATGACTTTTTATAAATCTTTACTTTTAAGAAATGGGCTTTGCTAGAAATATCAATGACAAAAAATAGAAAGATGAAAAAAAGTAAAAAAAAAACTGTCTTTTTGTTTATTTTTATCTTTTTGGTTTAAAGATTCAATTTTTTGGGTTTTCTCAAAATCGTAAGAGCAAAAAAATGTGGGTTTTTGGGAGAAAAGGGGCATCTGGGTTTTCAGCATCATCAACAGCTGAAGATGTCACTAAAGGAATTGATGGAACTGGTTTGACCGCCATTGTTACAGGTGATCTTCAATGCAATTTTCTCTTTTACTTGTATTTGCAAGATTTCCCTTTTTATGGGTTCTTTAAAAGTTTTAATTTTTATGAATTATTGTTGGGTATTGATCTTATGATTAACTAAAAGGAATTAATTAGTTAAGAAGGCTAGGGTTTAATTCCTTTGGGATTAGAGGATGTGTGATTTTGTAGTGGTTAAAGACGGAGCTATGGTTTGTATTCTAATTGCTGGATCAAAAGTAGAAGTCAAGTTTTGTTTTTGAAGTTTCACATTCAAAATTTACCCAAAACATTTCTAGTTTTGTTATTCCAATTGATTTTGATTTTAGTATATCAAAGTTATAGATTCATGATTATAAATGATTAGACCCTAAAAGTCAAATATTGACTTTTTCCAGGAAGATGAGCTTTTAGCAGCTTAAGTACTACGTGTTTTGGTACTTTGAGGTATTTGATAGTGTATCATTGGCAATTGATCGTGTTTGCGTATCAGCAGTTTGTTTTGCATATGATTACTGATTTGTGATTACTCAATCTCTTAACATGATGTAAGCCTTGACTTTTGTGATCAAAGTAGGAACTTTGCGCGCACATTGACTTTAGACAATGAAACATTTCTCTAATCCTATATTCCTATGTATTTAAGGTTTTGCACTTTTGCTAATGGAACAAAGCAGCTACTTATATATTAATTTTTTTTTGTGGTTAAACATTATACCATCTTTTATAAGTAGCTACATGATTATTTTGTGTATATTCAGGAGTTACAAGTGGTATCGGCAGTGAGACAACACGAGTCCTGGCATTGCATGGTGTACATATAGTCATGGCAGTAAGAAATACCGAAAGTGGTAATAAAGTCAAAGAAACTATGCTCAACGAAATTCCTACTGCTAAAGTTGATGTAATGGAGTTGGATCTTAGCTCTTTGGAATCCGTAAGAAGTTTTGCAGCTGAATTCAATTCTTCGGGCCTTCCCTTGAATATTCTCATGTAAGAAACTACAAATTAACACTTTCTCTAAGGTCTTGTATCATGAAGAACTGATAAAAAGATCATATGTGCATAACCAGGTAAGATGTTGTAAGAAAAAATCTATTTTTAAAATAAATTAAAACATATTCCTAGCTTTAATCAACTAATAATCTGATTCTGATTTTCAAGCCTCGGTAGTCACGTTTAAAGTGCACATCCAGTCATCCACCCCTTAAAAACGAGTTGTTGAAAGTAACTTTGATTATCTTTTTGTATCTTTGGAAGTAACAATGCAGGGGTTATGGCTCCACCATTTACGCTTTCAAAAGACAATATCGAACTACAGTTTGCTACCAACCATTTAGGTATGTTGGGATCATAGCTTATGTATTTGAATTTCTATCTTACATGTGATGCTACAAGTAGAGTTGCATGATGTGATCAATGTGTTGATTATTAGGTCATTTTCTTTTGACACAACTTTTACTCGAGACCATGAAGAATACATCACACGAACAGAAAAGAGAAGGAAGAATAGTCAATGTATCTTCAGAAGGTCACAAATTTGCATACAAAGGAATTTATTTTGATCAATTAAACGATGAATCGAGGTACACAAATGAAAGGCACTTGCTTTTTAGTTATATTCTTCATAATTTATCATTTGACAATGCACTGGTACACACGTTTATCCGATACTTAAATGAATAAGTATGCTTGAACTCTACTCTGCAGTTACAACACACTATACGCGTATGGACAGTCAAAGCTAGCCAATATACTGCATGCTAAGGAGCTAACAAAACACTTCAAGGTATTTGTAATGCTTTACTAGACATATAAATAATGAAATTCTCATGGGAGATCTATACTAGAAAGTGTTGCAATTTTCATGGGGCAAAGTGAATATATATCTTTTTTTAGAGAACTTTTGGAGACCATCATATCATATCATATCAGTTTTTTGGGTTTTGTTCCGTTGTGCCAGTGTCGGCCGTTCCCTTTTATTTGTTTTCTGGATCCCATCTCTGCATTATGACCTATCAAGTATAACGTTTGTTCACTCCAAAAAAGCAGGAAAACGGGGTGAACATAACCGCAAATGCTCTCCATCCTGGATCTATTGCAACTAATCTTCTACGTTACCACAGCATTATCGATGGTAAAACTCACATCCTTCTTATCTTGCATTTCTGCATCCTTCTCACGAGATCTTTTGTTAATTTTTTTTGCGTTGTTCTTGATTTAGGTGTGGTCGATTGGGTTGGCAAATACTTCCTGAAAAACATCCCACAGGTTTGATAATTATTTAACCAATATCATCTATCTTAACTAGAGGTGGCGATATTAACCCACTTACTTAAATCATGAATGGGTCGATTTGGTTATGTTTTATCTTTAGCTGGTCAACTGGGTAACATCAAAATATTCGGTCAAAAAGAAACGGATCAAATAAGTCGAAATCATGTTTTTAATTCATATATGATACATCTTCCTAGACTGTTTCACTAAAAAGGTTAAATTAACATGAAATCATATTGTTTTGCTATGTGACACAATGATTATTTATAAAAAAGATTGTAAAAGTTAAAGAGCTTTTGGACAGTAATGTTTGCAGTTGTACTTAAGACCCGTTTCAACTAAACCTGCCCATTTTGCCACCTTTAACCTTAACTGAAGAACACATCAAGAATGTAATTTTCTTTTAATCCATTTTCTCTCTAGGGGGCAGCAACTACATGTTACCTTGCGTTGCACCCACAAGTTAACGGGGTTAGTGGTGAATACTTCATGGACAGCAACATAGCCCAGCCAAATTCGTATGCTAAAGATGCAGAGTTGGCTAAAAAACTATGGGATATCAGCTTGACCATGGTAACTCCATAGCTAACATTAAACATGGCTGCTTCACTGTATCAGTGTATCACTAGGTTAGAATTAGACTGTAAATCTTGATAAATGTACATGCACTGTTTCTATGCTTGAATGTTGATATTGCGTGATATCTAAACCGTATGTTTTAAAACACAATATATGCCCACGGTGATATTTTCATGTAGATGCTCATTTTAGTGTAGACCTCAAATGTAACTCAGGTGGTCTAGGTTCAAGATCTTAAACCAATTTCTTAATTCTTAGATATTCGATATTTATTTCTTAACCGTTTCAGTAAGATTCAATCTTTACATATACTTCACCTTATATGCGGGGCTTGCCCGAGTCCTTTTGCATAAAGACTATGCAAATTAGAACTTCTAATTTACAAGTATTGGTCCTGAATTGGTTAGTATATGCTTTAAATAACTTGAAAAAAGTATGTCTTGCAGATGAAACTTTTATATGATGTATTTTTGCTGACGTAGCAGCTATACAAATGCTGATAGATGAGATTTGAACAGACAACATCTTGATTTATCAAAACCGCTTGAACAAACCAAACTTGACAAGATTGTGAGGGTTATTAATAGAATCGAGGTTATATCGAAGGGAGGTTTTTTGTAGTTTGCATTTAAGTTATAAGTTGGTGGCTCACCAAACCCGAACGGTGGGTCTCCATCTCGCGAGTTATTAAAAACGATACTCAAAATTCAAAATTACGACTCGGCTTTCTTCTGAACTTATGCAGCACAAACAAAATGACAATTAAACTCTGATTTAGATGATGTTATAAGATGTGTTTTAAGAACTGTTTCATACTAGTTTAAAACAAAACAAAAATCTTTTTTATCAGTTTGTATTGTTTATCTGTTTTCAAAAACATAAGCATTTTATAAATGATTGGAGACTTTATGAAATAATGTAAAAGTGGTGTTTCAAATTGCAGGGACTGTATGAGCATACAACTTACCATTTTAAGTAGGTTATTTTTGTTTTTCACATAAGTAACTTATTATTATAGAAAATATTCAATTAATGTCTGCACTTATTGACGAAATATTAAGTACAATTATTATACACCCTATTATTTTAGTTTGTTGAAACGCCAAGTTAAATCAAGAATGCTAGGAGAAATAAGTTTGTACAATTTGCTACATTTAAAGTAATGAAATGTAACATTTTATAAGTACGTATACTATAAGCAATAAAACGTCCCTCTCTAGCCACATTGAATCAAATGTTTTATTAAACATTGATGATACATAAATGTATCTTTTTCTTCTTCTTCTTCTTTTAATCACAAAAACTTACATTATAAGTTTATTGCATGTATTTTTGTAACTCACATTAATGTCCTCTAAAACCGAAAGCAATGGACTACTCGGATATTCTTCATGTTCAACCAAAAACCATGGTGGAAGGATATTAGTAGCCCACTACTTTAGGTTTATAAGGGACTCGAATTTCTTATCTCATACTAATGTGGGACGGGTTGTTACAAACTCCTCCACTTAAACTCCTAACGTCCTCGTCAGTCCGAAACATAACTAATAATCAGGTTCAATACTCCAGGAGATGCACGAGCCGCGTACCCGTCACATTTCGAGAGGCTATGGCTCTGATACCCTATGTAACGTCCCCTAAAGCCGAAAGCAATGGTCTACTCGGGTATCATTCAGGTCAATTAAAAAATCATGATGAAAGATAATAGTATCCCACTACTTTAGACTTATAAGAAATTAAAATTTCTTAACTCATACCATTGTGAAACAAATTATTACACATTCACTATCAAATTATGTATCCTGTCATTATTGGCAATCCCCTGTTCCAGTGGCTGCTGTTCGCCGCAACCCTTTATTCCTTTTATTTTCTTTTTGTTCTAATTCAAAGTCTTTGTTTATTATATGCTTTAACTCGCCAGACTTTACATATTTATGTTCTGACTTCTGACTAAGATTCTAGATATAACTCACAGATATTTTAGTTATTTCGGCTACATATGGTGTAAATTGCACTGACTACATAAGTCAAGCATCGAATGGCTTCCATTAACGTTGTTATAGTTTGAATATTCACACCCACTTTTCCAAATCATCACTTAATACTATAAATATTATATAATTAAACATAAAATTAAGGTTTTTTACATTACATATAGTAGAAATCTTAAAAATTAAATAGTTGATTACATATTTTATATAGCGTAACAAAAGTAACCACCAAAATTCATAAGGCTTTCTCTCTATCTTCGCTTGTACATGTCTTATCATTAGGTCCTGAGATACATATTCACAATACTAATCAATAAAAGCTTAGTGAGTTCAGACATTTTAAAAACATAGAGTTAATAAGTTAATAAAACTATTCTATAACAAGTATAGATAAAACGTATACTAACATAACAATTTCATCCTATAATATACAATCAAACTTTAACATGTATAAAGATTCATGTAATACTGTAACTATAGTTGTAACTGTAAAAGGTATCTCATGATGTAGAGAATACTTCGGGTGGAAACCAAGTAATTAGCGTCTGAGCACTAATACTTGTAATTGCATGATTGGTTTGTGCCCCGACATAACCAAGTATAATTTAGTGTAGAAACACATATATTGGTTCCTGTAGATCTATAATCTGTAATATGTAAGTTGTAATCATTAGTCAGCGTCCCGACATATCCACCTATATATCACATATATATGTCCAAATCATGCATAAAAAATCTAAACGCTTTAACAACAAAATTTACATAAAAAGGAAATTGTAAATCAATATGTATCTCAATTTTATAAGTATCATGAATAGACCTGATTGCTTTGCTACATTACTCTTTCTAGCTCGTGGACTTACCTATATTAAATGATCATTAGTATCAATTATCATATCTTAATATAATACATATGTAGAATACTACTACTAAGGTCTTATATTTTGTGTTTAACTTTAAATGTCCAAAGTCCGTTATACAATCTAAAATTATTCAAATCTTTAAAATATCTTCTATTTAATTGACAGTATTATAAGTTCTTATAAAACTTGTACGCTAGTAATAGCCTAAAAATTATACTCTTTATAACTCGTAACCTAATCATGGATGTTCATATAAAAACTTAAACACTAACTTTTTTCTTATAATAATTTTATAAGTTTCATAAATAAGACTCTTTAATTTAAATATGTACATAAATATATTTTTTTAATAAAAATATATAACTTTTATTTATCAATTTAAGATAATATTTATATGTCAAATACTGATTTATATTTAAGAAGAAGATATTTTATAAACTTTTAACTGTATTTTAATAACTCTCAAATATTAATCATTTGGGCTTGAAATAATTTAAAATAAAAATAATATTTATATTATGGCTCATAAGATCAGCCTAAAAGGGCAAAGGATAATTGAACGTATCATCTCGAACAACCATTGGAGACTCGATTTAACTTGTTTCTGGACCATTTTCATGAAATAAAATTGGAGTTTTACTTCAGCGTATGAAACGAACCTTCAATTTAAAAATTATCACTTAAAAAATCTACATTTTGTTAATTAAAATATTTCAGTAGCTTATAAAACTAAATGAAAAGACTGTAAATTGATCATTTCTATATCATTTTCTTGATATTAGAAGCTGATTATTACATGTATACATATATCTAATATCCCTGTATGAAAATAGAATGTAAATCTGTATACATTGTTCCAATTTCAAGCTTTATGGCTTATTTTCAGAATTGTTTCTAAAACATACAAAACTTAACTTTTGAACGATCAAACATAGCAATTGACTGAAATTAATTGGACTTTCATATTATGAACATAAAACCGAAGCATAATATATCTTTAAATCAAGTAATAAGTAAAAGATTATACCCTAAATTACTTATTGAGGATGAACTTTGAAGTGACTCTTAATCTTTTAATTCTCACACCTTCACTCACTATTTACTGAAATTACTTTGTGGTATGTGTTTCTAAGACTGAGTTTAAGGTATATGTAAAAATAATTAGTCTAGAAACTTTGTGGCCTTGTGGGTATCGCCAATTTTAACCACGTATGTAGGCAAGTACCTGGTTTTTAACAAGTACATATTATTGTCAGAAATTACAAAATAAACCCTTAAGTCTTAGAGACTCTTTCATAACAGGCCTTAAACTTAGAACTTTCAAATTGCATAATCTTAAAACTTATATTTTGTTTTTAATATTTTTAGTCATTTATCTGTATCATAATATCTTATGAATACTTCATAGTTATTTTATTTATTTATTAATTTTCTAGGATGTTACAGAATAATCTAGTTCAAATCTATTATAAAGTTCGCTAGCCTCTTATGCACGTTATTGATCCATTAGAACAAAAATACATAGTAAAGCTTTACTTATTTATTTGTATGTATGTAACAAGATGGCTGATTCTAGTTTCATTTCGAATTTTACCATTTTTATCGTGAATCACATAAACCAAAAATTAGGTTCAACGATTATGGAAAATAAATTAACCTAAAATATGGTTAGATACTTAGGTACATATGTAGGTGTGTTTATAATATAGATATAATACAACCATTTTATTATATGAAATTGATGGACAACGTGATCATGACTAAATTAAATGTGCATGCGCTGTAAAAGGTATTATTTTACTTAAACAATACCGTTGTATATGTAAGACTTTTCTGCCATATGATTATAAAAATGAAAATAGTTAAGAAGAAAAAAAATAGATAAATAGATAAAAATTAGTACAACGTCAGTGACTATAATAACATAATCTTATAAAAAATATATATCAAATAATTCGATTATGTGAGCTTGGATGACAGTACGAGTCCATAGCAACTGAGTTGCGATTCGGATAGAGTCGAGACCTGTAATTGTTTCCTGAAACGGGCAAAGTTTGAGCTTTATCAAAATCTTTGCATAAATAATGTATCTGAAATGCATACTAACAAATTATAGAATCATATTTTCATCTTTGCTACTAATTTGCCAAATCTAAAGATATCAACACTACTTGTTTTACATAATAGTTTACAAGATCACTAGTTTCATTATTAGCAATCGCACAGTAACCAATCAATGAATAAAACACGAACAATTTACAGTCGATCAACGAACAAAAGAATTACAAGTACAAGACTCCAAACAATCAAAATCTTCTTTCTGAGCTTTGCCAAACTTCAACACATTGTTGATCCTTTCTCGTTACAAACATCTTGTTTCCTCCAAAACCCATATACGTGATCCTATTTCCACCCAAATCCTTCGCTCTTCCTAACGTATTCTTCCTAAAGATTCGATCTTTTTCATTCTTGGAAGAACCCATCAAAACCTCTGACCATAGCTCCAATTCCCCTTGCTTCCCACAAAAAACATGATTCCCATGGGTTTCAATCTTGCAACTCATCCCTTCTTTCTTACCATTACTAACTTTTCGGGTATCACCAAGACAATTCCATGAATTATAAGACCCAAAGTTTCTTAAATCGATATAAGAAACTTCTCCTGAGTTTATACCAATCTTGAAAACAGCTGAAAGGGTATCAGAAACTGTGATATCCGAGAAACAATCAATGTTTTCCTTGATTTCCCAAACTGCATTTCCTGATCTTATATCCCAAAACTTTATGTTTCCTGAAACCCCTGAAGGACCGCTATGAGACCCTGAAGCCATTAACAAATTAAGACTAGGAACCCAATTCAATTTAGTAGATGGAATAGCAGAATCAAGATCAGCACCAAAGATTTCATTATGGGCAATCTCAGAAATAACTTTGAAACTATTAAGATCATAAACCATGATTGAATTTGAATTCCTTCGACCCGATTCGAAACTAGTGAATAAATATTGAGGAGAAATCCCGATAGCTTGAACAGTTGAGCTAGATTTAGTTACATTTTCCCAATTTAAGGTTTGTCTAACAAAACCCAAATCAACATCAAGAATTTGCAACCCAGAAAAATCAGTAGCACCAGCTGCCACAACATTTGTTGATAAAGCTAATAATGAATCAATAGCTGTAAAATTGGTCAAAGTTGTTGACTTTCTTTGTAAAGACCAATCAAAAGATGTAATTCTGCTACCATGAGAAACATGTACTGACCCATTTGGTGTTGTTGCAATTGCAGAAGGTGAATCCCTGCCGCTAAGAGACAAAGTAATTGATTTTTCAAGATCAAAAGCTTCAAATTGAGATGGGTTTGATTGAGATTGAACAAGTATATCATTAATTCCATAAAAGTTTGCTTCAAAGATGATATCTTGAATGTCAAAAGACTTAGCTTTTGATGGTAGATTACCTGTTCTTAATACAGATAGAAGAATTGAAAACAATTCAGGGTCTCTATCAATAAAAGGGATTTCATCCCTTTCACATGATTCAAAAAGATTAGAGAAAAGGGTTTTGGAGCCAGCTAGGGTTAGGGTTTGTTTGGTGGTTTGAAAAAGTTGACCACCCACATCAATGGTGATGATATTGGTGGATGGATGGTGGTTGTTTTGGTGATTGTGTGAAAACCCATTTGAGATGGGGCTTGATTGTGAAAAAGGTGGCATCTTTTTAAGATTTGTGTATTGGGTTTGATTTTTCTTGAGATTTTGTGAAAGAAAGAATGTGTAAATAGTGGTGGAATGATAGGGAAAATGGGTTGGTTTTGTAAAAGGGGTGAAGGTAAGAATCAAATTATATGGCGGTCAACATGAGTGGTGGTCAACAGAGGAGGCTGGTAGTTTGTCTCAGGGAAGAAGGCCAAGCTGGACCAGATAATAGTTGATTTTGTGAATATATTTTGTATATTTTTTAAGTACTCAATATTTAGGAAAGATTCTAAGCAAATATAAAATAGGGAAACTGCATTTTGAGATATGGCATGTGTGTCTTTTAAGATTGGGTAATTATTTTTATTTGTTTAGTATGTGAAATAATAATTATTTTTTTTATCTTTAATTAAAATATTAAGTGAAACGTGACTTAAGCAAAAAAACAATTTTTGCTGTAAAATATGCCCTACAATTTACTTTAATTATTTTTTCAAACGTCCTAGGATCTCTTTCCTTTCTTAAATATACTATTATATTTTCCTACAAAACAATTTATCTAAAGAATGACCGTACCCGCATATATCATATTTAGAAAATGAGATATAGACTTAAAACTATAAGCTAAAAACACATCTAAAAATGTGGGTGAAAAATGTGATAGAATAATAGGTAAATATTATAAAAGACAAAATATATAAGTGATATTACAAATGAGGTTTGAAATAATCTATTTTTAGGTATATAACATTATTCTACATTTAATTTACTCCGAAATTATCTTTTTAAGGTAACTCATGAGATATAAAGTGTGTTGTTAACGGTACAAATTTTTTTTATGATAATTGATTAATTTACAAGTAACTCTTTAATAATCTGCATTTTTACCCTTTGCCTTTTTGATATGTAAGTTAAGTTCTCGATTTTAATTTAACTGATGTGGGAATACATTAATCAACAATACCAGTTCTTTCTCTAAAACTTGTATGCTTATTGCGGAATTGAGAAATGAAGAACGGAGAAAAATTATGATATTCTCATTAATTATGTAACTAGATGGTTACAGTAGTATATATATATAACTCATATACATTTGATAGCTAAGCTACAGTTAGTTGTTATAACAAACTTCTAACAAACAAACTAACTGGTAGATGGTCCAATATGCCCCCTCAAGATGGACAACGAAAAATGTTTTGAAGTGCCATCTTGTGCATAATCGGTTGTAGTTTAGACGCTGGTAGAGGTTTAGTGAACGCGTCTGCAAGTTGTGATGTAGTACGAATAGGCAATATTTTGATGACCTTATCAGAAACTTTGTCTCGAATAAAATGACAATCCAACTCAATATGTTTTGTACGTTCATGAAAGGTAGGATTGTAAGCAAGCTGAATAGCTGAGTTGTTGTCACAGAAAACAAGGGTAGGATCAGTCTGAGGAATATCAAGATCACGAAGCAAATGTTTTAGCCAAATTATCTCGGTAGTAATTGCTGCGATTGCACGATATTCAGCTTATGTGGAGGAGCGAGAAACTACTGTTTGCTTTTTAGATTTCCAGGAGAGTAAAGAGTCACCAAGAAATACACAGAAACCGGTTACTGATCTTCGAGTATCCTTACATCCAGCCCAATCAGAGTCACTAAAGGCTTTCAATTGGAATGATGATTTAGCTAAAAAGAAAAGACCTTGACCTGGAGAAGACTTTATATATCGCAGAAGATGTTTGACTGCTGACATGTGATGAGTCCTGGGTTGAGTGACATATTGACTTAAACGATGCACTGCATATGTAATGTCAGGCGTAGTAATTGTTAAGTATAATAGTCTCCCAATAAGTCTGCGGTATTGTGATTGATCATCTAGTAATTCACCTTCAAAATTAGATGACTTATATCTAGGATCCATTGGATAATGTACCGGTTTGGATCCCAACAAACCAGTGTCTTGTAATAACTCCAATGCATATTGTCTTTGAGATATAAAAATACCATCCGGAGATCGAGCAATTTCGAGTCCTAGGAAATGTTTCAATGAACCCAAATCTTTGAGTTTAAATTGATTGCTCAATAAGACTTTCACCTCGTTGATGTGTGATATAGAAGCACCAATGAGGACTATATCATCCACATAAACAACAAGAGCAATAAATGAAACTCCTTTTCCTTTAACAAACAAAGAGTAGTCTGCTTTTGATTGAGTAAAACCAATGGAGATTAAAAAGGCTGAGAACTTTGCATACCATTGTCTAGACGCTTGTCTTAGACCATACAATGACTTTTGAAGCTTGCAAACTAGTTGTTTATTATCAGGATTTGGAACTTTGTAACCCTGTGGTAATTGCATATATACTTCCTCCTCAAGATCACCATTTAAAAATGCATTATTCACATCCATTTGTAACAAGGGCCATCCTTTTTGAGCTGCAATTGCCAACAACATCTTAACAGTAACTAATTTGGCAACAGGGGAGTAAGTATCTAAGAAATCAACACCTTCTTGTTGATTAAAACCTTTAGCTACAAGACGAGCCTTGTACCGTTCGATTGTGCCATCTGCTTTTCTTTTGATTTTATAAACCCATCGACAACCAAGAGCTTTTCTATCATGAGGTAAAGGAACAACCTGCCATGTGTGATTGACTTCCAAAGTAGTTAACTCCTCATTCATGGCATGATGCCATTCTGTGTGTTTTAAAGCCTCATTGTAGTTTTTGGGTTCAATTTCTGATGCAATAGACAAGGTATAAGCTTGATAAGAAGGTGACAATTTTTCATAAGAAATGACAGCAGAAAGTGGATAACGACTGGTTGTTGAAATCGGAGTATTTGTTACAAGATTACAATGATAATCTTGTAAATAAGTTGGTTTTTGTCGCTGTCTTTGTGGTCGTTGAACATTTGGATCGGCAGTTGATGTATTAGATTGTATAGAAACATCATTTGGATCAGCAGACTCATTAATGACAGATTCATCATTTGGCACATTAGAGACATTCGGAATGACATGTTGTAAGAAGGGATCATTGACCTGTTTAATTGAAGATTGAATGAATGGAAAGATATCTTCATGAAAAACCACATCACGAGAAATAAAAACTTCATTAGTAACTAAATCAAGCAGCTTGTAGGCCTTTATGCCAGTTGGATATCCTAGCAATACACATGATTTAGCTCGAGGTTGAAACTTCGTTCTTTGGGCTTGTAATGTTGAAGCAAAAGCCAAGCAACCAAAAGATCTGAAAACAGAATAATCAGGATCTTTGTTGTATAATTTTTGAAATGGTGATGAATTTTGAAGAATTTTTGAAGGTGTGCGATTGATGAGAAATACTGCAATCAATATACATTCTGACCAATATTGAATTGGAATTTTAGACTGATAGTAAAGAGCTCGAGCCACTTCCAATATATGTTGATGTTTTCTTTCAACTACAGAATTCTGTTGAGGTCGTTCAGCACATGAAAATTGATGTAGTGTACCTTGTGCTTGTAGGAATTCAGAAAACATTAATTCCTTTGCATTATCAGAACGAAAGACTTTTATCTTTGACCCAAACTGAGTTAACACCATAGCAAAAAATCGAGGTATTATCAATTTAACATCAGATTTATGTCGCATCATGCAGACCCAAGTAAATCTCGTATGATCATCAACAAGAGTTACAAAATATCTGAAACCTTGATATGAATCAATTTGATAAGGGCCCCATACATCACAATGCAAAATATCAAACGGTTTATCAGAAAGCTTATTGGAAGAAACAAAGGGTAATCTTTTCTGTTTTGCCAATGGACAAACAGTACATACATGTTTGTCTATACTGCTATGAATTGCAATACTACCATTTAGAATTTGAAGCTTCTTATTGGATGGATGACCAAACCTTTGATGCCACCTTTGAGCAGAAACATTATTGACTTAATCTTGACACCTTGCAGTAAGTAAAGTCCCTCTTGAACATCACCCTTGCCAATCACTTTCTTGGGCATAATCTGTTTGATCAAAGCGTGATTGTGATAGAACTTCACTGTTAATGTTTGTTCCTTTGTCAAACAAGTAACTGAAATCAAATTCAACTCAAATTCTGGAACATATAACACGTTTCCGAGTAGTAGCCTATCAGTAACCTGAACATTGCCCTTAAAATTGACTTGTATAAGGTCCTGATTAGGCAACCTTACTCGTGTATGGAAAACCTTTTGAGTATTAATGAACATATTCTTGTCATTACATATATGTTGAGTAGCTCCTGAGTCTAGAATCCATACATTAGACCTGTATGTGCCAGAATTAAAAGAAAGAATACGATAGGTACCTTCATTATTTTCTGATGTAGCAGTAACCACATTTGCAGAAGCCATTTTTCCAGTGATTGCAGCAATTAATTGCTCACATTGATCTTGTGTAAGACCAGTTAGTACCTCATTGAGATTGGGAGAATTAACAGAAACAGAATTAGCACGATTATCATTTGGATTTTTGTTTGGTGTGCGATATCCATGCAATTTGTAACACTTCTCTAAACTTTAAAATGGATCAATGAAATAAAAAACGAATCTAATGGATTACAGGAACTGCAAGTTGTTCTATATGTGTGGTCATGCTTGAGCCATTAGCCGCCGTTGTTACAACTCATGTAGTGGTAAAATTGCTTTTAGCGTTTTGAAAAGTATTATTGAAAATTATTGTTGTTAAAAAAGTGAAAAAGTGAAGAAGTAAAGATCGAACAGTGTTATGGATTATGTTCTGTACTTTTAATCAGGGCCGGTCACATGCATGTTTAGGAGGTGCCTATGAACAAGGCTCATCCACATGTAAGGGCCCAAGTTTAAGGCCCAAATTTCTTATTTAGGTTAAATAATACGTATTCTTCAAAAGTCCAAATTCTAAATCAAAGCGGGAAGATGATTACAAGTTGTGCGCATTTGAAACCCTAACTTTTCAATTGCCCAGCTGGTTGTTTAATTGTTCAAATACGGAATTGGTTGTTGCTACGGTTAGCGAATACCATGGATCAAAGAGATTCCAGCTTATCAAATTAATATCTCAATCTGGTGCAAGTTATGTTGGTGCCATAAATCCCTCTACCACACATTTGGTACTTTATTACGGAGTACTAGTTTTTTAATTTTGTAATTTTTGTTATTGTAGCGATTCTGTAACCTAGATTGTTTTATATTATTCGGTTGCTTGATTAGGTTTGTTACAAATTTGAAGGAAAGAAATATGAACTTGCTACTTTGCTAGGAAATTTAAGATAATCATAGTGAATCATCGCCTCATCGGTGGATCGAGGATTGTATAAAGCAAGGAAGACGTGTATCTGAGCGCCTGTATATGAAGCATTGGTATAGTTATGAATGCTTTTATTATAAATGATATAGTTAGTTTATCTTTTTGTACCAGTATGTGTGAGACTGTGTTCCTGAATTCCATCTGATTCAAATAATTTGCAGTGGGTAAGTGATTGGGTTGTTGAAGTTGGAAACCCCGGTTGCTGCTAAAACACATGTAATCAACGTTGAATTTGATGATGGTATTAAATTTGTATATCAGATTATAAAGACTCTGTATATCATATTATAAAGACTCTGCCTTATTATGCAAAACCTGGGTCAGGCTTGTCGTTGTAGCCATGCTTACAAAATTTAGTTTTTCCTTGTTAACTACTCTCTTGAAAAGTTTGTCTCGACGAATGTTAAAAGGATGACATTTCTTAAGTAGAAACAAGCTTACTTTTTTGTGAAATATTTTGAACGAAATTTTGTCTTTTAAGTATTTTTTAGGGCCTCGTTTCAATAAATTGCACTAGGCCTTCAAATTCTCGGGGTCGAACTTGCTTTTAATTTTTTATTCTTTTAGAAATTTAAATAATTTAATAAATTGAAACTAATAACAAAATAAATTAAATAAAAAAAATACATTCATTAAAATAAAAATATATTCATTAAAATAAAAATACATCTTACAATTCCAAAAAATACATAATTGAAAGAAATATATTCAAGCTTCTCCTGATCTTGATCCCGAGACGAAGTTTCACCCATCCTCCTATAAACCTTCCCCTTTTCCATTCCTATTATGAATTTTTCATGTTTCCACACATGGTCCATTGGCATAGACAAAATTCTGAGTGTGGCTTCAATGTCCTTGGTTGGGTAGTAACTTTGTTTGTCGTGACAGATGCCTTCAAAGGTTAATGTGATCAAGTCATTAAACGAAGCGCGAGGAGAAGCTGCGGTACCAGAGGGCGTTTTTCAGGATTTTAGTTTCCTTGCTTTTCCACGTGGACGTTGAACGGATCATCATCAAATAGCGTGGCATTCAGTTTTCCGTTGTTACCCTTTCGTTTCTATCCAAATCCAAGTTATCCAACTCCACTTTTCGCAACGTTATGGAACATTCAACCTTCCAACAACAACGGGATCGAGAGTTAACCACTTTTGGCAGTCCTTCGAAAAGTTCCACAAATGAAAATCTATGAAAGGTTTTTGGCACTCCAACCTATATTGAGCCTCCACCCACAACCAAAAGTTATCGGCATCTTCCCCACTTCCTTGTCATCCTTGAAGCCGTTTTCAAATGTCTCCCCACTTTCGTTATGCCGTATTGAGTTTCGATCACTTTTAAGATAAACCATCCTTGGTCCATTTAAATTGTGGGTTGCGACTATGGTACTTATTCATCACAAGATACCAAAAATGACTAGTTGGATTGGACATCCAACTTTGCACTAATCGGAGTTCGTCCTGGTTCCCCATTGTTGTGGTTGGGAACAACCTTTTTTGTTTAGGTTGTGATGATCCCACCTCCAGTTGTTTGCCTTTAGGACTGTGGTTGTACGGGTTGTTTGAGTTGTTCGATGATAATGAATGTTTGATGTGTTTTGACTAGTATTTGAAGTGTGGTATTTTATACATATGAAAATAAAGGTTAATAAAAGACGGTTAAAAATTAATTTTTAGTTTTTTTTTTTTTGAAGGTATCCGTTCGTCGGACGGCATTCTGGATGTTGAACTACGAAAAATACATCCCCACTCCATATGCTCTTATCAACATTGGATATCAGTCGGGTGTTCTTTACGCCGTCCGGAAGCTCGAGCTTATTATATCGAGGCCGAACAAGCTTGTGAGCCTAAATGAGCTTCTTATATATATATATATATATACACACACACATTAATTACTTATAATATAATAACGTAATATATAACTAGATAACAATAATTATCATATACATACATAATACTTAATATAATAATAGTAAATCTGATTATATATAGTTAAAAATTCACAAAAAATAAATAATTATTATAGATTAATAAAATAAATGTTACTTTAGAATAAACGAGTTGAGCCAGAGCTGAGCTCGAGCTTGTATAATACCAAGCGATTCGAACTTGAGCTTTATATACTAGGTCATAAATGAGTTGAGCTCAAGCTCGAGGTCGGTAAATTTTAAATGAGCGAACTTGAGCCTAATCGAGCTTGAGCTCAGCTCAGCTCAGCTCGTTAACACCCCTAATGGTTATCAGTTTTCACTAATTTAAACTCTAATGGAAAATAAAAATCTATAAAGTTCGCATAATTTATGTATATATTGAAGTAATATAACTTGAATAATTAAAGTTTGTTTACAACAAAAAATCTTTTTACATTATTGGTTTGTGTGTTCTTTAAAAAGCTATCATATAACACTAATACTAGATAAGGGTCGTGAAATTTAAAGGAAAATTTCTAAACCCAATTAACTAACAATAAGAAATTCTCAAACGCTAACTACTAATGTAAAAATAATAAATAGAATCAATAAAATTCATAAAAGATGTCATATTTTATTTTTCCTTCTACAAAGAAAATAGGGTTTATTGATTCGTGATGTGCTAAACTTTAACGTTTTTCTATTGGATGGGGTAAAATTTTAAAAGTTCTATTGTATGATGTAAACCTGCTAAAATCTCTATTGTATGTTGTGTGTCAATTTGAAACCGGGAATTGGATGACGTGTAACCGGTTATGCTTATTTGGCAGGTAAGTCAGGGTCCACGTAGACGGCCACGTCGATATTCTGACCCAATAATTGATTTGTGATGCGCTAAACTTTAACTTTTTTCTATTGTATGGGCTAAACTTTTAAAAGTTCTATTGTATGATGTAAACCTGCTAAAATCTTTATTGTATGTTGTGTGTCATTTGAAACCGGGAATTTGATGACGTGTAACCGCGAATTTGTGTTCGTGCTTTTGGTGTAGACATCTCAAATTTTAGAGTGTGATGGTGCACAGTTGGATCTTATCTATTTAAAATATTATAAAAGATCTTATTTTGGATTAAAGGTATTAAATTGCATGATTTTTATTTGAATACTAATATGTTTCTTTTGAAAATATATACTTCACTTCAAATCATTTCAGTTCTAGCAATCAAATAAGTAAATAATTATAAGAAGAAGATGACATACAAACAATTAAAGTCGAGCATTAATAAATTTTCACGAGCTTCTGTTCTTGACAAAATCATTAAAGGTAACATCAATACGAGTCGGGTAAAACGAGTATAAAACTGGGTTAAATGGGTATATGAAAAGGTGACGTGTTATGCCACGTAGTATGAAAAACTGATGTATTAAAATTTTTACCGGCTACTTGTTGTTCAACTGATAAAGAACATATAATAGAGGTTTTAGTAGGTTTTATACAATAGAGCTTTTAAAAGTTTATCCCATTCAATAGAAAAAAAGTTAAAGTTTAGCGCATCATGAATCAATTATGAAAAGGTGACGTGTTATGCCACGTAGTATGAAAATCTGACGTATTAAATTTTTTACCGGCTACTTGTTGTTTAAGTGACAAAGAACATACAATAGAGGTTTTAGAAGGTTTACATCATACAATAGAACTTTTAAAAGTTTACCCCATATGATAGAAAAACGTTAAAGTTTAGCGCATCACGAATCAATAAACCCAAGGAAATATTAGTGCAATCTATCATGTTAATATATAACTTGAGGGGATGTAATTCTTAAAATGTACAATGAATTATGTAATAGATTAAACCGTAATGTCTTTTTTATCTAGATTATTTTTATTACTCTTGAAAGTTATTATTATTGAAAGAATAAGAATTCAAATAGGACAAAAAAAAAGTGAGTAGGTATTAAACTTGGGACATGTACAACGTATGTAACTATACTACTAATTATGTATGAATCTATGAGGTCATACACAAAGAATATTGAGACACCAATTAATAATATATATGTAGTATACATTATTCAAGTAATAAAATATATAAAAAAGTTACTTTTCTATTTGGACTAAATGAGTTCAAATAAAAAATTTAATAAAATTTTATAAACTAATAGTTATTGATTAACTTAATTATTGATTAAATTTTTAAATAATAAATTATATAATTAAATATATTAAAAGGGTTATTTTTCCTCTTCCTCTATGTAAATGTTGCTTTAATAAAATTTTATAAACTAATAGTTATTGATTAACTTAATTATTGATTAAATTTTTAAATAATAAATTATATAATTAAATATATTAAAAGGGTTATTTTTCCTCTTCCTCTATGTAAATGTTGCTTTCGCAGACATAAAAAGCTATATTCTAAGTTTGCCCGCCCGCAGACAAATAAAGATCTTATTATGTCTTATGTCTTCAGAAAAACAAACTGTTTGAAATGAAAACGTCTGTCCGTCCGCAGACATAAGACCTAATAAGGTTTGCAAAGTAAAAAACAAACGACACCTAAATATATAGATAGATCTAAATATACAACTAACATTTTAGAAAAATGATACATAAATCTAAATATAGATAGATCTAAATATATAATTAACAATTTGATTGGTGCACATGTAAATTATTGGTGAAAATAAGAAAAGAGAAAAAGTATAAAACATGTCACACGTTGTATGGATTAGGTCTAGATTCAGGGCCTGTTTGGCGTGGAGGTTTTAGGAGCTTTTCGGAGCTTTAGCTTTTAGTTTTTGAACGAAAAGCTCATATGAAAATAAAAGTCTTTTTTGTCATGTACAAGCTGTAGCTTTAAAATCCAACAAAAAGCTCAAATTCCCAAAGCTACTAGAAGTAGCTTTTCGCGAAAAGGTTCAAACCTAAAGCTACAGCTACAGCCTACAGCCTACAGCCTACAGCGACAACCTACAACTACAACTACGACTACGACTACGACTACAGCTTAGAGCTAATTTATCAAACATACCCTTAGACTTGCATATTAGTCTTATATAGCAAGATTTATATAAAATTTTATTTTTAACAACCAACTCCTCATCTCGTTTTAATTGTCCATTAAATTGCAATTATTAGACTATCATCCAATAAAATCTCATGGCTCAAAATAAAAATGTACAATTATATTGCGATGAACTAAAATAGAAACGTGACAATAAAATTACGAGTAATTCAAATAAGCTTAATAGCTAGATCAAGGTTCAAGGCAGAGATAGATATGGAAGGTGCAGACATCCAATTTTTCTGTTTAGTCACATGAACAACAACATACTTGTATACAATGAATAAGTACCATGTGAAGATATAATTGATGTGTCTATAAAGATTAAAGCAATAAGATAGACTTCACATACAAGAACTTGATCTTTTCCCAATCTTCTTGTTTAGTCCTACGGATCATAATACACTTGTATACAAATTCGTCAACAGTAGTACCATGTAAACATTACATAACACCACTAGAAAAAGGGAAACTTTTTCGTAACTTTTGTTTTCATATGACTAAAAAGCTGACTGTGAAGGGGGTCAAATGATGCTCAAAGAGCTACAACAGAAATGTCCGAGCTCACAGGTTTGTAACTTGAACCGGAGCCGAGTTTCCCTACTACCCTTTATAACTAAAAGAAAAGTACTGTGAGCTTATTTATCTTACATTATATGGTAGGGTTAGGTTCATGCCACTTTTCAGGCAGCAAAATGGCTTCTTTACTGTGTAACAACACCAACCCAAAATGGGTCAAAACTATCTGCTTCTGATCCTTGATTTCAACTCTTATTTCTTAATTCATCTTGCCGTGTCTAATCATTAGCTGACACCTGGCTGCATCATCGGAAAGAAAGACCAATTCTTGATTGACCCGTTTTCCCTTCCAAGAATTCTCTCGCTCGACCACCAATCGGATTCAGTTCCATCTGTACTATCGAAGTTGAATTCTTTGACAGATCCAAGTGTGGTGGTGGATCTATGCTTCTGATGTCTCTGCCCACCCTCCCCATATTCATTACCTTTTGATGTGTCATCACCATTGGAATCCCGACCGTTTGCCACGTCAGCACAGCGTCTTCTTTCTACACATCTGACAACTTGTTCTGGTGTGACCTCAAACGAGACCCTGTGATCAACCAAATGCTGCTGATCTTCATTTCTACCTCCCATAGTCGTGAGCAGAAATCCATCACGAGATCTGGGAGCTAGAGGATCTGGGGTCATAGTTCCAGATCCCGTTCGTGATTCCCATTGACAAGGCGAGATCTTTCCGCTAGTTGTATATTGAAGGAAGTGGGGCCCACCACAAGTATAATCTCCATCCAGAAATGGGCTTGATGTTCCTGAATTTGAAATTCCCGAACTTGGTGATATCAGATGACCCATCGGGCTTCCAGGGTATAACTGATAAGACTGGAACTCATAGGGTATGACATTATTTTGGTTACTCGATCCCAAAAGCCGAGCATACGGGACTTCCGGCGAGGAAGGTGTAGTAAGATGAACGGATTCAGGTGGAGGTGTAAAAGGAGCTGTGGATGGTTCGGTGGTATACGTCGAGAATACTGGCGGTGAGACTAATTGTGTTTCATGGGCGTAAGGGCCAATAGCAAATATGTTAGCAGGGCCGCCAGGTGAATACATGCTGGCTGACACAGAAGTAAAGGATAGGAAGCCGCCAGGCGAATGGGAGACAGACGGTGGTTCTGATTGAAGAAAAGATGCTGGAGAGGAGGGCGGTGCGATAAATGGAAGAACTATGGAAGATGTTTGATGAGACATGTTTGTACTTATTGGAGGCTCGGTTCTTGATGAACCAGGCTCTGGAACCAGAACTGCATGCCCAATTCTCTTGCTTTGTTTATGAGATCTAAAACACCATGAAATGTTCCAACAGCTTCCCCATCTTCTTTTCTGTAAAAAGGCCAGTCAAATATATAAATTAAGTTTTGACTCGTGTCATTGTAATATGACTCATGTAGAACAATCAAGTATGAACACCAAGAAGTAACTGAAACTTAATTTGTAATTTGCTTATACTTATCTTCACTAATGGTCATGTGTCAAATTACTTCAAGTTGAATTTCAAAACTCAAACTAGAAATTAATTTTGTTTATCAGTACAAGTGCAAAAGTTGCACCCCATTTGAAGTTCAAAAGTCGAATGATCAGACCAGAGGGGATACTATCTTCTTAAACCAACAAAATGTGTTCTATAAGACTGATTGCGAATTCCTCATTAGAGATTAAAGTTCCCATGTTTTCGAACATTTTGTGCCAATAACAATTCAAACGATACCATTTTATCAAACAGAGTAACAATTTCAGAAACATTCTGAAACTTCTGACCAAGTGAACCGTTTTTTAATCTAATTCTACTTCAATCGACTTCCAAAAATTGTATATATGTTTCATTCTGATTATGATGTTTGCCAACATACCCTTCCCATTAATCTCCACAATATTTCACTTAATAGTAAAGATAAATATTAAAATTCAGCTATATAAAACTAAGAACAACATATTTTCTTTCACTAATAAGTACAACATATACACATACATACATGATACTATATATATACATATATATTATACAAAACGCGAAACAAGATCTCTAGCTATGGAGGTGATCAAACAACGAACCCCAGATCTTAATTTTTCAAGAAATCAAAAAACCCGTCACATGTTTTCATCAAATAACAAAACCCATCAAAAACATATGAATAAAATTAGCATAATCGAATAAAAAAAGATCGAAACTTTTTCCTTTTTTTTTACCTGAACGGAAGAAGATTGATTAGCTCTATTCTCCGCCGACTGGATCGCCGACGCGGCGGCGTTAATCGTCACCATGGTATCATTCACACCTCTCATCTTCCAAAATCAACAAACCAAATTAAAATCTATCACTTTCTCTCTCTAAAAGTATATGTAAAATGCTCTCTATATCACTTTTGAGGTCAAAAACGGCAATGTTTAATTATTTGTATATAAAGTAAAAATTATTATTAGTATCGGAAATATAAGCTAAAAAGTCTAAAAGGCGCTTTCATATATATAGGGATGTTAACAGTGAAATGACATAAAAACCCTTTTATTATTCATGAATATGGAGTTTAATAGATGCACCTGAATTTCACTTGCCTCATTGAATGATTCACCTTATTTACTTTTGCATTTAAAAAGCTCACACCAAATTGGCATTGTTCCTGCACTTATTAAACCCTAGCTTGCCAATGACATGAATGTGGGGTGGCTTCTTGTTGTAGGAGTTATTGTTGGGGTATGACAAGAAACTTCGAAAATGATCACGTTTAGAGAAATCGTACGATTAATTATGTAACACAAGTGCATTTAGAAAGCATGTTTCTGTTGTAATATTGAAGGAGAAGAAAGCAAGTATTCGGTTCATCGGAGGATGTTTACATTAGGTTGCTAATTAAATTACTAAAAAGGTCTATACAAGATATTGAAGAAAGTTGTTAGCTTTTAAATTAACTTTCTAAGCAATTAAGTTGAGCTACCCTTTTTCATTGTCTTTTGATAAGGTTAGGTGCTCTTTTTAAGTTTCATTTATTGAGTTTATTGGGGTTACTCTATGAGGGTAATTTAGTCAAAAGAACATGACCCTGAATTGAAGCAAGAATGATTATATTAAAATCTTTTTAATTTGATTAATTAATATATTAAAAGAAAGAGGATTCTTTGTAAAGTAGGGAGTATAATAATGGTGTGCACGTGTGCCATCCACTTCTTTTATGGCTTTTTTTCCCTGCTCCCCTCTCAATTCTCTAGGTATCAAGTGGGTCCATGCTCTTATAATATTCGGTTTCTGACTCTTTTACCCGTTTTACCCTTAGAAATATTTACTCCGATTGCTATATTGCCCTAACAAATGCGAGTAAATTTCATTAATGGTTCTACTGGCTTGTATGGATTTACGGAGTTATTGCATTTTTAATATATCTTTATAATTGTTTATCTCTTTATTATATCTATATAGAGGTGAAAGAGTAAAAATATATTTCAACGATCTTTTATATTTAAAATTAGAGATAAGAGAAATTAGATTTTCTTATATAAAGGAACACTATTTATTCTTTAAACATTTTAAATCATATGTAATATATTTATTAATCATGTTTATATATTTTTTTAAAATTAATATTTGTTAATAAGCAATTAATTAATATTATTAAATTAAATACACACGATAATACAAACAAAAAAACACCATTCATTAATGATAAACATATTAAAATAATAATAAAAAGACTACGATCACTAGATAAATAAATGAAACTAGACATAATTACTCTTACTAATTTAATTATAAGTACTAGTAGTGTAGAAGATTATTATCATTTCCTGCTAAGTTGAAAAGTTGACTTAAACCATTCGAGTTATCCTCGACTTGAGGTGTTTCTTGTTGAACTCTTTTTCTCATTATTTTCATTTGCTCAAGTCGTAAATTCTCGCTCATAATCGAATCGGTAATAGAATTCAGATCTATTAATAAAATTATATTCTCTTCTCTAACAATTATGTTCTCTTCTTTTAGTTTTATCATCTCATCTTCTTTTTTCTTTACATTTAACCTTTTCTATTCAATTTCTAAACTTTTTCCAATTAAAGATTCATTTGTATTAATCTTCTCTTTTATGTCGTCATTTATTTTAGTGAAAAGACTTCCATTTTTTGAGTTTGTTGTTTTTCATTTTTGTTTTGTTCCTTCCAATAGGAAGTTGTGTTTCTTCGTTATTTTTGTGAAATCATCAACACTATTCAAAATCGTTGTTTAAATAAATAGAAAATAATGACGATTCTATGGCTTTATTTGACTTTCGTGGAGAACCAAACTTGGGTGTGTCAATTAAATTATTGTTAACTATAAATTAAGTTGGATAAATATTATAGAGGTGAAGTTTTAGAGGAAATGGTTGGTGATGAGTTTATTTTTTAAGAGGAATATGTTGAAAAGATTCCTTAGTTCCTCCATATTTAAAGATATAAATAGAGGTATAGTTGGAGAGAACCTTAGTCTCTCAATCTTTTTTTCAGATCTTCAGTTCAAAAGGTTCACTCTTTTTCTCATAAACAGTCCCCCCTCTCACTAGTATGACTAAAATACTATAGGTCCCTTTTTGCCTTAATTCAATTAACTACTATCAAGAAATGTAAATGTAGACAATAGATTAAAGTTTAAAGTTTTCTTTTATTGATTTAAATCAAAGAATACTTTATAAAGTTTACTAAGACAAGCAAACTAGTCTAAGTAAACTAACTTGTGACAATTTTGGCCTCTACAGATCAGCAGCGAATAGATTGATGCTGATGATCAGTGATCAACACTTAGAAGATAAGTGAGGGCACTTGATTCGCTGACATAAAAGAACATGCTTAAATCACAGGTAGAAGGTGAAAACAAAATTATGGACAATAAATATAGTGGTTGAGTGTAGTATTTATAGTCACGTAAAAGTAACTCTAAACCCTATACATGTCAACACCATATTCGTTAGGTACATAATGAAACTTCCAAATGGATGTAACATTACATCCTAGGAATAAAGTTTACTATTTACTTTATTCCTAGGTTACAGAAAACGTACAAGGATTTAAATGCATGGTACAATAGGTGAGCGTATATATATTTTAAAAGATTTGCGCGCTTTATATCATACTGCATAAATTGATCTTTCTTTTGTACATTGGGTATTTTTCAAACCCAATGTACTAATCAGATACATGCTTGATCTACTGGTTAATAGAGTAGTCTTGATTTCCATTTCAGCTAACTACTCTCTGTCTCTGTCACACCCCAAAATTTGACATTCGTAGTTAATCATGCGGAAGCTTTCGGGGAGTGACGGCGATCGAATAACAATACCTCGAGCGTATGATTATCGCAGAACATCTATATTATTAGGATGCCAAAATAGTTTTTCAAACATTTCGGCTCATCGAGCCGTCCAAATGTCAAGGTTATCGAATACATCGTTTTAAATAAAATACGAGTTCCGGGATTTAATAAAACTACATCAAGTCAATATTATAAATAAATCCCGTTAGTTTAAAAATGGCATCCTAATCGTCGTGGCAGATACGGTCCCAAATATGCATGTGTCATACGACATAGCTAATTCCCCTGAAAAACATATTTTAAAAAGTCAACAAAATTGTTGAGTGAATTCACAGGTTTAATGACTCTATCATAAACCATCATTTATAAACATTTTATCAACAGATTAAAAATGGCAACAAAGGCCTATTGTGCGATTATTCTCAATTTAAATCAATCAAAACCTCTGACAACGATCCCCCGAGGGTTAGCTAAACCGACGAGTTAATATGCCGAAACTAAGCCTATAACCAAACCACAACACAATAATAGATTGGAACATTTGCCTGGACCGGTTAAGTATACTAATCCCCAAAGAACACGCGAACGAAGTCGCAGGTTAGTGCGACTAACTTTAAACAAACTGGGATAGGCTTGTCAAACCCGATAGTACTATCTGTATACTCAGTTGTTAGATGTCAACTAACTAATGGTTATAGTATTGCATGCTAGGCCTTCGGCACTACAACTTACCACCTTAGTCTCCCATAAGGATACAATGTCAGGTTTTAATAATCGCATATAGTTCGGTTATATGTTTTTCACCCCAAGTCAAAAGCATTAAAAGTAGTAAAAACGGGGCTGTGAACTCACCTGAGTCCGAGCGTGCTAGCAAAACAGTTTTATATAAATTGCCCAATCACATTCTCTTAGCGCCCTAAATGTAAGAGTTTATATCAATACATGTAGATGACTCAATAGTCAGTCTATGCCAGTTGTTCACTCAACTAGGTTTATAAATTGCCATCGACGGGCTTGAATATCATGTAACGTTATTTCAAATGAAAACGACACGTTGTGATCCTTATTAGTTTTCAAAACATTAAAACTCGTTTAAGTCAACGTCATAATACCTTTGTATACGCATTATATAATTAACGCGAATTTTGATTCTTGTATATATATATTCACATATCTATATATATATTTTCAATATCGTTATAATACTTAGACGTTATATATATACATACTCATAGGCACATATATATATATATATATAATTATCCATCGTTGTGACACTTTTCCAATATATATATATATACTCATATATGTACATATATATATATTAATGTCGTTAAAAGTTTTTATAATTGACTTTTTATACTTTTGTCGTTATGATGTCGTCTAAGTCGTTTTAATTTCGTTTTTAACCTAACTTTTGGGTTTATCGGGTTTTAATCGTACAAGTCTCGTTTTTAATACTTTAAGCCATGGATTATACTCAATTACCTTTTATTTTATTGATTTCATGAATTAAACCCATAACTTAGGGATTTTATACCTTTGTTCCCTAAATTTCATATTTTAGCGTTTCTAGCTCAAGGTTTCGGTTTTAATCCACATTTAACATCTCAGTCTTGGTTTTAACATTCTAATTTATGGATTTAACCATATTACACCTATAGTTACTGATTTTAATACGTAAGTCCTCAATTTTTACGGTTTTTGCCATTTAGTCCTCCTAGTCTTATTTATCTTATTTTTAATACATGACTTTGGTGATTTAAAGTTTAATAATCTAGATCTTGTTCTAATTTGTTCTAAGACTTAATTTACACCCAAATACATGAATCATACTAACTTTTATATCAAAAGTCCCCAATATATGATTTTTATCATTTTTGTCCTTTTTGGTTTCATTTGTCCATTTTTAACAGTTTCTGTCCAGAATTTAGTCCATCTTTGGCTACGGTTTTGACTAGTCAAACTAGCTTATATTTTTATGAAAATTTTAAAACATGTTCCTCTATGTCTTAGCTTTACAGAAATGTAAGGTTCATAATTTTTGGTCACGTTTAAGGGTTCAAACATATTTATTTCTACACAAAGGTCCAACAGGTACCTGCCTGGACAGTTGGTTAAATATTTGTTTGTACATGGATTTATACTTATCTTCACGAGGTGTAATCATACAACTTGGAAAGCTAACACAATATGTGACCTTTAGGAAAAAGAATCAAGTCATTTGGATTTTTCTTTTAGAAGTTATGATTTTTCAAAGTAAGGTCATAATCTGTCCTCAGAAGGCAGATCAGACACTCTGTCTTATAAATTCGTTTTGGAGTACTTATACTTGTCAAAAGTTCATGAAAATGGTTGGGTTGGAAAGCTAAATCCTTGAACTTAATTTTAGACTCAAGAAAAACTAGATTTGGTTAAGTTTTGACCAAGTTATTCACTTCCAAAGTCAAGCAAAGTTTCTGTCTGAATTTTTTTAAACTTTTGTTTTGGTTCTTTTAACACATTCTTGTTATAATCCATACAAATACGTGTTTTTAAGGTTATATCTAGCATGAGTGAACATCTAAGCATATTATAACTATCATATAATCATTTAAATGAAAGAATCAAAGAGTTTCTAGTTAGAGTTTCCTTACAAAGCCTAAAAATTCGATTTTGAGCAAGATGAGTGTTGGATCTTGGTATGGTTGACCTCCTAGCTCCAAGTCCGAAAGTTTATGTTCGATTTACCCTTAGTATGGAATGGAATTGAAATGAGCTAGTGATTGTGAGTAAAATGAGGGTAATATAAGTGATTTTGGAGTGGTGGTTCATGGTGGTTGATGGTAGTTGTATGGTGGATGAGTGGTGGTTGTATGGTGGCTTGTGGTGGGTGTTCTTGAGCAAGAAAGGGAGGTTTGGGCTGCAGAATTTCGTGGCTTAGAATAGAGGAGAGAAAAGAGAGAGGGTTTGTGAGCTTGTGTGTGTGGAAATGAGGGGAAAGGGGGCCAAGCATGGAGGTATGGAAGCATGGCTTTTTCCTTGTTTCATGGAGGTCAAAGCATGGTGTTTCCCTTGATTTAGGGGTATGGTCATGGGGATTCATGGCAGATTTTCGGGCAAGGGTAGGGCCCACTTGTGATTTCCCAAATCACATTAAGTCTAGATATTTTAGTCATTAGGTGCTAATCTCGATTAGTTAGGTTTTTAATCGCGAGATTAAGGTTAATTATGATTAATTAAGGTAGATTAGGGTTAATTAGAATAGATTAAGGTTATTAGGATATTATAATGTTGTTAATTGATTGAAATAGTATTCAATTGATTTGCCGATACTTCGTTTGTTGTTATACGCGAAATCTCTACATTTTTGCGTTTATCGAATTCGTATATTCTTTGATTCGATTATTTGTAACGTTGTGAAATAACTTTGAATGACAATAGTAATTAACTATTATTAATTATACTAATGTTCAAGTATTTATCGATACCTCGTTCGATTAAATTCACAATTTATTTCGTCGTTGCACGTTTCTTAGTTCACGTGAACGTTTATCGATTTCTAAAGTTCGTTATGCTTTTAAATTAGCATAATTATCATATCATTAATAACTACTATTTATTATTAAATAGATTTAAGTTATTTTAAGAAAAACGATCACAACGTTCGGGAATCTTGTTTTCTACCGATTGTTTCGGTTATTCTCAATAATCACCAATGCATCTCGCATTTAAAATAAGTTGCATCTCATATGCCAATGTGGGTTTTGTGCTAGACTTTATTTGATAAAAAAACGAATTCACTTTAAATTAATAGGGAATTAGGCCTAAATGCACTTGATAATGATGTACGGAATTAACCGAAATTTGAGGGTTGTCACAGTCTCTGTCTTCAGTCTTCGACTTCAACAGATGTTTCAAGTTCTTGACAGCGTCAGGTCTGTTGTAACTTCTTCAGATGCTAAGTGTCTATCAATAAGTAATAGAAGCAATTGAGACTCAAGATCAAATCTGATGGTTGTAGTTTTCGGCGTTTGCTGGCCGTAGTTTCGATGGTGGCTGGCCATAGTTTCGATGGTGGCTGGCTGGAGTTCACAACTCTTTCTGGCCGGAGTATGCCAGAATTGTTGGTTGGAGAGTACATCAGAGATCTCAACAGATGATATCGACACGTTTTCGGCAACAAGTCATATTTAATGACAAAAGCCAATTTTGCGAGTTTATTACGAATCTCTACTCTCTGGTTTGATATATAAGACCACCTGCAGTCATAACACTCGTCCTCACCCGTCGTGGAATCTTCTGAATTTTTGTCTTTTCTCGTCAGTAGGACACGAATATGTTTTCATGAGTGTAACCCAATCTGGATAATATCCTTTCGTGTAATGATTCCCATTCACTTCAAATGGTGCGGGTGGACCAGTGTCATTTTTTATGTCGTCGAACAATGGAGAATTGTTTAAAACATTGATGTCGTTGTTTGAACCAACTGCAACAAAATATGCATGCCATATCCACATATCGTATGAAGCCACTGCTTCAAGCATAATTGTCGGGTGCCCGTGATCGCTTCTTGTGTATTGCCCTTTCATGCATTTGGGCAGTTCTTCCATGGCCAGTGCATGCAGTCAATGATGTCGAGCATTCCAATGAAGCGATGTTTCTCTTCATGTGATTTATATAGACGAGCAATATCATCAGCAGTCGGCATTCTCAAATACTCCTTTGAATACAGTTCGAATACACACTTACAAAAGTTGTTAAGACAATCAGCTGACGTCCTTTCATCCATTTGTAAGTATTCATCGAACATATCCAGAGACGTCCCATATGCCATATGTCGTATGGCAAATGTACACTTTTGTATCGGAGTAAATCCTAGCCGACCAGTTGCATATTCACGTTGTGTAAGATACACAAAATGATCGGGGATAGATTCAATAGAATAACTAGTAATATCATCGACTATTCGGATAAACAACTACCGCCGCATTCGAAAACGTATTTTAAACATGTTAGGCGGATACTTCGGATTATTGGAAAAGTAATCATCATCCAAACATCATCCAACACCTTCACGATCCCTTTGTATATACGTACGTGTTGCACGCGGACGTGAACTTTGGACCCCGGTACGTTGTTTTTCTTCCTCGACGCATTGTTGCAAAATTGTTACTAGTTCGTCGTCTTCTGAAGAATCATCAAAAATATAATTGAGACGATTAGGTGCTTCCATTTTGATGTTAAGTTTGGTGTGAATTGTATGAATTTTTGGTGCGTGAAAAAGTGATATAGTTGTTATGCATTTATATAGGTAAATTGAAATTGATTAAAAAATTAAATATTTTTTTTTTTTAGCCATTGGAGATTCTACGGATATGTATATATATTAATTATTTTTTTAGGTTAGTGGTAGAATATGAAAAAAAAAAAAAAAAAAAAAAAAAAAAAAAATTATCAAATCAAAAACTTACGAAATATTAATTAAATAATCGTCGAGCCCCGTTTTTCTCGTCCTGGATCCGTCGATTTTACCACGAGGACAGTTCACGACGAAACGATTTCGTTCGTCCTCGTCCGTTCTGGCTGGTGCTAGGGTTGAGAACGAACCACTGCAGATGGTCTAACCGATTTTTTAATGGTTTGTTTGGTGTTGTGTGATGCCATTGGTTCGTTATAGTTGTGGTAGTTGTGTGCTGGGGTGTGGTGATGGTGGTTTAACAGTGACGGTGGAGGTGAAAATAGGATGGTGATGGCAGATGGTTTGATTGTAGGTGGATAAAAATGAATTTGTTGGTGAGAGCTTGAGAGGGAATGCACGTTCATAGGTTTAGAAATATAATATAAAAAATTTGAAAGTTAAATAAATAAAAAGGGTAAAGTATTTCAATCATTTTATGTCATAAGGGATCATTTAAAAAAAATAAGTAAACTTATTGGACCGAAAATCTAAAAAGAAGAAGTTGATGGACGGATTCTATAAATCCGTACAAACCTTAGAGACCATTCATATAATACTCGATTAATAATATAGTTGAGAACCAATATTCATTCTTTGTTTGGATAAAAATGTAATTTAGTACTCAACATTTCAATTAGAACATCATTAGTAAGTACAATGAAGAAATTTGATTGAGAACTTAACAGAAATCATAATTAGTACTCCGTATATTATTCGACAACGAAACTAAAATGCAAACATAAAAAGATGTTAGCGGGTCATTTTAACATGTCTCAATTATGAAGTTCTCTTTTCTTAACACAAAGTGTTCTATTATTGTCTTTCCATTTCTACTACAACTAGCACAAATTGTTGTATCTTTTATTTACATTTATTTATTATACACTAGCATATTTTTAAACAGACCGTTGATCCTATCTTAAGCGTATGTTCTTATTGGTTTTCACATATTATGTTCGAGACAGAATGTGTGAGCTAGACAACGTTACCGGTTATCTATATTTTGTGTATATATATATTTTTAAATGTACTATCTCTCTGTTCTTACTACTTATTAGCCAATAGCCATCAAAGCTACTTATAATGTACTAGATAGCCGTCTAAGACTAATCATCCATAAAATAGCACCTTAGCCCACTTGTCCAAGTGGGATTTCTTAACCAAGCATTTTTAAATAGTACGTTGACCTTTTCTGTAGTTGCATACCTGCATCTAAGATCTTAAGATATGAACTATCATCCATAAAATAACACCTTAGCCCACTTGTCCAAGTGGCTTACAAACCATTTCTTGACCAAGCATTTCTAAATAGCACGTTGACCTTTTCCGTCGTTGCATACTTGCATCTAAGATCTTAAAATTATAAACTGAGGACACGTTTTGTCGGGAGAAATTCATAGAAATGAAATGAGCTGAGAAATTTAAGTAATTCCCTTGTTTGGTAATGCCAGAAACATCGATTGAGAAAACAAATAAGTCAATTCCCTTGTTTGGTTGGAAAAACAGAGAAATGAAATGTACAACATACAAAGGCGTTTCATAAGCAGAGGGTTTTAATTATATATCAATATTATTACAACAGAATCAAGTGTATACAAGTACATACTTTTTTGTGCTATACAACACTACACCAATCATGTAATTGTCTGTTGACCATGATCTTTTGCATCAAACGAGTTTCTCCTCAAACTATCATTATTTCCAGATTTCAATCTTATACACCTGCACTACACCAATAAATTACCATAAGCAATAAAATTCACACAGTTTCAAAAATCCACATATCAATTTGCTTAACGCATGTTACATACTTACATATAATATCACTTTATTAAACCATCTCAACGAGCACAAAGTTGTGATAAAGAGTTGGAGATTACCTAACTAAGAACAAGATACAATAACAAAAAATACTTTCGACATCAATTTCTCCTAAATAAAGTTTTATTCGGTTTAAAGAATTGATCAAACAAATGACTTCATGACATAGTATGAAAAAGAATTGGATAAGTTAAATCAAATTTGATACTTAAACATGAGTTGATGATCTTCGGAACTCCTTGTGCATTGTGCACTAAAGGAGAATCTTTACTGAGAACTAAAGCATACGTATATACATGGCTATGCAGACTATGAACAGCAATACAGCATTTTAAGAAAACATAACATCAAAAGGCATGACCATGTCCTCAAACAAGACTATGAACAACGTTTTAAGAAAACATATCCACGTCCAAAGTATACTTCAAAACAGTGGAAGACCCAACTAAGTCTAAACGTCAGAATTAAAAAGAAGAAACAGGAAATCAACCTGGAATCTCTATTTATGGATGCTTTCAAAAAAAAAATCAGCAACTCTGTAGGACACGCTAAGGTTGGCAGTTGACACCACCTATATGCTTCTTTCACCATCACATTGCAATGACCCAGCAGCCCTTTTCTTTGATTTCACAGCTACCTTTGTTAGCATAGACAAACTAACAATTAGAAGTTATACCAATATACTCAATAAACACACAACTAAGCTGTCCACCTTCACTCTCACAAACACATACTGGATTAACATATAACCAAAGTCATTCATTATATGGCCCTCTTACAAAAACGAGATTAGCATACAACTCAAACTTATTCAATATATGAAATATCTCAAAATCTATTGCTAGCTTTTATCCTTTCAAGCTTACAGTAACACATGTTCATCAATAACCAAAATAATAACAATCACATATAAAATTGAAACCAAGATAGCGGAGAGAGGCACCTGTCAATATTAGAGAGCTACGATCGGCGTAGTCACTGTAAAATCGATATAGAGGAGCGAAGTCGACTGAGAGGGAGCACGAACCACGAGGACCGGCTGCCATGACGATGAATATTGCAGATCGCTGAAATCGCCAGAAAAGGAAAGGGCCTAGGGTGTTCTCAGTTTTTTGGTGTGATGTGAAAGTCACGTGACTTTTTCTTTTTATACCCTCACTTACAAACCACATACTAGTTGAGAAATGGTTTTCTCCGCGTTCATTTTTCTCCAAAACCAACTTTTTCATCAAGGTACATTTGGGAATACTACGTAGTTAATTTTGCTTTATGGTAAGTTACTACCCTTTTGCAATCTTCATCACAAATTATGCCAAAAGGCTACAAGGATTAGAGAGCTTTACGCATTTATTGATCCCACTAGGCTACCATCATGCATCTTTCACCCACATAAATCA
This sequence comes from Logfia minima, assembly GCA_963921325.1. Taxonomy (NCBI): domain Eukaryota; kingdom Viridiplantae; phylum Streptophyta; class Magnoliopsida; order Asterales; family Asteraceae; genus Logfia; species Logfia minima. The sequence goes on from OY992773.1 coordinate 22,865,461, forward strand.
AGAATACAACATTTTTTATGTTTAGATGATCAAATTCAACGAATGGTGAGTCAAGTTCTAGCATCTTGTAGAAGTGTATATGATACAAAACAGTTGAATTAGTTTATACATATCGCTTATCAATTAAAGAAACTATATTTTCTTGTTGTAAATCAAGTGAATTAAAACCGATAGACTAAATGAACTAAAGATGGCACACATATCACAGGGAATCACCACTCGCACAAGAGTTGTTTTGAATATCCTGAAGAAAAACAAAATAGGATTTTGGCTGCACCTGATAATCGTGAACAATTCTATCGCAAAAGTGGTAAAATTATTGATGCTCTTGCTGTTCAAGGGCAATGTACAAGTACATAACAATTAAAAACAGCTCTATTATAAGTCACTTGTATAAGATTGCCACTTTGATTCTTCAATGAAAGAAACGACACTCCTAAACAGCCAAACTCTTTGAGGAGATCTCATATACATTCTCGGAGAGCCCATTAGCCGACACAATCATCTCCAGTTGCGCCTGTTTCCAGTTTCATAATTGGTTTATTAAAAAATGTTAGTGTCTAAAGAAATTAAGTGTATTAAATGTATACAAGATCGGGACTAATTACCTTGGCAAGGTTTTGTCGGGTTTCATCATAGCGCTTCCACCTAGAAAAGGCTGAAACCATCCGAGATGCCACCTGAAATCAAGACAAGCAAAACAATAAATTAAGTATGACCCTAGAGTCTATAGGGTTTGTCTAGTACAATTATATATATATATATATATATTTCAAATGTATCCAAAAAACTTCATTGAGATGTGTGCAAACAACGAGAAAGCGAAAATGGGTAATTAAGTCATTTGCACCTGAGGGTTCAGTTTGTCAAGCTGCACCACAAGTTCTCCCAAGAACTTGTAGCCTGAACCATCTTGTGCATGGAAATTAACTGGTGATGCACAAAATCCTCCAATGAGTGAGTACACCTGTTCAACATCGGGGTTCAAGAAATAAACATCATGAAAATTAAAGATGAATGGGTCAAAATAGGTACTGGTCCAAAAGCATAACTTCTATGTAAGATGAAAGCAGGTTGGTTGGGGTCGGGACCTACCAACATTATCTGACTTTTGCAAATAAACAATGTAATTTGTATGATTAAGAACCCAATATTATTTGACGACTTTTAACAGGTTCAAACCATTTGACCTGTTTCATTTCCATCCATTCTTTTCTAGATGTTACCCATTTCACCCATTAGCATATTAATGCAACAAGAAATGACCCATTTTCATATAAGATATTGACCTCTAATATAAAAGAATGAGCCAACGAACGAAAGATTCTAACCTTGTTGGGATTTTTTAGGTCAAATGCTTGGTGGCTCAAAAGCTTCTGAACATTCTCAACATTCCTAGGAATATCAGATGAGGATTGAAGCGCAAACCACTTGTTAACCACCTGAAAATCAAGAAAATAAACAAAAATATAAAGCCTACTTCAGTTTTTCTGTAAAAATGACCGTTCTAACAAGTTAACAATTGTTTCAAAGCAATATACACCACGGGATCTGATAAAGAATCCCAAAACAAAAAAATAGATATTTCAAATTTACAGGATAGAAAGGATACCAGGTAGTCGTCCTGCCATTGGTTATAAAAATCGGCCAAAGCATCATCTCGGGCTTTACCAGGTTTCTGAGCTATGGCTGCCAGAGCTGAGAACTGATCCGTCATATTTGTGGCGGTTTTGTATTCATTCAGCACAAGCTCCGTGATTTCTTTGTCATCAAGAGATGCAAGATACCCTTTTTTAAAGAAGTCAAATCAACAAAGTCAACAAACTCGTCATATAGAAAAATTCAAATTGTAATACAGTAAGTCAACAAAAAAGCAAAAATACCGAGAGCGGTGTTCTTTAGAGCACGTCTTGCCATATTGATGTGGTTGAACTCGTACTTCTCGGAGCTCCTATTTTCTTTCACCTGTCAAACATGCAGATATTAACTGCCACAATATTTACGGTTCACCCGAAAATGGAAAAAGGGAACGGGTACAAGTGGCAACCCTGGATAAGGGACTATTAACGTACCAGTTTTAAGAACTCTTGTTGCAATTCAGAAGCGAGCTGCTTTCTGATAAAGGACCGAACTGCATGGACCGCATCAGGATCAGCTACTTCCATCATGTCCATGATCTCACCTTCACCGGGGAGAGTTATTGCTTTTGCAATAAATTCCTACATTATAACAAATTATTTTAGCAGCTCGGTTTCCTCAATGTAGAAACAATAATCACAAGAGAAGTTTACAAAAAAAAAAAAGCGAGTAGAATACCTTGTCAAGACTTGAATCCAAAATTATACACTTAATACCATGCACAAACTGTGGATCAAGAACCAATGCATTATCTTTTTGGAAATTAACAACTTGACTTAGCATCAGTTTTCTAGCCAATATTTGTCCAGCTTCCCACCTGCAATAAAAACAATCTTTTAAATGTTCCCTTTCCCTTTTATATTATACAAGTGTAGTGCATATAATTTTATAAAGAAGAGTTACCGATTGAACTCATCTGAATCATGAGCAAGAAGGAAAAACAAATCGTTCTCCGTGAGATCAGAGTGTAGGCGAATAGGAGCACTATAACCTCGCAACAGAGATGGAATAGGTTTCTCGGACACATCAGAGAACACAAACTCTTCTTCACCCTAATTTATCAAAAGATGGAAGAATTTAGAATTTTTTTTATATCAACTACAATTTTGAGTTTCTATAGGGCCTATTAAATATTGAACTTACCTTTGTTACTCTGAGAACGGTTGTGTGAACGGGCTGACCACCACATGAAACAGACTCTAACTTCCCGTCATGATAGATAGATGATAACGGCATATCCTTGCCACTTGAATCGAGAAGCCCCACAGCCACAGGAATAAACATTGGTTCTTTAATTGGCTGACCTGGCGTAGGCGGCACTGTTTGACTGAAAAAAGTCAAAGAATTGACGAGTTATTTTCAGAGTCTGAAAAGTTGACAAGTCGAAAGATTTGGGTAAGTAGAATACCTAAACTTCAAAGAGAAGGTACGAGCTTCAGCGTTATAAGAAGAGGTAACATTCACAATAGGAGTCCCAGCTTGTGAATACCTAAACACAAGTTACAATCACATGCACAATAAATTTTCAAGAATAAAAAAAAAAAAAAAAAAAAAAAACTACAGTTAAGAAGACAAAAGGGAGTGTTTAATTAAGATGTATGTTTTGTAGCTGATTACATAATACCGAGTAATCAATATCAGATTATCAATTTAAAGAAAATGTGATGTAAGAGTTAAGTGTTTGGAAGTGAGTCCGCTACATGAGGTTATAATAACCGGATAATCAGCAGTTTGTCTGTTTGCAGCTTATTTAAGAAACTAATAGATAACATGACCAAAAATGACATTATTATAAACCTAAATCAAATCAAATATGATAACTATTGTAATATATTTTTCTAGATTTGTGAATAACTATATTTTTAATTGATCAACAATGAGAATAGTGGATGAAGAATATTTAAATAGAGAAGGGATAAATAAGAAACTTTAGTTCTCTTAAAAAAATTCTTTTTGCAGCTGGCATAGAACCAGGTATTTGAACCTTGAATAATCTGACAACCATAATCAGACCCACTTTTACAAACACTAAAGATCAAAGCCGTAATAATCTATTAACCAGTTTCAGGACTCAAATCCAAACACCGTGCAAGGAAAGTTGATTTGATACCATAGCAAGAAATTAGCAAAATCGGCATCGTTAGCATCTCGCATAGCAGCAAAGAAATCTTCACAAGTTACAGCTTGCCCGTCGTGTCTTTGGAAATACAAATCCGTACCCTAAAATAACAATCACAAGCTATATTATTTCACCATAAAATAACCACATAAACATCATTCATCCAACAATTTAACAATCTCTTCTTACCTTTCGGAACCCTTGACTTCCCAATAACGTTTTGTACATGCGCACAACTTCGGCTCCCTTTTCATAAACCTACTAACAAAGAAACATAATTAGTCATCTCTGCTCATAGCAAAATGAGAAACTTATAGTACCAAGAGTGAACAAATTAGAAGCACACCGTTACTGTATAGAAGTTATCCATCTGGAAGAAAAAACGAAACAATCGGGAGTGAGAACTTTTAATTCATCAAGAGAATAAGCAAAAGATAAGGACAGCAGAAATGAGCATTGAACCTTAATGTAAGAGTGAGGCCTAACGGGGTGAGCCATGGGACCCGCATCCTGAATTATATAACACAACCATTACATATCTAAAAGTCAATTTATTCACTTCGCGAAATACTCCTTTTTATAAGAGAACTCTTATCATATTAAATAAAATAACCTGTGAAAACTGGTATATACGAAGCTTTGAAACGTCTCCAATCCGCTTGACTGTACGGCTTCCCAAATCAGATGAAAATTCCTGCAACACGTATTACCGCTAAAAAGTTATTTAAGATGATAATTAACAATTTCTTTATGATAACCAACCAAACGCCTTTACTTGATCGCGAAAAACGGTAAGACCTTCCTTCAAGCTCAACTGGAACCAGTCACGACATGTCACCCTACAAACAAGAAAGTATACCGTTTATATATGCTTTTCAACAACAGAATGAAACGAAGTATGTTTTAGTGGTGCATATAAGCGAACCTGTTTCCAGTCCAATTATGAAAATACTGCAAAAAAGAGGGGGGAAATAGTAATACTGATAAGTATCCTAATAAATGAAATGGGAGAAGAATAAAAAGGATCATCTTTGTATTGAGCATACCTCATGACCAATGACACCCAGAATTGCAGCATAATCTGCATCTGTAGCGGTTTCAGGTGATGCCAAAACAAGCTTCGAATTGAAGATCTAATCAACACCAAAAAAGATCAATCAAAAACCAAACACTTTGACATGGAAAAAGCCATAGTTTTGTAAGATAGTGTAATGCACATACATTCAAACTCTTGTTTTCCATGGCTCCCCTGACAATCACAAGTTGAAAGAAATTCAGAACTAAGTATTAATAATAGCAGATGACAGAGAAAATGAAGAAACAGGTTGCCTACATGTTGAAATCTGGAACAGACACAATGTTAAAGATGTCAAGATCGTATTCACGGCCAAAAACCTACAAAAGGACAGAAAAAAATGACGTAAAAGGGGTGAGCTGAAACTTAACTAAGTAGATATCGTAAAAATTAGAGGTGGCAATTTCAATCCATTTACTTATGCATGGATTGATTTGGGTTATGACTTATCTTTACCAGGCCAAACGGGTAAAACTTATTAAATGCAAAAATGGCTAGAAAATTGCTGAAAGCGTATCTTTAACCATACAACCTACTAAATGGTTATACTCAAATAATTAGATTAAATATAGTAACAACATAAATTATGTAGCCATGTGCCACCTCTAGTAGAAATTAGAAAAAGGACTGTGCAAAGAACTAACATCTTCGTCCCACTTCATGGCTGCTTTAAGAGAGTACATGGCATGTTCAGTTTTTGGGAGATCCGCTGCAGGGACCCAAATTCTCAGGTCTACTTTACGACCCGAGCAGGTCGTGAAAGTGTCATCTCGGCTCTCTAGCTGTCCTGCAACTAATGCAAAGAGATAGCATGGCTTCTTGAAGGGATCCTCCCAAAGAGCAAAATGCTTGCCACCCTGCAATTAATTCCAATTATTCAAAATATGTTCACAAATTGTATATTTATATACATAATATATATGTATATATATGTGCGTATATATACACACAACAGCATACTACTGACAGTGTGTATAGAGATTAAATTACAACGACTTACAGTCATCAGATGTATCAAAACTACAATTGATTACAAAATTCTATAAATAAAAGAAGACGTTCAAGTCTCACTAATCAATCCAGACCAACAAGAAAATTCATAGATCTATAGTTTAAAGGATTTACAAATTTTATTATCCTTGTTTTGTTTATATCGTCTACTAATAGACAGAAAAAGAAATGTAACAAGACAAATGAATAAGTAACAGCAACAGTAATGGTAACAGAGTCTTTCAATGCACTAGAAATTTGACTATTCAGTTATGAGGTGTTCATAAAATCTGATTCTCATTTTGATTTTCTAAATTTTAGAGTTAATATAACCAAAGTTTTAGAAGAGAAAAGGAGTAGTTACATAAAACCAGATATTTGAGGGTATACACATCCCTCACTTTAATCATTTTATTGCAACCAAATATCTAATTCTGATTCTAAACTCGCAATAATCAAATTGAAAACAGATATCCGAACACCCTTAACTGAATTTTTAGATTAACTTGATATCTCAAGTTTCAAAGTCTAAACTTTAAGTGTTACCTCTAGGTCACCTTGCTCAATGAGGTTTCCATTCGACAACAACACGGGGTATAGTGACTTGTCGGCCTCTATACGACAAGTATATTTCGCCATAATATCAGGACGGTCCTGAAACCACATACATAAATAAATTAGAAAACAAAAAGGACATTTAGAAAATAGATCAACAGTCATATCCTATATCACACCTGATAAAATGTGATCTTTCGGAAACCTTCTGCTTCACATTGTGTGCAGAAATTACCAGATGACTTGTATAGACCCTACATCAAAACACAAATTTATCACACAAAGCCATAAAGAAATAAGTAACACCTAAATAAAAACCACTAATTTACCTCCAATGATGTGTTCTTTTGTGGTAAAATCTCAGTCATGGTTTCCAAGACAAAATTCCCACTTGGAGGTGACATGAGAATTAGATGGCGTGAGTCCAAGTGAAAATCTCCCTCCTGAAGAACAACATAACTTTAGCCTGTAATTTTATCCGAAATCAGAATAAAATTCAGGGATCTGCATCGCATACCTTCAATTGATTTCCATTGATTTTAACTGAAATCAGCTTAAGATCAATCCCATCCAAAGCCAATGGAGAGGCAGCACCTGTCAAACGAAATCCATTTCCAAGAAAGATCAAAAGAAGATTAAAAAAATAGCGTAACTTGGCTAAAGGTATTTGGATGTGCTTTATGAAAGTGCTTGTGGTTTTAAGTAGGCAAAAAAAGATAATCAGTTCTCATAAAACGGGCTGCAGAAAATAGTGTTAGGATGTGCTTTTGTTGTTTGATCAGTGTTTCACAAATTCAAATTTTATTGAAGGAAGTACAGAAAGTGACCAGGAAATTATAGTGATAATAAAAGTACATATTTTGTGTGGGACAAGTATAAAACTAGTTGAGTGATTATTATAAGTAGCAGAAATTTGTACAAGCTGTAGCTTTAGAATCCAATAAAAAACTCAAAATTTCTAAGCTCTTGGAAGTAGCTTGACATAAAATTGAGGAGCTTTAGAATCCTACAGCTATGTCACCAAACAGACCCGAAAGCTATCTATTGCAACTTCGAAAATTACATTCAGAACGCAAATTCAAACACTAATACTGCAATTTAATGAAAATTGCAAAGCGTACCATTAACTCTAGGAATGACACTGATTTTTGCACACACGATTGTTTTTTCTTCTCCCAAAGAAAATGATAGATCCACCTATAAGACAACCCATTAAATCACATCATATAATAAAAATCCAATGAATGCAATGTCTGTTTTAGTTGAGCCAAGACATACCGTATCAAAGTAGTAGTCTGGTAATTTATAATCTTTTAGAAAGATTTCCTTAGGGGCATCCATTTTTGATTCTTCAACCGACTTTGGCACAGAATCTGTTGCCACGGAAGAAACAAGCGTCCTAGTAGTTTGATTTAATCTCTGAAGACCAGAAATTTATGATGCACCCTTAATAAAAAATAATGTACTTGTTCAAGACTTCAAGCACATCAATTTAATCAGAAAGCATGAAGACTAACCGGCAAAGAATGGTATGGAAATCTGCTACTTCTATGTATAATCTGTTAAAGATTAATGTCACGATACGTTCAAATCAGTTACCCAATCTACAAATTGAAACATTGTTAAACTCGAAAACACTTGTGGAATGTAATCGATACAAACCTGTGAACTATGATAATGCCCGTATTTGCAGATGGTATTTGCAAATTTTACTGACGGAACACGGGAAGTAGCTTGAAGCTGCAAAGTTTCAATATATAAATGTAAAAAGTCTATAATGAACTTAAATAGTCATTAACATACCAGCCAAGTGAAAAGAGAAAAATAGCAAATAAGCTTTTATTTCACATTCTACAGTAACAATTAACAGTGTAGCCTTAGAATACGATTCTTGATTACTCAAAACCCAAGATAACAAACCTTAAACTTACGTAAACTAACACAATGTTGACAAATTTCACCACTCACAGCAATGCATAGCTACGTTCTTAATCTTTACAAACTTCTGAAAACAAAACCCTACTTTAAAATAAGCATAACCTATAAAGCTCCATATTTAAGCTAACCAAACACCCCTTACAGATAAGCTAATCCAAAGCAATAACACAAAGAAAATATCATAAAGATTTATAGTATTGGGGAATCACATGAGCTGAGGAAATCAAACCCAAGATGCAAGTCTTCGGCAAGCTTGAACCTTTGCATGGTATAAACAATCGAGCCATCGTCAACTAATCAAGATTTTAATAAATCTCAAAGAGGGTATAAATTATATTCAAAAAATATAATACCCAGACGACCAGACCCCAAAAAAATTAAACCTTTTTAAAAACCCTAAATCATAAAAATCAACTGTGAGTAGAGCTACCAGTTGGGTCTTATATATGCAGCAGCTTGTATACAAGATAGGGTTAAAAATTATGGCCAAGAAAAATCAACTTAAAAACACATCAACTTAAAAATAAATTAAAAATTACCCTTTGTTTGATCTGAATGATGGAAATCGGATAGCCTTGAAAAACCTAAGATGAAACAAAGGTAAAAAGAAAATACCAAAGAGGAGTTATTTATATAGCAGTTTAGGATATGATATGATAGAGTATAAAATGGATATGGCCAGCGCGAAATATTCCGTTAGTTAAATATTATTTGACGAAATAAGTACCTAAATTTGTTCTTAATCAATCAGAGAAAAAATTAATATACTAATACTACTAGTTAATGACTAAACATTTATCTGGTCCCATGAAATAAAAAATGAAGAAGGTGTGGTAGAATGATTTGGATGGTTTTGTATGTTATATGCAATGCAATGCAATTGTGGCTTCTCATTTTTCTTGATTTTGTCCAAGTTTATCATGTTTTCGGATAAGTAAAATGGATTTTTTTACGTGGTAATTTGATCTTATGAAATTCTCAGATTTAGAAGAAAGGTGATACTTGTTCCTAAATTTGATGTATCCTGATTTCTAGTGCCATAACGGTGACAAGCCATAAAAATTATGCAAAACGATTGTTTTGTATCATATGTGATTTTGCAACATTAAATTATTAAAAATGATAATGATGATTTACAATGATATAAATAAGAATTGAATATATTAAGCATGTACTTCAAATGAAGTTATGTAATTATAAAAAATGATGCTTCATTGACGATAAATTTTTACACGTTTTTTCTTATGATACGTTATATTATTATTTGTTATAAATACTTTTTGATTTTATTTTATACTAGAAAATATTTTAATATTTTTTGAATATTGAATGGATATCTATTGTCACACTCAATCCACATTACCATAAAACGTTACACTGATAGGCATTAAATGCTTTTCGTAACTCTTTTGATCGAATTTAGAGCAGGTCGTGGATGAAAAGATTCAAGAATCGATTAAAAGATTCCGCTAACCAACTGATACCGTAGTAGAAGATTTGACTAGTGATCCATCACTCTATGTTCCATTAAAAAGAGTTATTCTACGAGAAAAAAACTACTACATGTTTATTATTTATGTCCTCAAATAGGTTAAAAACTAACACAACGTATCCTAAGAAGTTAGTTACATTATACTTGTAGTATGAAACTCATCCTTACATTCCCTATAGTGCCACAAATTCCTAGATCATGTTTTAATCAATTTTGTTGATTCTTGATTTGCTATATATCCAACTTTATTACTTACATTTAGGGAATTAATTTTCAAATTTCCTAGGATAATATAATATGATAAAAGGAAATTTTATAACTTTTAATAACTCACATGCTTGTGAATTTTGATGATTCATAATCATATCAACCATCTCATTTATTTGACAATCTAGAATAGCATCTGAAAAAGATACTCCGTAAGTCCGTATGATCAATGATGTACTAATCTATGGGCCTTGTACTAATAGCTAGGCCCACAATCTCGTTTTGATTTACAACGAAATATGAAGCCCAACTGACCAAATACCAGAAACTACACAAAAGCTTTCAGCCCATCAATAGTCATAAGTCCATAACATTTTTTCTCTCTCCAATATTGTACGATTAACAAAAATTTTAAAGTAATGCTAGTAACAGATTCGGGTTTATATAATGTGCTTACCGAAATAGAAATATAATGGACAATATGTAATAATCTTTATAAAGAAAACATGATCTGATTGATATTTGCTAGCGATCACGACAAAAGTTTCTAAAGTATTCATATCTTTTAACATTAAATCAATTCGGCATTATTTGACTCGTAAAATTGTAACATAGGTTTTAACAAATGTAAATGTGTGATCACTAAGTTTATTGTTTATCTGCACATGCTTGAGATTTATGTTTGAATTATATTGGCAATCTTTGAAAGAAAGCGGTAAAAAGACGATGAGAATTATGTGTGAATCTAAATTGAGGTTGTATTATATATATAGAGCGTTTTGGATTGAAAAAAAGTTAAAAATAAAAATAAAATTGTATTATTACTTTTTTTTAAAAATGATATATTACCGTTTTATCACAAATATATTTTTACAATTATCTATTTTTTACTTTTTTAAACATTACCCAAAACAAACAAATTATTTGGTTACCATTACATAGGGGCCCACCATACTATGCGTCCCTCCCAGTTGTTCATCTGACGATTAAATCAAAGAAGCCATCAAGAACGACATTGTACTTATAATGTCATTTTTGGGCAGTTGAAGAAGAACGGGCTGAAGACGACGTTATAAGCAACACTCTTACTCCTCTTCTTTTCTTGAAGTCGTATCCTTAAAAATTATAAACATTAATTATTGTCGTTTTAATTAACATTTTACAATACATCATACACTATTACGTAATTGGATGAAAATTGGTAGTGTTAATAAATGAAAAAGAGGCATAAAAAACATACGTCTTTTTAGTTGAACTTTTCTTAATGTAACAAAACCTTTTTAAATACTTTGCAATTATACGCGAGAAGATAAAGTATTTTACTTAGAACAAGAGAAGTCTTTATCTTTATTATTAAATAATTAAAATAGGATACAATAGAAGAATTTTGACCATTCATTATTCCTCTTATCTGATCTGAGGGTAGAGATTTAATACTATAGGTTTAAACTCAATTTTGTTGACATCTCCATGAGCTTCGAAAAATAGCAGAATCAGTTTCTGCAAATTTTATAATAGTCACTTATTAGTTTATTCATTTGACACTTAATTGTCTTTAAATTACAGTTAAACCCTCACATTTTAATTAATATTTTTCATCACTCACAATACAAAACAACAAATGGTTGACACTTATTTTGTGGTAGAGAATATTCATCATGCACTATTCTACATCAACAATAGTCTTTTTTGATTATTATAATAAGTTTGTAATTCATTATACTTACATTAAATATGTACCACAATTGGTCTATCATAAGTTAATTTGTTATAAATTTTCATGTCAATTCCCGAGTAGTTGCGGAAAAATAAACTAGTAGATTAAGTAAATTAAAGATACATACACCCATGTGTGAATTATTTTTTTCCTGAAAGGCATTAATGTAATATAAATAAAACTTTAGATTTGTACGTTATCTATCAATTCCCCGCCTTATCTACAAGGCATAAAAGGAAAACTAGTAAAAAGACTTGCAGTGACCCATGTAAATATTAGATTATTTGCGGCAGTGGTTGATAGTCGTGAGTGTCACGTCAACACGACTAAATGTCATCCCACGACTAGTTGCAGTGAGGATTTTCATGACTAAATAGAAGAGCTTTGAAATTGAGGGGGAGAATGATATATACTCTCGTGATAGTTAATGAATTCGCAAAAAAATATCAAGTTATCAACACAACAAGAGTTCAACGAATTATGTAAGATATTTGGAGCTACCAAGTCGAAGATTATTTTCGTTTAATCTATATTTAACTTCTTGTATTCATCTTGTAATCAATTTACTATTTGTTTTGTCATCATCGAATAGAGGGAGACTCTTGAAAAAATTAAGTTTTCATAATTTCACACATCATAAATACGATGAGACAAAAAGTAAAACTGAAATTAGAGTATTAACTAAAGATATTCAAAATTGGAGATTTAGTTTCCTAATAGAAATGTGTTTCCTAATTCTAAATATCTTTAAGACTCTATAAATAAAGAGTTCTTAGGAGTTATTATATGTATTTACTTCGTGTAAAACCACAATCTCATAACTTGGGATAGTCTTCTCCACACATCCTCTAGGATTTTGTATATGTATGATGTTTTGTATCCATGTGATTATCGATTATATATACATAATTGAAAAAAATCTTTTTTGTATTTTTTCGCTATTACAATTATATTGTTTAATTATATCCATGGATAACAAATGGGTCCTACAATCCCACAAATTAATTTAATTTTTATATTTTTTACAAAAATCAAAATCATTTAATTAAATAAATACATTACATAATTAAATAAGAAATATTTTAAAATTAAGATTACTTCGTTAAAATAAGAAAAATTACAATACGTAAAAAAAAGTTATATTCCAAAAAACAAAGTTACAATAAATCGGTCCTACTAGTCATCTTCTTCGTCGTTGTTGTCGTCGGGAATTTGCTTGAATTCGGCACTTTTTCGGAACAAAATCTTTCATGTTTTTTACTCGCGCCACGTCGGTTCGATCCTCCAATCCGACAATGGGAGTCGTAAGAAACTGAACTCCTGCCAAAGAAGTCTGAATCTTTTCTTGCTTAGTGAAAACCTCCATTGCACGTTTCCTATACGATTACATCTCGTGCTTGCAGTCAACTACACGTTCCATATGTTCCTCCTACTTTGAGCCGCTACTACGCAATGAAGTCGCCGCGTCGGAAGAGCCGAAACTTGCCACTTTTGTTTCTTGGGCACATGTGGGGGTTCTTTTAATCGGATCTTCACCAAAAAGCTCATTCGGGGTTGCTTCGTCAAGACTAATCGTCTTTTTTTCACCAAAAAGATCGTCGTCATAATATTGACTACCAAAACTACCTACTTTCGGAAAGGCATACCAATATAGTTTGTCCTTTTAGATGTCCCACACCTCCCTCATATTAAATGTCTTTTCATACGTGTTATGGTATTCGACATAAGCTTGATCATAGATGTCTTAGTCGTCTAAACTGCGATCCGCTTCGTTGTAGATCGCGTTAAAAGTAGTACAAACTCCGTTGATATTTCGCCAATTATAGGTTAGTTAGTCGGCACCGCGAGTATAACCATGTTGGTTGTCATTGAATTTTGCTCGAACTGTATAGCAAATACTAACACACTTTTGAGAGTTTTCGTTTTTGGAGTCTTCCGACGCGTCCATCCAACATTGTGCCAACCAAGCTTCTTCTTTGGCGTTTTACAGTTTTTTGTTACAAAATTTTGGCGCCTTCGACTTTCCCTTTAAGCTTCTTATTTTCTTTTTTACCAGACGGTTAGGGTTGTTGTTATTGTTGTTGTTGGGGTGGTTGTTGTTCTTGTTGGGGTTATTGTTGTTGGAAAAGTTGTCAAGTTGTTGTTGAGGATAGACTTGTGGGCGTTGGTGTTGATAAAAGTGTTGGTTGAAATCGGTTTGTTAAGGATAATAAGGTGTTTGATACATACTGACTTGGGGTGCATTCCGGTTATATGGTGGTGATAAGCTCGAATCGGGTGTGTTAGGAGTCCTAAATACTAAAAGATTCGTGTATGACATAGCATTCACGTTTGGGTTCGGGTTTGAGTTTGAGGAAGAGTTTGGCATTTTTTGCAAGAGTTTTTGTGAACATGTGTGTATATAATGATAATTATAGTTGCTATGATTTGTATATGTAATTATAGGAGTAAAAAAGGTTAAAAAAAAAACATATATTTTAATCTAACTGTATGGATAACGGTAATCTTTTTTTCGATTTTTTTTCAACGGGAATATTACCTTAGTTAATAAAAAACATTTTTTTTTTTTGTTTTTCATTTTGAATGCGCCACCATGACGGTTACCACTATGTGTATTGTGGCGTTGTGGTGGTTCCACAGTCTCTACCGCGCGTCCACTATGAATGTACTTAGCAAGACATGAATGACAAACACCTATATTATAGGGCTTTTGGCCTAGCAGTATTTGAGTTTAAGTTCTAATCTATATGTTACGAGTTTAAGTTTCAGAGGAGTCATTGTGTACATATTATGTAGTTGAAACTTGTAAATATATATTATATCAGGTAGGTGTAGATTTGACTTTTAAACAAAGACAACAAACATATCAACTAACTATAGTTCCTGTAAATATATACTAATGACTATAGGCCTCACGTGAGAAGAATTGCATTCCAAATTTTTTACATAGTAGCTATTTTAATGAACAAAGAAAAGGTAACTTAACTCAATATACAATTTGAATAATTGTTTTATAGAAAAAATAAACCTACTTGAAATGAAATAAAGTTTTATTTTGTTATTAAATGATTGCATCAAATGAGATGTTCAGTATACGTCATGAGATTTAAGAGCATAAAGAGTGGGCAAGGACGCGGTAATATTTTACACTTCGTTTGACAAGTCGATCACTAATACCTTTTAAGGCATTCATTCCGACAAGCAAAACTAGTATAAGTAAAAGGATCTTGAAACACAACTTCAAATTTTATCTATCCTGACGAATCACTTGTCTGGAAGTGAGAAAGTTATAATAGAGATTAAAAATGAGAAGATTCGTGAAAGGATGTGAGTTGGATCGGATTTGAGTTTGAGAGACACTTGATGATATATATTTATTTTTATCAATTTATTTTTCAGAAATTATAATATTTATTTTATTATTTGTTTAATTTAGTAAATTATTTGAATTATATAGAGGAAATAAAATAAAAAACACTATTTTTACTCCTTTATCTTTTGAGTAATAATTTCCTTCAAAAATACTGTAAAATAATATCACCACTTGTTATACTCTAATAAATTAGTTATAATTTGATATAAATAGATTTATTTAAGATCATGTTATATATATTTTTCTTAGAGTTATTAAAGTTACCAACAAGTAAAACACTTTCATTGTTATAAATTCAAGAAATTTCTAAGTTTGAAAAAGTCAACAGAGTTTGAAGGTGTGATGACATAGATAGGAAGGAAGGTGACGTGTGTGAATCATTACCGTACGATTACAATATTGGAATTGGAGGTGCATGTCAGAATGAAAGGACTAGTCGTATCAGAGTTTGGTACCCTCTAATTTCCGTATATCAAATATTAGATCTCTAACTTACGAGGGTACGAGATATTTGACTTTGATCGGCCGTTTCAATTTCTTACAACTAGTCGATAGTTCTAGCCGTAGTATAAGTTTATAAGTGAAGTTAAATGTTTGAAGTTTATTTTTTATAAGCATTGATTAAAATTACTTGGAGCTTAAAAACATACATTAATACAAATGAATAAAATGTAGATGATAATAATGATATAAAAAACATTTATGTAACTTTCATATCGGAAGTTTGAAATTTATTTTAAAATTATTTCAAGTAACTTTGATTTAGCCTTTTTTTCTTTTCAATAAACTTTTAGAAGTTTGTATACCAAAAAATGTTAGAAATTTAAACTTGTAAAAAAGATAAACTTGAACATTAATAAACTTCAATAAACTCGAATGTCAAATACACTATGATGTATAGCGAATTTGATTTATATGTTTCCCAATTTATACATTATTGATTCACATTTTATGAAAAAAATAAAGTACTCTCATTAATCAATTTATTGAGAAGTTGTTATATCGACGATACAATTTTCATGCAAAACTAAGAAGCTAAACTTTTTAGAAAAAGACGAATAAACTTTTATTAAAATATATCACAATATTACAAATATATCATATATGTCCCATATTTATCCAATACCTATCATACAGATGCTATAAATGTCTCATCTCAATATATATTATACCACACATAATATCACCACGCCAAACATTATTAGTCTCAAACTCCTTTTTGCTACTATGCCCAGATTAATCAACATTCTACCAGTATGTATCCATATATCCATTTTCATCAATTTCATTGTGTTGACACTCATTTATCTCCACATTTCTTTGGATCATTTACCCATTGAGACCATTTTAACTTTGTCGTTTTCAGCCTAGCTCTCATCCACTCGAAACTCCAATCTGCATTTCTTGAACCAATCCCGCGCCTCTTAAAACCTTTTTTCCAAAAACCTTAACATTTATATTTTTCCAAATCAAATACAACGTGATCCATAAAACTCCCGTCCATAATTATGTCACCATTTTGGAACCCCCACACCTATTTTCAAAGTCCAACAGACCTTCTAAATCCAAAATATTACACTCCCATATATTCCACCAACAAAAGGCCTTGGACCATACTAACATTGATTCACGACACACCATTAGACAATAGTCTATTGTTTCAACCGAATCTTCACAAAATGGACAGAATAATGAATGTAAATTGATACTTCTTTTGTCCAACTCCACTAGCACTGGTAGCCTCTTCTTTCTCGGTCTCAAAGCAAAAACGTTGACTTTTTTCGAAACATATTTCACCCTTAGCGTTTGTTGAACCGTATGACCCACCATCAAAATCACTTCATCGATTCTCCTTGCCATTTTACAAACTATATAAACCTGTTTACCATCCAACTTCCATTGCCACTTATCACATCTACCGGGAACTAACACAATTGAACCAAACAATTTAGTCAAATCTTCACATTCCCCGTTTGCCAGTCCCCTTGGTGTTCTATACCAATCCCATTTCCACACCCATCGATTATCCGTCCATTTACCTCTTTCTTTCACTACTACCCCTTTGTTTTATAATATCAATCTTTTATACAATTTTTAAGTTTATTCAACGTGTATATATGCATATTAGTAGAGTATACGCGCAAAGCAGCGGAGTACTTGTTACGTTTAGTCTCATTATATAAATAGAATAAATTGAATTTCATACCGGTTTTCACAATTTCATTTGTATGTCCTAATCGTTTTTGAGAGTGAACATTCATAAGTTACATTGATAGATTATGTATATAAGTATAATATATAGTGACTCTAAAAAACATATATACACATATTTGAATTATAAAAGTTAAAAATCCATAAACACATAAGAATAATTTAATCTTAATTAGATCATTTGAAATTTATGTCATTGATTACTTTATTAGGACATAAATAGGTAAAGTAACATTGGGGGTAAATTAGTAATTTTTAAGAATTAAGATTCAACATATGGACATGCATTATAACAAGTAATAGATAATAGATAATTAGATCATTTGAAATTTATGTCATTGATTACTTGATTAGGACATAAATAGGTAAAGTAACATTGAGGGTAATTAGTAATATTGATTTGATTTTAAGAATTAAGATTCAACATATGACATGCATTATAGATAGTAATAGATAATAGATAATAGATATGACATGTATACACACACGGGTTTATGAACCAATTTTAGAGGGTGTTGTAGATTTTACAAAATAGATTTTGCATTTTAAAAATAGATTTTTCATTTTTAAAACTGTAGTTTCTCTATATCAAAACTCAGATAATTACTTTTTTTTTTTTTTGTTAAATATTGATTGTTTACATTTTGCTAACAAAATAATAAAACAATCTCTTCAAAACGTAATCTTAACCACCCCTAAATACTACTATCATTAATCACATTTGACGTTTCTATAGCCATTTTTTGGATTTGAAAAATGATTTAGATAATTAGCTGGACAACGATAGATTGAAAATAAGATAGATTTGAGTTCAAGTGGCATAGGGTAGCCGCATGTTCTATTATAGTTAATTACTGGGCAAATTATTAAAAATAGAAATGATCTCTTAACTAATTTTAGATTTTTGATAATAACTACAAAAAAATTTCAAAATTTGAAATCTAATAGTAATTGTTTACCATTCTAGCAATATTTTATTTAAAAATTGAGAAAAATATGACATTATAGGTAAAAAAATTACTAGAGATATAAAGAAATTAAGATTTAATTTTTAATTTTGAAATTTTTCATGGTTAATTTATAAAATCTAAAATTAACCAATAGTTTATTTTTATTTGAAGTAATTTGCCCTTAATTAGTATTAGTTTTGTCATATGTGTGTTTATAAGTATATTCATTTTCAAACCTTAACAATTTTTTATCTCAATTAGTTGTCTAGCATCAATTATCTCATAACACTAATTATTACATTTTTCGATGCGTTTACAATTCCATATTCCTTTAAAATGTTGTCTCTTATTTTTCAAAAAAATATCATTTAAAACCATTTTATACATTACGAGTATCATATCAGGAAAAAGAAAGGAAAAAATAAGATACTACCCACATGCATAATAATTACTAAAAAATCTCAAACAACAAAAATACTTCTTACAAATATAAGTTAATTAGAATAATGATGGGATGACTCGTGGAAAGACTCTGGAGGAACATAAAACTTGAGCTGAGTCGAGCTGAAGAAGCATTCGGCAACAACAGGTAAGACCAGTAAAAAACAAAGCAAGATGATGATACCATACACTCGTATTCATCTGCAAGTCATTCCAATGGCAGTTGGTAAGCATTTACCGTGTGTATATACATAATATTTTATTCTTAATTACTCTGTATTATATTACTCTTTCGTCCGAATAAAAGATTATAAGTTAATTATATAAATAACTTTAAAAATTTTCACTAATTATATTATATACCAAACAAATAACATTTTAATCACTAAAATTTATTTTGATCGGTTATTATATGAAAATAAAATTTTATATGAAATAATTTAAAATAACAATATGAAAAGAATAAGAAATAATAATATGAATACTCGTAATAAATATATTTTATAAAATATAATATAAAATATAATTAATGTATGTATGTAGACTCTCTCACTATTTCTCTCTCTAAACCCATTTGCTCTGGTTTTTCAGCAACAAACACTTTTGATTGATTGACTACTTTCTTTGTCAATCATCACTAACTCAAAAACCCTTTAAATATAATGTATTTCTTCTCGAAAAACCCAACCAAAATCCAATATTTTTTATACTAAATTTGAATTCTTCATCCCTGAAACTGACTCTGTTTTTTCCACTCTCCATTGTTTATATCAGGTAATCAATTATTTAACTTTGTATTCTAGTCTTTATTTATATTTATATTTTATATCAGTTTAAGCTTGTTCTCCTAATCTGCTGAGTGACTTTTAAAGTTTGATTGCATGTGTGTGTACTGTATTTGAATATATTTATGCTATTTTTGTGGGCTCGCATTTTACATTGTTGCATGTAATTCATTTTGAGTGATGTGAATCATTCACAGGCTAAATTTTGCTTTAATATTTATGCTGTTGTTGGTTTTTTTTTTTTTTTTTTTCTATTTATAGTAATTTGCTTAAATGAGTTGATTAGATTGGGGATTTAGTTCAGTTATTACAGTATCATTTTTTATTATTTTCTGAAGGATTTAAAGCTCAAGTTTTTAAGATCAGATTGACAGAAGTAATGTGCATGTTTCTGTTAAAAAGTAATTCATATTAAGCATTATACTTGTTGATTTTATGACAAGGAAGCTAATGGCAAGAATCACTAAAATTGACATGTTCTTTTTTGCATTTTGGGAAATATAACCATTGGTTTGTAACGAAAGAGGGTTCATTTATTATTACTACTATTATTATTATTAATTAATTATTATATTATTATATGTGTACATGTTTGATTCATTTATTGGTACCAAGCAGAGTCTGTGAATGGGTATGGAGATTTATTAATTGTTGTGGGTCATACTGCATTCAACATTCTCTTAAACTGTGTCTCTGTCAGTTTTTAAAGATTCAAAAATTTTAAGCCCAGAAAGAACCTCTCTCTCTCTCTCTCCCACACACACACACACACAAACTGACCATTTTAAACTGGCTTTTCATCTCATAAGGGTCTTCATTCTTTTTTATGGGTATAAAAATTTTGTATCTTTTATTCAGCTACTGAGGTTGAGGCTTTGCATATGTGTTTAAGAGAGAGTGATTGACTCTTTGAATGGTTGTACGGAGTAGTTGATTCTTTATTGCAAAGTAATCATCTTTCTTGTGAATATGTTGAATTAACAGATATAGACAAACTTTGATAATTTAAAAATGTGAAAGAAGACATAATGGGTGGCACTTTTATTCCAAAGTATGATCATTTTTCAAAAAAAAAAAACAAATAAAGTGTGAAGACTTGAAATGTCAATCACTTTTTTCAGTTCCTTTCAAACCCATTTGAATTTAGGTCAAGATGTTCATTTTTCGACTTTTAGCATGAATTTTGAAATTGACATTTGACAACGATGGGCTTTGCTTCTAAATGTCAATTTCAAATTTTTGGAATTTGATCATGAATTTGATGTTCTAAATGTTTGCTTATGTTCTTTCTTTCTTTCAGGATCTTGATCGATGTCCGGGATAAAAACGGAGATATTTATGTTCATTAGCTGAAGATTACGATACAAAAATCTTGGTAATAGATTTTCGGAAGAGCCGTGATAAAGATTTAAGAAGATGCTGGAACCTGAGCTCTATCCTTCCAGAATCTTCTCACACTTACGCGATGAGTGTGGCGATGAAGAACTTTCAGTTCTTCCAAGGCATACAAAAGTTATTGTGACGGGAAATAACCGAACAAAGTCGGTTTTGGTTGGTCTTCAAGGCGTTGTGAAAAAGGCAGTTGGTCTTGGTGGTTGGCATTGGCTGGTATTCCCTTTACTATTTCCTTACATTTCAATATACATACGTTGATATCAACATTCTAGTGAAAAATCAAGAAAAATAAAAGAAATAGCACATGGATATCGGATAATATTAAGATTGTATACGAATTTGGCTTCATATTTGTAACTTGTGTATATGACCATATAGTATAGGACAAATTGTGTACAAAAGGCATACACTTTCATTTAAATTCCATTACGGGTACACTTCCAAAACCAACGTTTTGGAGTTTATAGTTTTGTAAAAAAGCATTTTGGTCAAGTGTTGACGTGGCAATGTCTGCTGTTAGGTTTTGAAAAATGGAGTGGAAGTGAAGCTACAAAGAAATGCTTTGAGTGTTCTTGAACCTCCCACAGGCCAGGAAGAAGATGATGATTTGGAATTCGATAATTTTAGCTGTGGCTCTGATGTTGGTGAAAAAGACAATTTCATCTGTGAGTTTGTAAAAGAATTCTCTCAAAAGTTATTTCCTGACATGATTAGGTTCCTCCAGTCTTTTCATTTGGAACCTTTTTTTTGCTTTTAATATTCTTTACGTTTTTGGTGGCAGCCGATACTACGGAGTTCATCAAACCGAGCAAGCCCAGGGTGCGGTACACAAGACCATGGGGTCCAGTCGCATCAACGAAGCCTATTAATCGTAGTAGTTGCAAAGAAGCTCAATCAAATAGCTATCTGCATTACTCAGTAAGTTGAAACAGAGGATCCCTTGTATAGCTTCTTGAAAACACTTCTATTT
The DNA here is from genome assembly GCA_963921325.1 of Logfia minima. Taxonomy (NCBI): domain Eukaryota; kingdom Viridiplantae; phylum Streptophyta; class Magnoliopsida; order Asterales; family Asteraceae; genus Logfia; species Logfia minima. The sequence goes on from OY992773.1 coordinate 22,887,317, forward strand.
TACATGAACCATAATTAAGATATACATTTGACTTTTATGTTGTGTTTGGTTCACAGAATTGATTGGAATTCGATAGAATTGGAATTGAGATTCAATTCCTTAGTAAGTTTGGTTGAGTAATGATAAAGTTAGAATCCATCAGATTCCTTCCACTAAAGGAATTTTTTCCTTTGATAAATTGTGATTCCTTTAAAATAATTTCCGTGAACCAAACGCAACCTTAAGGTCAAACATATATACTTCCAACTTCCTCAGTTAAGCAATTATTAGAAATTCTTTTTAGTTTTTTTATTTTTATTTTTATGTTTCACTTTGTAGAAAATTCAACTATAACAAACTTTGTGACATATAAATAAAAGTAGTATGCTTGACATTGGCCCAAATAGTCAATATGCATAAGTGGGAAACCTGCGTCATGCGTTGTATGATGAAAACGAGTTTTTGTATTGCATCTTGCAAATGCATTCCTTTATTTATCTGTTCTTTCGTGTCTTTCCCAGAAAGTCAATTTCACACAGCTTGGAACCAACACATTGTGGCGATATTATAGCACCTTCAACCTTGTAAGTCATATACGACCCTACCCCCACCCACATACATTCATTACCTCATTTTGGAACTGATTTTATCTTTTCAGGGAAACATGCATTCTAATCCGACTAAAGAACATCTGGTTAATGCCGTCCAAAAGCATTTTGCTTCACAGGTACCTCAAACACACATACAAGAAAAACACTGTTTAGATTTTATGGTGATCATGAAGTTCGTTGATGTGTGTTTTTCATTTTAACAGCAGGTGAGTGAAGTGGAAGTAATCATGGAGTTCGTGCATGCTGCAAAAAGACGAAAATCTGGAAGAACACATAAGGATCAAAGTTGAGAGGACCTGTGTCCGCTTTGTTTGTATAATCTAATTGTACACATTGTCTAGCTTAGTTTATGCTAACCGATTTAGCCATAGGAATCAAGTAACCTCAGAGATAGGATAGCTTATGTGTCAAAAAATTTGCTACTCCATGCATGATCATTAACCTTGTAATATTGTTCCATATCTCGGTTTATATTAGATCTGAGTCTTCCATATATCGCATCAATGTTGAATGTGTAGAAATATGTTGACTTATTTTAACATGAAAATAATAATCACCATCATTCAGAGTTTCACAAACATAAACCATCTAAAGTTTTTGAAAATTTCTGCTTTATATTTCTGTTATGATGGTTCTTTTTGAAACTAAAGTATGTTTGGTTTATATGAGCAAAATTAAGAATCAGAACAAGTCCCATACAAACAAAAAATACTGGCAAACAACAATATTAGAGATTGTAAACATTGCTTATGCTTAACCATGTGACTATTGTTTAAGGTATAAATAAGCCACTAAACCTTCATTTATGAACGAACCATTGGAAACACACTTCACTGATAAATCAATAAAGAACACATCAAATTCTCTCATCGATCATACACGTTCATACAAATTCATCATACGGCTACTTGATTTTGGACCAACAAATACAATGGTTTGAAAACTCATATCACCTGTAAATAAACATAAAATTATCTAGTTATGATCAATGCAACCATCTAAAGACTCAAGAGTAACTAAAATACCGCAGCGTCCCGTGAGAACTATCATGGGACACCAACACTGGCAAAAAAATTGTACAAATAAGTTGACCAAAGAGCGAGATACAAATCAACCCCTGAGTAGAGTTTCAAGGGCTTCAAAGAACAATGGACCCATTTCAGGGCTTGGAGATTTAATGGCACACTTGAGTCCTGGAACACCGATGGTTGCTGTAAGTTCAATCAAGAAAGGGATTCCTTTAGGGATTTTTCCTGAGAGATATAAAACCTCCTGATTCCCATTTTTACGTTTGGCGACGAAAAACATGTTGGAAGAACCCAACTGCTCTGTGGTTGCCTCCACATTGTTTATCACAACGCCTGGGATGTCCTTTGATACCTCATTGGAGTCTGGTAATGACTTCCATGTCTGCAATACCATGCCATCACGTCAGCAACAAATCATAATAAATAGATGAAAATTAAGATTTTTGTATTTGCAGCATTTTTATTCTGAATTATAAAAAAAAAAAAAAAAGCTGTGTGATCACAAAAGTGAAAAATGCCTCATAGACTAAAAAGTTATGTTACCTCAAGGAAGGTAGAGCGTTCCATTCTTCCATCTTCCGTAAACAAGGCAAGTAATGAATATCTATCATTAAAGTACCACACAGGCTGTTGGTTGTTCTTTACTGCAATCTGTAAAAGTGAGTTTGGTGGACCTGGTGCTATATTCTGGAACAGAACCATCGGAAGAAGTGTTCTTGCTGACGTTCCAGGTTGAACTTGTGGGACCTGATTGAAAATATAGATTACTCAATGAAGATGCAAAGGCAGATATTGCAGTCTAATAATAGGTACCTGAAGTGGACCACCAGCTGCAAGGCCAAATGTATTCTTGTTGAACTGAATCATAAATCCATCCAGTGGTATATTTGTGTTGTTCTCGAACATTAAACTGTAGAATGTCTGACCATCCTTCCGTACCAGCTGCCCACTAATTTGTAGACCTTGACCCGTTGCCGCCGGTAATAAGACAGGCAGAGGAGGCCTGAGATGGTAGCAAAACTATCGTTGAATTCGTGAAAAAAGTTTTGGTATTTTATGCTAACTTTATTTGTAAGCAAAGTCGGTCGGGTAACAGGTCAAAAAGGGTAATATTAGGACGGGTTGTAATGGGTTGGGTAAGGTTGACCACATATCCTGTCCAAATATTTTAACCTTCGCTATAAATAAATATAGCGTATAATATGAAAACCAGTATTATAATATCCCACTAATATTCTAAATTTTTGAGTAAAAAGATTTGTATACAATTGGGTGCCTTTTCATGTGACCCCATTCCTTTTTAGCTAGTTCTTTTGACTTGACCCATTTGACCCGTGAAGAATAAACCATAACCCAGATCAACCCGTTCATCAGTAGATGGTTTAAAATTGCAATCTACATCAATGGCATTTGATTCCAAGTCTGTGATACTTACCCTGCAGCTATCTGAGGCTGATCAACCACGATCACGGCATTATCATCACCACCTTCAAGACCCATCAGATCAAGTAAATCTGGGACAGGAGCAGCAGTTGGCTGTTTTGATGCAGCATAGGTGGCTGAAGAAGAAGGTGGTGATGCAACATTGTCAGTAACCAATGTAGATGATGTTTCAGAATACCCTCCTTCACCATCGGGAAACTCTTCTTCTGTTGTTTGAACAGTTTTTACACGGGTTATAAATGTTTCAGGGGGTTTATGGTATACAGAGGACACTGTAGCGATGTTTGCAAGAAGCTCATCGAGGAGAGAAGAATCATATTGATTAGAATCATCACTGATCACCGGCTTCTCAGCTAAAACGACATCTTTAGCAGCCTAATATATGTAATGCAAGTCATTAGAATAGATGGACTTAAGGGAACTTGAAAGTCATAAACAATTGGTGGATGAAAAAAAACCTCAGGATCAGTTGAAAGAAGACGCCAATATATGTAAGCACGATCTCGCAGATCAGGATTGTCAGTCTCCACAGTGGCATTATTCAAAACAACCTACAAAGACATGATTCCATTAATATTAGAGATTATAAGATTTGTTATAATCTGATTGCATCAGGAATCTGTTGAGAAGAAAATTGAATACTTCAGGGGTGTTGACATTGCATTTGAAAGTTATTGGGTGATTTGGAATAATCAAGACTCAGATAATAACCTGTAAGAAACGGGCTGCATGAGATGGTTTTCTGTTGTTTGAAGTTATTATAATCGAATAATCAGTTGATCAAGTGTTTGGCAAATTATGATTAGTTAAGAGCTTACATGAAAAACGACCCCTAGAAAACTGAGTCAGTTTTGTTGCAGCTATTCCTAAAGTGATGATAAGATTATTTAACCCTAAATATTCAGATAATTAGAATTCATTTCACTATATCAAAACAACGGCAACTGATTTTTATCTGCGGCTAGAAAACACAAGAATCATATAATCACTTTCGAAATGCCACGCATACACCCCCTTGATAAGCTATGTAGACCAAATGTATCGTGTCATAATTAAATTCATCAAAATCTTTACCTGAATCATTTTCTGAGGTCCTTCAGTCGGTTTTTTCAGAAAAAGTTTGACTGTGGCTGTCAATAACTGCAATTGGACTTGTGCAGGTTCTTCAGGGAAAGTCTCCAGAAAACTTTCAAGAAGTTCATCAGCATTATCAATTCTTTCAGCATATTCACCAATTATCCAAATCATTGACGCCTATTATGAACATTTGTTATATATTAAGTATCAGCTAGTAACGGTTATACAAGAACGGAACTCTTGAATTACATAATACCTTAGCCTCTGGCTCATCCAAAGTGTCCAAACTCTCACAAAGCGTTGCGATGATAGATTCATAACTGAGGTCAAATTCTAGTTAAAACAGAATTTACGCTAACTAAACTAGCTGCTTAACAAATGGAGTAACAAAAACTTACGTGTTAGGATATCTTCTAAAGATATCCTTGATGACTATTATAGCTTCTTGAACAACATAATTTACTTTAATTTTGATAAGCTCCAGAAGAACACTGATGCAACGCTCAGCTGCTCTATCTAACTTGATAGCACAGCGCCCAATAGCACGAACAGCCTTTCTGACAAAATCCACATCTACTTCAGTAGCATATTCTTTAAACTCCAACAGCACCTGGGGATACACAGTACATAACATGAGACTCACTACATCTGATCATTTCGACTAACTAGACTTTATCAAGTATTACCACATTGAACATGATCTATTGAACGAATACACAAGAGATTAATTAACTTTCATAGAATTTCAGTCACCTGATCAATATTTCTATCTGAAGCAAGCTTTATCATGATCTCCAACTTCTCCATCTTCACGTATATTGGATCATTGTACTTGCAGAAGAACACCTGAAAAGTAGAAACGTTTAGAGGGTATTTCTCTTAATACTATGAATGCTGGTCAAAAGATGCAAATGCTAAACCATGATACCTTAATTTCATGGGCAAGGATTGTAGGACGCCGTTGCACAATAAGGTTGATGTTCCTTAATGCAACATATTGAATCTCAGGTTCTGCAGAAAGTAATGTTACAAGAGGCGGAGCCATTTTCTTGCAGAGGTTCCGAATCACATCAGGACTAGTGATGAGTTCCATTTGTTGAAGGATCATCTGACAGACAATAACATCACATAGTAAGACTAGGGAAGGTAGAACATGAATGTTGAACAAACTAGAGGTGGCAATTGCAACCGATAATCCTATTTACTTTTTAACAGCTGAATTTGGGTTATGTTCTATTTCTAAAGGGTAAAATAAAAAAGACAATTGTATAGAAAAAAGGTCACAAGTCATTCAGAGTGTATCGGTTTTTATTCTATTTTATAAATACAACATACGCCATCACTTCATTTAAAAGATCAGATAAATACTATAATCATTTTAGCACGCAAATTATAATGGAGAATGTTTGACAAACGAAGATATGGTGTTTCAGGTCAATCCATATAAGCCCGTTTTTTCCAGTTACCCGACCTGCCCATCTTGCCAACTTTAGGACAAATACATAACATAAATTAAGCAAAGCCACCTTAACGGCTGAGAGAACTACAGCAGAATTTGCATGTTGTAGTCTGGGAGTGACTCTCTCTACAATATTTTCAGCTTCACGAGCATCAGCCGCCTTGTACTTGGAAAGAGCATCTAAAATGAAAACTTGACCCCACCTGTCGTCATATTAAAAACAACATTCATGAAAAACAAAAAACATAACAAAAGTAGAACAGGTTACTGACCACGCCAAATAGCTTTATAACACATTTCACCAAAAGAATTGTAATTTTCAGGAATCACACTCACTCGGTGCATTCATTTAAAGCTGTGAGGAGCTTTGTAAGTGTATTGCTGGTGATCTCAAAGATGGGTTTACTGCTGTTATCTTGGATTTCAGCAAGAGCTGCAACAGCATTCGCTACCACCATAGGGTTATTGTCAGATATCAAATCCTTGAGAGCGTCTAGAAAACCCCTATCTTCAACTAACTCAGCATTAATGTCATAAAGTTTAACAACACATATAGCTGCTGTCTTTCGAACATAAGGATCATCATCCTGACAATAAATAACATAGAAGAATTCAGTAGAGGGGAGTAGAAAGCTGATATTCTTATAGTATTCTGGTTGAACAATAATAAAAGATTCCATAAACAATATGCTATGCTACCTTGAGACACCTTTCGAGGGGATCACAAAGATACTCTGTGATTTTATCAACTCGAATGCATCCCATTGTTCTAACAGCTAAAGCACGGATCAAAGGATTTGGGTCCTGTGAATCCTGTAACATTCATATAACAATCATATTAGAAATTCACTATGGAGATTTGAAGTCATTTAACTTCAGAGAGGTTGATTTGAGTGCTGATATGTGGCATGTTTAAGATATTGAACGGCACAAAAGTGAAATATAACACTGAATAGATACTATAAGATTCATTAGCATAAAGTGCTACGAGAAAATTTGGATTTTCAACAAAAGGAAGTATTTCACTGGTAAAGCTACACATTTGCCAACTTCAATCTTAAAAAAGATTCGGAATGCAATCTATGTTGCCTCTTAAGATTTAAGTTACATCACAGTCACTGGTTCATACAGGTGTCTGCCACTCAAAAATCAGTTTTACACCTTATCAGCTTATAAGAATCTCTGCTATGTCTAGCTAACCCAGCAACCGGGGGGGGCTTTTCTTCTCTCTAATACATTGCCTATAACCAGAAATGAAGGAAAATATCTGTAGTACAAAACCAAAATCACCATTCATTTATTCATACTCTATCCCAGCGTTACAATCCTCTTAGCATCTCAGTACACAAGATCAGAAGTAACATTTTGCCTTGCTATGCACTGTTTATTACTTACAACATGTAAGACCTATTATATTAAGTGATTACTTCCTTTCCTTATCAGCATCATTCTTCTATGTGCAACATCAAACGAAAAGCATGTAAGTACAAAATAGGGTATAGCACTATATCTATTAACAAAGTTCGTAGAACTACCAACTTGAAAAAATTATAATATCTTATTTGCCAACTACCAAAAAACGTGTGTTCCATACTTCCATATATCAGATGAGGCGATGAGCTATGCCTGATTACAAGAGCACATGGAAGTACAAGTGCAGAAAGATAATTCAATATGAAATGGAAAATATGTCAGAATCAGTTGCAAGCCTATTAAGCATCCAACCCGAGACAGCAATTCCACGTGATAGATTAAGTAAAATTTAAAAGACTTCGCTCATCTAAATAGCTAAAAGAACTTTCTGCTGACGGAAGGCAAGATTGGAGAGCAAATTCCCTTTTACATACTAATAGTCGTGAAAATCCAACAAGTTAGATGACTTAGATCTATAGACTAGTAGATGATAAACTTAAAAGATAAATGAATAAATTCTTCCTTTTGCAATAATAGATCATCTAAATAAGATCAGTAGAGAGGATACCACCAAAGATAGTATAGTTATAAGCAAGGGATTAACAGCGTTGTGGATCATCTCCGGTCATTCTCCTTTCTTTTTTTGGTAAAAGAGGAAGGTACCTCTGGCAAATTTTATAAAGCTCTTCAGGATAATAAGTTATAAATTATCAAATATATTGGTCTCTCAAGGAAACCAGATGTTGGTTTATTTCTATTAATTTACTTAACATAGGATGATTATACCATAACATGCATCGTATGAGTCTACAAGGTATGTGATCAAATTCCTAATTTGGCAGATTAAACTTTAAGAAGCAATCATCAAGTACATATAAAAACAGAGCTTTTCCTACTTCTTGCCTTCACAAATGTATTGACGGCAAGTATGGCCAGGTCAGGTTGACTTTTAGCATAATTGATGAGATACAAGTAAACAAGCTTTTTCAGTTCCAGGTTTTCTGTCTGCATACAGTTCAGGACATCCGTAAATAGTGATGAAACATCCTTCCCAACAGTCATAGCAGCAATCACTTTTTTGACAGCATCTTTTCTCTTATCCTGGATGGCAGAAAACAAAAATCAAATTTGTGAGCTAAATACATGAAGAAACCCATCATTATGCTTTAAGAAGATATTGAACTAGTATTGCATCATGCAGAGACAAAGGTTGCACATATGATATATTACCACTAAACCTGTAAGTTTACATATAACCCACACCCAAAAATATACTACCATACTACCAAATATATACTTCATTTTTGCCTACCTTAGCCGCTTTTGGGTAACGCTTGCCCTTGTTGTAATTTGCTCATACAACCTAAACCCAAAAATACACTACCAAGATAACAATGTGCATGTAGTAGTTAATTGTATACATTTCCTGGTAGAACTACCTTCTGGATATGGTACTCCCTATACATCCCTACTATCTGAACAGCATTTTAACTCTAACTTCATTTCTTTCCAATGTTCCATATAAGCATGTGTTTTTAGCAATTGTAAACCTAAATCGTTAATTATTACTATTTGAGCAATATTGACACTGTTGTTGTGGTTTTCATGGTAAATAATTAACATTCCATGTTATGTAAGTGAAAGGACTTGTTATACCAGAAGTATTCAAGAGAGAGAGGCTTAAGCTTCCAAGGAACGAACGACCTTCGGTTTCACTTGGAAGATCACTGGACCAAATGATGAACGATCTTCTAGTCTATTTCCAACACACATATTAAGTCCCTTAAATCCCCCAAAAACAAAAAGACTACATACTTTTCAAAATGCAAGTATTTGCTTGTACATTACAAAGTGGTAATTACTGATAGAGATTTGAAGCGATGTTCGTCAAAGTTGAATTCTATATTACTACTCCACGTATATATGAAACAGTTCTATAACGACCTAGTTGAGGTTAATTACATATCACAGTAACAGATCTGACGATACATCTGGCGTAATCACAAAAGATATAATCAGATCAATAACAAACGAACAGATTTATAACAAATTAAGCTGTATTATCATCTAATCAGTTTATAAAACTATAAATAAGGATATACAGATATGAAAACGAATAGGTATTAGGTGAATTCAAATACAGTACCTTGTATTGAGAATTGAGCTCTTCTTTAAGCTCAGGGATTTCTCCTTTTTTAGTAGTGGAGAAGTACTTCGAATCGTGACCACTCATTTTGGTCGGTGATCGGAGTCAACGACGGCAAATCGACGGAGGAAAAGATGGATGGATTACGGTGAGGGTTGAAATTTAACACGGAGGTGTGGAAATGGAGAGTTGATGAAAACGGGTTGAAAATTCCAAATCAAAAATTGAACACCGGTTGATAGTATAGGTCAGTTATGACCTAAAATTGAATTTAAAATTAAAATTTCAATTAATGTATTTTTGAAAATTGATAGGTTTTGGTTTTTGGCGAGGCAGTTAATCGATTAATTCGGTTGTGTTCGGATCGATTAAGCGATTAATCATGAATTTTCATGAAATCAAATAATAATATAAAATTGATATAAAAAGAATTCGTAGAGCATATATAGTAACACATCACCGATTAGTTAATGTAAACAACATCCTAATTTCTTAACGCCATCGTTGATCACCACAGTATTTGTTGAATCATGCGTCACACAACAATTTGTGTATAGTTAGTTTTTGTAAAAGAAAAGTAAGTACAAAAAGAAAAGAAGAGAGCAGCTAGGGTTTCAACAGGAAATGAAAGAATAAAGAGAATAGGAAGTGACAGTTTCGTATGTGCCGTGTAAGTAGTTGAGATCAAACACACATATGAATATTTAAGTTTAGCTTTTACTACAGTAAGATATAAAAACATAAATAACATTTAAAATTTATATATAATTATCAAAAGTGTGTCGGTTCGGTTATTACTCAATTAACCATCACCGAACTGAATATTTTAATTAATAAAAAAATTACAACTGAATTGTCGATTAATAATTTGAATCGGTTAATATGAATTGATTAATATTTTTCTTTGCTCACCTCCATTTTAAGGAGTACTTATTTTTCTGGAGTCAATTAGGACTTTGCTCCTTCCCAATTGAAATGTCTAAGTTATTATTTTAAATTATCTCATTGTAGGTGTACACTTCAGTATTTAACCAATCATAAAAAGTTTAGTAGAAAGAAATCCCGATCAATTAAATAAGCTTTATCAATGGCTCAGACTTACTTCTCATCGTTTTTCTAAGAAAATGCTGGCACAAGTAATTTAGACGGAAGGGTATTATTGTAAATTTAGTCACTTCACATATCTCTAATTACATATAATGCATCTTTACCATTATCTTAAAATTAATCTCAACACAAGAAAATGTCTAAGTTACCCTTAACTCATTTATAGTATTTCCATTAACAAAATCCTTCCCTATTAATAATCTATTATTACATATAAATATATAAATACAACTGTTTATTATATTAATTAAATAATACTTCATACAAAACACATACAATAATTAAACAATTATTAGTTTTTCACTATCACTATCGTCACTCACCATCATTATTTCCACCGTCGCATTGCGCGGGTATTATTCTAGTCTCCTTCTACAGCCATCAAATACAATTGCAGAGTCCCATCCTTTTCAAGCTCACCATCTTCTCTCGTAACTCTAAACCTAACCTCACTAGATTGGAACTCAAGTGTGTCCACCGCCTTGAAACCCAATTCTGTCCACCACCACCACCACCTACTTCCGCCGGTTTACAATAAACTAGCGCGGTGATGTTTCACGCTCCAATGAAACACCTCGAAGATGCGCTGTATCAGAAGACAACGACGGTGGCTGTGGTGCAGATTATAGTGGATGGTCGACGATGAGTATTTTAGATATGGGGGAGTTTGTTCATCTGACAATTGTCGCTGCCGTCTAGAACCTTGCCCAACACCGCCATTGCCATCCCGATGATTTATGGCTGCTCGTGAAGCTTTTTTAAAGCGATGAATGCACGTGACACAATAGTTTGTTATGAATTGTAATATGATGATAATGTTGGGGCTTTACATTTGCAGGTTCAAGTATAATAATCTGGTGGTCGTTAAAATCGAAACCAAGAAAACATTCCTCTAATTAGTTGGGATACTTTGTGATGAAATACGGTTGATCTCATTTTAATGTTTCTTCGTAATGAAATTTCACCTTCAAATAGGTGTGAAATTTAAAAAGAGAACAAAAGATAGTTTAGGTATTAAAGTTGATATAAATTGTGAATGTGATAAGAGTTTGAGAAGACAGAAAATGAACGTTGTTTTATGGCGATTGTTACTTGTACAAATGGTTTATTTCGTATAGCTTCCGTTTCCCAACGACACTGTTTGACAAATATGAGACAAGAATGATATGATTTTGGTGGTCAATTTTTTCCTTACAATTTTTGTTGGAATGTACTTGCTTAAATAAGGTATCACCGATTAATAATTCTATAATCAAATGTAAATTTAAACGTACGGAAATGTAAATTTAAATGTACGAGCATATATTATATTTGATTTGATTACAACTAATATTACATCTAATAAGAATTCTAAACACATATAATATCATATGAGATACAAATCAAATATCACATGTGATAACTATTAATATCACAAGTGATAGCAACTAATATCACGCATGATACCAAGTAATATTGCATGTGATAGCAACTAATATCACATGTGATACACCATAACAGCTAAATATCTCACGTGATAATAATTTTATTATCACATGGGATAACAAATATAATCACATGCAGTTATAAATATTATTGATTGTCGTAATCGTATTTAGTTACCTTTTGAAATCACATTTAGTTATTTTCGGTGTTCTGTTCACATGTGATTGTATATGTAATCAAATGTAAATTTTAAACCTACAAATAATTCTTACATGTGATTACAACGTATATCACACTTGATTAAATTAAAACTATAACCACATGTGATTGTTTTGGTGTTTAATCATTTGTGATTGTAGTTTTTATCATATGCTAACCTTAAATTGTTATTATAGTCATGTGTGAATAGTTTCATTTGACAATTAAAATTATTTTGAGATAAAAACTCGGTTATTATCATATGTCATATTACACAGTATCACATGTGATACTATATTGTACAATTTTTTTGAAACTCACTAAAAAATTAAAAATTATATCATATAAGATGTCTAATCGGAGAGATAAAAATACTAATTTTTATGGTGGAAGTTTTGTTAAAAACGTGAGAGAAAATTCTAAGTTTTCTAAAATGACTTTTGTATTTTTATAAATAGAGTTATCGTGTTAATTCTTTACTCTTATTAAATTTTTTGTATTCACTTAAACTCGACTCTTATAATTATCTGAAAATATACTTAGATCAGTTCAATCATTGAGGTAGCTTATAAAATGTTTTTTCTTTTCACTATCATGTTGGTCAAAAGTGCATGTTTGTAATCATTACTTGTAATTTCTGTTAAAAAAGAAAAGAATAAATAATAATAATAATCATTATTGTATTGTAAGTTGGGGGTGCTAAAATGATAAGCTAAAATATGGATTCCATACCCAATAATTCATCACTAGAAAAAGGTTTATAAAATGATTTTACTATTGTTTGCAAATATTTTTTAGACTTTTAATTAACAGTTAAGGTTTTAAGGACAACGCATATTAACATATCATGTTTGATTAGCGAATTTAAATATAGATTTCATATATATTGATAAGTTCAACATTAAGTTAATAGCGATTTAAAAGTATAAAATTAAAGTTTCATACATATGTATAAGTATTTTCTTTTTACTTAATTAATTTCTCAAGAAATATGCTTACGATTTCTTTTACTGACTATAGATTTCCCTTAACTAAATGTCTAGGAAGCATATGTCGTATTTTATTTGAACCGAAACCCATTTTTACCTACTTCATCATGACAATATTTATCTGATATGTACGTATAAAAGAATTCAGAGTTGTTCAATTAATACAATTTTATTCCTTTTTTATCATTTTATGTTATGGGTTTATATAATCTTTTTAGGAAGAATACTTGAAAATAAAAGTGAATTCTCTCCGTGTCTAATAGAAATATAATCGGGATTTTCTTCTGCTAATTAATTATTGCATTAATTTTTTATTAGGATAACGACATGTTTGATTCACATAATTCAAAGGAATTGAGTGTAATTAGATCGAATTTGAATTTCATTAATTGATTAATATGTTTGGTTCAAAATCAAAAGGAACTAAAATTGATCAAATTCTTCTAAATTCTTTTAATCAAATTAATTCATAATTTTTGTTGAACGAAAGTCTACCAATGTTAGATTTAAGATATGTTGAATAAATGTTATTTTTACGCTCATATTAAAGACAAGTTTGACTCAAATTTTTTATGAAATAAATGAATGAGAGTAATGATGAAGATTAAATAGATTATTTTTAATAGTTATTTTTTTGCAGGTCGACAACTATTTGAAATAAGAGTAGATATACATTGATGGTGTAAGAGATAACAATATATAATTAAATAGGTATATAACTATAATAGATATAATTATAAAATGTAAGTTATTCTTTTTATTGAAATCGAGTTGAAATTACAATTTTAAATTGAATATGGATGATGTCACAAACGTGATTCGTATATAATTTCTTTACACATAAAAAACTTAACATAACTATTATTGATATAAGTACTCATTTATGTTTGTGGATATATACAATACATGAAATAGATTTTTTAAATATTGATAACGATATAATATTTATGTCAAGAGTTATATAATTAAAAAAGTTTGGGGTTAGTAATTTTTGAATAGAGCGAAATAAAAAGACTTAATTGAAAAATATTTAAAATTAAATGTTGATGTTATCAAGTCCCTAATTTTACTCAATTTAACAAAATTAAATAATTTTATTGACCAATTGAATATTTGATGATGTCATATTTTTTTTCTTATATTATATTTAAGATACGAGTATTAAGGTAAATAGATATATAAGTGAATAATAATTTCATATTGCAATTGAAAATGCATCTATATATATGTTTATATTATAAGAACTAGAGTTTTAATTTTAACTATAAAAATACTAAAATACGTGGAGAAAAAGAAAAAAAACTCATTCTTATACATTTTTTACTAGTTTTGAATTTTTTTTGGTTAAAACTAGATTTAATTTTTAGTTTGGTATTGAAATCTTTTTATCATAATAAAATTTTGGTTTGTGAGTTTATATACACTTGACTTAGGATTTATACCCTTTAATGATTACATTCGCATACACAAAAGTAACGTTCTTATTATCTCAATTATTACATCCACCTACACAAAGATCACGTCAAAAGTTTACAAATCACATGATTTTAAAATTTTTACGTTCATGATGTGAATTTCTGAATTTACGACTTTGTATAATGTATAATATATAATAATATATATATGGGTGCACTAGCCATCATTAGAGAATATAAACTTAATTAATTATATGCACTAAACGATGATAGTCACCAAAGATTGAAAAAGGCTTGAAGCATAATCATGAGATAAACCATCAACACCTTCCTAGGATGTAGGCTAGGAATACCTTTGACTCATGCATTTTGTGGCATTTAGAAAAGAAAGTCGAGTTACTTTTTTATTTTATTTTGTTGAAATTCTTTGCCTTATTTGGATTTGGTGGTCCAAAGTGGTCCATTCATGTTTAGGGGTATATATTCCTCCATATTTGAGTAAGTTCATTATTCGATACTTTTACAATCGTCATTAAAAAATTAAAACTCAATACGTATCAATATTAATTATATTTCTTTTGGAGATTTATTTATGTAACTGTCGCATTTTTAACGAGCCTGACGTGATACTTAATGTACTAAGAAAGGGCATGCTAGATGGGGGTTAATTAATGAGAGTATAATAAAATCAAATTGCGTTGCTAAAACACAAATCACTTTCATTCCTTTTCATATAATAATTATAATTATAATTATTATAATTATAATTATAATTATAATAATTATTATTAATATCACCCAGTCCCAGTGAGCACCGCACCAAGGGAATGAGGATTCGAGGCTTTGACCTTAAAGAATATAGATAATTGTTTATAAATATATGAATATGTATATATTCTGACTTTAGGTTAACGTTTTTATATGAATTAGACTTGGCATACTTTATCACACTTTCATTTGTTGCTTATGTATATATTGGGTAATACTTTTAACAATGTGATAATTTATATAGATGTTGCGTGACATCTTATATTATTGATACGCAAGTAAAGTACTATTAAATACATACAATAATGATATTTGAAAGTTATATACATATAATGGAAGCGGTCTGAGTTAAATATATACAATAAACTTTGACCTATAGTTGAATACATTTATAAACAATATCCAAACGAATTAAAGTCAAATAGAACTTAAACCAATATACACTATAACTAATTAAAATTAGTATTGTATTCGTACAATGTAGTTAGGTGATACTATGTGACGGTGGTGGTGATGACGATGGTTTATGTAGATAAGTCAAGAGAAATGGTACTCGAGCCACATGTCATTGAATTTTTCTTTTTAATATTGGGGTCCACCACCTAGCGTCGTCATGGGAAGGAGTAAGGACAACGAGCTAAGCTTGTCCTCGATGGCTCGGGGGTGCGTTATAAGTTGGGCCATCTTCACTCAACTATACGTGCTCAAATACCCTACTACATAAGTAGGCAGCAATGACGGATTTTGACGACGAAAATCACGTTGTAGCAAACTTAGGCCTATTAACATGGATTTTCCACATATGTGAGGGGATAACATCGAAGAAAGTAAGTCAAACATTTAACTAATTTTCGTGACGAATTTTATGTCAAATTTGCAACAACATATAGAAAGTCAAACTATCGACTATGTGTTGGCGACGGATTAGTGTTAAAGTCGCGATGCCTTATTAGACTTCAAAAACTTGACTAAATTCTCAAACCTTTGGTGTAATGAGTCAAGCTACTCGAGTTCGACTCAAGTCGAGCTTGATCGAGCTTGAAACTGAGCTAGAACATATTTTGAAGCTCGTTTAATAAACGAGCTCGAATAAACTCATAAGTCTAAATGAGTCTTTCTGTTATATAATTATACACACTAAGTAACTTTTTTATATAATACTAATATAATGTATAATTACGTAATAAGAAATATTATATATATTTATAATTAATAATAGTAAATCTTATTATATACAGTTAAAAGATTACACATAAAATAGATAAAATATTATAGATGAATAAATAAGATTATGTAATAAATGCGCCGTGCCCAAACCAAGCTCGAGCTTGTATAATATCAAACATCGAGTTCGAGCTAGGTGAATTTTAAACGAGATGAACTCGAGCCTAGCTGATATTGGTTCAAAATAATCCGAACCTAAATCGTAATGAATTTAAGGTTAACCGAACCGGATTCTTTTGTTTTTCGGTTTCGGTTGGTTGCACTGGTACTTTTTTGGTTACGATTACGGTTCTCAATTTTGAGACAAATGGTTAACCGAAAAGCGATTAATTTTAAATTATTATTTTTAATATGTATATATATAGAGAGAGATAAGGAAATTATCTAGAGGGAATTAACCTTTTTGAGAGAATGAGATAAACAACATCTTTTGGCTTAAATATTCATTGATGAATATTACACTCAATGAGTATTTAGTGTGAAATAATATTTAATTAAATATTCATTATTCAATAACGAATATTTAAGTCAAAAAATGTTATTTCCTTCAAAAAAATTCATTTCCCTTTATATATTTTCCTTATATATATTATTAACTGTCTTCTAATTTAAAATAAGATTACTATACATTTCTATTTATGTTAGTTATAGTTTTCTTACTAACTTGGTTAATTGTTCATGCGTTTGTGTTTTGTACCTGATTGATATCTTTTATATTTGTTAGAATGATCAACATGTTTAAAAATTTAACAAATATTTATCAATGAATGTGTATTTGAGTGTTTAGATGTTTTTGATGATTAGTAAATGATAAACGGTTAATTGGTTAACCGTATAAATGAACCGAAACAAATGGTTAATTGATTACCGGTTAACTGAATTTTTCAGTTTCGACTTAGATTCAAGAAAATAATGAATTGATAATTTGGTTAACCGAATCTCCGATTAATCATCCATGAACACTTTAGTAACCGAGCCCCTTTTTTGACTAAGTTTTACTATAAATTCGTGTCAAATTTACAAAAATAATCATTATAAGATTCTAAAACTAAAATGTGAATTCGTAGCAAATTGGTCACATAATTATACTAATAATAATGATAATGAACAACGCTAATTTAATCGTTAATAATGCGTAACTAGTCTACCTTCTGCTTGTATAGCGACTTATTCATTCGACTTGAAGAAAATATTAAACATTTACAAGTAGCGATCACTTGTGAAAGGCTAAGCTAGAGCATATGTGAAATTTATATAAACTAGAAATGAGCATATCTGAAAGAATATTAATGACACAAAAGCAAATGTTCCCGAGTTTTATACTCATAATAATAACGGTAATAATAATAATAATTATTATTATTATTATAATGTTACTTTACATATTACGAAAACTAAAAAATGAAAGGAAAAAAAATCAAAACAAACTATAAATGCTTTATGCGACAACTTGGTTTCCTTTCTTTTGAGCACCTTTATGAGCTTCCCGTGCCTTTTATCAACGTCTTAGCTTCTGACTCACATCTCTCGAATACGACTATTTATTAACATTTTGGAGTTTAATATTGGGCTAAAATTGGTGCTTGTTTTATTTATATGGCCATGTATAATGTATACATATAAATTAGATTTATGATCTTTTTTTTCAAGGAAAATAGGTAAACTGATAAAATTGGGTAGTGGTGTTGAAAAGTTTCCCTCTTGGCATTCCTTTATCACGTTCTTCTCGCATCCCATCCATCTAAAAATCCCAAAAAACCAAGGTTAAAATGGTATGCGATATAGCATAAAACATATAGGCATTTTTTCTTTAGTTATTGTTATTTATGTTTGTCTAAAATAGTAAGAGCACAAGGAGTCGTGACCCTTGTGTCACAGTGTTCAGCAACAGTGTTCCCAGTGTTCAGGACAATGTTCATGATAGTGTTCAGGAATTTCTTTTTGATTTTTTTATTTTTTAGAAATCAAATAATGTAATAAATACATATAAATAACAAATTAATTTAAATAAAATAAATAACTTCATTAAAAATAAAAATTATAAGTTCTAAAAATTAAAAGTTCATTAAAAATAAAAATAACGATTACAAGTCCATTTAGATAATTTAACAAATAAATTAACAAATAGATATTTTTAATTTGTTATTTTAATTTTAATGTGATTAAATCAATTAGAATAATTTTAAAAAATAATTCATTTAAAAGCCCATTAAAAATAACTCATTTAAAGCTAAATGGGCTCAATTAAATGGACTCAATTTAAATAAACCTAAACCTAATTAAATGGACTCAATTTAAATAAACCTAAACCTAAAAAAGCCTTGTTCTCCTTTCTTCTCCTTGTGCCTCCTTCTCTGCAGCAACACACACGCACGCAGGACACACACACGCAGAAAAAGAAACAAGAAAAAAAGAAAGAAAACAAGAAGAAAAAAGGAGAAAAAAGAAAAAGAAGAGGAACACAACGTCTGTGGGGGGACGTTGTGGCTGGAACTCCGACCGGAACGTTGACCAGAACGCCGCTGGGGAGTGGGGGAACGGCGTTCCCGACGGGGAACGTGTACGTTTCGTACCACTCCCTGTGCTCTAAGTGTTTTCGTAACGGCTAATGGCATTATTTTTGTAACTGAAGAGTGAAGACGATCGAATTGACCACAATCCACCAGATCACACAAATATGCTTAAGTAAACCTTTTTTGATTTTTAACAATATATACTAAAGTAAAAAAATTGCACCACTCCTTATAGTTAATGGGGAAATATTTAGGTGTAGCAAGGAAGAAAATATTTTTAAAATGAAACATCAGTTGTGAACATTTAACATAACTATACTAGTATATGGGTAGTTTTCAGCAAAATTTAGACAAAATGTAGTCGATTTGTGGATCAAACGAGTATCTAAAAACATGATGTCGTAGTTTATACACTTACAATTTTCATATATAGATATCATATTTCCCTTTTTAGGTAAAGAAAAACAATCAAATTTCACGAAAAGAGTAATACATACCCAAAACTCATCTTCATCTTCGTACCGTTGAAAAGTTAGAGTTTTAGGAGTCTCTTCAGGCTCAGGCTCGTCATTGCGTGCAAATCTTCCTCGAATTCTAGGTCGATTATCGGCTAGAGTTTTTCGACAAGCATACTTACATAAAGAAACAAAAATAATCAACAAATAGTATGTATCATTGACCTACATTCATTTTTATATAATAACATTTTCGTATCACTTATTTTTTATTTTTGTATGTTCATTACTGCAATCATATTATATTTAATTAATATTAATATTAATATATGTAGTAGCATACATATGTTATAGAATAGGAATAATTACCTTAATTGTTTTGTTGAAATTTCTTTGTGTCCTTTTTGCTTTATACCTCAATATTCTCTCTTTTCTTTCTTCTGGACTGTAAAGTCCCACTTTGAAATTTGCCTCCTCCATGAATGACCCTCCAGTCGCTAATGGACTCGTTGACAAAGTTTGACTTGTTTGGTTGCTTTTCAAGCTCTAAAACATAAAATAACAAAGTATTAGTCACAGTTCTTTCAGAAGTCACAAAATCCTTAATTAACTTGCAAAATAGGGAGTCAACTTTAAGTTTTAAATTTGATTTTTACTGTCCAAATCTATTATTCATAATGGATCAATTTGTCCAAAAAAACACATAATTTCAAAGTTTATGTAACAACTTATTTTAAATCTCATAGCTAGGGGTAGCTGAGCGGTTAACATCTGAGAATTTCTAAAGAAGGTCTAAGGTTCGATTCTCGCCAAATTTAACTCATCGGGTAGTTCGTACTTTTAAAAAGGAAAATAAAAATAATCATATAACCAAGAAAGTCAAACTGGACTAACTTGTAAATCACCAGCACTGCAAACTCTTCTCATATGGCTAGAAGAGAGGCCATCATCAGGTGAGGTAAGGACTTGGGAATGAAGATTTGAGGACTCAATCAAGCTATCAAATTTTGGTTGAAAAAGACAATCATTCGGTCTTGTATTAAACGATTTACTGCTACAGCTCCTTTGCATCATTTTCATTGCATTGTCACTTCCACTATAGCTATGAGGCAAGAAAGAATTGTTATTGAGATAATAATCATAAAAGGGTAGTTGACTTTTTTCTGTTTTGACCTCAAGAGGGGACAAATCTAGGGAATTTACTGAATTGCCCATTTGGTAAAGTGAGAGACTTTCAAGTTGGTGGCTTGGTGGGGAGGAAGATAGAAGAGTGGTGGAGGTGGTGGTGGGGGCAATTTGGTCAATTTTATCAAATGGGTTGTCAAGATTGTCATGTGTCAAAGTTGATGACAAAGGGGTTAAATTGTAACTATTTTCTTGAAAAGCTTTGAAGATGTCAATGGTGGAAGATTCACTCAATGGAGAGAATGGATCAGTGAAGAAACACCCTTCAAATTCTAACAAGTCGGAAGACATTGCGTTTTGAATCTAATCAAACAAACAATAATCTTCCAACTCGTGCGGTTTTGATCTTTTTGATTAGTGAAAGTGGCGGAACATGAACTTATGAGAATCTTGAAAAGGGCAATCAATATGTTTTTCTTTAAGGGTGAAACTTGAACTTATCGCACTCTAGATGTACGAAGTATAGAGGGTGGAACATACAACAATCTTGTAAATGGAAATTGGTAATATATATTGTCCTTTTCTGTGAAAAAAGGTTAAGTTTAAACTTGTAACAATCTTGAATGCGATAAATCTCTCCCCCCTTTTGACATATCAAAATAAAGGTGAAACTTGAATTCCCGACAATCTTCAAAAGGGTGAAAATTGATACTTTGACGTCATAAAGTACAACTCATTTTATTTTTTCTTGACCGGTAAAAAGAGTGAAGCTTGTAAGTACACAATCTTGAAAAAGGGTTAGAAAGTTAAAACCACAACCTTTTCTGTATGAAAATGTATAACTCGAACTTACAACTTAAATACTCTTGATAGATGAAAAGAGAAAAAGTCAATACTTTGACAATTTGTTCATCTCTTTTAAGATTTTTGAAGGTTAGAGAAAAACCAACAAGAAAGAAGACATTTTTTTGTGGACAAAAGCAATTGAATTCAAGAGAGAAAGATGACAGTTTCTCTCTCAAAAAGAAGAAGAGGACGCCATTCTTTTGGAAAGAGGAGGCCAATTTAAAAGCAGCAACCTCTTTGTCACAATACTCAAAAACAACTCGAAACTAGTCCACTTATGCTACATAATATTGCGTAAAACAAGGAAGTTTCCTAGTCAACCCTTGAACTTTACCTTGTCTGCAAAAAGCTCACCCTTGTTAAAACATAGAGTTTATCACACATACTTTATGATATAATACATATCGTCAATCGAAATCGAATTGAAACCCATAATTAGAACGGGATATTAGTCCTAATAACTGACACGTGTCATTTCAAATGACAATTTATAATTCAGTTTATTCACACCTTTTAAACGGTTCCATTTAACAACCTTTCAATATCATTGTTTCATTTAACACCTCTTGGCACATATTCTAGACTTCCTTGCTGGCTTTTTTCACCGGAACGGGTGGCTAATTTTCTTTTTGTTTTTCTTCTACCATTAATTCATTATATGTTAGGGATATGTATTCAACAACGATGGTTTCTTTTTCTCATCCTAATACTCCGTATCAAATAACATTTACCTCTTCAACGTCAACAATTAACATTTTTACTCCTAATATTAACCAGGGTACTTGATCAACATGTTCATCTTTTTAGTATCCAATTCTCATGTTGCAACAACATGAGTGTCTATGTTTCTTAGTATTGCAATCCCAATTTCAATATCAATCTGACTAAATCTCACTGCAAATCTTCTTATTATCTGAATTTGTGATTTATAATCTTTAGTATCATTCTCTATAAAATACATTTATTTTTCGTTTTTGTTTAATTATCATATATAACTCAGAATCCATTGGTTTATGTTGTCTTGTCTAATGTATCCACTTAGTGTGATGGACTTGTCAAACACAAAGATTTGTTAACGCGAAAATGATAAAATCTTTCAGGTCCTACTTATTTCATCATCATGCTTTGTGATTAGATGGGTAAAAATATATGAACATCAATATCCATATAATTAGATGTATCCCCTTGAAGATATTATAACTTTTTAAGTACAACATTCGTCAAAACCACTAATGGGTTGGATCTCAACATAGATTTCAATTTATTTCAGTTATTCCTATTAGAAAAAAAGTTTCTAGTTATGTTTTAAAATTAAAATAAAATATATATTTGTTAAGTTACAATTCTTCTATAATCATCAGACTTCCAATGAAACTTAATTGACTTTATGTTAATGTAACTACCCAATTTACTTTACAACATCTATCTTATTATTTCATTATGTTTGAGTTATTTGATGGATGAAATCGACAAAGAATAATTGATGACCAATTGAGTGTGGGTTAGGACTCTCTCGAGTATAAAAAGGTTGCTGGAGTCTGCAATAAAAAATAGAGAATAACAAATACTTACTCTTAAAACTTATATTCAAAAACACTTACTTTCATTGGTTGTTTTAGGTTGAGCATTTTGGCATCTGTTGGTTCGGGGGTTTCTCTTGCTGGCTCCAAAGAAACCCATCGGGTCGTCGAATCTTGGGAGAGGGCCGCACTACTAATGTTATTGGTGCAGCGGAGGCGTTTCCTCTCTAAAGAGAGCGCTAAAGCGTGCTTCGACTCAGGCTACTCTGAACTCAATAACTATTTATATTTCTCTATCGGTTTGTCGTTATTGTGTGTGCAGAACCTAATTAATCAATATCAACCAGTGATATTTCCAACAATTCCTTTCTATCTATACAGTACATTCTAAATCTGATACTGGATATGTTTGGTCATTGTGTAAATGTGGTTTTGATGCTGAGATATGTAATTGTCCCTATATCAAAACATTTCTACAATGTTATTAAAATATTTGTAAGATATTATTTGTTCTAAGAATATTTTACAAATATATTTCAATTCATTTTAATGTTGTTTCCTATTGACCTAATATTCGTCATTTTGTAAAATACTTTTTTTAATCACTCTGTCTCAATAAGTATTGCAATTGATACATCCGTACATTGTAGGAAAACAGAACTAGTTCCGCATATATAATACATGCAAGTGTATGACATCAAAGTATATGTTTTATTATTTATTTGGGGCAAATGTTGATAAATGGCAATCAAACTAGCCCATAATCAGCTGCATATCATAATACGAGGGACATAACTAACTAATTCAGCAGTATGTAACTATGTGAATGTTCGGGCTTGAACATGAGACTTTACTACTTGGGTAAAGATAACCGACCCATTACCATCTAAACAACACGGCATTGACATGTTTTAGTATATATTACTCCTCTTAAAAGCATTAAGAATTAAGAATGTAACTTATAATAAAAATGTATGATTAGGTTAAACTCTTATGATATGATGGTTTTTGTACGCTTAGCTTATAGTTTTGGATCATATACTTTTCCTTAGGAGACTGTATATCAAATGCTTTGCTTGTGAAAAGAGAACTTGTTGACCTTTATGAATATTCTCCATGTAACCTAGTTTCTGAAACAATCTATGAAACTTGTTAAAATTACGTCAACTTATTTTAAGATTCGTCATGTACTCCAGTTATCGAAAACAATATTTTGTTTGTTTTTTCATGACACATGGTCACATGATCATCATCATTGTCTCCATCACATCCTCGCATTAGTATAATAGAGTTGCATTTTCGTCACCCATCCGACAAATACTTGACATCATCATATTTATATCTTTATTTTTATATATAATTAAAAGAGGATACCATAGAGAAATCTTAACCCTTTATTTTTTCCACCCTTTACGATCTAATGATCTTAATTTCTTTCATATAATAACACATTTGACCCCTTAAATATTTGATATATTTATTTTAATTAAAAAATTAGACTAAATATTTTATTCATTTAAAATAATTAAAGAGTCTATAAATTATATAAAAAATCGACCACAATATTTTACTCATTTTATTAAAATTAAATTCGCCCCGCGTTATAGCGGGTCTATAGACTATATAAAAAAATTGACCAAATACATATTTAAATCACAAAATTCGGTCATAATATAAAAAAATCGACTAAATATTTTATTCATTTATAAAAGTTAAATTCGTCACGCCTTATTGCGGATTTATAAACTATATAAAAAAATCGACTATAATATTTTATTCATTTATAAAAATTAAATTCATCCCGCGTTATCGTAGGTTTATACCTAGTTAATATATTAATATTAAATATAAATAAATGATTCATATAAGTTAAAGAAGTGTGCAAAAGAAAATTAGGAAGTTGAAAATTAACTTTTGTCTTCAATTAGCTTGAAATTGGGCCCATTTTTAAGCCGAAATATAAAAGTTATAAGCTTGGGTTCAAGTTTGCCATAGGGCCCAACTGGATTATACCGAAAAATAAGAATACCTTATAGACCTGGGGAACTATGTGACCGTTTATCGACACGATCATTTTTGTGACATAAATTTAATAGCATAAAAATTTACTCAAAAAGTTAAAGTTATACTATACCCATGATTCAAATTTCAAATTTCAAATTTGATATGTTATACTTTCGATTATTGCTATTGTACATATGTAATAAATAATTATTTTTTTATGTAATAGCTATATAAGTAATATTACAAAAAATGTGTCATATCACCTGTTTAGAGTTAAATGAGGGTCAAATAAGTGTAATAACGAAAGTTACAAAATATATCGTATACATTTTAAAAATAAATACATATAGTAGCTCTCGCTCTTCGCCTATTCATTTTCTCCACCATCAGGTTTTCGAATGGATACCATTGGAGAAACAAATACTTCGTACTGTTATAAAGTAAATAATAATAATTATTAAACTTTAGTCTTCAAATGTACCATCTATTTAAATTTTTTCTAAATTTGTTCATACTCTTAAGTTTATAGAAAAACTATAAATTTCATAGTTAGAGATCTAGAAAAAAAAGAAAAAGAAGAAGAAAAAGACGGACTCGTAAACAACAACATAATAAAAAAAATTATAAAGTTTATTAGTTTCACGTTGCTAAATTTATACACATATGTTGAAGGATCACACTAAAAAAATATAATTTGAGTTACGGTATTACTAGGTTAATATGCATTACATAATGCAATGATTATGCCAATTATATTACAGATCAACTAGTCGCATTAAAATTAAAAGAGATGAGTGTTCTCTCGGTATCTCTATATCAAGCTGGCTACTACTTGTTTCTTCCTCGCCTCTTTTTAAGAGATCCGTCTGTATCTAGAAATAAATAAACGTGAAGAATTGTATAGTAAGATGTATTGCAATATATTACGATTGGATTGAAATTCTATCATGTTAAACATAATAGATGATCTTTTCATGTTAACTTCAACATGAAAAGATTATAATCTCAAATTAACTTATACACAAGCCCTTTTCATTTTTTTTTAGTAATAACATCCGTCTTATATGTTGTTTATTTTTCTGTATTTCTATCTACTTTCATTTCTTTCATATGTACATATGTTGATAGGTTTTCACATACATATTAAACATAGTACATAACATCTGACCTTGTATGTATAATGTTAATATGTTTACAGTTTTTCTTACATTGTTTTAAATATTATTATTTTGTATTAGATGAAAAATAGCAGACACTTTTCCTTGACGAATATGTTCATATTCCAGTGACTTATTAATCAAGATTTTGTGAGTTTGAGTCTAGTTTAATTAAATATACGTACATATGTGATATGAAGTATTTCGAGTGTGATTTGTTGTTTTTTGGAAGTCAAAATTGAACTAAACTTTTCAAGGACATTTAACAACTTGGTGAAACTATAAGGGGCTTTATGTAGTACTGGAAATGCTTCTCTGAAGTTCACGCGTTGCTTCCTTCCTTACCCAGTCAACCTCCAAAGTAGTCAACATCGTATACCTTTCTTAGGGCTTTTTCTCAATTCAATTTCAATTTCATTCTTCATCGATTTAGAGCTCAATTGATTCGACGCACAATCGATTCGAAGCTCGATCGACTGTAATCAAATCTAGTTATGTCGAGATCTCAAGAATCTTTGGATAAGATGCAACTCCGTCAAAATTACCGAAATGTATGGCACACTGATCTCATGAGCACCATATCTGCCGATACTCCTTGTAATTAAATCTCACAAATTTACTCTTCAAATCATATACTTATGTTTAATTTAATTATCTGATTCTAATTCGTTTGCGTGTGCATGTGTATGTAGATTGCTGCTTCGCGTTATTCTGGTAAGAACCACACTTTTCGTTTATATAATTTTTAGATTTTTGATCTGTTATGTCGATTATAGAATTTGCCTTTTATACTTTTGAGTGTTTTCAGTCTGTAAGCTGATCTACAATGTATGTGTGTCTTGATGCTTGATCGTTAACCCGAGTCCTAAAAGGCTAGGTATTTTTAGTTTTATTTGACACATATATTTTTAGGCTTTAGGATATTATGTAGACGATCATGTGATAACATTTCTGACATTTCTTTAATTCGTTATGCAAAATGAAGTTAAGTTAATGGGGCTTCATGACAGATTTTGTGTAGACTTCTCATTTAGAGTGGACGATGAAGTTTATATGTTTTAGATATTGTAAATTGTGGTTTATTTTTGAACTTAACGATTTTATATACCATGGTCCTATATGACATTCTCAGTCAGTTATTGGTGGTTTGTGGTGAAGAATGTAGTTGAATGGAAGATGCTAAGCAGGAAGTTTAGTTGCTTGGATATAGAAAATGCATGTAGTTATGAATTTAGCTGGGTAGAATTACATATCAGTAGGAATCTTATCAAATGTGTAGGTATCAAGTTCTAATGCAATTAGTTTCATCTTGTTTTATGGCAATTAGGTGAAATCTTATTTTTCATTATTTGCTAATGCATCTTCCCTGTAACTCTATATAAAATGGCAGTGGACCATGTGTATCATACTTGCTTCGTAAGCGAGCTCTCTATGGCGATATGTCAAGGTATGTACAAATCTCTATCGGCTAAACTCTACTTCCATGGATTGTAGTGATTTCATATATATATTGTTCCTGCCTTTCATAGGTATACATGCTGTGCTGTAGTGATTTCATATATATATATATTGTTCCTGCCTTTCATAGGTATACATGCTGTGCTGGATATATGCCATGCAGTGGAAGGTGTGGAGAAAGCAAATGTCCTGAATTATGCCTCGGCACTGAGGTATGCTTATTTCTAAAAGTGTATAAATTTTCTTGAATTATTTTCTTTGTGGAGACCAAAAGTCATGTACTGAGCACAAAGTTGTTGGAATAAGGGAAGATGGACTATACGGTATTACTGTGGCTACCTTTGATATATGGAAAATTCTAAAAGCGGGCATGGTGGGGTTGAGGGAGGATATACTATATGAAATTGTGGTCCCAAAATGATATACTCTGTAACTTCTTCCTTTACTGATTTCCAAGCTGAAACAGCAATATATCATATTCTATAACAGAAGCTGCAAGTTCCTTAACAATCATGAATGTTTGATGTAAATCTTATATAATTTTTCCAGCATAACTGATATTCTCAGATTCTGAACATCTAATATGACAGCTTAATAGCAACTTTGGATGAGTATGTACACACCTTTTAATTTTAGAGTGGAAGGTTTTTCTCACCTCTGCCTGTGTGATAATAGAGTGATTAACCATCTTACTGGTTATTACTGATTGATGAGTTGTGTAATCAATCTGCATCGAGTGTCTGAGGGAGATATATGTAATTATGTATTACTGATTTCATGATTAGAGTGAACATAGAAACCCATAGATGACGAGAGTGGCACACACAAAAAGTACTATGTCTGTAGCTTTAACTGCTTCTTGTTAAGCTCTGCATTGATATAGACCATCACATTTATGTTATTAGTCCATGTTAACATGCCGTAGCTCTCTGTGCACACTCGATTACTGTAGTGACATGTTTAGAACTCAAGAAATTATTCCCACTCTGTCTGTCTGGTACCGTTAGCTGCTATTTATAATTGTTTTGTCCTGTTTTTGCCATCTTCAGGTCTTCCTGTGCTTTGGGAACTCGGTAGCTTCAACTCGGTTTCTATTGCAAGACGAGTTTAACATACAAACAACGAAATGCGATAATTGTATCATTGTAATCTCTTCATAAAACTCTTTTATGTCTTTGATGTCCGAAATCATTTACTATTTGAACTTTTGAATAACTTGCTATGTGGTCATAATGTAGGGGTTCATGTTTTGTCTTCAACAACTTGCGTGCATATTTTCTATTGTTGCTTGCCTTGTTGGAAGTGAAGAACTCAGTGAGGCATCTCAGTTACTTAATTGTTTAGCTGATATGGTTTATTGCACGTACGTAATTATGTTAATTCTTCAACTTGATACAAGTGGTTAGAAGTGGCAAATTGTGTGGGTTGGGAATGGTCAGCACAGGGTCACGTCAGCTTGACCTGAAACACCTCATGTTAAGTACATGGGCTGAAATTGCTACCTGTACATTTTGTTAGTACTATGAAATGTGTAATCTAACATGTGTATTGTAATTTTCTTTTTGTAGGGTTTGTGCGTGCATGCAGGTATGTAAAGTCCGCCACAAAAAATTGCTCAATTCATTACTAACTACGTGTATCTAGCATCTTATTCTGATAGTGATTAGCACCGACACAGTGTGGGGTTAAATTTGATTATTAAAGCTATGGTCTGGACTTCATTTTGCAGACACAGCACAAGGTTGAGATGGACAAACGAGACGGGAAGTTTGGACCACAACCCATGGCGGTTCCACCCATGCAGCAAATGTCAAGGATTGATCAACCATATCCTCCCAATGTCGGATATGGACAACAACCCTATGGTTACCCTCCAGGACCACCACCTCAAGCTCAGGGCTACCCACCTGCCGGTTATCCTCCACAGGGCTATCCTCCTGCTCAGGGCTATCCAGCTCCAGGCTACCAGAGGTAAATGTTCAAAAGATGTGCAAGTAAAATGGCAGCGAGTGGTTTTGTGAATTCTATCTTTTTATTCATACAGTTGGAACTTTTTGAGGAGACTAGTGCTCATCTATTCTGAGAATATGTTGTACATGAATTCTAGTTGCTTTATATTTGGTTTACTGTTGGACGCTCGTCGTGCCCCCGTTTGTGGTTCTGTATGCACTACTCGTTACCTTATTGGGTTCATATTAATTCAGTGATTCTGGTGTTCTTGTATATTTTCTCAATCATAAGCTTAAGCTCCGAACAACTCTTTTCATTTAGTTTCTCATTCAGTTAGTGTTCCTGGGTTCCAACAGTAATTATACGTCAAAGTCTGTGTAGGCTCACATTATACAGCAAGTTGAGATCTTTTTGTTAGTAAGAACAACTTTTTGAAAGATATGATAGAAAATAGGTATATTTGGTTAATTCATTTTGAGGTTCAAACTAGAACTTGGTACATCAACGTTTGATTGATGAGTATAATAATATTAGTGCTTAAAAAAAGACTGATTGACTCAACCATGGAATGAATATTGGGCGTCTCTGAGGACCATCGGACCTAACCGGTCCTTTGACTAGGCTGTTTGGAACCGTTTACCATTGGTCGACATGACCTGGTCCATGAAGCGCTTGCGCATTTCTACTGTATATGATGGTGTATCTGATATCATTTATACGTCAAAAAGTATAAAACTCAAATCTACGATGTAAAAGAATCACTCAACAGATTGTTATTACAGATTAGTAGCTATATTGCGTTAAACTTCCACTAAGTATAGCTTTTACTCATTCAAACCTTTATGATGAATAATTTGAATCCGATCATCCATTGTTTATTAATAAAACAAAGCTCCACCTATTAAATTAAAAGGCCTTGGCCATGCATTACTAGATAAATGGTAGACGGCCGGACATGGGTGTGGCTGTTGCAACTTACCATTCAATTCCTTTTTAATAAACGCTGTAACATAGTATTAATTTATAATACTATTAACTTATTATGATTGCGCACGCTTTGACACTGACCTACTAATTTTCATATGTTTTATTAGTGCTATACTTGGAATGTGTGAAAATGAACTTGGCCTCCATATTCTAGCTAGCTGGTAAATATATAATTACGCAAAAGAAGACTAGTATTAACATTAATTCAATACTGTTTGTAGGATATCATTTAAGCTCGTACTAATCAAATTTATATATTTTCACTGCTTGACAAATCTAGTTCTGCTTTTGAGTCTGATTTCTAAACATTAATTTCTTTGTAACAAAATTGATATATAGACGTTTTTTAGTCTTACATTTTTGGATGTGTTTTAAGATAATATATATATATATATATATATATAGAAATACATAGGGGGTTGATCTACAGGTAATGAGTAATCATGGAGAAGGGTGAAGTTAATCTGGGTCGTCCGTTAACATTTATCACAATGAATGTTAGTTATCATTTATCACCAAAAATATTAAAAATAGTGGGCATATGATTTAACATTCTTCGTGATAAATGATAACTAACATTGATCGTGATGAATGTTACCGGACGATCTAGATTAACTTCCCCCTTCCTCCAAAATTATCCTTTTCACTCTTGATCATCTCTCTCTCTCTCTAAATATATATATATATATATATATTCTTCTATCCAAATGTCAAACACCTTTCGTTTATTGCCTCCTTTTATCCTTCACATACATACTGGATATTTATACAATATAAAATTTATTTTCTACAGAAAGGCCAAACAGCCCGCACGGCCACAAAGAATTAATCAATCCATACATTTTTTTTAAACTTACGACATTATAATGCTTTTATTAAATGTATTAGAATAAATTGTATTTGTATGCAAGACACTTGTCAACAGTTAACCGTCTTGTTTGTTGAGCTAGTGTATAAAAAATCTATACAAGACAGTCCTACGTTTATTTATATCTACATTTTTTGAAATTTAGTTTAGTTAAGAGAATCTTCTTTTATTTTATTTTTTTTAAAATAAATTATGAACGGTCACTACATAAAATATGAAAAAGCTTCAACAATAAGCACTAACCCGTATACGTGAAATTATTTTATTTATTTTTTGGTCGAATCAAATAGTTAAATAATTGGAGTAGGTTTTTGTTATGGTAATGAATTAATATTTTTAACCAAAGTTGTGGACAAATAGTCCACAATAAGACAAAACAGTGGTACTAGATTGAAGCCGACCTTGCTCATTTTGTTTTGTTCTAATAAATCAATTTCTCGGTTTTAAACCTTTTAATAGTCTGGTTTAAGACCAACTGTTTATATTACTTTTAAATTTTGTGATTCTTTATATACACGCCAATAGATAATATATCACTTGATAGATTCAAAGATGACATATAGTACATGATCAACATAAATACGATGATATAATTAGCCAACGCTCAAAAGTCAAAGATATACTTAGCATTTTTTTTCTTTAAAAAATGTTAACAAAATAACCTCCTTTTCCACACCGTAACCATATCCACAACTTAACTACCAACGGTGTGTGAAAAAAAGGACTATCATTGCATGAAAATTCAACTTATATTGGTTTTGTAATATAAATTTTTCGACGTAGACACAGGTCAATAAACCGGTAATTACTCGTATTTAAGATATTTGTAATAATTATTAAAGACCTCAAAAAACAAGGAATTAAAGCAGAAAAATCAAATTTCAGTTCCAAATAAATAAATAATTTCTGGAAAATGTATGTAAACAACTAAATATAAGACATAAAATTCGTGAGTTTAGTTAAACAAACGAATTTGAATGTTTCAATTATGCTGTTAGAATTATGAACTTAGTGCACAGAAAGATTCAATAACGTGTTACAAAAATACAGCATAAACCAAAAAAATAAATAAAAAATCTAACTATGAAAGTACGAAGTAGCAAAGAGTGTTGAATCGCCATAGTAATCAGCAATACCCGAAGCAGCCCACAACCTTTCATTAAACGAATCTTGCAAATCTTCCGGAATAAACGGAGTCCGACAAAGTGGGCATGTTTTCCGATCATGATCCATCCACCGGTCAATACAACACCGATGAAACACATGTTTACAGTTAGTCAACCCACGTATCTCATCACCAGCTTCAAACTCATACAAACAAACAACACAACTCTCCGGTGGGTCCACGAGTTCGGAGAATTTAAGGACAGGAAGTAGCTCTCGCAAAAGAACAGCTGAGAATGACTGGAAGTTTGTTAACGGGTCGGGTTGAGTTGGGTCGGATGGTGATTCGATATCGTTGAGGTATTTGATTCCGATGAAATGGAGAATGGTGGAAATGAGTGTACGGATGAGATTAAGAAGTGTTAAGATGTGGATTATGAGTTTTGGTAGGCATAATTCTGTGTAGCCAACGGGGAAGCCCATAATGATTTTTCTAAAAAAATTTGTGTGTTTTTTGTGATTGAAATTGGGTTGAAGTAAGAAAAGGTTGTTTAATTAGGTGAGGTGGATGGATTGTCTGAAAGGAATGGATGATCTAAAAAGGAGATAATTGTACATGAGAAAGTTGGTGAAAATGGTGATGGTAGTGTTTGTTGATGTTTATGATTATGAATATGGACAAAAGAGTGGTGTGGAAGTGTACAATATATACTCAACACTTGCGTTATGAAAATGTATTTTTTTTTTGTCAGCTACTATTATTTTCTGAATAGACTAAGTTTTGCTAAATAAGATAATTAAAAATGTGTATGAGTTTAGTTTGTTTGATCTTATTACTAAGTTTTCATTGAAGTTATAATATGTCGATCTCAGAAGTTTAGCGGCAGAAACTTGAATAGAGACCTGTATTTTCTTCCTATGAGCTGCAATTTTAAAGGCGTAATTTAATTGATCTAAGAGGCAAGTGTTTTGAGAAAAAATAGTAGTCACATTCCTTATTATAGGCATAGCCTCTTCTTAACGGGTCGTTAAGTAAGTTTGAGTATTGCCTTACATATATTTGTACCTTTGAGCGAGACGTGTGAGCGAATCAATGTTGTTAGTTATCAACGTTTTATAAGTTAGTTGGTTAATTATATGATTATCAACATTTTACAAGATGGTTACCCATATGATTATTAATAGCGTACCATATGCTCTGCGCAGTCAGAGTGAATCATCGTAAAACATACTCTGCCCAGTCATGACGATGCAATACTATGCTTAGTCGTTGTGAAATATACCCTACCTAAATACGAATATAAATTTTGGTTAGTACCAAAAAACATGGACATGTAAGCCCAACAACAACTAACAAACAGGTACAAGGTACGACCACCAAGCATGGTGTACAACACGCACATAGTTGGCGGTGTGGGCTACGGTTGTAGGTCATACTTGTCAATCACTCTACCAACTAACAAATCCTAATAATACATGTGTTAGTATCACAACACATTTATCGACCACTTTAAATATAGAAAGATCCCGACATCTCTCATAGGAACCCAAGAAAGCTAAAAACTTATTCGATCACTTACACTCACAAAATAAACCCAAAATCATGCCACTTAACACTTTGTTCAACCCAGAAATTCGGGTTATTAATGTAAAACAGAAAGTAACGATCCCTTGACAAACCGCTTTGCACTTAAAATATAAAGCACTTAATCAATTATCATACACATGTAGATTTTAACCGGCATTTGTAGTTTGTTAATTAAAATTTGAAACGACTCTATATTAGTAATAAAATAGGTGCTATTGAAGACGATCTAGAAGTTTATTTTTTTACATAGTTATATAGATAGATTAAAGATTAAATTGTTTTCTGGTACATATTGAAAACAAAGCTGTTACTAGTCTACAAGATTAATACAAAGTAGAAGGTTCTCACTTTACAACTGAATTTACTGAACCTCTATGAATGGTTATATCGTTATACAGCTTTTTTCTGTTATTAATTAATTAAAAGGTGAATAATAATTCTTTGTACAGTACTAGACACACAGGGATGGAGAAGGACTGAAGTAGGGACCCTGATTCAGAGGAGTTGGTTTATAACTGTTGTACCACGTGCACTTATTCATGTACCATGCTTAGCTGACCATTTCAGCCCGGGATTTGATTAGTAATTTTGTAACTTACTATACCCAAAAAAAGACAACCATTAATCCACATGTTAAATTGAGATTAGGGTATAATTTTATATTTAATCTTTCTCTATTTATACAAAAAACATCCTTACTTTGTCTATAATATTGCATCAAAAGATGATTAATGTCTACGTTACCATTGCAAGATCATTTAATGTCTACAATACATGTTAACTATATGAATCAATAATATAAAACATTTGAATAAAAAAAATTAAATTTCAACTATTCTAATATGAATCACAAAATGAAAAATGATAATCAAATATATATTATATATTATATTATTATTAATTATAACAGATTAAATACTTTATCATATCGTTAAATGAATTTTAAATAATTGAAATTAGTTTTTTAACAGAGATATCATTAAAACCTTAGATAATTAAAATTAAGATACATATAATATATATTTAGCAATCCGTAAAACCTTCGACTCAAATTGAACACAACAAATTGGGAATTTATAATCCAGATTTTCATTCGTTACTTTGTGTAGATACTATATGAGAATATGCATCTGAGTGGATCAAATTATTTGTTCTAATACTTAGAAGAACCTGAAAATTTAGAAGTTTTATTAACTTGCACTGCAATATATTTTTTTTCTTTCACAAAATAGAATGAAGAAAAGGAAAGAGGAAGAAAAAGACATTAACCAAAAACACGACAACTGTACATGTTTTAGCAATTGTCAGATTTCGATTATTGACTGAGTAATTATATACGTGCATAATTTACTTAAAGGATGTGTCTAATCGATATTCTATTACTTTTGTTAGACCATCCTCTATAATGATGGGAAGAACTAAAGAATTGAATAGCTAGCTCTGCGTCACGTTAGTAAATTTATAGAAGAAATAATCAAGGATTGAACACTACCTATAATGATCGAAGAACTAAACTTTTATGGACTACATATTTTTTTACCAATAATACATTTATTATATCTTGAAAAAAAAGCTGGACACCACCTACTCCCACCTTCTTTCCGTCGAAAGATGCGGCTAAAACAAGTCGTTGCTTATGATATTTTTCAAAGACAATGGTGAGACAGAGCAAAGACGAGACCATAGTGACATTATAAAAATTATGCTATACTGTCATTTATACACTTCCTAATAATCTTAATATAATATAAAAGTTGATTGATAATGTCATTAAAAATTCATTTCACCAATAAAATTGTTTAATTTTGTAAAATTAACTAAAAATTAAAGATATTATGACATTATAAATAATAATTTTAAAAAACAATTAAATTTAAATATATATTAAAAATAGATTTTAGATAACCTTTATAATATATTCCTAAGTAAAAATAAATACGGAATAAATATATTAGTAACAAACAAAATTTATGATTGTAGTCAAATTCATATATATGTTAAAAATAGATTTTAAAAATAACCTCTAATGAAATGATTGCATCTTTATCTAAATTTAAAATTTGATTCCTTATATTTTTTTATATCCCATGTGATTGAAGTATTCCCAAGTATTAATTTAAGATTTAAGATAACATAATAGTTTTAGAATATACACTATAGTGACATCTAATAATCGAAATTCTCAGTAAATATGAAAATAGATAAATTAAGACGTTACGACCTTAGCGGACAAAGACAAAAACCAATTCAAAGTTTCAAACCTAAAATTTATAACATTTGGCTCTACAATAATATAATCTTTCTAAATTAGCTTTCAGTAAGCAATTAATTAAATAAGATCAATTTATTGCTTTTTATTTTTAATCTTTTTTTGTTATACATCATTTATGAATTATATCTTTATTTTTTGTGTAAAATTTTACATTTATTCTTATAATCATTTATTATCATTTATAAATTAATTAATAATTAATATGTATAAATCATTATTAATTAATTACAATTAATTACAAAAATTACATATTTCCTTATTGGAGATGGTAATCTAATGTATTTTGGACAATACGATTAAGTTGTTTGTTAGAAAAATAAATTATTATACCCCAATGAACCGTGTGAATCGTTTTAATAAGAAATGGAATACCGAGCATTAAGGTGTGACATGCTTATAAAAATGTGAACAAAGGAATGAATTTCATGTTGGTGATTTTAGTATCACTTAATCGTTTTAGTATAATATAAATGATACGTGTATTAATGAGATTCAATTTTAGTTCCGTTACAAGTTAGGAGGTACGAAATACATACTTCAATTAGTCTAGATTGATTCCAATACAACTGAAATGGTGGAGTCAAGGGAACAACACCCCCTTACGGAGTCCAAGGGGCAGCGTCCATGACGGGTCTCATTTCATATATAAATATGGTTTCCAACCGCCATTTCCTTTGGTTTTCGAATTTCAAATAACAGAAAACGACTCTCATTTTGATACACACAAAAACACAGAAAGCTTAGATATTCTCTCAATCATCAAAAACATTGAACTTGATTTCTTGTCAAAATCTTGTTTTTTTTCTCCGCGAATTATCCATATAATTTGAATTTAGTGTAACCCCGACATCAAGGGTCGAAATATCAAATTTGAAAAGTGATATAAACACGATTCGCAAAACAATCCTTGATTTAGAAACACACCCTAATTATACAGAAAGCTAAAATTCCATTTCCATTGAAAGTGTTCGGTTTATGTAGTTG
Organism: Logfia minima; assembly: GCA_963921325.1. Lineage (NCBI taxonomy): Eukaryota > Viridiplantae > Streptophyta > Magnoliopsida > Asterales > Asteraceae > Logfia > Logfia minima. Next base: position 22,924,430 of record OY992773.1, read on the forward strand.
AGTCTTATGAGTATCAAACCCAAGAAAATGCGACATACTTCATACCCCACATATGAAGTTTGATTTACAGTTTTCGAGTCTCATTCCCATCACAATTCTACTTTTCAAGCAAAGACATCCACAAAGCAAATAGCCTCTTATTCAAAGATAGAGTTGATTTATCTTTTGGGGATTTGACTAATTCCCTCTACGACAACAGTTTCATATGTATGTATCCCCACAGGAACTAAATGTAGAAACTCTTCGTTTCCATTCACATTCACTTGTCAAATGACCGTATATACAGTTTCATATGTATGCAGGTGCTTCATATTAATGAGCATTCTGAAAAAATGTGGAAACCTTAAAAACAGAAAAGGGATCAGACTATCATCAAAGACTGCTCTTTCTTGTAACGCTTAGTGTTCTATTTGCTAAAACAACAGTTCGTTTGCAAACAAGAGTCACAAACAACCTTCAAAAAGTTATTACTACTAATTAAACTGCTCAGAGATCTTTAAGAGTCGAAACATTATCTTACCACTATTACGAAAGCTTTACAGTAGAGTTCTAGTGATCAAGATTCTAGTGTCTACTCATGATCATTCAAAATTGCAAGACAAGAAAACCATTACATTTTCCTGATTCAGAAAAAGGCTTATGAACATCGCATCTCTCACTTATCTTCAGTTGTTGACCAAGTTTCCCACAATGATAGAAGAACAAGTGGTCCAAGAACCGGTGGAACTGGTGGTGGCTTACTGAAAGTAACAATAGGATCAATCTCCTCCTTTTTCATCTTTTCCTTCTTCTCAAAATCATCATCATTTACCTTCTTTGGTGTCACAGTAGCCACTGCACATTATCTCACAAATTTAGATTGTTACTAGTATATAAGGTTTAATATACAACATTATAAACGGATACTTGTATTACCCCATGATGTTTTCACAGGACAAATGCTATTAAAAGTATTCCTCGCGCGTGATAATGCAGTTATTCCACGCATATGGGTTGTTGATTTCCTTTCTTCTTTGAACTACTCTGTATCAAGGTAGCGTTTTGCAGCACGTTAAAATAGACATAGATCAACTAATAGATCGTATCACAAGCCTTATAAATAACGTTAAAATAGACATAGATCAACTAATAGATCATATCACAAGCCTTATAAATATGCACCCCACTTCCATATGTACTACTTGAAAAATAAGATATAACAAGAGTTCTAACAGGTAACAACGTCGGCTGCTGGCAAAATATTGTTCTAGCTAACTAAAGTGTGTGTGTGTGTGTGTTTTTATTTTTTGCACCTTCCATGCTAATCCTAACTAATAAGATCAGTTCCTGCAAATTATCTGGCTTGGTTGCGGATATCACACGTTACAATTTTGCACAACTACATCTATGTTATAAGTAAACCCTAGTTATGCAAACACATTACGAATTCGGCTGATTATTATTTTTTAACTATAAAAATAGTTTTTTTCTGTACTGCCTCATTTTTCAGTTTTAGCATTCTCCCTAAATGAATCAAAGTTAAGTTACATTCAAATTTATAATTTATGACAGAATTAATAAAAAAAAGGTGCACAATTGATCAAATCACACATATCATATACAAATCAACCTTTTCGATAAACATTTCTGAGATACTATTTCTAGTGATATCTATAAACGTATATGACTATATATTCACACACACTGAAAACAAAAAAATCGTTAGAAATTAAAGCAGAAAAACGATCATTTCCTCAGATTCTATCAACATATATATAATACACTGAATTGCGAGTGTAAGAAATCTAAATATTCACATGAATATTCCATATCAAAATTCAAAAAGTCGCACAATTCAAATTTTATCGAAATGTTTGTTAAAAATATTAACCTGAAATCTTTCGTCGGTGTTTTAAACAGAAACGGTTGGGCTCGCCGGAGATGCTAACAGAATTGAGAGAGATCAGTGGCGTTTTCGGTAACACGAGAGTTATCAATCCACAAATTCCTGAAGTTTCTGGAGCTCTTACGTTTTTGCATATTATTAATAAAGTGCGCTTGTTGGGCTATATTTTGGGCTCAGTTAAGGATTTAAAACGGGCCTATAGGGCTATCGTAGGTGGGCTGATGAATGTATATTAAGATCTGTCACAAGAGTAAAGTTCTTATCAAAGAACTTATAAGGATGATATTGCGAAACGTGTTAGCAATGAAATGTTTTTCTATTTTTTCATTATTTTATATTATTTTTATCTGTCAAAGTTTTCATGGAAACTAGCTCAAGATTAACATTAGATATCCTTCTAAACAATATATGTATCTTACACTTTAATGGTACTTAATAATAACTAAAATAACTTTTGTGAGGATCTTATTTTTCCTCTTCAAGCACAGTGACATTAAACATGGAAATATATCTTGTAGAGTATATGGCATTTTTAATTTTTACAAATAAACAACAACTGTTTTAAGGTCTTTGATTTGTGATTTTGTGTGTTATGCAAATGATTGGAAGTATATCATATCTTAATTAATCTTGTAGATGTGACCTGTTTTTGGTTCCTTAAAATGAGGGGATCATTCTAAATTAGATGACTTGTCTCTTTTTAAGTGAGTTACTGTTATGTATGTAGTTATAGAACCTTAGTGTAGAAATTATGTACAAATAATCAACTACTAGAAATCTTAAATAATATAATCACTATTCTTAAGGATAATATTTAGCCCCAACTACGTCGTTGTTGAGTAGTTGTTGGGTTAATGGCTAAGACCCTCCTAGGACCACCTTGATTCAAGAAATGTAGGCAACGAATCTATAATCTCTTCCTAAGAACATCTTGTAAATTTGTAGAAAATATAGTATGAATATGTGTGTATATGATTAAGGGATGATTAAGATGATGTTTCAAACACCCCGAAATGACATATATATATATATATATAGATATAGATATAAGTCATATGTGGCGGCTACAAGACGTTTTAAGTTGGTTAAAGGTTACAAAACGTCACATTGTTTCATGAAACAACACAACTATTTATGCACTTCAAGACCGGGCACACCGAATGACTTTGTATTCATTCGGTGCGGTGCGTGTAAATTTTCAATCACGAAGTTTTGTCAGGTCTAGAGCATCGAATTACTTTGTGTCCATTTGGTGCCCTTACTCAAACAATGAGTTTTGCCTTTATATTAAACATCAACTTAATACTCCACGTATACGTACTATAAATCATTGATGAAGATCATATTTTTAATATGTAGTCTTAACACTTATGTACCATTGAAAACATATGGTTTTGGCTTGTATCAAAGTAGTATACTTATAGAGCCTTCTTCTATGATTGAAATCTTAATGATCATATTCATATTGATTTGGTGATGAATATTGAAAAACAGATGGTCTTGGCATGATCGGTCAAAAGAAGGTACCTATGCATTAATATACGAAAAAGGATTTAGCTAATGCGCAGAACATGCAAACATTAAATATTAAAAGTTTTGACTAATTCTTTGTTAAACGCGGTCAAAAGTTTTAATTGCTGTATTGCAAACTTGTGACCTACAAGTTTCCTTTAAACACAACCGATTAATATACCTATACCTTCTAAATTAATTAAAAGCATCAGTCATTTATATTATTGATTGATATATATATTTGTTTATTTATGGGTCAAACTATCTTTTCTCTAGATTCCGATCACATCCAAAAGCTGTTGTAGTGTTTATTCATGATATCTATCATATAATAGTTAGCACGATTTAAACATAAGACTCGCACACTTTAAAACAGAGTAGTTCTAGTTATTAATTAAAAAGGTGCGCAATCGAATAAAATTTTGTTATAATATGCTTTTGAATGAATTATTGGTAAATAAAGGGTTAGACGTTGTTGAACATTGAACACCATCTTTTGTTCCCCCAATGAAAAGTCGACCACCCACCCATGAACGCCTTTTGCTTTAATTTCTCAATGTGCCATCATATTTACTTAGATTTCATAAATTGCGTTTCTTTTCACACTCATAAAGCTAATTTCTTAACTTTCAACTCAACAGTCAGAACCAAATGATTTTTTATATGTCAAGTCAGTCAAACGTAAACCCATCTCTAAATGTGTGACATAATAACAATAAAATAATAAAGTAAATTATTGAATTGATATTGATTATGGACATTTCTTCTAGAGTTTTTTTTATACAAACTCTTAAAAATACTTAAAAAACCTTTACATCAGTAAATTTTTTTTATTTTTTATTTAATATTAATATATAAATATAATAATAATAATAAATATTGATATACATAAAAATAAAACCATAATAAAAAATAGAAATTTGTGAAGGTAATTATATAAAAACATAAGAAAAAGAAGAAAAAAATGTCAATGAAAAATATGAATTGATTTATTTGACTAAGAGGGAGTCATTTGAGGTTTTTTTTTTTAGAAAATGGAGAGTTTGTATAAGTAATTATTTAAAAAAGAAGTAAGAAAGAGACAAAAAGATGATTAGTTGGAAACGTGATTGACTGATTTAACTAAGAAAGTAGGGTCACTTGAAGTTTTTTTAAAAATTTGAAAGTGTATAAAGATACATCATTTTTTCTATTACCTATTATATATATTTTTTCTTCTTTTCTCCTCCTCAAGTTTTGAAGTACATAATTACTCTTTTCTATTAATATTCGGATAAAATGATAAAAAAGGTCAACGGATAATTAAATTATTGTAGCAGAAATGACTTCAAACTTGCATTGATAGATTTCTACAAGTTACTAGAATATTGCAAATATAGTGGTCAAAATAAGATCAGGAGACATATATTTTGGTTATGTTACTGTCGTGTAAAGTCACCAACCACTAACAATCGTAGTAGGTTGCCTCCAACAGACCATTATGATTGGCAATAAACAAGACCACTACAATGCTATTTTCAAGTGAAAATGTTTGTGTTATAATTTTCTGTTTAAAGTGTTTGATCACTGACTTCACTACTAGAAAATTTATTTATACTTATAGATTGTTCACAACAAGTTTTTCGTGAAAAATTTTCTCACGAATTTTCGTCGAATTATTGTTAAAAAAACAAGTAAATAAAATTTCACACAATAGTTATCAAGGATTTACAGCAAATTTGTCCCGAGACATAATCCGTGAGAAAATTCGATGATTAAAAATAGAATTTTTACAAATTTTCAACAAATTTCCAACAAATTTCCAACAAAAAAATTTAGTAGTCTTTCAAATATTTAAAAAGACAACTATTAAATAATCATCATAACAATTAATATATATTTTTAAATATTAATAACGTATATACAAGTACATTTATTAATATGTATCTGAATATTTATTTATGCTTAAACATATTATAAACTTTATATAAATATATATATTAAAAATTCGTGGAAACTGTAACAGATTTCAACAAACAATTAATGGTTATCCGTAAGAACTATTTTTTCATTTTTAAATTACATATTACCCTCCCACCAAATCTGAAAAAACAAAATCCTCTAAGGCCATACGCAACGCGCACGTCAGTTTGGCCACCGACATACATCAGCCGACCGACGGAGTTGGCATCGTTGCGTCAATTTGGTGAGTTAGTTTGGGGACAGGAGGAAAGAGGCGGGTCGGTTTGTGATGTGGGGCCGCAACCATTTTTAATCGTTTCTTTATTTCTTTTTTGATTTTTCTTCATGTTTGAATGCAAGGATATAAAGAAGAATGGAGGTCGGGGAAGAAAATATACATGAGAATGAGAACGGGCCCTCTATCATAAATAAAAAAAAGTATTTTATTTGGGCTGCACTTTAAGTTGGATAAAAAATGTTAATAATGTTTAATTTTATTCGAGCCTGTAATGTTTAATTTTAATTTATCTAATGCTTAAACAATTAATTTCATATTTTTAATTTTAGTAAAATTGTTATATTTAAATATTTATGAGGTTCAAAAATTAAAACGACACATTTTAGATTGTTAGAAATGCAAATTGTATGTTAATTAGAAAATGTGCTGATGTGACGCAACTAACTCGCTTAAAATTAAAAATAATGTAAATTTTTTCCCCAAAGTTTATTTCACCTCCATTCAAACTACCTAGCACACACACCTCTTTCTCTTTTCTTATTTTATCTCTATCTTTCTTTCTTCTCTACCACACCACCAAGAACACTAACCATCAACAACCACACCAACACAATCGTTCGGATATACACACCACCAAACCGCCCGGCAAGAGTACCACTTCACACCCATTATCACCTTCTGCAACTCTGAGACACACAACAAAACCGACACATCTGTAACCTCACCACCGACCGTTGTTAAAGTTTTGTTTTGTTTCGTTGTTAAATTTTTTGTTCTTATCATTAGACCGACACTTGTTTCTTTAGATCTTAAAGCTTTGAGTGTTTTTTGCTCTTTAGATCTAAACGGTAAATATCAATTGTCACTGGACGTGACTATGTAGTATCTTCGGCGACGGAAAAAGAACCGTCGAAACAATCAGTGATACTTCTGAAGAGTTGCTGCTAGAAACAGAGGTCTTCAAACTTGGTTTGCAAGTTTTTTTAAATCATTTACTGTTAGTTAAAATTATATAAATAAATGAATTGTTTGGGTATATGTTAGATGTTCTCAAGAGCAGCCCACATTCTGCACCAATTGATAAAAAGTTACATGTAATTATGTACGTAACTGAATTCTAGTGATTGTTCTTTATCTTCGTATTCAAACATATAAGTTTTCAGCTTATTCTTATTTACTTCTTAACTAATCAACCCTTTTAATTGTAATAATATTTTTAGCTTATCTTAAAATGGAGATTATATGAGTGCTTGTTTTATTAACATGTGAAACGTATTTTACTAATTGCGATCAGTGATTGTGTTGGTTGCATATCGTAGTGTTTGCACTATGTACTTGAAAGGGTTACAAGATGCACTCAACCGGCCTATTGATATGTATATTTAGAGAGAACAGTTAGATAATAATTTTTTTTACAACAGACTAGTTTTTTGAAAGTAATGAAGGTAAATCTAGTGGAAGTCAACTAATTTGGATATCTTTGTCATGATGAATAAAGTGAGGTTGGTTATTGTTGCTCTATCCTAATACATGAAAATTTCCTGAAGATTTGTATGTTATTGCTAGATCAGTAAATTGTCTACTGTCGTCTATAATTTCTCTTATCTCAATATGACATCTTGGGAACCATTTACACCTACACCACATTAAGATTTTGTGTTATAACTCCTACATACGATATCTTTTTGTTCGATATGTGTTTAATATTTGTAGGTACAAATGACGGAAGATATTCGAGAATAAAAGAGGGACATACAAGAGATGTTGAAGCGATTATCGCACAAAATGACATAACGGAAAACAAGCTCAGCACTTTGATGAAGTATTTACCAAATACCACGCCACCGCCCTAAAGTATAAACTTTATGTAATAATTTTGAATGTTGGTTACTGCAACTTATATATATTGATCTATATTTTGTGTAACATCGCAACTTAGACATTCTTTTGAATGTGGATTATATGAGTATTTCATATATGAGATGTTTTTATTGATTTATATGTAGTTGAATTTAGATAAAAAAAGTATATATAATAAAATGGAAAAATTATAAGTTTTAAAAATTAATTTTAGCTAAGGTTACAAGTTCGTCGAAAACTTTGATGAACACAAATCAATTGAAAACGTTAGTGGTTGAAAATTCATTGAAAACTCTGCTTGTTGACGATCCGTGAAATCTCTAGCGGATACAAATCCGTTGAAAACAAAAATTCCGTAAGAAATTCATCAACATGTTGGAATATATTATTTTCAAAATGTTATTTACCATGAAATTAGTCCGTTAAAAATCCGTTAAAATTATAATGGCGGTTGAAAAGTGTGTGGGAAAAATGTGTCCACGCTTATTCTAAGGACGCACACATTTTGTAGGAAATTCGTGGTAAACAGTTATTTCTTATGGATTTTGCAGTTGAAATGCGCCAGGTTTCTAGTAGTGTTATATATGGTAATGTGATTTTTTGTTGTGGTGGTGATTGATCCCATCAAGAATTTCTTCGAAGTTTTATCAAGAACAACTTTATAGTAGGTTCCAATTAAACTAGTTTAATTGCATATTCCATAAGATATATTTACTTATAATGGGTTAATAGCGGTTAGCATTAGTGTCGTAATGTTCATTCTCACTTTCATGTTTCTAATACTCCGTAATTAAGTAGCTAGGGTTTATATCAACCTTCATGCATACATGCGTCTGTTTTGGGATATCATGGTCTCAATAGCAAATAATTAAGTCCTTAGGTATATTATGACGAATGTGTCTTAAAATAATAACCACCGATTAAAATTAGACATCATAAATTTAGAATGCGACTACAATTTTTTCCAAAAAATATTGATAGTTATCTTTCGAATTCTTGAAATTGCATGTTATTTTTCTGGATAATAATATATCTTTGATTTGTCATTCAATATTAGGAAATAATCAACTGAAGTTCACGGATAATTCTCTACAATCTCTTTTGTCCTAGGGACTGTGAATTTAGGGATTCATTGAAGGTTACTTTTGGTGTGGAACATGATATAGATTTCTGTAACATTACGATCGTTCATGGCTGTAAACTGAATATTATGATTCAGATGCGTATATATATATATATATTTATATTGATTATTAATTCATGTATAAACTTTTTTAATCATAAATACATAATTAATACTCAGTACTCGTACACCATGCTAACAATTAATTAATCTCGATCTTTCATGGGTTGATTTGGAGTTGAAAGACGAAACTTTATACATTTACTTTTACTAATCTATAATTACCAAATAAATTGAAAATGTGAACTTAACCAAACATGTAAACTAAACAACAACAATTATCGATATAAAGACAAAATTAAACCGTCCATGCACCTAGCTATAATATCATTGTGGTTATATGAATTTTGATTATTATATATGTTGTTACATATTCTCTTAAAACAACATGTATATCCACCAGGCAATTAGACCACCATCTAAATATTTAAATTAATGAAAACCAACCAACCAACCAACAATCCCTATTCCCCACCACGACATAAGCAAACACAAAAATGGTACCAAAGAACAGCTTTACACATCTACTAATTTTATAAATTCAAATCGAAAATGATTAAATTAATGACAAACATCAAACATAAAGAAGTGGGTGCATGTATCTCATATACACTTTAATTAGGTATTATAATTATATAGAGAGAGAATTAGAGAACAAAAAAGTTCCAAGAATTTTAGGGTTAGGTATCGATGATGAACAACAGGAACAACAACTCTGGTGGTGGCCAAAGTTCTCTAGGATACTTGTTCGGGTTCTAAAAATTAGGGCAACAACAAAATGATCACCAATCAAAATTAGTATCCTCAACACCGGTTTGTTTGCCACCGTATGGCACCAAAGACGTGGAGAAGTCCCCAGAAAAAAAGTACTCCTAACTTCTCAACCTATCAAGAAAGATGACTCCATCTCCCCCAAGAAACATATCATCTATCATGGAGATCATGGTGATAAATCTAGACAATCTCTAGTGACAGTAAGTTAATTTTCTTTCGATCTTTTGTTACATATATTTTGATCAAAAAATTTATAATTAAACGTACATATTAAGTTAATTTTCTCATCATTTTTTGTGTATATGTATATTGATCTTATCCGATATGATAATCATAGGGCCGGCCATCGACAAAGGTTAAATCAGTCCCTAGTGGAGATTCATCTCTTGGTTATTTTTTTAAGTCATGATCGGTCTCGATTTATATATAATATTGTCATTTCGTAAAATAAAGGTATAGATCTCGATCATATTGTATGGAACTTAATTTGAAGCCCACGAGTGATCGATGTGTTCATTTGTCCATGTATTAGTGTGTTTTCCTGCTAAGTAATAGACGGAATTGCCCATATAATATATATATATATATATATATATATAAATTATATTTAATTTCCTATTTTTGAAGTTTGATCATATTATTCTTGTTTAATTTGTAGAAGTACTTACTACAGGTGTAGTTTAGGGTTTCCAAGGTTGTGCATGCCTTTCGTTCATTTGTATAAAACTTCATATTCTGTGTGATAATTATGTGAATACATTAATAGATTAATTAATAATTTGTAGCAACTAGCAAGTGAGTGTACGTACTGTACTATATACTCACAGATTATATGCATTGTTTAGTTTATTACTTAGCTAGTATTTTAATAATCTTGACTATCTATTACGTAATAACTATTTATTTTAATCTTTGTTATCAGAAATTTTCTCTTGATTCTACAATAGTATGAAATTTATCTATTCTAGAAACATCTACCTATAATTACAAATTTACAATTACAAATGCATATATAATTAAGCGTATCCAAACATGTTTAAAATAGCTATGTATATAGTATACGTAAGAATAAGTAATAAGACCCTTTTATGAATAAAGAACCAACGATAACATATATAAGATACAATTTTGGATAACTCAAACTTCCCCAAAGATAATATAATACAACTCGTGTTTCATTCTAAATAAACTCTAGCAGTCTAGCTAGCTAGCTAGCTAGTTACTATGATCAAAATACTTCTAATTTACAGCTCACAACTTTTGATTTCTATACTTTTGATAATGGACATGTCGACGGGCCATGTCACATCGATATGTCAATGATATTTTTTTTAACATTCAAAATTATGTATATCACGTATAAGTGCATTTTGTGAATGACATAAATATTGCTCCACGGATACACTTGCATAGTTTTCATTCCGATGAAGAAATTGATTCTCGATCGGTTAAATTACGTTCATGATCTATATTACTTCTTTTTATGAAGAAATTGTGAAGGAAAAACAAGAACATATGTACTATACAGTGATAGCAATCGCCAAAGGTTTGTTGCTATCTAAGATGAAGATGTTTGGGGAGCTTATTTTCAAAGCTTATTGCTTATCGTTTATAAGTAAATAAACTAGAATTTATAAGCTTATTTGAGTTTTGAAATTTTTTCATTAAATAAGCAAATAAGTTACACCAAATAAGCTTAACTATCTAAATACTAAAATGTGAGCTTATTATACTAAGTAAGCAAATAAACTAATTAGAAAAATAAATTCATTCAAACATTCACTTAGACTTCAACTCAGTTCAAAGGAGGTTTTATTAGGGTGTAAATGAGACAAGACAACTCAAGATTGACACAAGAAATACTTGAAATCGACTATGTACAAGTTGAGCTCGACCTCGAGCTTGAACTACTCGAGTAGGCTTTCGATTGAACTTGAGTATCAAAATATTTGGCTCAAGAGGCTCACGTGCATAATCAGGCTTTCATTATTTTACATTTTTACTTTTATCTGTATAATAGCATATTTTTTGCACTCTTTAATAAACTCCGAGTCGAGTCAGAATGAAAGTATCAAGTTGAGTCAAGTTTGAAAGTATCAAATCGATTATTATTAATTCTAAATTATTTAGCATTAATATTTTATTATTGATTATCAAGTCGAGTCGAATTCAAAAATGTTCATAGTTAGTCAAATTGAGCTCGAGCTAGAAAATACAAGTTCTATCAATTTCGAGTTGAATATCGAGCTTCAAATTTTCTAATTGAATGAAGCTCAAGCTTAACATTTATCATCTCAACTCGACCCTAACTTCCATTATCCAGTTAATTTCAACGGCGGGAATATCATTTAATTGGTTGGGCATATAATTTCTCATTAGATCTTAATTGGTCTATATCAATATGATTTCTTTTTCCTCCCAAAAAAAAACCAATTGCAAATGGGTGAAAAAAACATGTTAAAATATCACATTACAAAATATCCACACCATTTTAGCTAGTAAACCCCCTCCAAATATTTCGCTTACACAAAACCAATCCAACCAACTAACAGTCCCTATTCCCTACCACCACCTAAGCAAACACAAAAATGGAATGAGTGTGGTATGTGCCATACATAAATTCAATATAGCGAAATTAAAAAATGATTAAAATATTGTAAAACATCAATTCGTTGAAGGTGGGTGTCCCTCATATATACTTTTGCGTATATATACAGTTAGGTTAGAGCCAGAGTAACATAGAGAATTAATATACAACTTTTTAGGGTTAGATATCATATCAAAGATGAACAAATCCGGAGGAGGCCAAAGTTCTCTAGGATACTTGTTTGGTTCGGATGATTCAGGGGAACAGAAAGCCGATCGATCTAAAGTATTATCACCACCTGTTTGTGTGCCCCCGTATGGCACCGATGACTATGTGAAATCGAAGTCACTGGATAAGACTACAACTTTTCATGAGAAATATATCTATCGTGGAGATGGTGATAAATCCAATAGTTTTCTAGTAACTGTAAGTTTCTTTTACGTTATCTTTTAATTAAAAAAAAGTTATATATCTCATCATTTTTCTGGATTGTTATTAATCGACTCCTTTTCGATCGGTTATGATAGGGTCGACCATCGACAAAGGTGAAATCGGTTCCTGGTGGAGATTCATCTCTTGGCTACTTGTTTGGAGATAAGTGATCATGATCTTTATAACCTTAGACTTTAAAAAGTCATTCTCATAAAACAAAATATAATGAAAATATGTATATATAGAATTGTATTGATCGATGGGATCGGAGCTTTGGAATCAAACCGTATTTTTCGGTGGATTAAGGTGCTAAATTTCTTGCAGAATTCTATATCAGAAATCGCTCAAATATCTTGTAGTGGTAACTATGAGAAGTATGAGTTTTATATACTCTTGGTTTACTTGCATAAGTGAGCAATATGATTAGGGTTTTCCAGAGTGTGCTTGGTCGTTTGTATATAATTTCTGAAATTATATTTTTTTGTGTGTCATTGTAATGTAATATATTAACAAAATATATAGTTTGTAATGAATGTGTGTATGGTTTTGAATTGAAATCTTCAATCTCGTGACGAATTTGTATGTACTATAACGTTTGTTTAAACTCCTTTTGATTTGTATAATCTCTCAGATTTTACTGTCATACAAGCTAGCTACTGTGATTTATTTATGTACTTTTCTGGAAATCTATATAAAACTAACCAAGTAAATTAAGTATTTTGTGAGTAAAACCATTCATGGAGAACTGCAATCTTTCCGAAGCTACCTTGCTTGTTCTTTTATTTTCTTCTACTGAATGCTTGGATACAGTGTGTTTATCTGGTGCATTATTGGCATAATCTGAAACCAATTATTCAACTCTAAGTTTCATGTAGTCACAAATGGTATTAATATCACCGGTCGGCCTTTTAAAGTTGAAGGATAACTCTTCCGATCATATATGACCATGAAATCCACAAAGGAGCTTGGACCACTACATCAAACAATTGTCATTTAGCACATGATCGAGAGCTAGATGAGAATGATTTGCGAGAGTATGTGCCGATAAAAAACAAATTATCATCTTTTTTTGAGTGTTCGGTGGCCAAAAACTTGCAGGTATATATTTAATAAAAAAAATTATGACCTATTTTTCCTAACAACTTAATACTCCATTTTTGTATAGAAAATGATATGAACTCGGCCCTTTTTGACACGGAGTTTTTGAGAGCTTTTAGGAGCTTTAGTTTTTAGTTTTTGAACAAAAAACTCCTAATGAAAATAAAAGTCTTGTTTGGAATGTACAAGCTGTAGCTTTAGAATCAAATGAAAAGCTCCAAATCTCAAAATTACTGGAAGTAATTTTTCGTGAAAAGCTCCAAATCTAAAACTACTGCTATAGCCTACAACTATTTCATCAAACACCCCTCTTATATATAATGTTTGCTTTCAATATGAGAAACTTAATAGTTATTTGTTCATAAACTTTCTTCATTTTCTTCCCAATAAACCTGCATACACTTGATAGTGAAATGTATATCCGTAACTGTAACTTACAAATGTATACAGCGGTAACGATCGATATTATCACACTTTAGTACTTATAGTATACAAATTAGCTCAATTCTCAAGCCTTCAAGTATGTTACAAAAGGATAGAAAATATAAAAAAATATATGCATCGAAGTGTAATTAATACTGAAATTAAGCTTATAAGTTTGGAGTAGCTACCTAGCTTACAAATTATATGAAGAACATATTTCACATCTTGAGGACTTCAAGTGTTTTTGATATCATATAATTAATCTTATCCCTAATATTATTTCCTTTAATCAAGATCCACCACTACAAAAGTTGGTACGACCAAAGTGTTTAAAGAAACAAAGCCAACCAAGCAATCAGTCCACCAAAACTTACCCTCTAAATGTCTCGTCATGCTTTTACTATGAAAAAAGAAGACCATAATATAATATAATATATTCTGGAAAAAACAATTTAATGTTGTCGATCCACCTCACATGCCTTTTTCTATTATCAGGGCCGGTACGAAGTAAAGTTTTAGTAACTATTTAATAATAAAAAGTTTTTAAAAAATCAAAACTTGAGTACTTTTAATAGAAAATCATCTAAATATTATAAGATCTTTTAATATCACTTTATCTATATATGTTTATAAATGCTGCTCAATATCCTAAACATATATCACTTTAACTACATATGTTTATGAATGCCAACTTCAATTATAAAATTAACGCAAATTCACTACACATAAAGCTACAAAAAGAAGATAAATTGTTATCAAAAAGATCAACAAATAATTTACAAGCGATGATACTTGAAACGTCAAAGAGAAATCGAACTCGACATTACATAGAAATTTAAAAGTAAGTGACAAAAGTAATCTTAAATTAAATGCAATATAAAGTATAAAAGGAAGACATGCATAATAGACAGATTTATCTAACTTTATAATTTTTGATTAATTAAAAGAAATACATATTCCAATTTTAAATAGTAATAGTACCTTAAGCAAAAATATGAATAGGAATGAAAGATTATTTAAAATTAGTATAAAAATGTATGACTCCTAAAATTTATTATGAGAAACTAAAGATTATGTTGTTTTATTAATATATACCTTTTAGATTTTATATGTTCAAATTTAAGAGTAAGGTTAAAATACATGTTAATATTAGTATTAAGTTTATAATGTAGAAAAGAGTAAGAATGAAACATTAGGGTGTGTTTATTTTTAAGATAAAGATATATACTAACGTTAAGTTATTAATAATAAACTATTAAAAATATTAGAAATAAAAAATTAGTGACTATATTTTAATGCTAATTTGTCGATAAGTTTAACATAAAAAAACATTACTGAAGTAAACCACGAATAAGATTAATAATATAAAATCAGTGACACATGGCATGTTATAAAAACATGATGTGTCATTCTAACTTCTAAGGTTTTCTTGTATGTAATATTTCAGATTTAAGATTAAAATTTTACGAAATTACAGTCTAATTTTTAAATAGTTATTTCTTTAACAACAAATTTATATTTAATAATTAACATGACACTAGAAAATACAACCATTAAACACCGACAACCAAATATTACAAAACAACCTTGAAAACAATCAACCACCACACAACAATGAAATGCAATTGCAAAACCATCTAAACACATACAAATACAACCATGACTGATGTTTAAAATAAAAGATGACGCCTATGATCATCTTCAATGTTAATAGTAAATGTATATTTTTCAACTAATAAAATGTAAAGATGTAATCATGTACTTAAATATTAATACTACACATTACATTATTTTTAATACAGTAACAAATAATGTTTAGTGTCGTACTAAATTTAATGCTACTAAACATTATTCACATTAAATAATATATATATATATAATGTATAAAGTAAAATGTATTAATAAGATGTATTAATTATAAGTTTAAGATTAATATTTTTAAAGCTACTAAATATATTGTTAGGTATCATTTTTATTTATAAAACTCTACAATTTTTATAAAAATTTCATTTATATTTTTGAACTTATCAAATATAATGCTTGCCATGATATTTACTACAAAAGTTTAATGATTATATAAAATTATAATATTATATTATTAAATTGTGTATTTTAAATCAATTAAAATACATTTAGTATTAAAATTTAGTGTAACACATTAAAGTAACTTTTTTAGTGTCAATTATTTTTAAAAGATATTTTTTTTTATACGAAATATTACAATTTAATACAATTAATAATGTATATGTTAAAGATGCTGTCGCGAAACCTAACAACAACATCGTCCCAATCAAATTGCTCCGAAAATAACTCGAAAGTCACCACTTTGCAAAATAACTTATTTACCACATCATTCGACACCAAAGTCACCGCTTCGAAAAAATCTATGCTTTAGAAAGTTAGTTAACTGGTGAAGTAACATTTTTTTTACTCCACCCTGCAGATGTAACTGTAAACAGCCTTCATTGGCTGGTTGGCTGGACAAACACACACAGTTTGTTAATTTCCTTTTGTTCTAACTAGTAATTTTAGGTGTCCTTAAACTGTATCAAACGACTACAAGTGTCCTTTCAACCCAACCTAGAGCCAAATTGTTTACTATTATCACATCATCCTCATTATTAATAATACTATAATTAGTTTAATATTTTTGTACTATATACTCAGATCATACCACTCTCTTCTTCATTATGCCATCAGGTTTGACCTCAAAGTCTCTATAAAAGCACAATTTCATACAGTTGTTGATCATAAACCCTAATTGTTATTGTTGTTGATCAAATTGATACTTTTTTGAGAAGCTGGACGATCAATGACGAGCATATCGAGTTCGATATCGATGAAGCACGGGATTTTACTTTGGTGTCCTCAATCACAATCGCTCAATCTTCAGCAGCATTCTTCCAGAAGCTTCCACAAGAGAAACTTTGTGGTTTCTGCATCATTTGCTAATGAGAATAGAGAGTGAGTTTAGTTTATTTATACTATTTTCTAAATGTTTTAAACTTAATTTGTAGTGCCATGTATTGGCACATACAATAGCAATAACCGGAAGTTTGATACGTGTTGCAATTGATATTTGAGTAAAGTTAAATACATGTACAAACACTTTACCCTTTTATATGTTAGTTTTTTTAGATAGTTTGATTGATTGAGATTTAAGTTTTTGTGTGATTTTATGTTTGGAAATGAATTTAGGTTTGTAATTGTTGGAGGTGGAAATGCTGCTGGGTATGCAGCTAGGACGTTCGTTGAACACGGAATGGCTGATGGAAAGCTATGTATTGTTTCTAAAGAGGTATTGTTTTCTATTCGATAATCGATTATGGTTTAGGATTCAGGGTTTAAGGATGTTAAATGGAGAAAACTGTAGTGAAAATCAACAATTTTATTGGTATATTGATTTAGATCACTGAAGCTTAATGGCTGCAAATTAAGGATTCAACTTTCATCACTCCAGAGTCATAAAACATAATAATATTGACGTAGCTCGCAAAATCCAAAATGAGTAGAAATTTATATGGTGCTCATAAATACAAGTTTTTCTAATGCAAGAGAGGTGATGGGTTCTGGGTAGTGATTATAGTTTGTTGTTCTGTGAATTGATCGGTTACTAACTTAAGGATTACTATGCTATCAATGCAGGCATTTGCTCCATACGAGCGCCCAGCTCTAACAAAAGGTTATTTATTTCCTTTAGAGAAAAAGCCAGCTCGTTTGCCGGTTAGTTAATTTGCTCAATCTGATACCAATATCCCATATTGCCATTGAATAAATCCTTGGTTACTTAACTGCTATTATATACTTTGTTCACCATGTAATCGGATTTCAGAAAACTGTATGGATTAACTAAAATTGCATAGCAAACAGTAACATTGTTAATGGTTTTGGGTTGCATATGGTCACGTCAACTAGACTTGAGTACTCATTTTGGGTGGCAATGCCAGTTTCAGAAAACTGTACCGATTAGCTCATATGGCCCACTGCATATAGTACCGTTGTTAATGGTTTGCATTGCATTTGATCATTTCAAAGGGTTTTCACACCTGTGTGGGCTCAGGAGGTGAGAGGCAGACTCCGGATTGGTACAAGGAGAAAGGAATAGAGGTACTTTATTTTGACTCTTTATCTTAATGCAAATAAATAGAAATTTTGATATCATAAGCTAGTGCATACTTGACTCTACAGTTCACGAATTACTCATGTATCTTGTTTAAGCCAGTGATTATGCTGCTATAAAATTTGATTTTGAATAGACTTAATCTTGCTTGAAGACTTGTCTGCCTTCTAGTTCCGCCGCTACTTTAAGTTTTCTCTATTAGTGTTGACCCTAGACATTAGACTATTAGAGTGAAAATGCTTTAGATGATGAATGGCCTATAAGTAAGATTCCAGTGGTTTGAAGGAAGACTAAAATTGTTCAGTTCCTTCCACTTGGTCATTGGTCTATAACTGTGATTGATTAGTCTGAAAGCATAATATATTTAACTACAAAATTCAATGCAGATGCTTTATGAAGATCCAGTGACTGCAATTGATGCAGAGAAGCAAACATTGACTACAAATTCAGGAAAATTGCTCAAATATGGATCCCTCATTATTGCGACAGGGTGCTCTGCGTCTAGGTAAGTCTTAGGAAGACTCTGCATACTACCGCATAGCTCTTTGTTAGATGCACCTTTGAAAGTTAAGAAATATTGCATCTTTTACTAAGAGTAAATCACTGTTCCTTCTGTATTCTTGAAAACTGCTAATCACTGTTTATAAATACGTATATAAGGCCATATTACGTCTTCATCTTGAACTTTGAAGTATCCTTAAAAATAAGGAAAAAAATCTGGACTTATCCTCCATTTGCTTCAGATTCCCGGACACAATTGGTGGGAACTTACGTGGTGTTCACTATGTACGAGATGTGGCTGACGCTGATTCATTAATATCATCACTGGTAATTGTTCCTTGTTCTGTCCCTAGGTGGATTTGCTTGTAAGTAGTTATCCTGTATGCAACACGATTCTATGAAAATATCTAGTGATTTTTTCTGATCGCGACATTTTTTTAGGGGAAAGCACAAAAAGTAGTGGTGGTCGGTGGTGGCTATATTGGCATGGAAGTTGCAGCTGCTACTGTTGCATGGAACCTTGACACAACTGTAAGAATTTACTCAAATATTGTTTGTTGGCCCAAATGATTTCCTCTCCCTTGAATATGACTTTGCAAGTGCAAACTTATCTAAATTAGAATCTTAAAAGGTGCATCGCTTAGCTAACTTGACTAACTTATTGTCCAACAATAGGTCATATTTCCTGAAAATCATCTTTTGCCAAGGCTGTTCACTCCTTCACTGGCCCAGAAATACGAAGAACTCTACCAAGAAAATGGTGTTAAGTTCATAAAGGTTCTCTCCCACTCTAGTCAATACTCAAGAATATCTACACACAAAAACACACATGTAATCTTTATTCACATGATTTTTCATTCACAGGGTGCCTCTATAAAAAGCTTGGAAGCTGGTCCTGATGGAAATGTTGCTGGTGTTAAACTTGGAGATGGATCGACCATTGAAGCAGATTTGGTAAAATTATGATCACAGTTTTTCCTACTTCTTTTTGAGCATGTTAGTGTTAATAAGTCGATTTTACAAAATTAGAAGCCTTTCTCATCTTTCCAAATTTTGCAGGTTGTTATTGGTATTGGAGCAAAACCTGCTGTTGGTCCTTTTGGTAAGGCTGTCAACTTAAATACAACTGTTGGTGGGATAGAGGTTAGTACAATCACCCTTTACTTTCTGAATGATCTTTTGTTCTAAAGTCTAAACATGTGGTGTTAATTGATTAATTCTGCAAATTATAATTGAAAATGCTGATTTATTTATCTCTCCAAAACTTATAGGTTGACGGCCTGTTCCGAAGCAATGTACCAGGAATTTTTGCTGTTGGTGATGTAGCAGCATTCCCGCTAAAAGTATGCTTTACTTGAAATTGATCAACTACTAACCCTACATTAGTGGTATCTTAGATTGATTGATATATTACATTTGTTATGTGATGAACAGATGTACAATAGAATTTCACGTGTAGAACATGTGGATCATGCTCGTGGTTCTGCTCATCATTGTGTGAAAGCATTACTAACTGCACAGACTCACAATTATGACTATCTTCCATACTTCTACTCAAGAGTTTTCGAATATGAAGGAAGTTCAAGGAAAGTATGGTGGCAATTTTTCGGGGACAATGTGGGGGAGGCAATTCAAATTGGGAATTTTGATCCCAAGATTGCCACCTTTTGGTTGGACTCAGGTAAATTGAAGGGTGTTCTTCTTGAAAGTGGTACTCCAGAGGAGTTCCAATTGCTGCCTAAACTTGCAAGGAGTCAGCCATCTATTGACAAAGTCAAACTTCAAAGTGCTACTTCAGTTGAGGAAGCCCTTGAAATTGCCAGAGCTTCATTATAGGTTAGAACTTATCTTGTTTGGATATGTGTTTTTGAACCAATTATTTGCTTCGTTTTTGTACCAACTCGCCATAGATTTTCTGCTTGCAATGATCTTAGGTCGTTGCCCATCTTCTTCCTTTAACCAATATGTTTTGTTTGTTTAACAGAGAGAGTTAAAGACTGAATGATATGTGTATAGGGAAAAATGGAGAGGATGGATCATGATAAATCTACCTTGAGGACATACAACATGTAATGCAGAAGGTTTGAGCATCTTCTCAGCTCCATTATTCGAAAGCTTATGTGTGAATTTCCTCTTTTAGCCTCTGCGGAAGATCAATCATCAGCTTAGCCATCTTAATACATCAGCCTACTTTCTGGTTGATGGGCATTGGATTGTTTGTTGATGCTGAAGTTACAGACATGATAGCTGTACATGAATTTTTTGCACTGACTGCAACAAAATTATAAGTTAAACAATCCTTTACTTAAATGCAATAAAAGAAGTGTTTTTACTTGAGTTATATGTATTGTTTTTTGTTTCAACATGGTATGCTTGTTAAATGACTGAAAAACACAAGATTGTACCGTCTAACCCATGTACTTTTGTGCTATGTGGTTGACCGGTGGGTGTTTTATCCATCTGAAGTTCCATCGAATATCATTTCTATGCACATAATGTTCCTATTTCGGGTCCGCTTTTGTCAATCTCTTAGACCATCAGTCCGCTATTGACAAAGTATGTTTGATGATGGTTGAAGATTGTGTGCTACCACAGAACAAATGTGAAAACCCCGATTAAACTAGCCTCCTTATTAACAACCATTTATAAGTTATTAGTTATGACTAACCACCACGCCCATCAACGTCATCTTTAGTCTTTACAACGAACAAAGTACAATCAAAACCACAGGAAGTTGGATTTCCTGTTTTTAGTTCTTTTACGCATATGGTAGAAATGGCAAATTGACAGATTGAAGAGCAAGTTAAAATAGGTACATTTCGAAATACGTGGATCGTTTCGTCCGCCATGTTTTTCGGATTATATATAAAAACATTGCTGAAAAAGACTGATAATAAAATAACAATATGATTATTTAAAGTGACAAATTAAGAAGGTTGTAAACTTGCAACTTGTAACACATTAGTAGTCGATCCAGTTGAGTTGTTTCCTTCAGTAGTTTAAAGCTAATCTTTTTTTTTGTTTGTATTCATGTGATTTTTTATCGATAAACTACAAGTTTGTATACGGATGAGTTATAAATTCTATATCAATATTCAATAGCACCTAAATAATCTTGATGGGGCCTTTTGGATATTGACATGAAGGTGGAATGGTCAAAGAATCAAGTAGTCCTAATTGGAACCAATGACTATATATTCAATCTTGAGCGGTAAAGTGGTGAATAATGTAATTACAAGTTCTCATGCATATGGGACAAGTACCTAAAAATATATCAGAAGACAGAAGTACAAGGAGTTACCATTGGGCCTGTGTCTAAGTTGTGTATGGATTCTAGGATATTGGAAATTCATTTTCGGCCCTAAAAGGTATATAGGTACGAGGTAAAGAACTAGTAACTTGATAGTTGATACATAGCCAATATCCGTCTCACATACATGAGCTTGGTAAAAGAAAGCAGCATTTATAAAATTGGGCAAAGGAAACAGAAACAGATTTCAAGCATTGTGTGTGGAATATTGAACATGAATGTTCCCCATGTGTTACACCAGAAAGGGGAAAAATAGATTCGTAACTTCCATATCGACTTTTACAGTAAATGATCGCATGCGCTAGAGCAGAGAACAAAGAACTAGTCAACTAGATACACAATCATCAAACTTTATACTAATTATTATTGTTCATCTCATTTTGGATCGTAATACAATGATGAAAATGTAGCAAGTATAATTCTTACAATTGAAAATACCCGTTTCTTTTTTTCATCATCACTTCTTCATTAGAAGCACGACAGTATGAGCTGCAATACTTCTATTTTCTCCAAGGCTGTCTACCTTCTCATGGGTTTTAGCTTTCAGGTTCACAACAGCTGGGTCTGCCCCTAGGAGTAACGACAAGTTGGCCCGAATGGCCTCTTTATGAGGGCTTAGTTTTGGTCTTTGAAGAATCAAAGTGGCATCTAAGTTTCCTAGCTCATAACCAGCCTCATCCATCAGTCTCACCTGAGTTTAGATCAAATGATCAATGCAAGGTTGAGTTAACATGTAATTGATTGGGTTGCTGTAAAAAGTCGGTTACCAATCATGCTATTTATTATATTTGTAACGATAAACTAAGCAGAATCAACAGATAACAACATTATTAATATATATATATATATTATAATAAATAGATATATAGCTAAATTCTTAGTAATGGAGCTAATTATTGAGATTTTGG
The DNA here is from genome assembly GCA_963921325.1 of Logfia minima. Lineage (NCBI taxonomy): Eukaryota > Viridiplantae > Streptophyta > Magnoliopsida > Asterales > Asteraceae > Logfia > Logfia minima. Next base: position 22,947,202 of record OY992773.1, read on the forward strand.
CACTTTTAAAGTGCCCACTACGTGAGCTGTAATTTGAAATGTCATGACTACCGAGTTGGATTCATTTCTTAACGATCTAATTATAAGGTAGAAAATCGCAAATCAGAGTTCTAGCATTTACAAATCATACTCTTCACATTTAAAGTAAACCATCCTACATCTCTTTTGGGCCATTAATTTTGCCAGCTAAAATGTGTTTTGCGTAATCGACAACGTAATTGGTAAAGAACAGTGTTTCATTCATGCATACATTAGTCTCTTCCTGTAACTACACCAAATTTCTTAGTATTCAATGGTATCATGCTTTATTTATCATAAGAAAAAATAAAAAATAACCATGTACCACAAATCTTATCATGTATATATAGGGAGCTTTAGAACTTAAAAGAAACAGGAATATGCTTGTTCATAACCAGAGGACTTTATCTATTGAAATCAAAACAAATCAGTACTTCCTTCTTTCTAGGACTTTCAAGATGCAGTAGACAGTAAACTGAACCCATGAATAATAAACTAAGAAGAGTCACATGTTCATTCCTTGACTTATTAATCTAATAACTGTCGTCTAGGGTTCAAAGATCTCTATCATTTCTTTTATATTTTAACAGACTAGTTATTCTTTGAATGTCTTCACAAGTAGGAATCAGATATTATATGCAGCCAGTCACACTAGATACCATAATATGAATGCAATAGGTACATTCTTGAATAATATGAAGATAAGTAGTGAAGGATCAATGTGACACTGTATAATGATTTTGAAGATCGATAAATAAAAGTAGAATCTTACAGCTTCTTTGATGAAAACAGACGACGCTGCCCCTTTCCATTTTGGATCATTGTCGGGAAAGATCTGCCCGATGTCAGGTAGACCCAATGCACCCAAAATTGCATCAACAACGCAATGCAACAGCACATCACCTAAAACGCACAACTATACTTCATCAGACATTCATAAATGTGAGCATAATCAACGCATTACAACACATTCAAGTACTTCCATGACGTCAAATTTCAAAAAACTGGGTTCCAAATGCATTGAGCTGCTACAAGTTAACCTTTTTTTTTCTATTTAAATGAGCCAAATGAAATATTTAGATAACACCTCCAACTTAACTCAATGCAATTGTATCATATATTTCCTGAATTTCACACAAAATCCTTACCTATTTCAAAAATACATCTGTCTTATCTAAATACCTCTTTCACATGCTCGCTGAGAATTATTTGAACTTTTCAAAACCTCAAACTATAAAGTCTCTACCAATTTTCAACGTAATACATAATCAAATAATCATCTTAAGATACATAACGAAACTCACGCAGTTGATATATATTTCCACAAACACAACACTAAATTAAAAATAATTAAACCGCCAACAGTCCTTACAACCACAATTCAAAACACATTATAAAATTAAACGACTATGAAGTGAAGTGTAAAGCTAACCATAAAATATAGTAATCATAAATTCAAGTCTCAATATGACAAATTACCATCCGAATGAGCTTCGCAACCTCTCTCATGAGGAATATTAATGCCTCCGATGATGAGCGGATATCCAGGCTCCAATCGATGAAGATCAAATCCGTGACCGACTCGAAAAGGCAAAACCTTCGAATTAGGTTTGGTAACCGTCGGTGTCTCCACTTCAACGGCGTTAGCTGCTGCCGCAACTACCGCCAGCCGTGATGTCGATCGGAGAGAGAGCGGTGAGGGTACGGTGAAGCACGAGAAGAAAGAGGTAGAAGAAGGTAGAACTGTTTGACGTTTCGAGAATATTCCTGTGTTGACCGGAGATGTGTAGCATGATAATGATGAAGTCGCCATAGCACTGCGTGTTTTTGGGTGTGTGAGAGAGGCAGAGAATTGGTGTTGGTTTTTTGAGGGCTGGAATCGGATGTGTGCTGGTGTATGTTATGGTATTCATGTTCCACGTGATTTTTTGTTTGTTGACATCGAATATTATTGTTTCAAAGTCAAAATATGCGAGTGTAATAAATTCAAGTCATTGGAGTAGAAATAAAGGGGCCGGCTGATGAGGAATAGGAGTGGCATGCGGTTGTTTTCAATTTGCATCCTCCTACTCATTTATAAAACTTCAATTAATCCATTAAGTCTATAACTTATCTTTTTAAAGAAGTTGTAAGCTTATTTGGAAACACATCGTCCGATTAGCCATTAAATTAAAAGTTTAACTTTCACATTATATTATATAACTATATAACATTAAGCTCAAACTGCTCTGAACATATCTCAAATCCAAAATCCTTATAAGGTACGTTTGTACTTCCAAAACATTATAAGACTAAAAGAAACAAAACTGTGCAATCAAAGAATCAATATGTGGTCTATATAAGCACTGAATATGTGGTAACTAATAGCTATAGTAAAACACCAGCAGTATCACTAGCAGGACAACATGAAGGCAGAGGCTGGTTTTGGCTAGAACATGCTTTCCTTACTGCTTGGACCTCCTTTTGCCCAATCTAGATTGTGTAATATAACCCAAATATATTGATCAAATGCAGACTTGAGAGCAGTCTTGTTGTTGATATTTGGATGATCAAAGTTCGGTACACGGAGTCTGGACAAAGCATTGAGGCTATAGCTGGAAGGTTCCCAATTCCTGGCCATGTCGTTTGCGTAATACTTTCCTTCTGCCATCCCATTCTAGCCTATACGAGAGATCAAGGTTATGAAGCAAGAGTTTCAATCTTTCCATTTCGCTCAAGTCCCTTGAATTGTCCTGTCAAATCAACATTAAATTAGTATTCTCTAATTGCAATCAATCCAATTTTTACCTATTTAACTTCTCGTTATAACTACAAGATACCAGAATTATTGATTTTGGTATCCAAGTGGAAAGAATTCTTTTGTGAGTCATCCGAGATATCTTCATTTCGGTCAGTTTCTTCTAGTAGTGATTCACATTGCATGTTACCAAACGAGTCAGCAATCAACACTGACTCTTTCTCCATATCACCACCAACGGGTGCCACTATGGACATAAACTTAAAAGGACCAATAGATAGAGTACCACGAAACACAGTTTGCACTGTCGTTAGAGTATACGAATCTATTATTACAACTGTGCATCTTGAAGGTTCGTTAGACTGTGGTTCAACATATTCAGAGGAATCAAGTGACTGATGGTCTAACGAATCAACAGAATCAACGAAATGGCAGGCGACACATACATATCTCTTATTTTCAGGCAACGGCTTAACCATGTATGGACTCCCCACCCAAGCTGGCATTTTCCTTCTGCAGCTGCAATGTCCACTGTCTCTGCCCCAAACGCACAATACACCATCAGTACACGCACTTATTAGAGAACCATAGTTAACTGAACTAGAGTTTGATGCCACATTACTTGAATCACTTGTTTTCTCATCTCCTAAAGTTGATGCAGGGAAACAAATATCCATGTCAGAAATTGGTGCAGTATGACCACATAGGATAGCAACTGGTTTTATATCCTGACAATAAACATATCCATTAACATGACAAGCTGATTGCTCGTTACTTATATATTACGAAACGATAAAATTCTGGTTATAAAGATTGTTGCAATTGCAAATTCTGCACAAGTAATTACACTATTTGATAAGAAATTTCAAGTAGACATCCTATATCATCCAAATAAATGTCCTAAAATTTTATATCAGAGAATAACCACTTAGTTGTAACTTGAAAACATAACACAAAACTAATCCTTGGACATTCCCATCATCTATGCCCATTATCAGACAAAAATTGAAGGTCTTCTCATTAATTCATATGGATAGCATTCAGCATTGTCCCATAGTTCCATGGAATATCCCAGCTTTTTATCCCACATCTCAACCTGTGGCCTCAAACATTGTGCATAAGCCAGCCTTATACAGAACCCCTAAGACACTAACATCCTAAAAACTGCCAACTGAAGCTTAGGTTTTAAGTCCTGACAATAAAGATATTTATCAACATGACAAGTGCCTTCCGGTTACTCACAGGATTACTAAGCAAAAGTTTGGGATAATTGCAAATTCTACACAAGTATGAACACTAATCAGTATAATACATTCATAAACACTAATTCTATCAACAACACGGAAACTTAACAGTTAACAGTTACAGTACCAAAACATTAATGTTAACTTTGCGAATTCGGAATCTAAAAATGAAATGAAGAAATATGGCCTAATTGCAATTTAGACGTAGCCGAACTACTGTCCGTAGTTTAGACGTAGCTGAATTACTGAAAAAACAGTGGAATAAACAAAACCTAATTGCAATCTATGCATTAATTATAAGTTTAAGTGAAATATATTTAATATGAAGTAAAAGACACACGTGATCGTTGGAGTTAGTCGAGGATAAATTCCACCAGAAAATGGTGCCATCGGATCCGCCGGTGTAAAGAGTTGCAGGCCAGTCGAGTACCGCGGTGGCGGTAACTTTGTGAACCGGCGGTGATTCAGACCAAATACAAGCAACATATCGACACTTCATCGGAGATCAGCATATATCAGATTTATTCAGACATACTGTCACGGATCATAATGAAACCAGAATGTATATCATATCGTACACCCGATATTGACAATTTAAAACTTGTTGGTCTCGAACCGTGAAAATCAAATATTCTCTTTTATCGCTTACAAATCAAATATTTAACTTTGAAATTACACATTAATTGAAACTCATCGTATCAACCAACTAAATTGGAAATGATATCTTCTGAAAACTTTTGACATCCAAAAACACAAAGTATCCATCCACAAATTAGTTATTAAACTTTGAAAATTAATTCTGTTTTTTCATCCACCATCTTTGTCTAGATTTTGTTTTATCTACCTTTATAAACATCTAATGATAGTATCTATAATATAATGTGAATATATCTATTAGTAATATATAATACGTGTTTTTTTAAGATAGATTTAATATTTTACCCTTATAATTACTAAGAGTTTTTTAAAAATTCATAGAAATGACTAACATACCCCTAATTACTAATTATTAAATTCTCATTAATATAAACATTATTAAAACATAACCTAATTAATTATGACATTTAATTAACATACTCCTAATCATTATTAAACTATAAACTAACTAATACATGACTTTTAATTTTAACTTAAACTTCTCTATTTTATATTTATAGACTATTATATTATATGATGCATTTGAGATGATTTTTAAAAATACCATTCAATGTAGATAATGTTTATATCAAATACAGAAAATAAAAAAATAACTATAATAAAATAGTGAAACTTAAACTTCTAGACTCAACAAACGACTCCACAACTCGCAATATGTCCATTAAGAATTCGAAACTCGACACTTGCAACTCGCAACCCAAACATCGAGTTTGTAATGATATATTATGATATATTTAATTTTTGATTATTTTATTACAATTTAAAAAAGAAATTTTTTGTTAAAAGTGATTTTCTTACTTACAAAACAGTATTGTTTGTGCATTGTAATGTAGTTTTTAATGTTTAAAATATTTAAAAAACCATAATACTACATATCAAATTAATATGACATTAAAAACGTTTTTCCTTTGCATTGCGCGGTTCTTCTTCTAGTGTATATATATTTTGAGATGTTATATTTTTTTAAGTGTTCGTATTCATAGTAACGTCAACTAATGTGTCAGCAATCACCATTTTAATATAAATACGATATGTTGATAAGTGCAAAAACAGTTTTGTTACCCAATATCATAAAAGTAACAATTACCTTTATGATGTCGTCACATTATGCAAGATTCTACTAGTTTATATTTATACTTAACACATACACATATATACACATATATTATAATATAAATATAAATATAATATAAATAAAGACTAAAGAAAAAGTTAATATGTAAAGACCGGGACACCAACAGAAAGAAATATCTAATAACTGTTTGACAGGTCGCGAACCCTCTTTCTCTTGAGTGCCCCTTTATTACCTATTGTTATATGTTAAAATAAAATATAAAAAAAGAAAAAGAAAAAAACAAAACAAAAAAAGTAACTTGTCGGTCAAGATGATAATGGGGAGCTAAGAACATAACTTTAATAGACATTTAAGATTATGACATTAACATTCAATTGCATTGCATATTTGAATTGTAAAGATGTCAGATATTGCAGCGCACAAAGAAGAGTGTTTTATGTCGTATTAACACTCGGACACTCTGATATAGCTCACACATCACACTCTCTCAAAGTAAGTAGTCTCTAACTCAATATTTTCTCTCACCTTTTGTACAATTCAATTATACTTTATAGTTATAACGTGAATTTATAAAATTCTGTATGTCGCATTGCATTACACCTATGCTCTAACGGGTAGGTGAGATATTCATTCGTCACTTTCTTATTGTTATAGACTTATAGTCACTACCTTCATTATTGCTGAGGGGGGATAATGAAGAGCTAATGAATTTAATAATGATTGGTACAAATAAATGTCAAAGCTTTTTCACCGAACATATTAACAAAGTCAAAATGCACCCATTAGAGTCGGTAAGGGCAATAATTGATGAATTAGTTTGTTAAATTTAAAAGTTAAAAGAATCGGTTTGGTAAATATATTGTTGTCAAAGGATGGGATTTGTGATTTTCTCTATTTCTATCATGATGTTTTTGTAATAAGTTAAAAATAATCAATGATGGTATTTTTGTGCAATAACAATATCAGTAGTAACATGCCCCCGTACATCTACGTGGAAGAGTGACCAGAAAGCAACTAGTCTGAACAACGTGGAAGAATGAGTTTGAGAACACTATCATAGAGCCACAGTTTGCAGTTACACAGCCATTAGTCACTACATACAAAACTGGCTATGTTTTCTATACATCCCCTTCTCAGTGGTGACATCTTAATTATCAGGTTAACCTACAACACCATCACTGCCGCCATCTAACACCAACCAGCTGAACCGTCTTGATAAATGTGACCATTTCTGTTATTTCCCATTAAGACTTGCAGATGCGCTGGTATAAAAGGTCTAGGAGTGTTGAGATCTGGCGGTCTAGCAGCATGGATGGGTTGTGTTGGATGAACCAATATCTGATTAACAGCATCTTCATAAGCCTGACCTGACAAGCTTCCACGCATGCGTCCAGTTGGTCGCCAGTTGGGGTCTACAACTGGTGCATTGGCTAAAACATCCAACACATTTTGAGCTTGACCTGGATATATGGTTCAAATTCAAAAGCGATGTCACGCACAGTGTATTTTAAATGCATAAAACAATTAGCAGACCCTAAAGAAAACTAGCAGGATACCTCTTTGCGCTTCCGATAATGACAGGGGCAAGGGTGATCCCGAAGTCTGGAGTGGGGCTGGAACGGGTGGTGTCCAGCTCATGTTCTGGATAGCTCGTTGAGCAGAGACCATGTTATAGAGGTGAGCTTGTTGGTGACTTCCTTGTCCAGTTGTGGGACCTGTAACTCCTTGGTGAACTTGGGGGGGCAACTGAGCAGATGACCATGATGAATTGGTCATGTGGTTAAAGGACTGGTTTTGCTGAGAGTTGAAGCGATCCGACGGATGAAATGAAGCATGTAGGTGACTAGTTGGTTGTTGAGGTGGTGGACCTGAGAGCGCACCAAATTGCTGAACTGGTTGACTTGAAGCATGTGAGCCATCACGATGAACCCAGTTCTACAAAGGGAAAGTAAACTTAAATTGAGGATTCAAAACCTTAAGACTTGCTGTGAATTTAGAACTTCAATAAAAATAAACTTCTGGTGTTCAACAGAATATTAGAAACGGAACGAGTGAAACAATAAGTAAAGTTAATGAATATGACCATAGATCATTTGTACCTGCGAGGCCATGTTCTGGGATGGTGGAGCTGAGCTCGTATTCATGATTTGATGCTGGTGAATTAGAAATCTATAACGTTGCTGTCTATTAGCACTAGCTGTTCCCGCAGAGGTCTGAACCGGAAGTGCTTGAACACCAATCGGAATTCTTGTTACCTGTCGTGCAGGTGTCGGGTACCTCACACCATGTCCATTATTCATATTGTTCGAGTAATTCTGTTGTGACTGCATATTGTTTGAGTAATGCTGTTGTGACCGCATATTGTTTGAGTAATGCTGTTGTGACTGCATATTGTTTGAAACAGAAGTTTGACTTTGACTCTGTGAAGGAGCATTCAAGACGGCATCTGTTACAGGTGCCATCATATTGACATTTGATCTGGTATTAGATGACCCATTTGCATGTATCAACTGCATATTGTTGGAGGCAAAAACTTGACTTTGACCCTGTGATGTAACATTTACAGGTGACATCGCAGTGACATCTGATGTAGTATTCAATGTCCAATTTTCATGTGTCAGTAAATTAGTTCTCTGAAACTGATTCTCCATATGAGATGCAACACTTTTATGGACATTGTTCATGTTCACATCTTGTAACTGAGCAGGAGAAGGCTTTCTATCATTTTCTTGAGGAGAATCTCTGGCATCCATATCATTATCCATTTCTGTAAGATCCAAAATATTTGCACCCGCATCTCGGGAGGTGGTAGATTCATGGTGTAAAGGTGGTTTATCTTGTTGCTTGTCCGTATGACCAGCACCCTCGTCCGTATGACCATCACCCTCGTTAACAGTTTCCCAGGAGCCGTCACGGGAGATGTTAACATGAGAAACATTCACACCTACTTCTTTCAGTACCTATGTAGAAGGATGCACGTGAGTCCTATGTAAAGGTGGCAATTTCTATCGAATTACTAATGAACGGGTCGATTCAGGTTTGGTTTTATTTCTAACAAGCAGATAATGAAAATTAGCTAACGAGGAAACAGGTCACATTGGTCGAAATCAGCCAACATGTATTTTAATGCACAGAACTACTAAATCATTCTGTTCAAGAAATTAGATCATTCTTGTAATAATATATTCTTTGTAATCATATTTTTAACACAAATTGATATAATAAAAAAATACCAAAAAAACAGACTGAAAGTGTTTCCTGGTCAACCCGACACAAAAATTACTAAATTGCATAAATTGGGGCATCCTACTTCTAGGTTACTTGCCTTAACCATGCTCTGGTCAATTCGGATATCAGTGAAGCAGACAGATTGACTACAATGAGGACAACGCCATGATGGTCTTCTTGAGTTTATGTCCACATAGTTGTCAAAATCAAAGCACTGCAAAGCATTATATAATATTACAGGGACCCCAGTTATGGCATCCGTAAATGAGTCAACATTTATAACCAGCAAGTAATACTAAGTAATACTGTACGGAGACGCACCTGAAAATGTTTACACAATTGTCCTTTGACGGGTGTCTTGATGCGTTTAAAACTATATAAAACAAAGAACACAGATCCAATAACATCAATAAGTCAAAATAAACGCAATGCTAGTTCTACCCGAAATGAAATACTATTGAAATATATTAAAGATGATAAAACAGACCTTATGGGGCAGTTTAGCGATATTCTAGATGTCCCTTCAATTATATCGTTATCTATCATGAAAAAACCAACAAAAAACTTCTAGATAATAGCATCAAACAAGCATATGTTACACTTTCTTCCACATATGCTAATTCATCATACATTACACAAATATACCTAAATTAGATGCAGGAGCAACTAGTGGCACATAATCTTGAAGGACAGGAGTGCTTGGATTTGAGACCAGACTCATGAAGGCAACAGCTATAATATATTTTCCTAAGAGCATTATGGACAGGTTAATATGGAGGATTACAACATTATATGTTGGAAACAGATGACTTTTGTTAGATTAATAGTTTAATACCACTGAACTGGCCCACCACTTGAAGAAGATTGGTTCCATACTTAAGCATATGTGTTACATTTGTTGGATTCTGTGGTCCAGGATCCTGATAGGGAAATATAGGACAGATAGATACGTATAAACTAAATTTGCAATTTCGACCCATTAACTTATGTAAGGGTTGATTCGGATTACTTTTATCTGTACAGGTCAAATGGGTAAAACCAAAAAGCTTACGAGGAACTAGCTTGATAGTCCCCTTGACTGCATCTTTATTGCGTAAAACTTCCTATATCATTTTGTTCAAAAAAATAACAATAAGATTTTTTATTGATGATATGTCATTTTTGTAAACACATTTGACACACTAGATAATAAAATTATAATATAAGGTGTTTCAGATGAGGCCCAATCCGACCCGACCTATATCGATCCATACCAAAAAGTACCCATTTAGACCCACTACCCAACCCACCCATGTTGGCATATCTCAGATGCTCTAAAGGTCAAATCTCGACAAACCTTGTAAAGACAAGTCCTCATATCCACGGGTTTTCCATTCAACAAAATGCTAGAAATTGAACATAAAAAATCACGGGTCAGACCACTTCAAATGCATTTGTCCTATGTAAAGAATATGTACAAGGGATTTAAAGGAAGATATACTTGACTTGTTGGGGACTTATGATGCATGATGATGTCGCTGTATTATCTGTTTGAGCAACAAACAAATACTGCAGAGAAATTAAAAAGAGAGAAAAACATTGTGTGGCTGTGAATAAAAACAAAGGATCAGGGTCACTTTTTTCAGTAGTAAATTAAACTAGTGACCCAAAGTTTTGACTAAAAAAAAAAAATCAGGATACATCATATAGCTAGCAAGCTGTCGTATATTAAGTTAGAATATATATACATGTATCAACAAATAAGGAATTCACAAGAGTAACAAGCCAAGCAATCCTTACTATTTTATCACCAAAAGATCGTGCAGTCTTTGTAATATGGAAATCTTTTACAAATGCACCATACCCTGGCTACAATATAGACAGTATGATAATTAGTGCAAAGATCTTTCAGACCAAACTAGTTTAGAGAAGAAAAAAAACGCTATTACCATAGCCTCAACAAAAACCAGTGTTTCACCCATCTTCATTCCAGGATAGAACCTGAAGGGGTATGATAGAACTTTAAAGATTTGGTCAAACAGAAACAAACACAGCATTTAAAATACAAAATAAACACCAAATAAAACACCTTAACATAAGGTCTGAGATGCCTTGACGGAATGTGCTAGCCTCAGAGTCCATATCTTTAACACTGCAGAAACTAGTTGCTATCTACAATCACAATAGAGTAGAGTTAATAAAAGACTGTGCTACAAAATATATATATATATAGATATATTATGAAAAATGATATATAGGACTAATTAGGCATATATGCCTAAAAATGTGATTGGTACATTAGAGAAAATGATTGGATGAGATTAGGAGAGAGAATAAGTGGAGTACATGTGTCAAAAAATGAATGGTTGGGCATAAATTAGGCAAATGCCTAATTAGGCGTATATAGCATTACTCATATATTATATCAACAAATATAAGTATATAACACCGAATTACGAACCTCATTCCAAAGATCATGAAGTTCTTCATTATCCTTCTCACTAAACCATCCATTTCTACATGCACCCTAATATAAACAATATAACAAGATTGAAAACTAGAGGAAGTAATAAACGTACAGCACATCATCAGTAAGATACAAAAATAAATCAGAAACTGCAAGCGGAATTAGAATCGATGATTTAAATTACAGGAATGGATATCATTGGCTTGTTCACACTCTATGTAGCAAGGGTAAAAGAAATTGAGATGTAAGAATACCTTTATAGAGATCATCAGCACCATGATTGCTGCAAGTAATGAGTCCCCATTTTGCCATTGACATACCTAAGCACATGATGAGGTCAGCATTTTGCTTCTCATGGCATAAATTTACTACGAAAAACCTTAGGTAATAGCATGGATGGCAATTCCCGCCACAACATGAACCCAACACAAAAATATATTCGGTAAGGGGGTATCTAAATGGGTTAGGATCATAAAGGGTAGAAACGGCTAACATGTTCAATTAAAGAGTTGAATTGGGGTTAAGCTTCTCAACCGTTTTCAACCTGCCAACCCGTTTAAAAATACAATTAATTTTCTGAAATTATATGTTACAAGTTCAATTTCATTTTCTAAAAATTCCAACTAATTTATGGTTACTTATATTTACATCTTAATAATTATTGTGCACCTTCAAATTATCTTACAGTTTCTTATGCCTTATATTATCACATACATTGAAAATATTCCGACTTTCACATACTGATAAGTATGGTGTTCTTGCTTTATTCTAGTTCGGGGCATAAACGGGTTGACACAATTAACCCATTTAACGACTGTATCTGGCTTAGGATTGAACTTTTCGACACGGGTAACTAAACGGGTAGTGTTAGCGTCTTGATATATGAACCCACCAACATGCAAACCCAAACATGACACGAATGCCACCCCTAGGTAAAAGTCATCAATACTAGCCCATTCATACAGTCAATAGAGGAAAATTTGACAACAACTGGAAGCTTGTACAGTAGAAACTCGATTAATTACTAAACTACTTAAAATAATATTTTTTCAGGTCCCGATCTGGGGATAGGATGTTAATTAATACTCGATTAATTAATAACTCTTTTAATTAATAAATTTATAGAGTTTCTATTGTAGTAAATAAAACATAACTCTGGAGTATATAAAGTATAAAGTTTATTATATACCCGTATTAATAAATTTTTAGGTGTCGTGATGCTTTAAGAGATTTAAAAAAAAAAACAACCCTTATAAGTCCATTTTTTGTAGTAAAAAACAATGATAACACTAAGTATCTAAAGCGAGAAATTTAGTCAGTTGCCCTAAAACAAAAGGGATGTACTCTCATAGCACAGCTTCTTCGTCATTGTGTTGTACTCACAAGACTATCTTAGAAGTTAAAATTGTGCATCCCTAAAGTTAACCTAAATGTAGTCCCATCTCATATTGGTCAATCAATAAGGGGGTGTTTGGGGGAACTTATTTTTTGGCTTATTGCTTATTGCTTATAAGCAGCTTATAGCTTATAAGCAATAAGCGTTTAATCACAAAATATAACGTGATAGTCACATGTGATTATTCTCTAATATAATGTGAATATCATGTGTTCGAGATAATCACAAAATAGGGTTTTGATAATCACATATTATTCATGTGATTATCTGGTTATAAAATGTGATTATTATGAATAAAAAAATTTATAAAAAATAATTAAAAAAAGAAAAAAATGTCAGCATATTTTTTTATTTGAAAATAGCTTCTAAAAGTTATTTGAATAAGGAGCTACGAACAAAATTTTGTAAAATAACGTATTTTTGATATTTAAAAGTGATTTTGAAGTCATTTCCTACGTTCCTACGAGATTTAGGTTTCTTATTTAAAACCAGATGTATTATAAATAAAGTGCATATTTATTAAAAAAAATAGCGGAAATATGTTAGGTTTACCTCCTTCATCAAACGCGGTAAATCTGAAGCTCTTTCTAGAATTTCATTTTTAGCAACAGAAATGTCAATACTACTGCAATAAAAAAATAGTCACAATATCATCATCAATATCAAACAATATATATATTATATTATTATATATTAATATTAATAATATATATTATACAGAAGATATTAGGGGACAGGGGTTCAATAACATAACAACAAGACGTTTCTGTTACCCGACATCACTGTAAATAAAAAACGCATGAGCAAAAACAAAAAGAATATACATACATACATTAGATATATATAGATATATTTTATATTTCAAGAAAAATGAAAAACCTAGAGAGTGAAGTGCAGAGACGGCAGAACTCAATGTTAGTGTTATCATTTCGAAAGTCACCGTGAACATGATAAAATAAACGATCAACGACGCTGGAAATGAAGTACGACAGAGATGGTGACTGGTCGGTTGACGTGGTTACCGATCGGTTCAGCTGGAGCGGCTTCATCACTGTTCCGGCCATACTAATCAGTGCGTCTAGTAAGCTAGCTAGCTGTCAACTTGGAAATGCAAGTTGTGCTGATACACGGTGATTTGATTTGATGGGATAAAAGGGTAGAAATGTAATTGACACACAGTTACTGTTAATGGCGGTGGCTTTTATTTATAAATAAGTGAACAGTGACATTTAACAAAGATTTTACAACAAAAATGGTAACAGGGACAGTAATTTTGAAAGTTATAAATATAGGTGGTAAAAGTGATCAGCCACTAGTCTGAAGAAACTTTAATGAGAAAATAATTCCTGATGACTAGATAATATATATGAATTTCTTTACAATAAATAAATTAAATGGTTATAATTATATTAAAATGTTATTTTCTGTAATATCTTTATGTCATTTTACTGAAGATTGACTAAATTTTCAAGATATAATAAATCTTGTATATGTGTCAATGTAAGCACTTTCCTAAATTGAAAGCCAGGTAGCTGTGTATATAATGAGAATTATAATACTATAAATGTAATTTCGGTTTTAATTTTTATATTGTAGTATGTAACCAAAGTCTAAATGGCCAGCCATTCTCGTATAACATAAACTGATCATCCTTCTAGTATGAACTTTAAGTTGGGTTGTAACATGATATCAACTATCAAGATGCTACCCATCACAAAATTAGGTGGCAACACTACCAGTGGGCAGTGGCAATGTCTGCATATCTATGATCAGCACATCACATGACCAATTGGATGACCCAACACAAATATTTCAACAATTTATATGAGTTTGTGAACATAAAATAAAACCACAATCTGCAGTTGCATAGGGATTAGATAAAACAAAAATAGGTCATGCTGCCTTTCTAAACATCCCCTTACCACATCAGGTCCTAAACATAAGGCAAAACTCCCGCCCTACTACCGTCACTGCCACCATCTAGCATTGAACCACTTGCATTGTATTGATAACTGGGAGCATTTCTGTTATAATCCGTCAGGACTTAAAGATGGGGCGGTATTACAGGTCTGGGGGTGTTTAAAACTGGTGGTCTAGTAGCTTGCATTGGTTGTATTGGATTAAACATGAACTGATTCATAGCATCTGAATAAGCCTGACCCGACAAGCCTCCCCGCATGCGTACAGTTGGTTGCCATGGATCTACGACTGGTGAATTGGCTGAAACCTCCAACACCCTTTGAGCTTGACCTGGACATGGTACCCCATAAATGAGGTGCATGAAATACAAAATTTGCAAATAAGTTAAGTGTAAGATGGCGATTTTGATCCATACTGGATAATGGGTCGATTTGGGTTATACTTTAGGCTCTAGCGGATAAAATTAAATTGAATAACTTAAAATGAAATGGTTGAAGGTAACCCAAGGTGCGTTAACCGTAACGTTTTTTTAGCTGAAACAAGTTCATTACTGTAAAAGTATAGCCTTTGTTATCATATTTGCCATACTAAATATTTATAAGATTCAAGAAAGACAAAACTGAAAAAAGTATGTGGTTTGGCCCAAACCAAACCAAACCGTTCAAACCCCCTACCTCTTTGTTGTTCCAGTGACGCCATGGGTACTGCTGATACCGAAGTCTGGAGTGGAGTTGGAACAGGTGGTGTCCAGCTCATGTTCTGGGTGGCTTGTTGAGCAGCGGCATTCATATAGTGGTGGGCTTCTTGGTTGCTTGCAAGGCCATTTGTAGGACCTGCAACTCCTTGGCTAATTTGAGGAGAAAACTGGCCAGCTGACAGTACTGAATCTGGTATCAGCTGGTTTAAGGACCGGTGTTGGTGAGAATCGAAGTCGTCCAATGGACGAGGTGTAGTATGGCGGTAAACATTTAATTTTATAGGTGGACCTGCATGAGCACCAAATTGAAAAGGTTGACTTGAAACTTGTGAGCGATCTTGACGAACCCAGCCCTACAAGGGAAATAAGTGTTTTGGCTCAAGCAAACCCGTTTGGAACTATGCAATTACTCCTTTTGGCCCATTATCCAATCCGCCCATTATGACAGCTGTAACATTATAATATGAAGTAAATAGTACATGCAATGAAGATTATTAGGGATCATTTGTACCTGTGGGCCAATGCTCAGGGACGATGAGGCTGCGATCATCCTCATTATTTGATGCTGATCCATATGAAACATAGAAAATTGTTGCTGTTTATTGCCACTAACCATTCCAGTGGAGGTCTGAGCTGGAAGTGCCTGAACAGCAACTGGAATTCCTTTTACGAGCCTGGCAGGCGTGGGGTACCTCCCACCACATCCATTACTCACATTGTTTGAGTTATGCTGTTGTGACTGCATATAGTTGGAAGCACAAGTTTGACTTTGACACTGAGAATTAGCATTCACAAAAGTATCTGTTACAGGTGCCGTCATAGTGTTATTTGATCTAGTATTAACTGACCCAATTGCATGTATTGGTAACTGCAGCCTGTTGGCAGCAAAAGGTTGACTTTGACCCTGTGATATGACATTTTCAGGTTCCGTCATCGAGACATATGGTGTAGTATTGGATGTCCAATTTTCATGTGTCCGTAAATTAGTTATCTGAAACTGATTCTCCATATGAGATGCAGTACTTCTATGGACATTGTTCAAGTTCACATTTTGCAACCGAAATGGGGAAGGCTTTCGGTCATTTTCTAGATGAGAATTACTCGCATCCATATTACCCCCTTCCATAGGGTCCATAATACCTGCACCCGCATCTAGAGTAGTAGTGGACTCACGATGGAAAGTTGGTTTATCTTGTGGTTTATCCGTATGGACATCAACCCCATCAACAGTTTCCCATGAGCCGTCAGCAGATATTTTTACATGAATAGCATTCGCACCTACTTCTTCCAGAATCTAAAGACGAATACATATGTCACTTTTTATTAAAATGAAAGGAATGGATACACAGTGGTTGCAAATGGGTAAGTTGGGTAACAGGTCAAAACAACTACTTTTGTTCTTGTTGATACGGGTCGGGTGGAGTTGACCTGTAACACCTTTTGTCGATAAAATTTAAATCTTTTTATAAATAAATAGCGTATTATTTCAGTAATAACCTAATTTCTTCAATAATAAGATTTAGGATGTTTTGTGCATTTAGAATACAATTTGAGTGACTTTGACCTATTTGATTTGTTTCCTTTTAAGCTAATTGTTTTGACCCTTTAAGATAAAACATAACCCAAATGAGCCTATTTAAAGTAAATGGGTCGAAATTTCCATTTTAGATACGGTTAAGTCCTGGAATTATACGGTTACTTGCCTTAACCATGGTCTGATCAATTCGGATGTCAGTGAAGCAGACAGATTGACTACAATGGGGACAACGCCACGATGGTCTTCTTGAGTTTATGCCCACATAGTTGTCAAAATCAAAGCACTGCAAAGCCATAAATATTGTTACAAAGAGCAAATGTTATGGCATTGAACCAACATATATACTTACAGAGTGATACAGTATGGAAACTCACTTGAAGATGTTTACACAAATATCCTTTGACAGGCGTCTTGATGCGTCCAAAGCTGTATATAGGAACCCAAATTCAAAGACATAGATAAGCCTACATAGAAAAATTGTTAGTTCTATTAAAACTGTAGTAATTACTGGTTCGTACCTTATGGGGCAATTTAGTGATATTCTAGATGGCCCTTCGGTTATATCTTTTTCTAAGAAACAGAAAACTCAGAGACAATAAGAGCATTAAACAAATGTATGCAATGTCATCATACAATAGAGGATATACCTGAATGCGATGCTGCAGCAGTTGGCGGCACATAATCTGGAGGTGCAGGAAAGCTTGGATTTGAGACCATACTCATGTAAGCAACAACAATAACACATTTCCCTACATAAATTTGCCCACAGTTTAAGATGAAAGGATCGTGCATGTAAACCGCATTGGAACAGACGGCTTGTGTTAAAGAAATACCTTTAAACTGGCCCATCACTTGAAGAATATTTGTTCCATACTTAACCATATGTGTTACTAGTGTTGGAATCTGTGGTCCAGAATCCTGATTGAGAAATATAAAGAAAAAATAAAAACATGTTAAAGCAATCACAAAGCCAAAATGGGGCACAAGGCCCTGCATACATAGAGGTGCAATTTTGACCCATTTACTTATATATGGGTCAACTTGGGTCACATAGTATATCTGATAGGTAAAACAGGTAAAACTAAAATAATTGCAAAAAAGGAAATTGGTCAAATGGGCTGAACGGGTTGAAAGTCATTTAAAGTGCATTTTTAAGCTTAAATTTCGTAAATAGTTTCATTCAAAGTAATAAGATTATTACTAAAATGATATATTTTCTGTAATCATATTTGACATATAAATTATTTATGCAAAATTTAACAAATTTGGACTGAGTGTTTCGGTCCAAACCAACCCATGTTGACCTGTTACCCAAACCGACCTTTGCCTCATCTAGCAGCAACAACTCTCGTGGACCCATCTATACAAACCTTGCAACTGCAAGTCCTATCCACTGCTTTTCCATTCAGCAAATAACTAGCAATCAAACAGAAACAATTTGAGTCAGACCACTTTAAGTGCATGTATGCTTTGTTTAAAGATAAACAATGTACAAGGGATTAATGTAAATGTATACTTGGCATGTTGGGGACTTATGATGCATGATGATGTCTCTGTATTATCTGTTTGAGCAACAAACAAGTACTGCAGTGACGTTAAAAGAGAGAACTTAAGTAAATAAATAATAATAAGAAGCATGCATGCATGCTGCAGTAACTTTGAATGAATAAAAGATAATGGTTAATGTGATGCAATTCTGTAGTAAAATACCACAAACAATTGACAAAATAAGGAATTCATAAGAGCAATATTGCAAGAAATTCTTACTATTTTATCGCCTGAAGATTTTGCATTATCTGGAATAAAGAAATCTTTCACAAATGCACCAAACCCCGGCTACAAATTTCCAGCAAGACAAAAATGATAATTAGTGCATAAATAATTAAGATAATATTAGTTCAAGGAAACAGACACTATTACCATGGCTACAAATTTACAGTAAGACAAAAATGATAATTAGTGCATTGATAATTAAGATGACATTAGTTCAAGGAAACAGAAACTACCGTAGCTTCAACAAATGCAAGTATTTCACTCATCTTCATTCCTGGATAGAACCTGAAGGGATATGATAGAACTTGAAAAATTAAGTCAACAAAAACAAACATAATGTTCAAATAAAATAAAACACACACACACACCAAATAAGACATCATGAACACCTTGACACAACTGCTGAGATGCTGTGATGAACTGTGCTCTCCTCGGAGTTCATATCTCTTACACTGCTGAAACTGGCTGCTATCTGGAATCATAATAGTGTACTCTTTATAAAAGACGTTGCTACAAAATATATAAAATTTTAACAGCAACAGATATAACATCCATTTACAAACCTCATTTTTAAGAATATGAAGTTCTCCATTATCCTTCTCGCTGAACCATCCATTTCTACATGCACCCTATTAAAAACAAGGTAACAAGATATATAACTTGAGCAAGTAAGAAATGTGCAGCAAATCACCAATAAGATACAGGGAATGATAGAAATCGAGATAAAGGAGTACCTTTAGAGAGATCATCAGCACCATGATACCGGCATGTAATTGGATATCGTCATTTGCCCATTGACATACCTAAGCACATTTTGTTGTCAGCATTTTGTGGCTCATGGCATAGAATACTAGAAAGACCTTAGATAAAAATCCATCAATTATAAGCAACCACTATTACTATAGTATAAAAAGGGGAAAATAATCCATCTATAGAAAATATGTAGAAACTGAAACAAATATCTACAAAATTATTCATGTGTCACTTCTACTGAATTATTCAATTCATACCTTTGGTTATTGAACCTTTTATTACATAGCCCTATCATATTTTGATTAGTTGATTTAAGTTGTAAAATATCTATCACTACTCAATCAGTACTTAAAAAAACATCCTAGTAGAAATCTTTGAGACCTTCAAATAATGAGCAGATTATTGAAAATAACGTTTAACATTTTCATTTTAAAAATTCTTTAATAAGTGTTATTAACAAGTGATATGACTATTTACATACTTTTTTAGTTTTTTATAATAAAAAATGAAATATAAAAATAAAATAGAAGGAACGTCAACTTAATAATAATTTACAATATTGAATAAAATGTGAAGACATTACCACCTTGATTTATATATGCCAACTACATTTTTAACTCGCCGTTTTAAGTGTCTCTGTAGTCTTTGTTTTTGTTTGTTTTATATAAAAAGAAAATCATAATATTAATAATAAATTAATAAAGTAGGAAATATGTAATTATGTATGGTTTACCTGCTTGATCAATTGCGGTAAATCTGAAGCTCTATCTGGAATTTCATTGTTAGCAACAGCATAGTCAATACCTCTGCAAAATAAATAAATACAGTAAATAGTGACAACTTATATTTCAGTTTACCGCCATAACTTCAAATAAAAAAATAGAAAAGAAAAACAAAAGCATAACCCTTCATGAGAATAACAAAGCAATTAATATTTATAAACCTAGAAAGATAAAGGCAAAGATTGCAGAAGTGATTGTTGCTGTTGCTGTTGCTGTTATCATCGTGAACGTGAGCACGTAATTGATCAACGGTGGCGGAAATGCATAAAAACTTGACGTACGACGGAGATTGCGACTCGCCGGTTGATGTGTTCACCGAACGGTTCAACTGAACCGGATTCATTGTGGCTCCGGCCATTACTAGCAGAGTGTAGCAGGTTTTGTTATCAGTCGCTATGCACCTATTGGCTTTTAGACAAGCAACTGAAAATTAAACTTACACGTGTCGATACGTGAGTAGTTGATCAGATACGACGAAAAATGGGTAAAACTGTAATTGCACGCTTTTCTTAAAGGGGCTGCCTTTTGTGTGTACAATTGTACGGTACCTTCAAATTTTTAAGAAACTCGATGGAACATTGGAATTGTATAAAAATCTATGAAAAAGTTTTGAGAAGACTTTATCATTATTTTTAATAAAATTTTATAAGTCTTATTAACCAAAATAAACTTTTTCTCCGATGAAAACTCAGAGCTTCTAAAAGGTAAAATGTTTAAACTATCGTAAGGATTTCATCCCAAAAAGACCGTCACATGTTTCATTTTCTTATATTTCCATCTTTTCTATTTATAACGTCTCTGTACCCTTTTAGAAAGTCATAATAAATTAAGGTGGTAAACAAAATGAGCTACTCATGTAATCGAGCTTTGTTCGAGTTGAGTTTAAATGAGCTCGAACCCGAACTTGAACATATTTTCGGGCTTGTTTAATAAACGAGCTCGAACTTATATCGAGTTCGAATAGAATTGCGAGCCTACTCGAGCCTATCATTTATATACATTAATATTTTTTATAATAATATATTATGTAATTACATTATAAAAAGGTATTGTATAATACTTAAGATAACAAAAGTAAATCTTCTAATATATAGTTAAAAATTACATAAAAGTAAAATATATATATATATATTATAATAAACGAGTCAAGCCCGAACTGAATTCGAGCTTGTAAAATATGAAACGAGCCGAACTCAAACTTTACATGTTGAATCGAGCTCGAATTCAAGCTCTTTAAATT
The DNA here is from genome assembly GCA_963921325.1 of Logfia minima. Classification (NCBI taxonomy): domain Eukaryota; kingdom Viridiplantae; phylum Streptophyta; class Magnoliopsida; order Asterales; family Asteraceae; genus Logfia; species Logfia minima. Next base: position 22,968,705 of record OY992773.1, read on the forward strand.
CTAGACGGTCCAAGCTTAACTCAACTCATTTTTTACCCTATTGTGTTGTACTTTCATGCTATTAATATTGAACTTGCATACTTATAATGATGTTGAGTTATAAAAAATGATTTATTCTGATAAAAGTTAACGAGTAGCATTAGTGCTGAAAACTGTAATCGCGTGTATTAATGCGATTAGCATAGTTATTGCAATAGGCAGCTGTCATAGAGTTGCTGCAATAAAGAAAACAAAACAGCCGACTCCACAAATCTGCTATCATAATACATACACAAAGTTCTCATATGCAATTTTCCATTACAAAATTCTTTCAAATAAGTCATTGTGTGTATTGAAATTGTCTTCTTTCTTAAAGAATCCTTAAAAGAATTCTGATACATGTAATTGAACCACACAGGTTAGTGTTATCAAATTTATCTTTATAAATGATAAATGATGATAATATGAATAGGTTTTTGATAATCATTTATCACTGATAAAAGAATATCTTCTGGATGATCTTAAATAAATAAAGAATGCCAACTCTTTTTAGTTCAGCCTCATTTATGCAGTTTCTTCTTAATGCGATTGTACCTTGATAATCGGGGGAGTCCCAACTTTTAGTTTTACCACCATATTATTAGCAAATACGGAGTATAAAACAGCACAACCATAGTAACCACCACATGACTTTTTTCAATGGTCCCTAGATAGTGCATGTGTTAAGGCCTGTCAATATCTGGGATACCACATGTCACATAAAATTTATAAGGAACCCCTTGTAAGGGGCTAAGTGGCTAACTAGTTATCGTTCTAGAACACTAACAAGGAGTCCATGTTTTGATTCTAGGGAGGTGCAATTCCACACATAGGCCACACCCACTTCTTAGAACAGGGGAGATTTTGGACATTTGATCTGTAGGGGCGTTTTGCATAAACCTCACAGTTACCCGGAACCAAGCTACCCAAAAAAGGGTTTAAAAGGATGCTACCCTACCAAATCTTTCACATTGAAAAGGCACCAAACAGATAAAAGAGATGTCCACTACCAATAGTTCAAGAATTAGTTGTAACTTGTCATTTTACATTGACAACAATCTGGGATGAACATGCAGATACAGCAGGTAACTCCAGCTTCAGTAATTGTACCTTTGCAGTAACGGTATCCCTAACATCCTTTTCTGCTAGAGGTGCTGAATTTAGCAAAAAAGATTCACAGTGGACAACATATGAGGATACCACACACAACACTTGATCTTTAAAACATATGCCACCTTCTTGTAGAAAACAATCATCTCTTTCCACCCTGAAACCAAAAAAATGAACACCATACGCATCAGATAGTGGCAGAACAGAAATCGATAAAATGTATATATATATATATATAATCAGAATGCCATAGGCATAAATAAACACACATTGCACATAAATATATATATTTGAGCTCATTACCACCCTAAAATGAGCTCAAATCAATTACGACTTTAAGTAATGATAGTTTTCTTGTCTTACCCTTTCTAGTATAGTTTTCTTCTTAAAGGGGGTAGTCTTCCTACACCGACTTATAAGAATTATAGATGTCCCAGCAATGACAAATTGATATAAGCCTATAACAATGTAAATATCAAGTTCATATATACATTTCTTGCCACCATTACTATTGTGTGATTGTTGATCATATCTTGATGATGATCTCATGCTGAAAATATGGTAGTAGTGTAGTTCTAAGCAGGACATAGTTGATGGGGTCTCGTAGTTAGAGGTCTAGTAACAAATGCATGTATTTAGTATGCATTGCAACATGATTGCTCACTGGCCTCATAATAATGATGATGTACCTCAAGTCCTCAATATTACGCATAGATTTTAATACCCATATGGCCATATGAAAGTGTTTTTATTTGAAACGAAGGAATCTCCTTTACCTTGTGCGGTGGAGTTCCTGGTCTCAACATATTGTTACCAAAGTCAAACCTCCCTTTCTTTTCCGAAGCCTTGAGAATTTGAAAAGAACAGGTCAACGTATCATCCACGCTCATCATTGCACCAGCATTATCAAACTCACCACAGTAATTTGGGGCTGAGAATATGGTTACGAGCTGCCGGTCAGCAAAAAACTCATACCCATCTTCCACAACCTTAAAAGGATCACAAAGATGAGAAAATGTCGTTAGAACAAACAATTTCATGTAACCAAAAGAGCATGCACATTAGCACCCTCCAATTGCCTATTGAATTAAAATAAGTATAGTAAAAACAATAAATTAACCCAAACAACTCAACCACCGACAGTCTCTGTTAAATAACAATAGCAAGTGCAGGTGGCATGGTGGGCGACGGGCGTACAAGTCAGGGTGGGTAATACTTAATAGATCAAAACAGGTTCAGTTTGAAACAACTCCAATTTTGTGTGGATCAAAACAGTCTTTAGTCCATCTTTTATCTCTGTATATAACCTAACGCGTTGAATACGCTTACAAAAACAACATTATCACAACCATATACATCATTGACCAAACAATTTAAGAGGTTGGTATGCATTGTAAAATGGACTTCAGAAGACTTTCGACACGTTTGAGCCGTTCCCACTTTAGCTAAATATTATGATTTGACCCGTTTAAGATAAAAAAACACAACCCAATGGGTCAAAATTTCCAGCTCTAATATTGATTAACAAATAGAACTTATGTGTCAGAGAGTAAAATAAAACTGATTCATGTTTATGTACCTGGTGAGCTCGGCAAATAAGATCAAGATCATGCTTCTCAAGAACTTCTGCAACCTTGTCAGCCCCAAAAGTAAATGACACACCCCTGTCATTCTCGCCCCATCCTTCCATATCTCTATCTGGATCCGCCCATAACAAATCACAAAGAAGTCCCTGATCTGGAATGTCAACAGGCCGGGCTATATTCCGTATCTGGTCCAAGTGTTTTAAGTCAGGAGACAAACCTCCATGCATGCAAAGAATCTTTTCATCAATAAGAGCGGAAACGGGCAGACAGTTGAAGCAGTCAGTAAAAGTCTTCCAAAGACGGACATTGAACCTTCTTTTGCATTCATCATAGAATCCATATATGCGATTGATGGAAGCACATTCATGGTTTCCCCTGAGAAGAAAGAAGTTTTCCTTGTACTTTATCTTGTAAGCGAGCAGAAGACATATCGTTTCGATGCTCTGCTTACCACGATCAACATAGTCTCCTAAAAATAAGTAATTTGACTCTGGCGGATATCCACCGTACTCAAACAATCGTAAGAGGTCAGAATATTGTCCATGGATGTCACCTGCAAATTAATACTAATGAGACCCCAGTACACAAAGACAAACAGAAAACAAATACTTAATATATGAAGAAACGAAGTCAGGATACCGATAAAACAAAGGTTAAATCATGAATAAGGAAGCAAGGAGAGTCCAACAACACTGGCAATGATCTCATAAGGGTTACTGGACTAGTAGGAATAGCACCAAACTTAAGCAAGATTATCTGCAGCATAAAGATGATAAAGGAAAAAACGGCATAATTAACCATACCAAACAGAAAGTCTAAAGAACAACTTTAATCAAGAAAGCAGTTCCGTTTGGTCTGTGGGGAAGGGTTGACAAAGTGAGTCGATGGAGTACTTTGAATAAGTGACGAAAAAACAGCACAAACCTATGTTTCTACTCTCTAAACTACCCCTACCTTGTATCTTCCTTATGCCCATGATGTTTATCCTCAAGACCAAATATAAAGGGAATTAATAACATGATCAGCGTATATATCCACATTGATAAGGCATAATAGTACATAACCAGAGTCAGATCATAAAATGTTCAATCACTAACTGTGTGTGTAAATGCATCCTATACATGGTAAAACAGTGTGCACAATGATAACTTCAGATTTTAAACAACAGCTGATTTCACCATACCTATAGGAACTGTGTAATCTAATGTAAACTTATCATATTCAAAAACTACCAGATATCAACAGTTTACTTTTAGTCCCATTTCAAACATTATAGTATCACCCCCATTTCAATCGCATATGATGGACCTTCTTAATCAAATTGTATAATCCTAGATTCAAATATAACAACCTAATAAAAGGCAAGTAAGATTATACGATAACACATAAACATATTATATCATGAGAGAAGTAAATTCGTTACCACAAATCTTAATAGGAGCTTCAAGTTCAAGCAAATTAGGCTGGCTTAGAAAAACCTCTTTAGCAGCAACACAAAGCTGCCGTATCTCCGGTTCGGTGATCTGCGCCTGTTTCGGCAGACGTCCGCCCTTAGCATCCATAAGCTTTCTGATGATTTCATCAAGTATCGGCTCTTCCATTCTAATCACAAACCCTAGCTCTCCAAAAATTAGTTTAATTAAACCTAATTAGCTGTTTCCACGTAAAAATTAACCTCAAAACCCTAGCTCAGTCTCTACTATTACTTCATAAATTAAATTAGCAGTTTTCACGTAAAAGTGGATTTCAAAACACTAGCTCTGTCTCTGATATCAATTTAATTAAACCTAATTTGAGTGTACAGAGGGTGCAGTACAGGAAGATTTGTATGTAATATATTGAGTATTTAAACGGCGCGGGCTTAATGGATGGAAGTGAAGTGAAATGAAGTGAAAGGGGGCTATACGTGTATTGGGATACCTAATAAAAAGCCGAGTAAAACCCTATCTGTAATTTGGAAACTAGTTGGGCGTGCAGTGCATGGGTGTTCCAAAAAAATCGAAAAATCCACTTGTAATCGAATCAAATAAATAAATTGGAGGTGAAACAGACGGGTTAATTTTTATAAGCATTGAAATTTTTTAATCCGATTTAAAATACATTAGTTAAAGCATCGATATGAACTGATATTTAATTATTAATTAATTAAATATTTTATTTTGTACTACTATACAAATTCATATAATAAGCCTTTTTATGATTTTATCTAGTCACGAACTTTACAAGTAGGTACATTATATTATAAAATTATGTATCAAACTTGTTTGTTGAGATAACACCTGAATTGTCGCTATATTATATTTGACTAATGTTTTGTTGGATATTGAAAATCATGTATTGACATATTATTATATTCTAATTTATTCTAATTTATGATATAATTATATTTATTTGAACGTATTATATATATATATATGTATTAGTAGTGTACTCGTGTATAGCTACGAGAACAAATAGTTAATTTGACATTTACAGATGTTTATTGTTTACATTATATTGTTAAAAGTTTAATTTAAGGATATGTAAAGTTTAAAACTTAAGGGTTGCAATATATAAATTAGTGGTTCATTTGGAAAGTAATTAATGATTTTAAGGGTAATCTGAACATTAACCGTTGTTGAGTCTAATTTTAAGATGGAGATGATTTATATATAGTTAAGATTAAGATATATATATATATATATATATCTTTTTAATTTAAAATAATAAGTTTTTGTTCATTATTGTCACCCAAGTGTATTAATTGGCTCATAACATAATGTTCAGTTATAAATCAAAATAACTGATAAAAACAAAATCGAAAAAACAATAAACCACACTATATAGAGATTGAAACCGAACGGGTTTGACTGTTGAAAACTCAAAAAATTTGATTTTGACCAAGAATCAAATTGAATCGAACCATGAACACTCCTAATGTGCACCCCAGGTATAATATAATGTTTTTGTGGAATAAAATTGTAACACCCCAATTCATTTAAATGTAATTTTTTTTTTTTAATTAAACTATGGTTGACATAAATCTCATGACATATAGTCATGCATCAAAATATGGTTTAACAAAAGCCACAAAACATTATAAGTTATATCAGAGTTTACAATTTCTTGGGTGTTACAAATCAACATCACAACCATAGTTAAGAGATAATTTAGTATAAAAGCTAAGTCCATACTAGTCTCCAAAAGTCTTCAACTAATTTCTACACTTCTATTCCTTGGGTCCAGATCCTGAGTACATAGCAATTTTGAAACAAACAATACGTAAGACATAAAGCCTCGTGAGATACATGGGTTTAGACCCAACAAGATATAAAATTTCTGAAAATACTTTATAAGAAACATATAAACTGAAACTTTCATAAAAACAATCACATTCTCATAAACATAAAACTACGGACCTCTCCGTAGGAAAACTTCCCCGTTTCCGGGTTAACTTAGGTAAAACATCTACGGGCCTCCCCGTAGTAAACTTCCTCATTTCCGGGTTAACTTAGGTAAGCTGCCAAGATAGTTGGAATGCCTCCAATCCTATCAAGGTCATGGTCTCTCCCGTTTCCGGGTTAACATATCTATAAACATCTACCTTGCGCAGGGAGGTACCATCCTAGTAGAGTCTCATGGTCTTCCCCATTTATGGGTTAACTAGTCCGAACAAAGAAAATAATGAATGCATTCATGTCATAAAAATCAAATGTCAATCAATAAACAACTTAACCAAATCAATCGAACTCAACTAGCATGCTATATACTTTCATAACAATAACTCATAGCAATGCACATAAAACCATTCGAAATATTAGATCAAATAATTTTTCAATACTAACATAGATTGATATAAACATACGACTACGATAGAAAACCTTGTTTTGCTATGCACCCAATTGAAAATCCACATGTACTCACCTCAATTAGTTAGAGAGGTCTAACTAAGTTTTCACAATATACTCTCTTTACTTGATCCTTCACTCCTTCGATACCTATAGAAATGGATTCCATTCATTCACATTAAGCAAGGTACTAAGACTATGAATTCACAAGGGTCTCAACTTCAATGCCTTGTTAGGCTTACGAACAGCTTTGACTTTCAGCCCTGTTTTACCCTTCTTAGACTCAAAATCATCACTTCATTTCTAAATACGAATTATAGGTCTTTCTCTTACCTTTCCAGGGCCTACTTATTCATATTTTAAATATTTTTTCTCAATTTTCTATGAATATTCTACTACAGCAGCTACATGCTGTCCAAATGAAGTGCAACAGCATAAAATCGCATTTTTACCCATTCTAAGATTGAAATTGGTTTACTATGTCTAAATACAAAACAAATAGACATACATATCTTTCATATGCCACTAAATTCATCCCTATACGATTTTTTTTTGATTTGATATGAATTTTCTCGTACAAGGCTGAAAATGTTGTTAATCTATGCTTAAACATGCTCAATTTACTATCATAAATCTTTGATTCACACATGCAAGCTTCTTGCTGAAATTAGGGTTTATGAAGGTGTTCAAAATCAGAAAATTCAACCTTAGAAAGAGTGGATATGAGCTATTACCTTGAATTCTTGGGTTGGAAAGCAAAAACCCTTTGTTTTGCCTTTGATTTTCCTTGAAATTTGACTTCACACACTACTTTCACCAAGAACACACACACTTGAGCTGTAGAGGGAGTTTTGAGGTGAAAGAAATGAAAAGAAAGTGAGTGTTTGGCTTTTATTTTCGTGGTCAAAGATGGTCAACCCAGGTCAACTTAGTCAATATATTGGACTGCACTAAAAATAACTCTGTAGCCAACTTTAAACCACTATAACTTCTTCATATGACCTCCGTTTTGGATGAATCTTATATCCCTGAAAACCTTGGAGCATGAACTACAACTTTAATGTTTTAATTTTGATCTGAATCTCAACGGATCGTGATTTATAGGGCTGCAAACAGAGGGGGTTGCACACAATTTTACTTTTGACAGCACTAAAAATGAGTATGTAGCCAACTTTAAACCACTATAACTTCTTCATACGACCTCCGTTTTGGATTAATCTTATATCCCTGAAAAGCTTGAGACATGTACTACAACTCTCGGGTTTAACATTTGGTCTAAATCCCTTCGTATCACAAATTGTAGAGCTGTGAACAGAGGGGACTACACAACTTTTCTAAACTTTTACGAATATACTTATCATTCAATTGCCTAATTAAACACCATCAATTACTAAAATTATTAACTATCATCTTAGACCGAATTTAGGATGTTACAAAAATCTTTGTGACTTTTTATATAATATTGACTTGCTAAATATCGAACTTCATTTTGAAGATGTTTATTATCTCGCATATAATCTATAACTATTCTATATTACATATTAAACAATTCTATATACATCTTAAAATCGTAATTGTTCTCAACAATCAAAATTACTATTTTATCCCTACTTGAGTAACTACCATATTATTCAACTATTTACAGTAAATTTTGATAATCTTTTTATATTACACACGTTCATATTTGATGATCTACAAACACATATTATCAATATATTTATGTTATATCATACTTTAATAAATTATCAATCTATATGTTACTTTATGTAGGTATTGTGCTAGTAATACAAAATGCACAACTAGTACTCACATATAATTAAGGGAAATGATAACGATACTCGTTAACATATTAAGACACACATTTTACTGTCCTTTTGAATTTCATTTGACTCGTTAAATTTTGGTTGAAATATAATATTTACTTACCTAAATTTATTGATGACAGCCATGGGTTCTCATTAACAAAAGTCATTAATTACAGATGCAATAACATACATATATATTACAAAAAAAATAAAGTAAAATTACATAACACATAACTAAACGACACAATCGGTGACCCCTTTGTTATCTACACTGTCATTGTCGTCACGTATTTATGTATAGAGTCGTTCATTACATGCAATAATGGTACAGAGAATCACTTAATTTCATTCATTTTTTCAGAAATAAATATTTTTTCATAAGAAATATCTAATAAAACAACTAAAAATTTTATACGTCATACAACTTTCTTACATGATAGCTTGGAGTATTGATGATCTTTAGTGATGCAGTTAACGGCAATATGATAACATTGGTCGGATATTTTTTAGAAGTGGATTTCGGTGGCGGAATCAGACGGAATTTACACTATTAATTGGAAACGGCGAGACGAGCAAGGTTCATGCTTTGTCATGAGCCCTGGTACTTTTCGGCCATTCGGGATCATTTAGGGGTCGAAAATGACATTTTTATAATTTTTAAGCTTTATTTTAAACTTTCACATTTTGTTTCCTTTTTCGTATTTGTTTGGGCTTCTTTCATTTTTATGTTTGAACTTATAATCCGTGATTAGGGTTGGAAACACACATATTATTATTATTTTACTTGACGGTCAAGAAATAAACCTCTCATTGAGAGTTTCGAATATTCATCTTGTTTGTTTGTTCCCTTTTGTTGTTCGGTCACACGATCCGGCATTATTTAGTACATATTGTCTAATCTTCAAATAAAGGGTCGATTTGTGTCTTCAAATAAAGTGTGTGTTAGATGAATTTACATGATATACATTCATAATTGAAATGTGACTATCTTCGTAGCATTGCTATCTCATCTTGGCAATCAATTATTGGTTTCAAGTTTTCGCCATGCTATGAGTTTGGGTTGTGACGATGTCTCAATTTGATGACTATATGCATGAAGGATGGGTTTTGAGAGTTCTTCATTTTTATTTTATTTTTCTACTTTATTTCCCATATTCTATGGTAAAGATATAAAGATAATGATGGATTGAAGTATTGAACCTTGAAAAATATAATTTTAATTGCATTTTTACATCTAAATCAAATGCACTAAAACCAAACACCAAAATGACAATGATACTATACCCATAATTGTTCCAACAAAATAAACCACACGTCATCTTGATCCTCAATCAAACAATAATTGAGAGGCATTTGACAATTGGATGTTACATACTATGCGTGATGAAACCTAGTTCTAACCAATGGAATAGTATTGGACCTAACTATATAACTGAAATTTCACAGTATGTACTTAAATAGTAAGTTAGTCATATTCATAAGTATTGATAATATATGTAATGATTAGATTACTGTAAAAACTAAAAAGAATTATTTGAGTATTGGTCCTGTAAAACTTTTGGAGTTTCTTGTTGAATTAAACAATATTGTTAACCATCGACAATATCTTAATTTACAATTCTTGTAGTTCCTGCAAACATAAACAATTGTTAATATGCTTATGGCATTCCTTAATGACATATTAAAAAGGTCATATATCACTATCTTAATATGGAGTACTCCGTAACAATTTTTATAAAAGATACTAACACTATTTAATAATAATAATAATTATTATTATTATAATAAGGATTTTCTAAATATATATCTTAGAATTATCGTTAACATGCATAAAAGTGTTATAAATGACAGTTAATTATTAATTTTAGAAAGCCGTTACTTTAATGTATAATATTTTTCATATCTTATTATTATTATTATTATTATTATTATTATTATTATTATAATAGTAACTAACATGTTAGTCAATTATAACCTCATCCAAACCGTTTTTTTTCCCAACTACAAGATTATTTATTTGATCTAATCAATTTTGATTTCATGACCTAAAAGTATACACAAGAAGCTTGACCAATGAACCTTAAAAAATAAATATGTTTTACCTACATCAACGAAAATTAAATTTTAAAAAAATAAACTGAGCTCTCGCCGGCAAATGCAGCAATTTGGAAAAAAGCTTGGACGTGGTCAATATCGGCATTGACCATCTAACCTTATTTTTTTGAAGTAATCGACGAGGACCCACTCAACGCAAATGAGACAGCAAATTTACATCTTTCACCCTTCTTGTTTTATATCTTGGCAATATATCGACTGATCATTGCTATAACAATATTGATTATCAGTTGCTCAGTTAGAGTGTGCGTTAGGTTTGAATGTTTGATCTAACTTTGATCCGTAATACAAACGAACCAACATCCCAAAATCAGTACCAATCGTAAATTGGATGGGCAACTAATTTGTGACGTCAATCCGAACTTTACCTTCATTATTTTACGGACATTACATCTTTCGTTTCAAGAATTAGGATGAGTGAACAAACAATTTTTTATAAATTGTTATAGACTTACCATCCATGAGTGTCCAAAATCACATGAACATTGACAATAATGTTTAAGCCACAGTTTTTTCCCGTCAAATGACAAATGAATGCTATTCAATGATAATGAACATCATTAATTAATGCATATTAAAGATATGGGAAGCTATAAACGGTTAAGGTATAAAACAAGTTATTACTCAATCTTATGATACAAATACATGTACATTTTTATAGATCTTTTGGACTAAATTTTCATATCAAGGCAAACAAAAACTATCCTAATCGTGACGTTTTTTTTCTTTCCTTTTGAAAAGTACACTTTTTAACTAAAAAAATAAAACCATAAAGTACAATGCACAATCCCAACTAAAAGCAGTCTAAGATTACGTATTTTTATATGTACGCATTATGGACTATTTATTTATGACTTACTGAACTTAATTGATTCGAACTGAATATTGGACTTTTTAGCTTATCTTGAATGTGATGTACTCCCCATGTTGCTCTATCCTTCCCCCCTCCTCCTATTTCTTTCTTCTACTCCGTATCTTCTTTCTCAAAAAACATTTCATCTTCTCTTCTTAAGAAACAAAATTGGCTTAAGAAAACAGACGATGTCTCGTCATGTTTGCAAACTGTAAATCTCGAACCACCCCTGCTACTCCGACCATGTTCTCAAATTGTAGATCTTGAAGACCACTACCACATGTTGCTCCGACAATTACAAGTAAAAATAAAGTATTCAAGTTAGGGGCAAAATTGTTATTTTTGTCATTTAGATACTTCATTCAATTGTAAAAGTAAACATCATTTTATCATTACCAGATTATTACATATAACCATCCATATCCATAGACCTTCGTATAAATAGCATGACCTAATGAAAAAAAGGTAAACAGCCCAGTTTTGTTATAATCCAACAACGCAATTGTGCTCGTCCTGTTAACGGCATGAAAGATTCTCCCAATTTAATATATTTAAATGCGTTTATATTAACCATTAAAAAACACTGTTATAACATTTTAGCAACGAAAACTAGTGGGGACTGAATGTGTCACTTTTGAAATTCATAGGTCAATATGAAACTTTACTAGTATCTTGCCTCCAAATCCCTTTCTATATATAAACATTCAAACAAATATCACAAACACTTCAAATCTCACACACACAGGGACACATGGCAGATCCAGAGAACCAAATGATACCGCTAAGACCGGCCGTCGTTAAAAGCGACGAACACACCTACACAGCCAGCGCAAAATTTTACAAATCAAAGCATGAAGAAAGCAGTAAGTTTCTCGTCTACGTACTCGCCGTCATCGTCATCCTCGGCATAATTTTCTTAATTTTCTCTTCCGTATTTCTACGTGTAATCAATCCTAAGCTCCGTATCAGCTCCGTTTCAATTCAAAATCTACAATACGACAACGCGAATTCAACGTCGTCACCGGTAAACATCACGATGTTGACGGAAATAACGGTGAGTAACAGAAACTTCGGCAGCTACGAATTTGAGAACTGTAACGCAGTCGTTTTGGACCGAAATGGTACGATCGGCGGCGGAGCTATTTCCGGCGGTCTTGTTGGAGCTAGAACGAGTAAATCGATGACTGCTGTGATGAGAATTAGGTCTGAGAATCTGAATGTTAGTGATAGCCATCGTACGGATGTGATGGAGATTCGAAATTACGCGGAGATGACTGGTAGAGTTCGTGTTTGGAAGATCGTTAATCGTAGAAAAACGATTGAGTTGAATTGTACTGTGAATCTCAATTTGGTTAGTCGATCGGTTATAGATACGTTATGTACATGAGGCTTGTGTGTATATCAACAGTGGTATATGAATATATGTATGTATATGCTCAACGTCACGTTTGATATATCATAGACAAAATTAGGGCACGTATAATCTAGAATATATTGAATCATGATACTTTTGTTGAAATTCAGTACATAAACTGACTGGAAACATTTTAGGAATTTTGGTAGTTTTCTTGTTAGAATATTCATTCGATTTTTGTATTTCGTCGTGGTTTCATGAGTTTGTGATGAAACAAAATTTGATGCGTTACCGACGTACCGGTTTATAGCAGTTTTTGAAATTTGATATTACTTGATCATGTTTATGTTTATGTATCTCGTTGTTGTTATATGTATTATTGAAATTGACATTTGATAGTATTACATAATTTAGAAAGAAACCGTATGATGTGGAAATTAAAGTTGTTCCATTCAGACAACTTGCTGTAGATATCGATGAGAAAAAATAAATTATAGACGTATTGAAACAAATTTCAACGAAAAGGTAACGTGTATACTGTATATATAGCATTTGGAGCACAATAAAAACGAGAGAATAGTATAAGTCAATTATTTCGTAATCAATATTAAACTTATATATTTCAATGGGTCACCATAACTTGGACCAAATCATAATAGTGATTTGAGTTAGTAGGAATTTAAAAAAAAAAAAAAAAAAAAAAGGTAGTGTTTTTAAGGGAAATTTATAAAAGTATCTTAAAGTATATATTCTAATTCATTAGCATAATATTTGTGATATGCAACGGAATATAATGTTTTATTATATATTGTGATTCAACAATAGTTATATATTATGTTTGTTTTTCATTGATTATCTATAATGATGATTCAATAATGATAATTTACTCGTATGTAGAGTTAATAATTTGAGATACGGTGGTGAGTTATATGAATATGATAAAATTACTCTTAAATAAAAATTATATAGTTATATTATATATATATATAAATATTGAGTCTTAATTTAAGAGCTTCTATATATAAAACATCAAAATGTTTTATACTAATATATATATATAGATATAGATATTTAGATATTTAAAAAATATTGAATTACAAAAGACTACCCTTCACACTCAAATTGCAATTTGCGGTTTGTGTGCCCATCTATGCGGGTTGTGTGTCCGGGCTCGTGGCTTGGATGTGCGCCTGCGGTCGGGATCCTGACAGATTGCTTTCGGGATCGTAATTTTTTTTGTGTAAATTGCCTTATTTTTTTATCTATTTTTGTTATGATTTTTTGTATTTTTGGGATTTTTAAAATTTCTATAAATAATATGACCATAAGGTAAGATGGCTATACGATTTGCGTGTAGAGGATAAGTTTTTATAGTTTTTGCAGTTAAAATTTTTTTGAATATAAATTTAAATATGTGTTTTTCTTAAGTTATTTTTTGAATTTCCCATGTTTTTAGCAAGCTTGTTTCAATAAGTTTGAATTAACTTAATTTGATGTATGCAGGGTAGTTCCTGTAAAGTATAAGTAGAGAAAGGGTGCAGAGTGTAGATGATGAAAAGTGTTGTGGCTGCTTGTAGAATGATTGGAAGCAGAGGACTGCAGAGTTTATTTGAAAAACTTATAATGGCCAAAAAGAGTCAAGTTCATATCTATGAGGAGCTAGTTGTACACTTAGAAATACAGAAAATATAAAAGGCCTCATATTTCCTATTTCCTTTTATATTATTAATTATTAATTAATGATGTATTGTAGGAAATATCTCTCTCTTCTCTTTGGTCTCATTATTCCCAGAATTAGGATTCTCAATCATTCTGGTTGATGTAAGTTCATTACAATGATGAACAAGTGTTTATAGTCTGTATATAGTATTCTGTATGACTTTGAGTTGTTTTCTGGTATTGAAGTTGAGTGCAGTTGTTTGTTAAGTTTTGATGTGTTCTAGGTTGATTCTACAGAATTGAAAGTGTCAACATATTTGAGTTAAACATCAACTCTTTAAGGAAAGAACAGAGAATGAATTATACACGGTTAAACAAAAATGTTTATATTAACAAAGACATTATTTAACAAAGGAAATGATCGGTGTAGCAAACTGCACGTATTATTAGATGTATCAAAAAGTAAGATTTACCGAGTAACTAAGTAGGTATAGTTAAAATTGTTTAATGGTTAGACATATAAATATTATTTTAATATTTTTCTCTTTAGCACAAGAATTATATTTTGTCAACAACATACAACAATCTGGTTTATTATATGTGAAAATAATATCCCTTCTAATGAAGTGGAAAGAAATCTTTTAAGTTTCAACTACCATGACAAGATCAATCAAGTTCTTTGATAGCTAGGGTCCACAAAATGACAAAATTCTGTACTGGTTTCTACTTGAATTAATTATCATACGTAACACTTGGATAGGATTGAAGAGATTCTTATTAAACTGGTGGAAAAAAAGACATAAATTTGTGACTTTTAGATTTAGATTATACGAAATCTGATAACATGTTCACTGGTCATTCATCCGTCTTATGAAGATCTTTCGATATATACATCATTAGAGAATAATAGAGATCACCAATGACAATTCACGTTTCACTTCCCACAGAAAAAGGGATTTTAGAAGGAAAATAAGATAATTAGCTCTTGCAACTCATCTTAAAGAAAAAGGAAGTAACTGGCTAAACCATACTTACTTGTATAAAAGAGTTTGACTATCATCCAAATATATACTTTCATAGATATAAAAAGTAGTTTATATTCTTAATGGTTATTAGAAATCTACTTATTTACCACTGAGTGAAGTTTTGAAAGAGATTATTTAATTTAAAACAACTAATAAAACTAAAGACTGTAAAAAAAACAGTCCAAATTATCTTTCCAACAATACAGGTATTTGGGCTCTCCAGTTACGGATTAGCCCAATTAGCCCATAATATATTAATATAGGTTGAAGTTAAAATCAGTGCTTCAAATCAAACTTTGGTTCTAAATGGGTTTCTAAATACATCTAGTCTAGTGATTTCTTCTTAAAGTTGGGGCTAGTATAACTATTGTCAATAGGGGACATGACCATAATCAATTAATCATCAAACATCTCCCATAGTTAAATCATATAACGTAATTAACTAAAACAAATAAATAAACATTAGTGACATTTAGTTAACTTTCCATCGATACTTGAGAGTCAAAACTCAAATTTTTACAACTCCTTACCTTTTTAATTTTTAAATAAAATAATTTCATCCTATAGTGATATCAAAATCTCTATCATAATTTCCAAACATGTCAAACACTAGTTACCCAATTTGTTCTATTGTATTCGTAGGAACAAGCTTCAACCATTGCCTTTGTGGGTTTTCTTCACAATGTGAAACATCTCTCAGATCATCATCTAAACATAAACACTTATTGGTGACTATCTTTAAAGTAACAGGATCCACTTCTAAACACAAAGTGTTCCCTTGGGTATCTTTAGAAGCCAAATGGTGTTTTGAGTATGAAACAACATTCCATAAGCATTGTGAACTTGAGCAATTGCCGTTGTCAGAGAAAATAGGGGATGAACCTTGTTCATCAATCCTTAAAAGGTTGCTCGTGTTCATTAGCATGATTGATCCACCATCATGTTCATGACTCCAAAGACTCGCTTGTTGACAATTTGTCATTGAAAGAGTTTCCATTGCTTTAACACATTGACCGCTTAAAGGATGGTACAAGATGTACGATTTTGGGCTGCTTGATTCAACATTACCTATAATATCAACATAAAAATACAGATTATCAATTTTATTTTTATTTTTATCTTTGAAAATTATGTAAAGCTGCAAATGGAAATATTTCATGTAGATGGGAATATTACCCTGAATACTCGTTTGAACAAATTGTAACCTCTCCAGCATCGTAGAATTTCGAAGTTTTTCCCACATGAAATCGTACATCCCGAAGACATCTTCCTTATCAACTTGACCTTCCCTAAGCATAAAACTCCCGGGTAATTGCCACAACGCCCAATCAATATCGTACTCTGCTATTGTCGCCAACAAACAAGTAAAATAACGATTCTCCATCTCATTTCCACCACTCTGATCTAAACCGAATTCACTTAAAAACAGAGGAACCGGATTTGGGTTTTGAAACAAAAATCCGGAATGGTCCATGAACCATTTGGTCACATTAGCACAATATTCATTTGTTTGGTATATCCATGGTTCAGCCGGCTGACCAAACGGGTACCAATGAGACTCAAAAACTAACTTGTTATCCAAATTGATTGTCAGGGGCTGACTTTTCAAGAACCCAAGGTTTGTATCATACGACAAACCTGAAAATATCACGAGAATTTGGGAGTTCTCTTGATGAATATTGGTTCCACCTTGTTGCATGTACTTATACCAATCCGTCACATTTTGTCGTGGGCCTCGTAGTTCATTTCGCATGCTCATAGCAACTACCTAAGATGTTAGATGGATAACAGATCATATATCATCAATCAATAATAATAATTCAATATATATGGTATGAAAGATAATAAATAAGCATCTTAATTAATCTTAAATTTAAGAAAAAGACTAATAATAACTCGTAGGGTTACAACTAACAATCAACCTTTTTTGCTTATATCAGTAACCTTTTTCCCATTAATTAATATTAATATAGGGACAAACTACTAGCTATTGTCTCATTTTTCTCACAAAATATGTGAAAGAAAAATAGAAAAATAAATTTGCTTGCTCTTACTAATTATTTGTACTCTATACAGAAATATATATATATTTCAATTCTTGATTAACATTTTTGAAAAGTGTCTAAAAGTTATATTTCAATTCTTGATTAAACATGTGACATTGTGACTTATGTAATGAGTAAAGACTTTGATACGTAACACATACCGAAGGATTGCCTTTATACTGACGAGCAACAGCGACCAAACCCCGAACCCATTCATCGGGATCAAAAAACTCGTCGCCGAAAAACCCATTCCCGTCGTTAGACCCGCAACACCACTGCGGCATACTAACATGATTATCAAGCACAACCATCAAATTCCTTTTCCCAAGCTCATTAACAACCGCATTTTGAGCTTCCACAATGCTCATTCCCAACAACTCGGGGTTATTTTTAGCGAAACCTTCTTTAGCAGTGGTCAAGTTCCAATTATCTAACGACTCCGCTACACTAACATTCGAGTACCGAGTGTACATAAATGTAGCCCACGTGAGTCGCACGCAATTGAACCCCATTGTATTAGAAATGTCCGAAACAATGGCTTTCATTGGCTTTTTATTTAGACCTTCCGGAATCATAACGTGAAGGTGGCCCGGCCAGTTTACACAAGCGAGTTTTACGCGCTTGCCAGAGTTTTCTTCGATTACCCATCGTGATGACGTGGACAGTGGAAATGAATGAGAAGGGAACACAAAGAAAATGAAAAGGAAAATGTGGGTAGATGGTAAAGACATTGGAGACACAAAAGGGGATGCTAGCTACTTGTTCTCTTTAAATAGGATGATTTTGTTGACAATAGCGACGGATTCTGACCGTCATGAAAAAGGTTCTTTTATTATTATTATTTCAACGGTTGACTTTTGTAGCAATTTGTACTGGTTCTTTCTGCAAGTTCGCATTCACGGATTCTACTATCCAACTTTGTTTCCTTTATATCCACTAACTACCATCAAATTTACTATTTAATTTTTTGTCATTCTCCATAAAAAAAGTAAGTATTACACAGTTTTCTAAAAGGAACCTGATAAATGTAACTTGATACTGATTGTAAAGGAAAGACTCTCAGTAAAAGATTAGTTAATTTGTGGCTATTTTACTAATACTTCATTTAATTAATAGGTAAATTGTAAAACATTTGGAAATTAATATCGGAACGGGTCGACATTTGTGTAAAATACAAGAAATGCACATGCAAACACCATAGTTATATGTCTTCATGAAACAGTAAATTATTATTGTAATAATTTATCATATATATAACTATAATAAATAATATATATTAGTAATAAAATACTTTTGCATACTTTGTAAAACATACTTTTTGCATTATATTTTAAAGTTGAAATTAAGAAGTTTTAAATAATTGACCATGATCATATATACTATATAACTACACTTTTTTTTTATATATAAATAAAACATTATATAAACCAAAGTATGAGTTAATGAAAATTAAATTTTAATATATAAAATATTTAAATATATATAAAAAAACATTATTAGGGTCATAATGTACACTTGTTTTGATTCAAATATTATTCACCCCTTTCAAAAACTTAAGATTGTTTAAGGGTTTTATCATTCCTTTGATTTATTTGAGATCTATAATACATTTGTAGATGATTAAGGAAGACAGGTGATTGAGTATGTAGTCTTTGTATTAAATTTGACAAGTCGTCAACAACTTAAGTTTAATTTGCACATGCATTTTGGACCTGGAACAAAGCACAATAATGATTAGCTAACTTTGTAAATCGACATATGAACAATATAAAAGAAAAAAAATGTACCTAACTTGATCATTTATAACTAATGACTAATAACTAATAAAGTAAAATTACGTAAATTTTCAATTCTCTTTAATATAATGTACAACTCAAGAACTTGAATGGCAACATGTTTACTTGGTCAGTATGATAACTCATAACTATTAATAGCCTCAAAAATCGTACTACTAACTAAACTCTTCTGCCAAGCAACACCATATTGCATATTTCATCCGTCTTATTTCTATTGTTTATATTATTGCTATAAAATAAGTATCTATTTGTAAAAGATAACGATAATAAATGACTGAACTTCCTATTTTGAATGAAGGAAAAATACGACACTACGTTTTGATAAACTATCTTAAAATGAAGTTTACAAGTCAAACATGCAATTAGCATCCAAAAAGTTGCAAAGAATGGTCCATAGCTTATTACCTAACATGACTTCTTATTCCAATAACTTTACTTTTTACAAATCATAAATTTTGATAGCATTTATGAGTATTTATGGGTTTACCTAAAAAAATTAAATATATACGGAGATCAAGTCACGAATTTAAGCATTTGAAAAGCAATAGTTGTATTTATGTCCAACCCACATTTGCCATTTTGGTTATGGGGGTTCATAGGTATTAGGAATGTACCTCTGTATTGTTCCATCTTTCTTTTTTAATATATATTTATATATTTATATTTATATTTATTTACGGGTCATCTATTTATTATGAGAATTAACGAGTAAGGTCTCTCTTTCAAAATTTATGATTCCATAATTAACAAATATCATGTTAGGAATATTAAAACTAAATAAAACTGGCGTGTTAGTCTCAATAGATTTTGTAATTCTCAAGCATGTGTGTATTGTGAAGGGATATAAATATCCAAATCATCAGTACTTGGAAAGATTTTTGCTCATTTTATAACTAGTACGTACACTATTTTTTCTCAATACATGTGGTTACATTACACGTTTATATCATTATGATCATATTCGATTCTTCAAATACTTGATATTGATCTAACATATCACAATCACGTGACAAAAATTGTTAGTTGAAATTAGTATATACTTCGATTAGTTTTAGATGAATCCAGATCTCAACACATAATAAAGGAAAACGGTTAATAAACGGATAAATGGATAAAGTTTTTCATGATCAATGTAATTGAAGAGGACAAATATTTTTACTTAAATATAAGCTACTTAAACGGGGTATCCTGTAACAAAGCAAAACGTTAATCTTTATACTAGATAACATTTTAAGAAATCTCGTGTAAAGTAAGTATCACGGGCTCAAAGAAATGTTGCAAAAGTTGCTGTGGTAACATTATAACATTATGCGATATTGATATGGATGATGGTATATCTCTTAAAATGTGGTAACATGAAGTTGTCAGTAGTAACTTCCGTAAAACTCTACAGATTCTTTTAATAATTGAATATGAACAAAAATTTGTTACTCGACTTCATAGCGTACAAATAGAAATGTAAAGTTAAAAAAGCACACTAAATGATAATGGAACTTTATGTTGTACGTTTTTCAAATAGTATAACAACCATTGATTTAACATATATTCCTAACAATTTATTTGACTACCAATAAAGCATCAAAAATTTCCATGACAAGAAAAAGATTATAAACATTATGAATCACAACTAGTTTTACATTACCGTTAATAGTTAAATTTACGTAATAAGAGACTTGGATCACAAAAAGTTGCAACGATTTCTTCGATTTAAAATTTTATGCGAATGTTTTTCGGATATTTGAATAATCAGAAATTCGAATATTCGAATGGAATTTCGAATTCAGAGTTTTCATAGTAAAATACTGTATTCGGAATTTTGGATGACCATTCAACAAGCCTAGGTACAATTGCAGGTCGAGATCTAAGTCTCTTGTTCAAGTTGCTAGCTTTGTAAGCCCACTAAGTTCATTAGTAGCCCATCTCAACTCAAGAAGACATGTTAAAAGACAATACCATGAGATTAAAAGGCCATCTCATGAAATGAACGTGTAAAGGCCTACATCCGACTCATCATCAAGTGATAAAGCCATACTCGCCCATGTTACTAAAATTTTGGCATGTTATATTGTTAATTTAATGTATGATGATATAAATATTTGTTTTTTAATACTTCTATGGAGGATGTAGATCCGTACAACGAAGTTTAGTCTTAACAAGGGGTTTTCATCATTAACGGTTATTATCTTTAGGTTAGCTTTCATAACCAAACATTTTAGTTTCAAGAATACCAAACCGGATTCGAAGTTTTTATAAAGACTGTCTTATTATCAATCTCGAAAATATAATAGAATTATGTATTTGGTCGATCTATTAATGTTATCTGCTTGTTTGTCTTATCTTCTACAGAATCACAAATCCCTAATTATTGATTTAGTCTTAAAGACTTCGCGAGACCCCATATAGCTCGTTTGGTAATCACCTAGCTACAACTTGTAAAATATAATGTTCCATTTGTATTTAAATATATAAATTCCTATTTAATTTGTCATGTTTAAAATTTATGTATTGCATTGGCTACAAGACTAATAAATAATAAATTTTAAGAGAAATGATAAAGTTATAAAAAATATATAAATAAAAATTTATAGAATAATGTGACATGAGAGATTGACAAGTCAAATAACATGTATTTTTTTCATTTTTCATGTGATTGGTCCACTTCACTTGAGCGAATTACAGTCCCTGCCCCTGTGTTATACTGGATTTTAACGGCGCGTCCCTAATCTCTCATTTTCGCAGTCCCTACCCTCATTGTTGGCACTTTCGTAACAAATCAACCCCTCCCCCGTTAAATCTAACGAAATGTCCGTTAAATCATACAAAATGACTAAAATACCCTCATCTTCTTCCCCAATTATTTAACCCTAATTTCACCCCAAATTTCTTCCTCAATTTCTTAACCCCAAATTTCACCCCAAATCAGGACCGTTAAATCATACAACCGGTATTTTTGTTACACGCAAATCAGGAACACATAATCAAAAAACGTAAACCATTTATGATCAAAATCATAATCAAAACACAAACACCCCCGATGAGTGATGCGTGCTGATACTACCAATATACCCAAATTTTATGGTTACCAAGCATCACCAAACACCAACATCGCTTTTTCGTTCACCATGCTTTGATTGTGGATCTGGTTACAATTCGAAATCGTAGGGTGTTAATGTCGCAATCAATGGTGTTTCAAGTTGCAATCAACCGGAAAAACCCACTAACTGCGCACACTTCTTTTTCCCCAATTTCTAAAAACCCTAACCCTATCTCAAGGAAAAAATCGATTTGTGGTGCTTCGGAGTTGATGTTTGTGTGAGATACGCGGTGTTTCAGGTGTCGGTGTTCAGGATGGTGGTGGCACAGGTGTTATTCGGTGGTTGAGGGTTGGTTAGTAGGCGGTGGTAGTAACGGGAGGGGCTTCCGATAGTAACCGGAGGGGTGGTGGTGCGGTTTTCCGGCCAACAAGAATCGCGGTGGTGGTAGAGAGCTTGAGATTGTTGTGATGGTATGGAAGCACAAGTTAATTGTGAGATTTAGAATTTGTTCGTGTTCGGAGGGGTAAGTGTCTTCTGCGTCGGCGGCAGAGGCGCGAAGGACGACGACCGGATTGAACGGTGAGAGGTCACCGATGTGACAGCGACGGTGTGACCGGAGATCTGCTCGGCGAGTGGATGACGGTGGTGGTGGTGATTCGGTGGATTCAACGGTTTCAATGAAGAGAAATTGATGGATGAAAATGTAAGGTCATTTAGGGGTTTTAATTTAAGAAGTGGTGAATTTTTGCAGGTGTGGGTTAAGAAATTTGGGGTGAAATTTGGGGTTAAAAAATTGAGGAAGAAATTAGGGTTAAGAAATTGAGGAAGAAATTTGGGGTGAATTAGGGTTAAATAATTGGGGAAGAAGATGAGAGTATTTTAGTCATTTTGTATGATTTAACGGATATTTCGTTAGATTTAACGAGGGAGGGGTTGATTTGTTACGAAAGTGCCAACTATGAGGGTAGGGACTGCGAAAATGAGAGATTAGGGATGCGCCGTTAAAATCCGGTATAACACAGGGACAGGGACTGTAATTCGCTCACTTCACTTTGTATAATCTTTTTATAATATGTTTGTAAGTCTTGTATTACTCCATGTTTATAAGGGGATGAAAATGCAATTATTTCAAATTTATGTACTGGAATCAAAATTATTGAAAAGACCACAAAGAAGCAATAGGTTCGGAAAGTATCCCGAACCTAAGGTTTTGACGCAGGTTCAGCCAAATACTTTTCTGTTTTTCCCGGCATTACTTAGCTGCAAAGTCCAAACCCACACTTCTGTTACAGAATCATTCCCCTGTATATATACTACTGCGATTTCAATCTATAGATCATTTTCAAACCAAAATCACAAGAATTTAGGCATTGAGAATTAGGTCTTGAGATATCATCAATTTAGTGAAGGAAATCATGTCAGATCACGAAGATATAAAAGCTGCATCATTGATTGATCACGAAATTAAGTCATCATCTTCTTCAGATTCCAATGATGAAAGTAAGATTTCAGCTGCTAAATCGAAGGTTTTTCGTTTATTCGGAAGAGAAACGTCCGTGCACAAGGTGTTCGGTGGTGGAAAACGTACGTTATTTTCTGCAATTTCACTTCCTGTATTTGTTTTACGAACTTTTTTTTTTTATTATTATTATTATTATTATTTTTTTTTATACAGTTTTATTTTTAAGTTTTGTTAAACCCAAATTTCTAGTTGTTTAAATTAGCTCTCACATATATATTTTTTGTATGTCAATAATCAAATCATCTATATATATGCGGGAACCTATTTGCAAGTATATCTGTTAGAGAATGAAATTAGAATCATTATAGTTCATTATGAGTCTGCTCTTGGATTGTGCATTTAGAGAAGGTTACTAAAAAAGCTGATGGAATTTCTTTCTTTCTTTTTGTGCTAAGTTTTTACGAAAAAGCTTGTTTTTAGTTATTAGATTCATGATTTGTTAGTCTCTTTATTGTATAAGTTTGAAATTACGAGTGAAGTAGTTACTTGTTGCATAGAAAAGGGTGGTGGTAAGGTTGGTTTCCCATGCTGTCACATGTTTCTAACTTTATGAAATATAATACATCTAATGAGTGAATTGCTAATAAAATTTGGTGAAAACCCTGTTTTGGGACATCTTGTCTAACTTTATCTTGCATGTGAAGCTGCTGATGTGTTCTTATGGAGGGATAAGAAGGTATCGGCTGGAGTCCTATGTGGGGCCACCGCCATTTGGTTCCTCTTTGAAGTGCTGGAGTATGGTTTGCTGACTTTCGTTTGCAACGGGTTGATCCTATTGCTCTCATTATTGTTTTTGTGGTCTAGTGCCACAACCTTTATCAAAAAGTGAGTCATCTCTTATAAAAGATGTTCATTTTTCCTTCTTAAAGTTGTGTTTTTAGTGTATTTTTGTATGTTACTCATGTTTCTTTTCAGGTCTCCACCAAAGATTCCAAATGTGGTTGTACCAAAGGAACAAGTCAAGCAAATTGTAGGTGCTGTGAGAATTGAGATAAATCGAGGTCTTGCAGCCTTACAAGATGTTGCTTTGGGAAAAGATTTGAAGAAGTTTCTATCGGTATATGCTGACTTCCTTTTAGGCGAATCCTACTTTTCATGCTTCCTATTTAAACCTTTTTTACATGCACATCAAGCAAAATCAGAGTTTCTACAAGCATCGGGTTACTTGAATAATAGTAGTATATCCTAGTTCTGTTGGTTTACTTGATCCATATCAACATGTTCAAAGTTCTCATGTGCATACATATATGCTATTGTGCTCCAGGTTATTGCTGGCTTGTGGTTCATATCTATCATAGGCAGCTGCTGCAACTTCTTAACATTGGTCTACATATGTAAGCTTCTTACTCCCACTATACAATGATTTCTATTGCTTTTAATATTAGTTTATTCATGTTAGTGAAGTTTGAATGGTCACTACAGTATTCGTGTGGCTCCACACAGTGCCTGCGATTTATGAGAAGTATGAAGATAAGATAGACCCAGTTGCAGAGAAAGCATGGATCGAGATCAAGAAACAGTATGCAGTTTTCAATGAAAAAGTGATCAGTAAGATCCCAAGATCTTTGAAAGACAAGAAGAAGGCATAGCGTTCTAAGCTACATTTTAAATGATTGGTTAGTGGTATTTTTTTTCAAGAGGTCGTGAATATTACCATTAGTCACTTTAAAGTTGCGTATATGTGTATTGTGATCTCGGGTCTGGGTTGATTTTGTGAGCCCATTGACTCGATACAACTATTGAATTGATTTCGTGTCTGGTACATTTATGGTTATACAACTATTAAATTGATTTCGTGTCTGGTACATTTATGGTGGTTATACAACTATTAAATTGATTTCGTGTGTCCTGTACAATTTATAGTTTTAGTGTTATGGAGTTATAGTTTCTGTAGAATTTATCTTGTAGTACTGTAGTAGCACTCACAAACAATAATGTGGAATGAAAAGATCGGAAAAATGTCTCAATAAGTTACAGAAAGAATAATTTCAGTTTACATTTTACAGAAACATCAAAAGTGTTACATTTTGTGTTTTTGTGTACCAAACAGAAAAAAGAAAAAATAATAATCATACAACATGGTGTCCCTTCAAAGAGGGTCTCTTGTATATTCCTAATTATCCATCTGACGTACCCGAAGTATTTGTAAAGTATGGATAACCATATCGCTTCTTTGTAAATATGATGTTGAGTATGTTAGCCAAGATGGAGTGATCAACACTTAAGAAGGTTCGAGTTAGCGGGTAAGTTTGAGATGTTAGGTGGTTTGTTTAAAATTCCTTATGAGAAGAACTGTAGAGCTTTAAGTAGGAGGTTATGAAACTTAACTTACAGGAAGTAAGTTAACTGCTCCTTCTTCCTTGAACCTCCCTCTCCGTATAGATCATTCCACTGCTTCAGCTCACTCATTATTGAGCCTTCGGCTGCCAAACTAGCCGCAACCTGTAGGAATTTTATGAAAAAGGAAATCAGTACATCTATCAAACATATGCTAGCGAAAACCATTTTGTCATTATATATAATCTTATATGTAACACCAAAATTTGTAGTTCTCATGCGGGGAGAGAGAGAGATGGGGAACCTGGCTTTTGGCTTCCTTGAAGTCTTTCATGTTGAGTGGCCTGATAGTTATCACCCTCTGCTCTGTAGTTTGTTCTGGCGCTTGAGAGTCAACACCAGTCTCTGCTTTGATTTGTTTCACCTTAAGTTATAAAGACACCATTGTCAGACACTTGAAGCAAGACAAATAGTATGCATGAAAGAGTAGGCTGGTTTCAGTGTATTGAACAGTACTTACAATATCTTTTTTCCTCTCTTGCTGAATCAACTCTCTAACAGGTCGATAAGCTGCAGTTGTACACAAGTTCTATAATTTCAACAAAGAATCTTGTTACTCGTGAGTTCCGATAATCAGTGAAGAAGAAAGTAGAAATACTACCTTCAAATCACTTCCACTAAATCCTTCTGTCATGTTTGCAAGCTCTCTGAAGTCCAACCCTTCATTGACACTTTCTTTGGATAGAAGAGTTTTCATGATCATTTCCCTCTGTTCTACAGAGGGCAGCCCAACCATTATCCTAATCACCAAATAAGAGGTTAATTTGTATTCTGAATAGCATTGTCAATAAAAACTCTCAAGTAATTCAACGACGTACATATGAACCGCGTCACTGACCAACATGATTGGAAATAATTGGGCTCAATCTCCTTAATTAGTCGATTTGGGTCGCGTTTTGAGGCAATTTTTTTGTAATATTATTATTTTAGAAGAAATGTTGTCTGAGATAAGAGGGTAGTAAAATTGCCAAAAGGCAATGCTGCTAGCCTGCTACAGTTTAAGAGTTACAGAAGAGACAAATCTAAGTTGTAATCTCGTTTAGGAGTATGATGACAAAACTATAAGATATAGATATCGTGGAAGTACCTAGAGGGATGCCAAAACAGGATGGTTGAACAGCTTGAATAATGGGTCAAAACATGGCATCTTTAAGTGCAGGTTGGGTCGACCAACAAAACACAACTTTTTAACCATTTTTTGGAACTTTGTAAACAACAAATGTGCTAAATATAATTAGAAAACCATATAATTACATGAATCAACTTATTAAAACTATTTAGGAGGTCTTTATGCATTTAAATACACTTCGAATGACTTCAACCTGTTTTACATGGTTCTCTTTTAGTTAACTCACCTACCTCAAACCCATTTGTCCCATTATTGGCAAAACATGACCTGATTCAACTAATAAAAGTAAATAGGCCAAAATCGCCATCTCAAACTGCCCTTAACAAGAAGGTAGGATATTTTTATTATGGGATATAGGAGATTGATAACTCTCAAAGAGTGAATCTTTGATGCATAGTTTGAAGGATTACCTTCTTTCGAAACGCCTTATAATAGCTTCATCGAGGTCAAATGGTCTATTGGTTGCAGCAAGAACAAGAATTCTTTCACCAGGTTTAGATAGTAGCCCATCCCAATTGGTCATGAACTCATTCTTAATCTTCCTCATAGCTTCATGCTCTCCACCTTTTGATCGAGAACCCAACATGCTATCAACCTCATCCACAAATATGATAGTCGGTGAAACCTTAGCTGCAAGTGTGAACAAGCCCCGAACATTCTTTTCATCTTCACCAAACCACTTTGAAGTGATTGTAGACATAGAAACATTAATAAAGCTTGCTCCAGATTCATTCGCAATTGCCTTGGCCATCATAGTTTTCCCCGTCCCTGGAGGGCCAAATAATAATATTCCTCTACATGGTTTTAAAAGGCCTCCCACGAATAAGTCTGGTCGGCGCAGAGGTAACATGACTAGTTCTTGAAGAGACTCCTTGATCTCACTCAGGGCACCAATATCAGCAAAAGTTACACCAATCTCGTTTGCTGGTACCACATCGGGCCTTATGCGTTTCTCAAATTCATTGTCTGGAGGTACTTCCTGAAATGGGGTTTATATCAATCTTTTACTATGAAAAGACAGGCCATTAAAGTTTAAATCTATACAGTTCTTTAGGTAAAATTATCATGAAATGTAACATAATACCGATTTTGACAATGTTGGGTACATAACATTTTCTTGCTCTAATTAAATTCAATTTCTCGCAACAGGGGCCAAAAATACAGTTTTACACTCCCCGCATTATCAAAATTGGATTATTTTGTCACCATTTTTTGAAAAATTCTTTTACTATTCCCCTATAATGTAATAAATTGGTTTATGTAACCTATTTGAGAGCGAGAAATTTTTACATAGCTTGTATGGTCAAAATTAGTATTTCATGTCAGATTTCTTGAGAACTTTAATTTCCTATTTACAACTACAATTATTAAGCATATTATGTTCAGCCTTTTTGTATGTACAAATGGTGCCGGTCTAGTTTCAAGTATACATCACTAATTATCACATTATGACAACGGTCGACTTACTTTTGCCGGAGGGGGAGCAGCATTATCAGCATTCTTAGAGGCCGATGCTTCTGCTTCACTAGGAGCTGCAGTTTCGGGTTTTGTTTCTGACGTCGTTCCCGCAATACCTTTTCCAGTTACATCCTATACTCGAATGCATAATACCGGTCAAGAAAATGAATTCATTTTTAAGCGTCATAAATTTGGCCCTAGAGAACTAACCATTGGAAGGACATTTCTTATAGATCTACCTTCCTGGAACAGACTCAATCCATGGGCCAAACTGTTTCATTTTTAAAACAATATGTTAGCAATAAACATACATTAGTCAACCGCTGTTCACATACTATACTGATCTGACCTTGCAGCAGAAATAACTAGTTTTCCATTTCGATAATCAGGATTCCTAGTATTCATCAGATGATGAGAGATTGCTGATACCACAATTTCGTCGATATATTTACTGAGATCAATTGTGTCATCGACACATAAAGAAGCGAGATCGTCACAGTCAAGATCATTTTCTGCAAGCACTTCACTAATATGATTTCTGTTATCCTGAAACTGGATCATCTTCATGTCCTCTTGCAATTGGTTCTTCCAACTAACGAGTTGGTTTTCCTCTTCGGGAGGTTTGATATCAATGTTGTAAGGGAACACAGAAGTTATCCTCTCATCTACTACATCAAAGTCATTCGCAAGGTCCACAACTCGTGAACCTAGAATTAGTATTGATCCAGACAATTTTTTCAACATTTTATGGAATATGGTATATATCCTTTGTGATTTTCCTAGGAACTTCTCAACATCTCTAAGATACAACACAATAGGGCTGTTGTTCGACGTGAGAGTAAGGACCTGCAAGTTTAGGGATGTTCAACCATGCATAATTACGCCAAATAAAGCTTGTAGTAAACGAACACAAAGGAGATGTGATACCTTGTATAGGGTTTGTACAAAAAGCTTCTCATCGAAAGACCAGCTGCTTGTACGTCTAAGTGGAGCTGAAAAGAAGGCAGTGTCATAGCTTACATAAACAACAAAATAAACATATGTCCTAGCTTTTTACCTGGATTTACAGGAGCATAGTTTGAAGCAAGCTCATTCATATTAGCTGCGGTGGATGCATTTCTCCGTAAGTTTGGGGATTTCTCGAGAGCGTCAGGCCCTCTTCAATTTAATAAAGACAAAATAGAACATAATAATTAATATGAAGGGTGCTAAATATTCCAACCAACGGCTAAAATTATCATAATTCACACCTTGATCCAAAATCAGCAACACTGCTTTGTCTACGTAAGCCCGCTGCAGAACATATTTCCATCATCAAACCGACAAGAACAACATAAATAGTAATGGATATCCATCCCCAAGTAAAGGGGGTAGTTTCATTACAAAAGATTATGAACATAATAAATGAACTTAAATACCTTTTCTTTCGGGTTTGGGTTGAATCACAGATAGTCCTGATTCGAATAAGCAAGCCATCCTTGCCAAAGTTGTTTCTGATATAGACCTTTTTAAGGACTACAAGAATAGTGTATTACTAAAATGCAGTAATCAACATGAATCTCCATTTCTCATTTCCAAACAGATCAGCTTTCAGCAGAAAAAGCACAATGCAATCCAAGAAAGAAGTGGTTATGAAGGGGTCAAAATGCTTACATTTGATTTAGCGGAAGCTCCGTATTTGCTTTGGATCTGACAGGAAACAATGAACAAGATTAGTACAAGTACAAACTAGAAACTAGAAAGATTATTATCTGACAAACTTACCTTGAGTGAAAAATCTGTAACATCTAGCAATAGCAGCTTCGCTTCAAAATAGTGAGCCAAAGCTTTGGCAAGCATTTGCTGATAGAGTTCTTCAAAGCCACAACAAGAAAGTAAAATTAGTAAAGCATTTAAGATCTATGTATAAGCAAGACAAACAGAACAACCCTTAACAACTAACCAGCAGGCCCAGATAACAAAATAGTTCGGCTTGCAGGAGCAAGGTTCCTTGTGTGCTTAGAGAAGTCGATATTCTTTAAATAAACAAAGGCAGCACTTGTAAGTAACGTCCTTGTCTGCTCACTGTACAAAGAGGTCAGTAAAACAAATTTTATAAGACTAAATAAGGAGGTAATTGCAAGAATTCAAACTTGGTATATGGTCCCACACTTCTAATACAGCCTATACGCCATTCGGAATTCATACAATGCAAAACCACCAGTATCCATAATTTCATGTAAAACAGGACCCTAAAGTTGAAAAATCATCCATACCCATTTTCTTAATTTACTCTGTTATCAAACCCATACGATGATGATCTCTGCAACCTAACTTTACTTTCTAATTCATATCATGACATAAAAGAGGCTACAATAATCTTACAATCCACAAAGCTAGAAGATTTTTAGCTTAAGGAGGACTAGCGACAAAAATAATTCATCGAATTCCACTTTACATAAATTTAATTCAAAGTTGTCAAAACAGGAAACATTTACTACAAAAAGAACATGAACAATCCATTTTTACAAGTATATTTTTGTAATGTATGATAACCATATACTCAAACTTGACACCTTCAAGGTTGACCTAATAGTTCCTCCATTATCAAAAGACGTCATCTTACTAAGGCAGACATCAAGGATTCCAAAAGCTAATGCAATTTGAGAATTGATAAATGATAAATTAACCCCTTATCAGAACGTAATCAGAAATTATCAACCAGTACATTTCATTCTTATCATGTCATGATATGAAAGCAATTCGATTCTCATATATCTGGTTATGCTCATTTGCACACATAATATAACCAAATTGGTACAAAGAAAAAACATTTCAAATAACAGATCGTGCACATATAAGTTCCAGACGTCCTAAAGCATCACTAAACGGAATCAAACGAAATCATTCCACATAATTAGAATGGCACAAGGATTATTTTATTCATTACCTGAGGTAGTATGGAAATTCATAGAAAGTAACCTTGCTGTCTCTACCATCCACAATCATACTAACCATTTCACGCTCCATCATTTGTGGCGTGAGACCATTTGTCGACGAATCATTGGCACTTGTCAAACGATTCACCGTCCTCCCCACTCCAAGCCCAACCCCTATTCCTATTCCCACACTCAATGCACCCACAAACGCACGTCCTTGATCCATTTTCCCCAATTCCAGTTTCAAAACCCAATTTCTCTGTTTCAATTTTACAAATTGCAATCTCATTAACATGTATAATACATGATTAGCTTCACCTAATGTCAAAACAATTGATACTGATGGAAATTAACAGAACATAAATAGATAACTTACAATCCGAAGCTTGATTTGTAGCTTAGGTTTTATTCAGATATCTGCTAAATGTATGTTATTGATCATAATTTTGTTTCTCAATTCATATTAAATCAAAAGCTCGGTGTCTCTGACCCTAATACATACATATATATGCATATGTACGTACAATATAATTTCTGATTTCTCAGACACATAAATTTTTTGATTACAGAGACTATATGTATATATGTTTCTCTATCTATAGCTATATTACAGGTGTACGCATTTGATGTATGTTTTCTCCTCTACACAATATTTGGTTATTAGGTATAAAATTTCGAACGCACATACAAGCGGCGCAAATCATCTTTAGTAATTGAATATTATTGAGGAATGGATTTCCTGGAAAAACGGAGAAGAGTAAGGTGGTTAATGGCGGCGAACGACGGAGATCGAGAATCAAACAGCGTGTTTCATTCCCGCCAAAGTAGGGGCTCAGTAGGGCTTGTCTATAAATTTTTATTTTTAATTATTGTTAATATCAAATTAGTTGATATTGATATAATAATGATTGTAAATCGTCAATTAAAATTTAAAATTTTTTGTGTTAATAAAATGTCTAGAATACATGATATGCATTTTACTTATTTGGCACATTTAGGGTGTGTTTGGTAGGAAGTATTTAGAAGTATTTTGGAGTGATAAACGACTAACGGTTTAGTTGAAAAGCTTGTTTGGCAACAAAGTAATTAGAGTTTGCATATTGTCTAACTGCTTCCATTTAAAATACTTGATGAGCAAGCATTTCAACTAGCAACTAGAGTTTTGTTTCTGAAATTATCTACACATCCTCAAATAACTTTATTATTTATTTAATAATTTTTTTATTTTAATGTGTATATGCCCTTTTTGTAATTTTACACTTTATAATTACTGATACTGCTACGTTAACAAACACTTTTTTAAACAAACAACTACTACTAACTGCTACTGCTTACTGCTACTACTACATGTCGCCAAACACACCCTTAAAGTGTTTGGTTTGAATATTGATATCACTATCGGTACGAGAATAATAATGGAAATGAATTTTTCAAACTCACTATTCCGCTTGGTAAGATATTAATGCGTCTTTCTTGTAGAAATAACAAATTTAAACAAAAAATTTCATGAACAACGAGATTACAGGAACCAACATCAAAATAGAGTATGAAAACATGAACATAAAGTAACATAGATAAAGAATTCACCACTCTAATTGATAAAAGCAAAACTACAAAAATTAAAGATAAAGGAAACACTTCAATCCACCACTACAATTTATAATAGGAAAGCGATATATAAAGGAAATGAAGATTTAAAGATTTCACCACAATATTTGATAAAAGCAAAACTACCTTAAACACTGATAAAGAAATCACTCCTTACCACCGAGATCAAAGATCTATAAAGGTAAACAAACATTTTAAAGAGAAATAGAGATGTTTTATTCAATATCACTCAATAATCAAAGAAATAGAGAAACAACTATCGCTAGTCAAAATATGACAAAGGAACAAACAACGAAAATGGGACGAGCACTAACAACTAGCCAATAAAGAGACAAGACAAAATTGACAAAAGCCTGTCAAAAGTGTCATTTTCCTGCAAAAATTCGTAATGCTCCACCCATGATAAACGCGACCAATGAGAATAAAGAATCTTCATTGAGCAACCTCCTTCTAGAACAACCACACACACATGTTAAGCACATGACTTGATCTGGTTATTGAAAGCATAATTAGTTTGAATCGGGCCTCAAACAATTTGTCCTTACTAAAGAAAATCGTCCACAACTACGCATAAGAGTCCTCTCAAAGCTGGTTGAAGATCGATAGCTGATTGGTCAATGTTGAAATCCATGAATTAGAGCTTCCTCAAGGTTGGTGGAACTTGAACTTCAAAGCTGGTTGGTTCTTGAAAACCAAAGTTGGTTGAAGATCCAAAGCTGATTATTCAACGTTGAAATTCATGAACTACAGCTCGCTGAAAGCCGGTGGAACTTGAACTTCAAAGCTGGTTGTTTCTTGAATGTTAATGATAATCATCGGTTGGTCTTCACTGATTGACTTTGAATATTATTTATTGATCATGCTCGCTGGTTGGTCTTCACTTCTTTAAAGTTGACTTGTCTTCAGCGACCAAAATTTATTCTTGAACTTAACTACTTCAGTTTAAACGCAGAAGTAGCGTGACCTCAGGGCCCTTGAAGCTGACTCCAATCACACTTTCAAAATGGGACAAATATGGTAATATGGTTATTGCTTGACCATATTCAAGTATCACAGGGGTTAGTGCCCTCAGTGCTTCATGATCAGAGAAGAAGACAAACTACCTTGGTTTTAAATAATGGGGCCGGTGATCAACAACTCGAATGATAGCATAAAATTCCTTATCATAAGTGCTATAATTCAGCTTTGATCCATTTAGCCTCTCATTGAAATAAGCTACTTACCTTTTCTCTTACACTAAAACAGCTCCAATGCCAACACCACTTGCATCACACTCAAGTTCAAAAAGTACATCAAAATTAGGTAAAGCAAGTATAGGTGCTTGTAACATCCTCCCCATTGGCCTAGTATTTTTCGGTAAATTTATTTCCTTATTTACTTTATTTAATTGGATCAATTTATATGAAATGTTTGAGTGGGTAATTGTTAGGAATAATTAAATGGGAATTATGGTATTTTTAGTTTAAAATACGGATAAGCCTAAGTGTTAGAACTAATACCATCGTGTGTTAGATTAATGATAATAATACATCGTAGTGTACGTAAATCAAATATATATAAACCAAAATCCAGAAATCAGCCCCATTTCATCTTCATTTTCATCTCAAAAACACACACACACACCAAGAACACACACTAAACACACATTTGCAATTGAAGCTCAAATCAAGCCCAAAACACCTCCAAATTGTATCATTGAATTCGGAATTCATCAAAGATCATTCCTACAACTCGTTTCTGTGGATTAAATCAAGTTAAGGGTTAGTTTTGATTAGTTTTTGGTTTTTACAAAAAAAAGAGAGAAATATAATAGGTTGGGTTTAATTATGTGTTTTTAGGTTAAATTGATGCATTTCGAGTGTTTGTTTATGTATTTACGAAGTGTTGGAAGTTCAATTGGTGAAAAACGTTGTTAGAATTTAGATTTGGGATTTTATTTGTGAAATCAGCCCAGTTTTCTGCAAAAACGCAGATGAACTGGTTTAGGCGATATTGGTGATATCGCCACCAATATCGCAGGTAATATCGCATCCAATATCGCGATTAATTTCGCTTGCAATATCGCTAGTGATTTGGCGATATTGGTAATGTCGCTATGGCGATATTGGCAATGTCGCTTCTAATGTCGCAGATTTTGAAAATGCGTAAGTGTTACTAAGTTTTGTGAAAATCTTACTAAAAATTGGATTTTGATGAAATTCGCATGGTCACTCGGAATCGACCAAGTAATCGAGACTATGTACTATAGCCCAGTCAGTTTTTGGCCTTTCGGGGTCGTCTTGGGCTTCAAAATGGCATTTTTCAGTTTTTAAATGACGTTCCGGGATTTTCGAGTTTCGTTCCAGATTGAACTCTTATTTCCTTAGACTTCAGGGAATTACCTGCTTGTAAGAATGTGCTATTATGATGATTTAAACTTGATAAATGTTTATTATCTAGATACTATGCGCTGAGATATGTTATACGATTACGAAATGAGTTACTAACTCATTATCTGTTGTATTCTCAGATCAGTCGAAGACTCAGTAATATTAGAATTCTGAGAGGTGGACAGTAGCAGACAGGTGAGTGGATCTGCAACTCATAATTTGAGTTAGTTGTAATGGTGTGATTACAACAAGTAACGTAAACCTTGATTGACTGTTTAGTCTGAGTTATGAATGTGTATACCTGCTTGTTATGCATATGTGGCCTTCGGGCATCTGTGTTATTCAGAGGTCAATTGCGATTGGACTTGGTTACTACTGTGTTCAACACAGGTTCCAGATACATGTGTTGTCGCTGGAAACTGTGTTGTTGTGTTGTAGTGCCAAGTTATCGGTAAATCTTGTATGGGCCTATACAGATTGTGATAAGCGTTATTTGAGGGCCACCGCGGCTGTAGGGTTCCTCAGTAACCACCGATCCTCTTGAGTTTATGTGTTTACTGTGCTTAATGTAAACAGATTATTATGCTAAACTGATTTATTAGTTGTACATTCATTCACTTAGCTTTGTGCTAATTCCACCACTTCTCTTCCTGCAGGTTTTGTTATTATATTGTGGGTTGGGCAGGAAGATGGATATTAGAAGGGATGTTTGACGAGCGCCAAAACTCTGATAATTATATAGATGTTTTGTTAGATTATATGTATATAGATTTTGAAGAACAACAAAATATGTTTGGTTCAGGAATATTAAATGTTGTAAACTCGCGAAAATTTCTTGATCCTTTTTGTAACATAATATATAATTTTACTTTATCCATCGCTTCCGAGTCAAATGACTAATTTAACCCTATCTTAATTTAAGGGGTGTTATAGTGCTGAACTCAACTTCCTTTTCAGCGACTCAAACGTTGCTCGGGCAGAGCTTGGCCATTCAAAAACTCCCTTTTTAAGACAACCAGTGATTGTAGCAACAATTATGGAGAAGTTCTTGACAAGTCTTCTATAAAATGAAGCTAGACCATGGAAACTTCTGACTTCAGTGATGGTAGAAGGACTAGGCCAACCTTTGACTGCTTCTACCTTGGATGGATCTACAGAGATCTCATCTACATAGACCACATAACTAAGAAATATGATGCTGCTCATCATGAAATCACATTCTTCTATTTTTCCATAGAGATTATGTTGTCTTAACAACTCAAATACTTCCTTCAAATGATCCAAGTGCTCCCTTTTAGTTTTGGAATACAGAAGGATGTCATCAAATTGTACAATAACAAACTGCCCAATAAGTGGCATGAGCTTTTCATTCATCGGCCTCATGAATGCGCTAGGTGCATTGGATAAGCCAAACGGCATAACCAACCACTAAAATAACCCACCCTTGATCTTGAAAGTTGTATTCCACTCATCCCCTTCTTTCATCCTGATTTGATGATACCCACTTCTGGGATCAACTTTTGAAAACACACAAGAACCATGCAGCTCATCTAACATATCATATAATCTAGGTATTTGATACTTATAGTTGATGGTAATGTTGTTAATGGCTCTGATATCAACACACATTCGCATAGAAACATCTTTCTTTGGAACTAGCAACGCTGGAACAGAATAGGAACTCATGCTAGCTCTGATGTATCCCTTTGCAATCAGCTCTTCAACTTGCTTCTCCAACTCTTTTGCTTCATATGGTGAACATCTATGAGCTGCTTTGTTTGGAAGAACATATCTAGGTACAAGATCAATTTGGTGTTTAGTACCCCTAATTGGTGGTAAACCATCAGGTAGTTCATGTAAAAACACATCGTTGAATTTAGCTAACAACGGTTTCACTAAATCAAGTACTACAACACCTTCAACTATCTCATCATGTTTAATCAGCAACAACGAATAAGCATTAGTGTCTCGACTTTATTCCTTTTCAACTTCAGCTTGACTCATAAATAAAGCTTATTCATTCTTAGCTTTAGAGTCAATGTTGGGCAACTCACTAGGCTTCAAAGAAGTGAGTGTGATTTTCTTACTTACCATTCACATATAGTGAATAGGTATTTTGGTGACCATTATAATAAACTTACTTGTCAAACAACTATGGCCTCCCATGTAATAAATGACAAGCATCCATAGGAATAACATCACAAGTAATTTCATCTTGATAAACACTACCAATTGAAATGAAATAATAACTTGACGATCAACTTTTACCTCGGTGCCTTGACTAAGCCATTGTAACTTGTATAGATATATATGTTTCTTTGTTATCAGCCTCAGCTTCACCATTGCATTATCACTCAAGCTACTTGATATGATTATCAATTTTTCAAAATCAAACTCATTCACCAAACACCTTATATCATACACTTTTTTCAAAACTCACGACTCAAACACACCCTAACTACATATAATCATATGAAATCATGAACTGCACACAATTTAAAGTGCAGTAAATATAAAGCATATTATTATCACGTTCTTTTGTGAAAATGAGGTTTTTAAACACGAGGGCTGAAATTGCACGCCACAGTATCGCTAATACTCATTAGGTAAACACTATAAATCGATCATCTACTCTTTCATTTTGTTATGAGGTAAGCAACTCACTCAAACCATGAATTGGTATTATTTAGCAAATAAGACCGGAAACAAGTATAAATACAACACAGTACAAGCTAGAGACCCCTGTTTGATAAAGTTTCTAACTCTATTAAGAAAAGTAAAATATATTACATCTTAACGTTTACCAACACATCATCGTAAAATTGAAGCTCTTCAACGTCTATGGTATCTTATATAAACAGAAACCGATTTAATAGCATTCGTACAATTTGATATCCATTTGAAGCCTAAAATAAAAATCACCTTGTGCTATATCAGTACGGAAAGTACAAATGCCTCGTGCCATAAAGAAATCGCCTGTGCCACCAACAACCGAAAGATCCCTTGTTTCCTCACCCATCATATCGGCTCCCATGATATTAATCGTCCCTTTATGCTCGCTAGAATTGAAAATCAACGTGTAAGAAAACCATGCATTATATTCGGTCTTCATATCGTAAAAGTAAAATCCTTGAGCTCGAGCCACGGGAGGAGATAAGAGGTGGTGGTCTTTGGTCATGGGATCATCGAAAACCACGAGCATCCCATGGTTAAAATTCCCAAGTTTGGTAGGGTTTGCTATTGCGGCTGATGTGGCATTAGCGGCATTGGTGCCGTTAAAGAGGATGTCATGGTAGTAGAGCACAAATCTCTTGCAAGGTTTTTTCTCATCATATGTTCTTGAGTGAGCTAATGTGGAAAGGACCAAGAGTGACCAGAGAATGATTATACTATACATGTTTGTTATTTGTGCCATTTCTAGTTCTGTTTTGTATGGAATAAAATGAACATATTTGTTCCGTATATATAGTAGCAAAATGACTTGTCTAAGATGTTAGACACCTCTAGGGCATATGATACACTTTAATTAAAATAATCAATTTTATTTTTTTCCTTCGACATTTTTAATAGTTATAGGATATGTCAGCATCGAAGCTCATCGGATCTTATAGAAGCTTGAACTTTTCCTTTCTAATTCAGATTTGTACTTGTATTTGCTAGATAAGATTTTAAGAACTTACTGATAAAATGAGCTCTGAAAATTAGTGTGAAATAACTTATTAGAAGTAGCTTGAGTTTTTGGAAACTAACATTACCTAAATATATCTCTTATATAATTATATATTATATATTATATATTTTTTTTTATGTCAATTCATATATTTAAGCTTAAGTTCTAGTTACTTTGTCAAATACTTGTAAAAGACTAACTTTAATGTTTAAGTGTAAATATAAATTTTACCAATAACTAAGTTAAAATTTTCAGCTCTTAACTAATTTTGACAAAAATACTATTCATTATTTTAAAATCTCAACTATACTTTAATGCATGTGTAGACGTTTACCTAGATGATGGGTTACCTTTTATGCGTGTGTATATGTGTAAAAACTCGTTTCTTCAATACCCGCTTCACCCC
Organism: Logfia minima; assembly: GCA_963921325.1. NCBI lineage: Eukaryota > Viridiplantae > Streptophyta > Magnoliopsida > Asterales > Asteraceae > Logfia > Logfia minima. The sequence continues at coordinate 23,008,350 of OY992773.1, forward strand.
TATCTTATATGGATTGCCTTTTAAAAAGATCATTTAATTATTGTTTTTGTAAAATGCAATAAATTATAAAATAATTTTTTGACAAAAAAATATATTATTTGTATGTTATAAAAAAAAAAAGAAGCAGATTACCGCATCTTGCGTTTTAAAAACGCAAAATTTATTTTCAAAACGCAATTTAAAACACCCTCTAATAAAATTTTATAGTACGGTAAAAAAAATTGTATTTTGACTATTCCTTAAATTGTAAGATTATCCCAGTAAGACTTTTTTACTGCCACTTTTTCTTCGATATGGGGTATTTCTTATTGGCAATATTATGTTAATAAAGAAAATTACCAGTTACTGGTTTTATTTATAAAGGGAGGTTCCACTAACAATCGTGGTGCAAAACAAAGCCTGCTGTTGGAATATGGATCTTCCCATATCAAATCCAAAACTCACCAACTCCTTTCCTATAAATCCAAATTTCCTAACTATTTATTTCAAAAAAGTATAATCACTCACCATTTTTACTTTTATTAATTGCATTTGTCGCTTTGCTTTGACATATTTCACTTCCAAAAACAATCTAAGATACCCACAGTCCAAACAATCTAATTGTACCACCCTAGGGATGGTATTTTTTAAATTGTCTACCATTTAAAAAATATGTTTAAAATAAGCATCACTTAATTGATCAAAGTAAATATTTCAACAATTTAATTGTTAAAATTGCATTGACATAAGTTATACTTCAAAAATCATTTTAGTTTATAAACCATATTTTTAATATTACCTCCTCATGATGTATCTAGTATATCCCCTTCCTTTTAATCTTAAGTTCTTTTTTTAAAGAAAAACAATACATTTATGAAGCTAGAGGTTGTAATTTATGTCTAGTAGGAGACAATTTATAAATATATACAAATAAATACATAATAGAATGTGGACGTTAAATAATAATCATAATAAAATAATGCACACGGAGGGATTGTCTATATAGACAAAATGATTCGATATCCACACATATACGCACAAGGACGACTACACGTCGGTATGAATGGTTTATTGGACCACTATTAAATTTTAGGAAAAAAAACAACTCAAAGAGTGAATATAAATTAATCATTGGAATTAAAATTATTTATTTGTTTTACCTACAAGAACTTGCCCAAGTTTTTAGATGATACAAAGTTATACAAAACAATACGTCTATGAAATATGCTTTTTGTGACCAGAATCTTCATCGACTTTTACGGTTATTGGTTTCATTAATATGGTAATTAACTAACTAAGCCATGTTTCGTCATAACATTATGTTGCATATGTAACTCTTATGTAACTTTTTGTTACTAAACGTTTGATGTTTTTATGAATGCGCAAAATAAATGTGTTGTAGTGTACAACACCGGTTGATTCACATATCCTAAGGAGTTGATTAGTTGGATTTCAATTTTCAAATTCGACATGTTTGAGCGACCCATAAAGGACTATATAATTGCCTGACAGGCCCATTAAATGTCTCAATTGGGATACTTGGCCTTTTTCTTTTAAAAAAAATCTATGTTTTGTGTTTGATCTTATAGGTTTCATTCACTTAATTTATCACAATTTATTAAAAGAATTCATTTTTTGTTAATTACCAATAATGGTAAATCACTTTTACATTTACTATACACTCGTGGTTTGTTCAAAATAACTGACTAATTTATCATGATTTGGTACAATATTTCTAGATTTTTGGAAGTTTAACTAACCCAGTGCTCATTATTTTCTATTTACTTTTTCTTAATTTGTTCAAGATAAGTTATTCTTACAAACTTTCTTCTTGAATCATCACAAAAATTCAACAAATAGTTAATAACAATAATTCGCATACAACAAGTTGTATACTCAAGGAACACGCAAGAAAACCTTATGACTGATAACAATGAAACCAACAAAAGTATACACAGTTGAAGCTTAGCTTCCGGTTTCGATAACCCCTTTTCAATTCGTATCGAATTTTGTACACTTTTATATTGTTTTGTACAAGTTTCTATCATTTATATGCCTGCTTTGCTTTGCTTTTCTATATGCACAAACTAATATACATTTGTACATCAAACTACAGGGGAAACAAAGAAATCAGTTGGTATCAATTCTGTCCACCCAATAGGTAGTTTCATCTTCCTTCAAAGAAGCCAATGACAGCAATGACAATTGGCTATGATACTGCTGTACCACAAGCACAGATGCAGCCGTAGTAAAATTAGGCGATATTAACAAGTTTCCAACCGGTCCCATTTCCGGGCACTCGATATTCTTCTTTAAAAACTCCACCACTTCACCTTCTGGCATCCTGCCCACTACAAAAAGGTTACTCCTTGCATATTCTCTTATAATCTCTGTTGTTTCTGAGGCGTCTGCCACCATTCGTTCATCGTACTTCACTGTGTTGGGCTTTGAGACGATCTTATTTTTGAAATTTGAAATAACTTCTTCGTCCATTGATTGTGATTCTGTGGTGGTGGATTCTTTGATGTCGATGGTGATGGATCCTGGGGTGGTGGGTCCCTTAGGGTTGAGAAGGAACCGGACGACAATAAGGTTGATTCCTGGATGCTCGGCGATTCTGGCTCCATATGCTAATGCCTCATGGTCATCATTGCCACCAAAGAATAAGATTGTTACTAGTGAATTGACATTACTTGCCGCGATATGTGAGGTCCCACCAAACCCGCCATCTACTAAGATCCCAACTGAACATGGAGCATACTCCAAAACCTTAAGGTTCACGTGTCTGAAATCACAAACGGGCCATATCGTTAAATAGAGCATTTCTTTGACAATTATATTTCGTTGTGATTGTTTAGCGATGTAATCATTACACATTTCATAAACTTTCTGCATTTACGTAGTGAACAATTAAATTGGGATGGGAGAGTACTAATTTTGATCATGTCCCAACTCGAGAATATTTCTGACTCTGCGTATTCATGTAATAAGCACAAAAACTTTTGTTACCTGTACTCGGCTCGAGTTGTTTCAAGTTGCCCATCAAGTCTGAGGTGCTTATGAAAAGGAAGGATGATCATGGCAGCCTGGTTCCTCTCAGCGCCACTGCAAATATCTTCATGCATGCTTGAAACAGCTGAAATGGCAGTCGTGGGCCAGATTGAGACCTTGCTCAGCTGTTGGAAAGCCTCAAAAGCCACCACAATCTGGTCCGAGCCCGAATTTGGATCTTTTTTCCAAAAGGGGAGCCCGTTTTTCCTAGCCTTGTGAACCATGAGTATAGCTGAAGACCTTTCGGAAAGCTCCATGAGGTGCATCGCGTGGACTAGAAGCACCTCTTTCTTTCCGGTCCCACGTAAAACCTCGATTAGATTGATCATTGTTGGAATGTTTCTTATACTATGGAAGCAGAACAACATACGGAATGGGCTCGTGGAAGAGCCTCTCCCATGAAGAGTTCGATATTTGTATTGTGAGTTTGATGGTGTTTTAGCGGGTTTATATACTGCAACAACTAGAGGGGTTGTGATAAATGTTGTCAATAATGCCATCAAAACCAATATAGCAAACGTCTCATCGTTTAATACCTGAAAAGTTTAACAAACAGATGAGTCGAGATTAAACAAAGAAAGTAAGAAACTTAAATGCGAATAATAGAGGTGGAAATTATGACCCATTTACTGATGGATGAGTCAATTCAGGTTATGACTCACCCATCTCTAACAGGTCAAATGGTAAAATTGTAAGAAATCATCTTATGAAAATGGTCAAACGGATTCAAACAACTAAGCTCATTTTCAGATGATGATTTCCTACCCTAACAAACACATACATACCCCTCTGTCTTTGCCAATGTTTAGGACAATAAGTTCAACCAGACCCTTTGTATTCATTAAAAGTCCGATAGCAAGAGCCTCCATAAACGGGATTTTGCACACAAGAGAAACCCCAACAGAGCCTGCAATCTTTCCAAAACACGCGGTAAAAATAACCAAAACAAGTAACCCCCAAGACCGAGCCCCTTTGATCGAGGCTACATTCGTCTTTAAACCACTAGAGACAAAATAAAGCGGTAGAAATAAGCCTGAAACAAGATCTTCAACTTTTTCCACTAACGCCCCTGCAAAAGCACCTTCTTTCGGGATCAAAACACCAACAACAAAAGCCCCAAACAGTGCATGAATACCGATAGTATCAGTCACAAAACTTGCAGCCAAGACCCCACCTAAAGTCACACAAACATACAGCTCGTCGACAGGTTCACCATCGGGACACCTTTGGGACATCCACTTAAAAAGTGGTGGGACCAAGAACGAACACATCAAAACAAAACCCGATGCACACAAGAAAACCCATAGTGCAACAAGTGGAGAACGGCCCGTACCCGACAATGCAACTGCAAGTGCAAGTAAAATCCATGCCACCACGTCATTAACTGCGGCTGCTGACATGGCCATTTTCCCAACATCAGTTGTCAAGAGTTTGAGTTCAGCCAAAATACGCGCAAGTACAGGAAAAGCTGTTATCGACATTGCAACCCCCATGAAAACAATAAACGGGCCTTCACTCACATGTCCAGATATTGTCCCAATAAGGATAAAAGAGACACCGGTACCTAAGACGAATGGAAGGCTGATTCCTGCCATAGCTATACAGAGTGCCTTTTTACCAGTTCGTCGAAGAGAGTTGAAGTCGAGCTCGAGCCCAACTAAGAAAAGGAAGAACAAAAGCCCTATATTTGCGAGCGTGTCTAATACTGTAAGGCTCCTTGGAGGAAAAACTGTATGAAGATAAGCTTTGTTACGGCCCAGAGCCGAAGGACCGAGCAACACTCCACCCTGTCAAACATTTATCTTAAGCTACTTGTCATTTCAAATTTTCTGAATAATTGAAATGAAAAAAAAAAGAAGGAATGGTACAGTTGAAACAGGTCAATAGTCGTCCAAAGTATGAAAATCTGAGAAATATAGTTTTGTAATCATATAAAATATGTGAATTATTTATAAAACATAAAAAATTGGGCTAAAATTCTTTGGGTTAACCTGTCCCACTTTGACCTGTTGCCCATCGTGTCTGACCTGCTCATTCAGGTACCATTAAAATTAAGCAACTTACAACGATTTCTGCAACAACTCGAGGCTGCCTTAACGGCTTCATAAGATAAGCAAGGACTCGAGTGAGAACGAGCACAAGGACCATTTGTAAGATTACAAGAGGGAGTGCAAAATGAAGAGGAGTATCTCCTTGAAATACACCATGGGATGTAGCCTTCATAGGAGGTGCACAGTCAGGTGTTCCATGATTTGAGGCCATTTATGCATCAAAACAACCCCAATACATGAAACGACAATGACAAATCTTGATCACTCTACCCTGAATCAAGTAACATTTTTTTTATAAGTTTCATCTTAACCATAATATCGCTCAAATAGTCAAATTTTCACTAAAAACCAAGATTAATGTCCAACATCCATGAAACATACATCCTTAAAGACAACGAAAATAAAACGTTAAGGGACAACAATAAGTAAGAGCCTAATGTTCATATTATCAGGCCTCAATTTTACAGCGAAAACTAATTCTTGTAACATACCAACAGTAATATTCATGACATCGTTAAATTAATGTCCTTTACAAATCTCTGAAAACCAAAACTTACATATTTTACATTTTACATTCCACAAGATCAACAAAAAAATCCATAAAATTTTAAGGACAATGGTGAATTTAAGAAAAAAAGTTGCAACTTTTCTAATAATGTGGCAAGGTAAAACGATGCATCGAATTGAAATGTATGTATGCGTATGATAATAATTTTATGAAACATTTACAACACACTTACCTGAAAACATATACATCAATACGGGAGATGAAGACGAGAGATACCTAAATTTGAAGGGATTTGACCCCATGGGTCAATTAATTAACCTTGTGGTAATCATTATCTGGCGACGTTTTGATCGTAAAATCATCAAGGGGAAAGATGGAGATGGATTTAAGTGGGCGGTGTTGCGACGGAAGGTAGCGGTGGTTATCACGATGGAGATGGTGGTGGGATTGAATTCCAGGAAATGAGGAAAGAAATATTGCATGGACAATGCTCGAGTGATATTTGGGGTTGAATTCCAACAAATTAAAGTAACGTTTTTGAAGTAAAATAAAGTGTTATCGTTTCTTTTTAATACATTATATTATATTTATATGTTTAATTAATTAAAAATTATATAATCGCATCAACATGCGTATCTATGTCAGTTAATAGATAAGAGCCAACATGTAATCGGTTTATTTAGATCAATAATAAAAGTTTTTTTATTCTTTGAATTTAAGAGTAGGATGTGTCAAACTTAACAAAACTACCGTGATACACAGTGGCAAAATTTTTATAACATATATACTGTGTTTAAATAAATGAAAGGAGTTAATATTAATTTAATATATAGTTGAAAGGAATAGCGAAATATAAATTAGGTAATAAAAAATTAGACAGAAAAAAACGTGTTTTAAAAAAATGCTCTTGTGGCGTTGTGTCAAATAACATCCTCAAACTCTATTTTACAGCATGTGTAGTTAACAATACATTTGATTTTTCTAACTAACTTTTATTATGTTAATATCCATAAAATATGAAAATGTGATACAACAACGACCCGCCACCATCCATTTTCCTCGTAGTAGAGCGTGTCTCTACTACGTTGGTCTCCCCACACTCCCGAACACATGTCCCTCATCATTGCTTACTTGTCACCTCCATCCAGATCACACCTGAACCCTTTTCTAGTCGAAGTTTAGTTTTCGCAAGTTGGGCTTCAAACGATATACCGTAAGTTTCTACATTTTTATGTTGTGATACGAAGCAAATCTTGTTATTCTAATCTATTATCTTTAGATTCGGTAGAAGTGAATAGTTTGGTAAAATCACTGGTAAATTTGGAATAGTTAGGTCGCCTAATGGGAAATTTTGTAACAAGTAGATGGACTTTATTACATTAGCCATTCATTAAAAAGTTGAGTAACTTATAAGTAACGCCTGATAAGAAAAAGTCAAAATAACTTGTAAATCTTAATCAATCTTAGATTCTTAGGAATCTATTATGATTTTGCAACAACAACAATAACAAAAATAAAATAAAGGACTAGAGAATAGAAAGTGTCCATATTGATTTGAAAACTTTGAAAATGAAATCCAAATGTAAATGCCATTCAATGTGAATTATTTTGGATATGGAACTGAAAAGAAATGCCCACTAATAGTCTAATATTAGATATGGCCCAATAATACTTTATATTGGATTTGACTTTGGGCTGATGGTTAATGGATCTATTGTAACTTGGGCCTACTGTGAATATGCTCCAAACTCCAAAGTTGAAAGTTAAGAGAAGACTTCTAATAGATATAGTACCCCGTAGCATTTTACTAAAGTTGAAGTAGGTTGTGTCTCACGTACACATAATCTTCGAGTTCGAGATGGTGATACACTAATTGGTGAATGACTTGCCCTCCTGAGTAATTTTAATTTCGAAAATCTAAACGGCTTACTGACTTTTCTTAATTAGTTGGGAATTTTATTTTACTAATTAATTAATTTAAAGAACTAAAACAAATATAATGTGGTTCATATGCTTCCATTTTTCTTTTATTATACATGGAGAGCACAAATTCTTCCCACCAAAGATATCATAATTTTGGAGTTCCTTTAATTTCCTATGCTTTTGCTTTTTCTATCTTTTTTTAAATAAATTGAGTTTAAGCCAAGTAAATAATATATCTTCAAAGATTATTTTTGCTAAGTATGCTTAATGATGTGATTAATCTATAATAATTTAATGAGGATGGTATATATTGTTTGCATTTTTATTATTTTAAGTCAAATGCGTATCTTTTATTATACTCCTTAGAAAGCATTTTAGAAATAAACATGTGAAAGTGAGTGTAGACAAAAGATAATCAACTATTAGTCTATTACAGAGCTATCGCCTTTGTGTGACCATCTGTGTGCACAATTAAGAGGGTTTGGTGCAGTGCATGGAATGTTTATATTACGAGTTTGATTAATGGGCTGAATACGCTATCAAGCACAGCCAAAATCATGATAGGAACCAGAATTGTAAGCCTATTACACGGAGAAGGTTTTTCCTTTTTAGGTTATTAGGGAGGCCGAGCTTTTTTACTCATGTACGCGGTCTAACCGGGATATCTTTATTATTGTTAATCATATATAGGGTTGTTTGGACATGCATTTAGCTTTTAATAATCAGTTTTATGTGCTTTTAAATTTTTAATCAATTACCTAATGCACATCCAAACGAACCTAGTCCAGCCATTAAATAATATGTGTATCTTATAGTTGTAGCAAACTTACCTAGTTAGATCACGAGGTTTTATGTTGCGACCAGCATTCGTTAACAAGTTGTGCGAACAAAGAAGCTGGTTCGTTCATTGATTTTGTAGGTTTTGTTGTTCAGACCGATCTTCTGATCTGGGTCTGGGTTGATTGTTGGTTACAACATCAAATCGTTTGATGTTCATAGTTTCTGTTTTTCTGTTGTTGTTCTTGTATACAAGTGAAACGAAAAGCAGTAGGGTATATATCAGGAATTGTAACAGGAGATTTGTATGTACAGCAGATTCGGTTGTATTATTAAAACGGATATCTTTGTTCGATCACAAGTACTACTTATATACATAATGAATCGGTGGTTCCAAAAGGTGTAGCCTTTGGATATGATTCGGTTATTTTGAACCATTGCACCGATTACCTTTCTAACTTCTTAACTAACTATTCTAACTGCCATTATATCGAGTTTGTTGGCCTACGGCCCAATACTCGAATCAAACCGGCCCTTTATTCTTAAGTTATAATATGCTATACTTTAGTTTAGTTGACATTTGTCCAACAGGTTTGTCATATTCCATCACCTTTCCTGTAAAGTATAAGTAAAAGAAGTCATTAGTTACAGAGTGATAAGCTTTGAATCACTATCACTGTGTCTTTACTATATTTCTTAATGATCAGCATACTATTAGGACCGCTTGATTAGATTGAAAATATGTCCAGGGCAAATGCTTTAGTAAGTAGTAACTAGTAATTAGTAAGTTGCTTGTTTAGAAATGAGAGGTGGATGTTAACACCAAATATGTCAAGGGAAAATGAAGTCTTAAATCAAAGTATTTGGTTCTCTGTCAAAAGAAAAAAAGAAAAAAAAAACAGAGCCAATGTTTTTCATATATTGCGAGAACATCTGTGGGAACGCAAATTGATAGGAAGGAACTTGGACTCACCATCTTTCATAACAAGCACCATTGACAGTTGGTATTCTGTAGGCTACTGTTATAACTGTGCACTCTTTAAACTCTTCACAAACTGTTTTCTGTATAATAGTGTCTGTCTTGAGGCTGTGGCTTCGTCAAGTACCAGTATCTTTCGTCTCTTCAAAAGAGCTGTTCCAATGCAAAATAGTTGTCGTTGTCCGGAACATGTATACTACGAGCTCTGTTAATTACAATTAGTTTGATATTTGAAAAACTACGAACACGTATATTAGGAGCTCGAGTAATCTTAATAATAAAGAGGATCGAGTTTGTAAACTTTAGTGTAATATGTGATCCTATTTTTAGAGGTGCAACTGTTTACACTGCTCTCAGACTGTCTGTGCCCTGCACAAATGTGAAAGTAGATAGTAACAAACCAACTACGTCTATTTTATTAAGAGTAATAAAATTATTTATGTCGCATCAGTTTGTCAAAATTCTGTTTAAAGAAATTATAGTCTAGCTCTACACGAGGTTATGTATGCAATTGGATTATATGAACATTATTATAAAATACAGAGTAGTGATTTGTAAGCTTAAAATGTCAACTTAAATAGTTAATCGTTTAATACATGAATTATGTATCTTCTTTCTGTTATGTTTATCATTGATTTTAAACAAATGTCTTCATCATATTATTAAATTGATTTACACCTAACAAATTGAACCCGCATATTATTTATTTATTTATTTATTTATTTTGAAGTAGTAGATCACGTATGCTTCCTGTAGATATTACTAAGATAAACGACCCAAAAATAAGTGATTTAAAGCAAAAATGTATAGTTCGTTACTTCGTTTGGTTTAATTTTACGATTAATCACAACCTCTGTATCCGAATTAACCGAAACCAAGCAAATACCTATATTACCATTTAACTTTGATCATGTTATTATAATATAATATTTAAATTTAAATAGTAATTTTGATCATCAACATGTATGCGTTCCGACTAAATAAGTGTTTGATAATGATAACCGAACTACCAATGGTCCAATACCCCCACTTTATACCTACAAAATTTATAACTTGATTTTTCTTTTATAGGGTATATTTTTTATGATATAATTTTTATTTTTTGTAGTTTTAAACGAAAACAATTTTAAATATAACAATATGTGAGGGTTTTTTTCTTTCTTTTCTTTCGGGACAACAAGCTTACAATCTAACTTGCACACTATTTATACGGCCTAACATACACACACACTATTTACAACTATTATAATTATTAGGGGTGTTCACGGTTCGTTCGATTCAATTTTTTTTGACAAAAATTGAATTGAACCGGATATTTCATTTTTATAATTATCAAAAGCTTTTGGTTTCTGTTTATCTATGATTTGGTTTTTTCGATTTAGATTCAGTTATTTTGATAATAACCGATTTTAACACACTTAGTCAAATATAATGTAGCAACAGTTCAAAATTTATTTGAAAAAGCAAGTTAGATACACAACTTTATGGTAGATATAGTCGATTATGTATTTATTTTTAAAGTTCGTGGGTTGATGACATCATTAAAAAACTTAATATAATTTATTACTAGTTTGTCTAGTATATATAAAATAAAAATATCTAATTGATTAGTAATTAAATATTTGTCCGGTATTGATTTTTAGGTAACACCCGAACCGAACCATTTCGGTTATTGCATTATCAAAAATCAAACTATTGGTTTCGCCTTCGGTTTGGTTTTTTCGATTAGATTATTTTGACTACGATTCAGTTTTTCATTTTTTGTGCTCACCCCTTTTAAATATGTACGCTCAATGCCTCAAGTGAGCCTTAAACTTAAGACTTGAACCCACAACATCATGATTGTTTGATTGGTAAGTTCCTCTCATACCGCTATGTGAAAAACTTTTTTTGTATATTATCATAATATGTGAGCTAACAAATATATAAGATAATTATTTTCTTCTTTTTAGTTATCTTTTATTTTAGTTTTACTTTGAACGGCAAATATCAAGCGCTTGTTCAAAGAATGTCTTACAAACACCACAATCTCATAATGATTTGATTTGATTTGATTACATTCATATTGATTTTTCGAGATTCATTACCTAAATTATATCAAAATCAATTCTCAGAATGAAAATCCAAATTTTGTACCAGAAGCAAACCACTCAAGTCCTTGCAACAAAAACTTAAAGATGAAGAATGAAGAGATTTACACACTTCAAATATAACTAATTACATGCTCATACTTCTCGATCAGTTTCTCGATGATCCCGCAAACGTAATCCCACATTTTGCTGTTGCAACCTTATTATAGATTTATTAGCATTGCATCTTATGAAGTCTCAGTTATTCTGAAAATAATATATGATATTTTTATTATGGTTCCATTGATAATCATATATATATATATATATGTAAGGTTATTTGGATGTGTATTTAGCTTTTAATAATCGGTTATGAGTTATCTTAAGCACATCCAAACACCCCTAGTTAAGCTATATATAAAACATATGTGGATTATTGTAGTATCACAAGTAGCAAACTTACCTAGTTAAATCAGGTGGTTTTATGTTGCGACCAGTATTCGTTAACAAGCTGTGCGAATAAGGAAGCTGGTTCGTTTATCAGTTTTGTAGGTTTCTCATACTCCATCACTTTTCCTGTAAAGTACAAGTAAAAAAAAGTCGTTCATTACAGAGAGATTAGCTTTTGAATAATTATCAGTTTATCACTATGTTTGTTGTTCTGTTTTCTAATGATCAGCATGCTTACAAAAAAGGCTTTTAATACCGTTGAGTTGAATAATACTTAGCTATGAGTTGCAAACAAACCATTTATTTTAATGACAAAAATATAACTTATGCAAGAATAAACTGTTTTGGGCAAACCATACCGACTACCAAGTATCATGGTTGTTTTGCAATTTGCATTTGCCACATTTGTTCTTTTTCATGAAAACAAAGGGTAGTTTGAAACGAAAAACCAAGAATAAATGATTTCAAAAAATAGATCCTTTTATTTTCTGAATGTCAAGATTGTTGGTTGTTAGAAAGATCGATAGGAAAGAATTAGGACTCACCATCCTTCATAACAAGCACCATACTGCAGTCTATAACAGTTGGTATTCTGTGGGCAACTGTTATAACTGTACACTCTTTAAACTCTTCACGAATGGTTTTCTGTATAATAGTGTCTGTCGCATTGTCGATCGATGCTGTTGCTTCGTCAAGTACCAGTATCTTTCGTCTCTTCAAAAGGGCTCTTCCTAAGCAAAATAGTTGTCGTTGTCCCAAACTCCAATTCGAGCCATCTTGCACAACTGTATTTAGCTTGTTATATATCCTCCCAATTTTTAGTCTAAACAACTCGTAATACCATAAATCGGTAAGTTGAACTTGTTACCTAGTGAGTCCAACCCCTCTTTTTTATCTTCAATCGCCTCTCGAAGTTGACATTTTTCAAGAATCTGCATAAGAAGACACTGAATGGTTAGCTTTTACTAATACTCTTGTTTAATTAGTTTGAAGTCTTGAGCTGTGAAATACCTTCCATAGCTCATGATCACTATGCTCTGATAGTGGATCAAGATTATATCGAACTGAACCGCTGAATAAAGTTGGTTCTTGTGGGATGATTCCAAAACTTGATCTAAGGTCATATAGACCAATCGAAGCGATATCTAGATCATCTATAATGATCCTTCCATCTGTAGGTTCAACTAGTCGAAACAAAGCACTAATCAAAGTCGTTTTCCCACTGCCCGTTCTGCCTACAATTCCAATTTTGTGCCCTCCTCCAAATACACAATTAATTCCTTGAAGAACCAAAGGTGAATTCGGTTGATATCTGATCTGCAACATACACACAACCAAATATTCAGTAAGTCTTGAAAACTTATACATGAAAAATAAGTTGATATTTTACATACTTTGAGATTTTCAATGACAACTCTACCGGTGCTTGGCCAATTTGGTGACGGTCGACTGGATTCTATGATTTCTGGTGCTTCACTACGAATATGCATGTATTGTTCTAGCCTTTCGACAGAGACTATCAGATTTGATAGCTGACACTGGAATTGGACAGAAATAACAAGGAAAACATTCAATGAAAGACCATACGAAAGAGACATTCCAATGAGTCCTGTGATCACAACGTCGTTTGTTATTACACAAATATCGTTGTTTTATAGTACTGTTTGAGTTTTTATGGTTAAAAGTCACTAATTACCTGAGTCAGAAGCTTGAAATGGAAGAAAAGTTATCGCTAGAGCAGAACTGGAAACAACAAGCGCACATAGTATTTCTAGACGCTGGATCAACCACTCGTTTGCTGAAAAACTATGAAAGTATGGACTTGCATTGCCATCAATAAGGTGCAAATGCTCTAAAAAGAAACGGTCTTCTTCTCCAAAAGCTCTGATGGTAACAGCTCCAGCAATCGACTGTGCTAGATGGCTAGCAACCAATGACTTGCTCGTGCCGTCTAATCGCATCAACTCCTTTGCAGAAGCGTAGTAATATTTCTGTGTGAAACAAATGTAGAGTTGGAGAACATACATACATTCTATTTCGTCCTTGATGTAACTTACGTAAAATAGAAAATTTCAATTAATCATATATCATGTTTTACCTGTAACAGTATTGTTAGATAAACCGTTGGAATGATGACAAACAAGCTCGGCCAAGTTAGGAACGCCAAGACTCCAAAGCTAAAGTATGTGTTCATTGTTGTGCCTACACCAATCGTAAACTTCATTGCCAACTCAATGTCAACAACGCTAAGATCAGAAGACACCTGACAAAAGTGAATTCGTAAGTTTTGTTGTAGTTCATTTGAGCATGACAATATGCATGAGATTAGGAAAAATAGACTTACCCGACTGATGATCCTTCCTACAGGTGTTGAATCATAGAAAGACATTGGTGCTCGGAAAAGGGACTTTATTAGCTTAAAGAAAACTACTATTGATGTTTCAATTCCTAGTTTATAAACAAAATAAGATCTCCCTAATAGAAAGAACGTCATCACGAAAGCGATGATCATGTATACTAGCAACATATTTGTTTTTTTGATGCTATAATTCTGAACTTCCTTAGCCAACCACAGATTCTGCAAGAACTGTCCAATTATGTACAAGATATGCAATAAAACAGACAGATAGAAGTAGAAGTAGCCATTGCTCTGACCAAGATACTGTTTGTATGGTCTTAAGCCGGTGTCCCCTGCTTCTCGTTCTTCTTTCTTTATAAGTTGTACTCCTAGTGATGATTCTATCACTTCTTTTGTGTAAGTTTTCTCGATTTCTTGATTTGGGTTTTTAGATATTTGTTGAGAACCATCAGCTGCTTTATTATCTGAACCATTAGCATCGCTAAGTGCAAGGACAAGGTTTTGGAACTCTTTACAGGATTCAAGCAATTGAGCATAGGTTCCTGTTTTCACAATTTTTCCATCTGCCATCAACTGTCAAACAGAATCACCAGCATTGTAATACTCGTCATTTGGAAGAAATAAAAAAAAAAACAACTAGTATGTGAAGTGATGATTCATTAGCTAACCAAGATGTCATCAAAAGCAGGCAGAAAATCGACTTGGTGAGTTACAAGTAACACCGTCTTGCTTGATAGTGCTTCCATAATGTACTCCTACCAAATAAAGAGTGTTAAGAAATTATACGTTCTTTTACATCAGAAATGGACATGAAAATTGAAGGACGATTACGTTGAATAAACTGGATGCAGTATGCGCATCAACCGCACTGAAAGGATCATCCAACAGGTATATATCTGCGTCCTGATATAATGCACGTGCAAGTTGCACTCGTTGTTTCTGTCCACCACTGAGGTTTACACCTCTTTCCCCTATAATTGTTTGATCGCCAAATGGTAGCATCTCAATATCCTTTACTAGTGAGCATTTCTTAACTATCTCTTCATACTTTTCATCATCCAATAATGATCCAAATAGTATATTTTCTCGAATTGTCCCTGTTTGAATCCACGTTGTTTGTGAAACATACGCCACCTTCCCATTAACTTGAACCTGAAAAATATCCAACATGTTGTTATAAACTTTTAACATGTAATTTGTTATAAAGAACATAGATAATAGACATAATTTGATCTATAATAGAGACTTACCGTTCCTTTTATGCTAGGAACCTCTCCAAGAATGGCTGATATGAGAGTCGATTTACCTGACGCAACCTCCCCACAGATAGCCACTTTTTCACCGGTCAAGATTTCAAGATTTACATCTGTTAATGTCAGTTTTGAAGAGTCATCATTCCATGAAATCCTTTCGGTTCTGATTATTACCGATTGTTTTCCTACATTTACATTATTCTTTTGTTCTTTCTGCAACTCGGAAGCATCTAGAAACTTAAGAATTCGAGTTAATGCAACTCTTGCTTCAATAAACACAGATGCAACATCAGAAATGAGCCTTATAGGCTCCTGAATGATCCTTATCGTTGCCAGAAATGTGAAAACATTACTGGCTTCAAGTGGAATGCCTAGCAAATAACACGTATAAAACGTTGTAACTGCTACAATCGCAGGAGAGGACCAAAAAAGAATCAAATAGAGGCATCTTTGTGCTAGAATAGATGATAACCAAATCAGTTCTTCATTTCGCAACTTTTCAGCTACCTTCCTGAAATGTGTCTCCCAGGCATACAATTTCAAAACCTTCATGTTTGAAATGGCCTCTGTTATAGCCTTCAATCTCCAGTCTTGTGCTCCCATGAGATTCGTTAGGTATTTATGTTGCAACTTACCTAATGGAAGATTTCCTAGAACCGTTAAGATCACTACGAACAAAGCTCCAAATGTTGCTACTCCAATTAAAAAGTAGATTATAAATATCCCAAGACATATCTGTAGACCAATCATCCATATCTGATGAAACCAAAAGGGGAACTCGCCAAGTCTGTTTGCATCCACAGTTGCGTAGTTCATGATTTCACCTGAAGAGTACTGCAATCTAGCGTCATTTGATAAACGTAGTTGTTTCTGATAAATGGCTGCACATAGCATAGATTTCACCTGCAGCCCAATGAGTCTAGTCCGAAAGTTTAATTGTCTCTCTGATATTGATTCTAGACATTTTGCTAAAAATAGTCCTAATGTGAGAAAATAACCTTCATGCTCAAAGCTTTGTTTCCCTTGGCATACCTGAATGAAAGCTTGAAGAATTAAAGGTCCAGAAGCCAAAGAGAGTACCTTTATTAGTGCAAAGAACCCTGTGATCACGAGCTCTTTTGATTGCCAAATAAACAACGTCGACAACATAGATGGATCACCATGATCATTAGAAATATTTTCTTTTCGTTTCTGTAGCGTCTCCATAAATCTTGAATAACAAGTTTCCGCTCTCTCTTCATGTCGCAACTTTGGGATATCATTTGCATCAATAACTTTACTTTTTCCTTTCATCAGCAACGGGTTTAACCACCAAAATGTGAACTTACTTAACGTTCCAGCTTCAGCCATTGGGGTAACATTTTCGTTTGGCTCAGATGGTGCATTAGGTTGAAGAGGTGCGTAAAGCGAACTACTCTTGACATTCATCTTGTTTTTGCTCGAGGAAAACACAAAGGAAGATAAAAACTGCACCCGAAAGTCAACAGATTTGGCACACCCTTTTTTTGTTGCACAATATATAGCTTCCCTAATCAACCAGGGAAACAGAACAAGGTTACATATTAACATCATCTCCATATACGACTGTTAGGAATTGCAGCGAAAAGATCCAACTAACAACAACTAATTGTTAGCAGAAAACAAACCCATAATATTCGTGTGATTGAGGTTACACCCACAAACAATAAACGGACATGTAATTGCTAACCTAGCAATTAAAACAAAGCAACAAGATAAACTACGAACAATACGACACACGGATATAACGTGGTTATGTCTGATCTCCAACTTGGAGATCAGTTTAGTTCACAGGTCCAAACTAGAGAGTATTTCTTTATTATTTTCGAACCAGAGATTACAATTGGTTTGTTTATATAGGACACAAGAAACTTAGACAGCAAAAAACTGCCACTTTTGCCAACACAAAATATCGTTTCGCAATCTCTATACATCATGTCGCAATTCTCTCCGAAACCACAAATCACGACGCGGTTACACCACTTTGCATCACGATTCTTCTCCCGAAAAAAACTCTCATTTTTCTACTTCGTTAAGATTTACAAATCCTAACAACTCCTACACAATCATTAAAAACGTCGACAAAAATAGCAGCCAATATCATTTGATATTGACTGCCAATCTTCGCGACTACAAATTACTAAAGCAAATGAATAAGCACGTAAACAAGAACAGTACATAATTCAAACATAAAAAAAAATTACGAAACATTCTAGCATATTGCTAGGGGAATTACATATATACTCAAGTTAAGTTGAATAATTATATATTTTACCAAAGCATAGGTGTACGATATATAGAGTACAATAATTTCAATGAATGTAATATGTAATTATCTTATTTAATTTGAATATAAAATCCAGTTCAATAATAGTTTCAAATGTAAGAAAACACCGTGCTACCAAATACCTTGAAAGTTGACTTAAGTGCACGGAGCTAATCAATGGACTATCGAGTGCCCACTAATTACTTGGCATACTTATCGAAGCGTAAATTTTATTCAGATAAGACAAAATTTGTGACACAAAATTTGAGCTTCTTGCATGTCGTTAAGTTTGTACCTAGAAAGTCGACCATCAAACGACCTCACGACCATGATAATAAAATTATGCCAAGTTAAAAATTAAAAAAAAGGTACAGTGAAAGAGATAAAACAATATATGGCACTAGATATCAATTATAGTAACTCCATTTTAACCTTTCTTTTTACGTCACTTTTCCAAAAGCACCCACGAAATATCAAATATACTAACTAGAGTGTCACAAATAATCAAGAATAACTCAAATTCGAAACTTCTTCAACCACCTGAACTCAAATAACCCGAATTTAAATAACTGAAGCCTTATTTGAATCGAGTTACAGATAAATATTTTAAATTCGGGTAACCCAAATCCCAAATAACCAAACAAATTATTTAATATGCAAATATAACTGCATATAAGTTATTTATGATTTATAAGAATAGATCTATATATAATATACATATAAATTATATATGATGATTTATATAAACTATTAGTGTCATTTTGTAAAGTTTAAATTGTAAAAATTTAAGATATCATCTTATTCGGGTCTATATACACTAAAAAGGTTGACTTAAACCTGAATAACCCGAACGTAAATAACTTGCACCTTATTTAATTTCGATTTACAGGTTTCAAATAATTTAATTGATAACACCCATATTACTAACAGAACTAAAAAAATATTATCTAATGTAAAAAATACTCCGTAAATATTATCAAAAGCCCCAACCATCACAAATTAGTTTTTTTAAAAAATGTTTTTAAAAGGAGAACTGCATTGCGACATAAAAACCATTGTACGATCTGACCAAAAGTACCGTAAAGGTAGCCAGCAATACATACTCAAGTGACAAATGAGACCCCACCATCCAAAACTACCCGCGTAAAATGTAACGTTAGGTACCAGTAAATTGTTCTCAACCACTTGTTCAAAAATTACAAAGAAAAGTGAATGATAAAACCCATAAATACCTTATTGAAAAATTACAATACTATTAGAAATTTAAAATACAAGATTACTTGTACTCAAGATTAGAGGGTAAAGTGAAAGATGTTTGACAAATTGAATAAGTTCTTTTGATTTTAAGCGATCATGGTTAGATACACGCGATCTTCTTTGTTATTCATGAAAATGCTAGATCAAAGTGGACGACACGTGTCAACATGCCTTTTATATGTGATCACCAATTTAAAGTTTGATCGCGTTAAATTATTTCGATTGATCACCAATTTAATGCCTTTATATGAAAGGCGATCGAGTTTGATTGCAAGTCAGAGACACGTGTTAACATGCTAACGGTTAGATTTCGCAATTTAATTAATTTGTTAAAAAGGTAAGTCAAAAGACTATTACCTTAAATAACTTTGATCGATAAATGAAATTTATGATTTTTCAAAAATATATCTTTGAATAAAGTTAATTAGATTTAATTTATTTGCTATTTGTTTTAAACTTAAAATTTTATTTATTTTATTTCTCTGTTTTGTAAGCATCTGTCAGACAGTCATCGTCGACATAATTAGGTGCACTATTATTAATAGAAAGCCAGCGCCAGTGGATACTTTAATTTTACTTGGATTTCGTTTATGATTACAACTTCCTAACTAATTGTTGTTTGTTCAACTTTCTGAAGTTGTAGTATGATGGTTAATCAACTAAATCTTGGTCTATTACTATTTGATTTGTCTTTTAAATATGTTAATCGAACACGCTATCGAAATAATAGGGAAATGATTATATTAAAGAGAATAAAATTATATATTTTTTTATATTATTAGTAAAATATATATATATATATACGTCGAGATTAAAAATAGAAAGAATCACTCATACGGTTACTATCATAGAAAACGACTCTACGATATAAAAAGATAAACTAAGGTCATATATTATTAATTATCGAAAATATACATAAAGATCTATTACAGATTCAGCATACTAGTTAAAGTAAGCTAGACCACCATGAAATGTTTTTCAATACGATCTCTTCATTGTTTTACTTTCTATATATACGATAATCAAAGACACCGCCCGTCCGTTCAGTTTCAAATGTCCTAATTGCTATTTCGAGGTTGTCTCAAAAACGTCAATTTCATAACAAGTTTTTAAAAGATTATTGTGATATTTTATTGGTCAATCTACACACTTTAAAGCTACGTATATCTATAAAGTATACACTTAACGTGAAACGAAGCGAGTAGTATAATAAAAGTAAAATTAAAGAGCACATGTCTTTCTGGATCGTTGTAAAGATTTTGTTTTTGTTTCATTAGTAAAGGGATATAGATATGAAGTTGAATAAGGACAACCAAGTTATAATGACAAAATGCTCACTTTCTACATACTTTGTGAAAAAGATAAAGATGGAACGTATTTAATTTAGATGAGAATGAAACCTGTCGATCAAATAGCTCCAACAACCTTTAGCGACAGTTGTGCACGCAGCAAGCAATCGGTGACAGCACCCCTTTAGTTAGTAACAACTTTAGATTTAGATTCGCTGAACCCTTAGAAGCATCAAATACATATACTACAGTGGTACTTTTATATAAACAGTCACTCATTCACAGAAACAAATTGTGTGTTTTTGTTTCAGGGGCTTGTAGTGAGACTTGCATATACATACATATATATATATATATTGTGTACAAGGTTTGCACGCTTGATTTGTTATCATGCAAGTGTCAACATATATAAGGTTTGTAAATTCTCTAGTGTGGGCCGAATGATAACTTGCCACAGATACCAAATTGTTTCAACATTAAATATTACTAACAAAAATATGTTACAAGAATAATTGTGTAAAATGAAAGGGCTATTGATTTAGCTCTCCGTGAGTGGCATATAAATTAAGAGGTCGTAACGTATATATGTGAAATAAGATGTAGTTTTGTCCTTTTCTTAAAAATAATAATAATCAAGTTGTGTAAAAGTCGTAATTAACCATTGACATGTACATTATGGATGATGGATGAGTTTTTACCCATCTGTGTAGTATATTGCATTTTTCATGTTTAGTCAATTAACTATGTTAACTTAAATGTCTAACTCTTTGACCCAGTATATATATGCCCTCATAAAATTTGGCCTTTTAATAGTTTTAGTCGATTTCTTATGATCTCTATATCGCTTTCGTCAAGATTAAACTGATATGGAAAGTCTCTACTATAATGTGAAAAATTAGAATGCGTTTAATTTTGAAATATTACTATCGATTATCACAACGAGAAATCATACAATAATTTTAAAAAATTAGTGCATCGGAATGAACTCAATTTTATCCCGATCTATATAGTGTGTACTCAACTTCATTTTGGTCTATTATGTATACCGAACTTTCAATTTTGGTCTATTGTATGCATTCGATGACTTATTCATTTGGTAGCCGATTATTTCAACGACGTGGCATTGTATAAGTCTCTGAATCAAATACACACAATAGACCTACACTGAAAGTTTAAAATACAAAATAGATTAAAAGGAAGTTAGACACACACTATAGAGATTGTGCTAAAGTTAAGTGGATTTCTATCCACTAATCTCGTAATTTTAAGCCAATAATAAATGAAATAAAGAAACTAAAACTCAAATTTTTTACGTGAAATTTTTTTCAAAAATAATAAAAACTGTGAGACCCTTGGTCAAGTTTAAATATGTATGTATGCGTGAAGACCGAATATTAAATAGGTTATTTGTAGTCTGACCCTTTGCAGTATTTCTTAATTATTTGTAGTATTTATTTTGGTTGTGAGTTCAAAACTCATTATAAGAACGCATAATTGTAGTGTTATAATTACTTTGACGTATGTAAAACTAGAATCGACTACACAAAGAATGTTAGAATAAAAAATATACTGAAAACTTAATAAAACGCAAAATGTGTTCGAGAAATTCAAAATGATCAGGCTTGAATACTATAATGTAACATCTAATATTTTTGAGCTTATGGCAGGGGAATGCACACAACTTTTGGCGGATGTCTATTGTATGCACTCAACTTTACGGGAGTGCATTTAATGTATCTAACCGGAAAAAATGTTCATTCGACGTAAGGAACCTGCTACGTCACCGGTAAACACCACGTCATCATCCACGTCATCGTCCACCTGGCGCCGGTCATCTTCTTCGGTCAAATTCCAGTCATCTTCTCCTACTAACATTCTTGATTTTTTCTCCCCTAAATAACCCTTTTTCTTTCCCTAACAATTTTGATGAATCTAAACCATTACTCAACTCCATGTCACAAAGGAACAAACTTTGAATTAGGGGAAACAACCCAAATCATTGCAGCAGAGTTAGGGTTACTATTAAGATTAGTGTTTATGATATCAATTGAAGTGTTGATTTGATTATTATAAGATTTTATTATAAATTAAGGAATCTAGGGTTTTAATTTAAGGTACTAATTACCAAATCCCATATAGGGTTGTTCCAAGAATTTACAATTCAAAATATCTTAAACCATCACAAGTTAAATTATTTCTCCTGAGTTACATTGTCACGCGAAGTACCAGTTCAACCTACACACATTCAAGCCTACAATTCAATTTCAATTCAAAACTTGAACTAAAATAAAAAAATGAAAACAAATACTGTGAACTTGTCATCATCAAAAAAATGTGTGAGTCACACCAGTAGCAAGAACCGCTATATTTCCCAAACACCCATTTCGACTTCTTCAAAATGCAAACTTTAATCTCCATTATTTTTTCATAAGAATCTTGAAAATTACACAAACCACAAACGCTTTTAGTCTTAGATTCAGTAGTAATCAAATTCATCATCAAAATCTTTTCTATTTTATTTTGATCAAAAATGGGGTTTCTTTCATGGTATTTAAGGATGCTTGATATCTGCCCGATCATTACATTGAATCAAAGTTTGTAATGGTTTAGATTCATCAAAATTGTTAGGGAAAGAAAAAGGGTTATTTAGTGGTGAAAAAATCAAGAATGTTAGTAGGAGAAGATGACCGGAATTTGACCGGAGAAGATGATCTGCGCCAGGTGGACGATGACGTGGTGTTTACCGGTGACGTAGCAGGTTCCTTACGTCGAATGAACATTTTTTCCGGTTAGATACATTAAATGCACTCCTGTAAAGTTGAGTGCATACAATAGACATCCGCCAAAAATTAGGTGCATTCCCCTGCCATAAGCCGAATATTTTAGAGTACTTGTTAATTCTTCGGTTGTTAGATCCAAGACAAATTACAATCAAACAATTAGTCATTTAATGTATATGCAAGAAAACCTTACTTGATCCAATGCATTATCAAAGATCGATCGCAACTTTTTAGTCTAATGATTGTGGAGTTAGCTCTGATAGGTATTAAGACAGTTAGACACCAACTGCATTTAAGTTATTTAAGAAAAATATGTGTGTCCCGTCGGTTTTTTATTATTGTGTCTAAACAATTTATAGTCTCAACAAGTTTAATGAACAAGTATTGTTAAATCATTAGTTTGTATAAAGACTCGAACAAAATTAGTATACGTGTGATATTACATAACACTACTACATAAACAGGCAACATATACGGATTTTTACGACGGAAATCACATAGTGGCAAATTTGGACCTAATGCGACGCGTTGCCACATCTTTGCGACGAACATGGAAGAAAAAAGTTCAAACGTTTGACTAATTTCTGTGACAACCTTCGAGTCAAATTCTCGACAACACGTAAAAGCTTGACTAATTATTCAAATAGTTGACTAAATATTCAAACCTTTGAATAAGTTTTGTGACGAATTCGTGTCAAGTTTGTGACGTTTAGATAATAATTGGATTCCAGTAAACACCTGATGTAAAAATAAAAATTGTGAAAATATTTTTCCTTAGTTTATTTTTAGTTGTGAATTTTTAGTTTTTCGCTTCACATAAAATTTTAATTGTGGAACATTTGTTATTTATTTTGCTTCATAGAAATTTACAAAGGAATGAAGTTGTATTTTCTTTTTTTGCTTTACAAAAACTTTTAACTAGGAACCTTTATTTTATTTTCGTTCACAAACTTTTTTAATTGTAAATGTTTATTATTTTTTGACTTCACGGAATAATTTACGATCGGATCGGGTTTTAGCTTTTGACTTCGGGTTTTGACTTAATTTTGGGGGAAAGCAAAGGAAGGTACAAAATGAACTTTTTATAGAAGTTAGAGCACGTTTTTCATTATTGAGAACCCTCTCAAACCCTAACATACTCAATTACAATCATTCCATCATCTATTCCAACCAAAAAAAACCCTAATTCATCATTCCATCTCCAATCGTTCATCCCATATCTCGAGTGATTCAATCATTTACCCCTCAAAATTTGAAGATTGAGATGAGCAACTAACCCCATGTTATCTCTCTCGATGAATGATTTTTGTTAACTTATTTTGATAAACTCTATTTCCATTCATGTAAACGTTAATCATTTGATTATTATTAATGCATTTGTATTGATTATTTGTTCAACAAAGTTAATTGAATTGACTGACTGTAAGACATTTTATTGCAAATCGAAGACTCGTACCAAGTTTACTTAGTTTAAGAATTAAGACGAATTATGTGGTAAATATAATGTGCACCAAAGATTATTTATTTCAATTGATACATAATAAATCTACGTGGTTTGGAACAAATGGTTATTAGAGTTTATTTAATTAATTATATGACTATCAAGAGTCGGGTGGGATTACTTTTCTCCACATTTGAATCACTTTGCAATTTAATTTGTTTTCGAACATTTAAACTAGTTGTTAAGTTTTTATAATTATTATTGAAAGTAGTTATTGGTTATTTAAACTCAAATCAAACTCCATAAATGTACTTTTATTGTTTAAACTTAATTATAACCACATACTTTTTGTAGATTCGGTAATCACTTACTCTATCTAGCATTAGGTATTTAGGTTTATTTTTTATCAGTACTTCGACGCCGTTCAATACACACAATGAAACAAAATGAAGTTAGGTACATATTATTAAAATTGCACTAAAGTTAAGTGTATTCGAAAACACTAATCCCTTTGTTGAATGTTAAGTGACTTAAAGATTGGCTCTTGAACAAGAACAAGACGAAGAAAGAATTAAGCGAGAGAGAAAAATCGACCCTTGACCAAGAACGAGATAAAGAATGGAGAAGGAGGAAGAATAGTTAAATATTGACCAAATATTAACCGTAAGCATAGTACTTGATAGATACTTTAGATAATGAGATTGTCACGTTTGTTGAATGTTGTTGTTGGAAATTTATGGTTTTCTAAATACTTTTAATAATATCTATGCATTTCATAAAATTATGTGTTGATTTTAGTATATAGAATAATGGCACCAGAACGAGTAGAAAAAGTTGCAAAATCAGGTTCTTATCGGTTATGCATTATTTTGCAATGGAAAACTAAAAGATTGCTACAGAATTTGTATATAATTCGACATCGCAAATCAGTTGCTAACCATGACTATGAGAAAATCCGTCACTAATATTTATATCACAAGTTTTAATAATAAGTGGTTTTTGTATTATTTTTTTGAACTCAAGCTTTCAACCAATTTCCGACGGCCTATATCTATCACAAGTTTAATTATCCGTAGCAACCGTCGTAGCAAATGGCAACTGCCACGACTTTTTTAATGACAACTAGTTTCAATCGCAAGTCAGTCGCAATAGTCCTGCTGCAAGGAATTAATGACTGATTAGTCCGTCGCAATAGGTCTTTTTTGTTGTAGTGTAATTTGTGAGATACGATGTAGGTCTACATTTTTAACCAAAGATAGACAGTCTTTTCGTCTCAATTAGAGTGTTCACGTTATTATCTTGGGGTGTCTCAAAATAAGTGTCAATTTTGATGTTTAATCGATCAAAAGAGACTTTAGTGAATATAGATGATATTTTGATTGATGAAAAG
Organism: Logfia minima; assembly: GCA_963921325.1. NCBI lineage: Eukaryota > Viridiplantae > Streptophyta > Magnoliopsida > Asterales > Asteraceae > Logfia > Logfia minima. The sequence goes on from OY992773.1 coordinate 23,034,190, forward strand.
TAAATTTAGTGGACAGTTTTAAAATTAAAAGTACACTTTCATATGAACGAATAGAGTATAGGATAAAAAAAAAATTATGTAAAGGTCTTAATTATTCATTGAAATGGGATGATGGATGACTTTCACTCATGTTAATTATCTTTTTCTTGTTCAGGTAATTAAGTTTAATTGTCTAATTATTGGACCGGTTATCAACGCCGGACATTAATGGCAGGGAGGTCCGCGACCCCTTAAAAAACTGACATAGACTCGTTATAATGAAATTTTGATATTTTGAGCTGAGTTGTTTAGATGGAGAATTCTCGCGGACTTTTTTTTGTCGCCTTTAGAAAGATAATAATTTACAAACAGCTACTACGGAATTTTTTTTTCTTTCTTTTTTCCTTAAAGGTAGAAACTAACATACACCGTATTATAAATATATATATATATATTAATTTATAAATATATATATATATGTCTCATCCTGAAACTTGAACTACAAACTTCATAGTTGAAAGGACACTTCGATACTGCTACTCTGATGACCCTTTTGATAATAATCACTATAGATATATACATTTTTTATAAATATATACATTTGTTCAAATTCAAACCTAAATGTATAAATTCAAGATTAGAGTGTCACCTCGATATCTCCAAATAAATGTCCGTTTGATAGAGTCCACACTGAATTGTTTTCGTTTCTCTATGATCAGGTTGATATTGTAAGATTCTACTATAATATTCTATAGTATTTTTTGTATGTTGTAATACACACCAAATACGAAATGCAAAAAATTAACAAAATATTCATATATTTTTATTTTTTTTAAACTGCGAATTCATTTTAACTTAGACCTCTTCCAATGGAAGAAGCTTCATTCATGCCACATCAGCACCACGTCAACACTTCTTCAGAAAGATTGACCAAAGACTAAACCGTGTCAACAGAAGAAAGGTTCTTCAGAAAAATTGGACCCACCATTTACCAATAATAATTTTCTAAACACACAAAATATTAAAAAAAAAAAAAAAAAAAAAAAAGGAGATGGCCCCACATGTTCGCGTCTTTGGCCATCTTGAAGAAGCTAGAAATAAAAGACGGAAGACAAAGGACGGCGTGAAGACGGATACTACCAACAGAAGATGTGGAGAAAGCAAGCAAGGACAGGAGAAAGATCCTCGCGTTGGCAGCAATCTTAGAAGCCTAGCAAAATGTTAGGAAAATGGAGAGTTACATCAGAAGCACAAAGTCGATGGATCACAGAGGCAATCCATATAATTTACATTATATTTTGAGCTACTATTCAAAATCCATAAAAATGACAATTTGATTTCGAGACGGATATACAAGGGGACAACTTTTTAGTTGTCCTTTTCTAAATTTTAAATTATGGTAAAAACAAAATTTCTAAAAGTATTAGTTATGTTTTTTTTAAGTTTTACCTTATAAAAATAAAAAAAGAATTAAAAAATTATTTTTTTACCCTCGGTAAAGTTAACTTTACACTAATTTTTCGAGAAAAATTAAGTTCAAAGAGAATAACCAATACATACCGCAACAAATTTTGTATTTTATGGTGATCTTTTTAGCAGTTTACATCTAGAGGTCGTCTAATTAATTCAAAAGGAATCAAAAATAAGAGTGGTCAAATTGAATGTGATGCATGTCATATTAGAAAAGTGAAGACAGTTTGGAAGAAAGAGAAACATGTGAGGAAGAAGTGAAGTAATCTTCAAAAGTAAACAATTGGAACATTATGCCCAAAGAGTTGTACATTAAAGGATGTGGTAGTAATTGAGTCAAGTATAAATCTATAGCAATAAGGTGAGTCTGTGAGGCCTAGTAAATGAGTATGTATAGTTTTGTTGTACAATGTACAATAGGCCTAACTCTCTCGAGTTGTATTGTAATGTGGTGTTGTCATGAGTTTAATAATAATATTCCAATCTTTTTCTAAAAAAAAACAGAATACGGCGTATAATATAAAAATAAATAGGATGTATCATGGAGGTGTTTGGGATTACCTCTATGCTTAAAAATTCAAAAATTGCTAGTATATTTATTTTTAAATACTTATTTTATATAATATAAATAATAAATAACGTTTATGTGAGTGTTTTAATCTGTTTGTCATATACAGATAATAATTCATATAAACAATCCAAAATAGCGAAGACTCTCATCCTATTAATAACATATAAATTAAGTGCACTACAAAGGTAATTCTCTAAAAAGAACTTCCTTTTATATATAACACTCAAGTTTTTTTGAATGTTCATAATTGATCGATCTTTTTAGCCAAAAACAATTTCACAGCGATGGAGCATCAAAACGAAAATTCTTAGTTTGTCATTTAGTTAAATATCACCTATTCTTACTTCCCCTTTCTCAATATCGCTTTCTTGCACTTAATTCACAAAGCTAGCTATCATACACACATTAGGCTGTTTAATTGGTGGTAAGAGCTCATTCAGAAAAGGAAATATTACTTATGATGTAAAACCAAGCTTCTTATATTGTGTTTGTATATAGAGATGGCATCAAACATCACCCTCCAAGCAAATAATGGTACGTGCCACTCAAAGTTAAAGCTACCACACACATAAAGAAAGCAAACTGCAAATGGTCCATCTAGATCCACTTAAAGCTAAACTATACAGTTAAGTCAGTTATATATCTGAAATATCAAATGGTCATTGTTCTAACAGTATTAAGGTTACATGTTTACAATGAACTTGTGGTTTCAACTTTCGAAATTGAGACAAATATAAATTTCGTAAATAAGTGTATATATTTATGATAGTTGTGTAATTATTTGCTTTTAAATAAAATATAAAAAGTGAGCTCGATTTAACTATATAAGAAGTTAACCCTGAAATATATTGAAATCCTTTGAAAACCTTTTACATATATTGATAATTGATCATGTGGAATGTGATATTAGATGATCCAAGTGCTCAAAGACAAATGTTCGATACACATGTGATAATATGTATTTTCTTTTTCATAGTATATAGAACTGATACCTACTTCAAAACCTAAATGGGTATAACCATTTAAAATCAAGGCATTTGATGTAGATTTTGAAAATTAACAAGTTTAAATGTGCAATGATCAAGGCTTAAGAATGTGTATTGATTTATAGTGTGAGTTCAAATCTCGTCATAGATATGGATAGTTTTTGCGTTATAATTATTTATCTTTGAAAAACTACGACTAACATAAAGAATGCTAGAATATGCAGGATTATCGAAATCAAAATGCCTACATGGTATCTACTAAATGATCGGGTTTAGAAACTTTAATTTAACAGCTGATATTAGTAGAGAAGGCGTGATTCTTTTGGTTGTTCGACCGGAAGAATCTTTTGTATTTTGATACAGGACAAACTACAAACAAATAATTAAAAATCATCAAATGCAAGAAATTTACTAGTTCCTTTTATTTATCGCAATCTTTCTTCACTCTTGTCTCATGATTGTGGAGTTGAATAATCATTTGTAAAGATGAAAAGTTAAGCCTTAGCTTGTAACCTTTTTGGTTTTGGAGAAGGAAACATTTAGAAGTTATACCCAAGTCAATCTCAATTGGCGTTTGGAGTCATTCCCATCGTTGGTGAATTAGTTAGTTGGACCAGTATTGGTAATATAATTAGACTTAATCGGGACTATAGGTATTTCAAGTTAAATTATAAAATGAGTTAGTGAATATAGAGTGCACACTTGTTCAAATTTGCTTGGATCGTCACAAAATGATACAGTCAAGTAGTCAAGGGGCAATCTCCTTGTGGGGGTCTAGGGGTCAAACACCCTAGTCGGGTTTGAAATACATTAATCATTGTGCATGTTCGCAAAATGGTATATCTTTTGGTTCCTGCCAACATATTCGTTTCAAACCTACATAATGTTTTTGATATATCAAGATGATTTGGTCTTTCATTTGTACACATGAAAACTCAACATAACATGTTTGTTTTTAACTTAGGTTCTCTACTAATACTATAAGAGCATATAGGGTGGGCCTTACGTGGCGTTGACGTTCATTCCCGAGAAAGAAGGGAGTCGGTGTCCCGCCACTCCCGACCGATGTCCGGCTTGGGACGCTGAGTTTTGACTATTTCTTTTTTGAAATTGTAATATTGTAAAAAAGAGAAACAAAAAAACCTTGAAAACACTTAAAACTTAATGGCCTCCACTCTTTAATTCTCAATTTCAGTGTTCTACTGAGAATACTGAAAACTCAATGTCACTACTCTTTGTGCTATAAGTACATCTTTGTCTTATCCCATTAAAGATTCCGTTAACACATGAAGTAAATGGTTAAAATATTTTATCGAGAGAGTGCTTTTACATGATGGACCTAAAACGATTCAACTTGAGTCGGTTTGGGGTTTGATACGAGTAAAAAAAATTTGAAAAATAATATTACCAGTAAATCTCATTTTCACCACCAACTATTTAAAGATAATGGAGTAGGAGCATTTTCAAACATATAAAAAGTAATTGCAGAAAGAAAAGATTTAAAAAAAAAAAAAAACATTTAGTTGTCAACCGTTTCCCCCAGTAAAGGGATGTATGCAAGTGAACAGATGAAATAAAAAGTCCAGAAAAGATAATGTAAGTATTTAAAACACGTGTCTAAAGACATTTTTAATGAAGAAATTGACATGTGAAATCAAGTACGTACCTGGGTACAAATCTGTCAATAAAAGAAGACAAGTCGACAGGGATAAATAGTGCCAGTAGGATACGTAAACGAGGACAGATCACATGGTTTTGTACTGGTCAATTTTGAGCTGTCGAGTAAGGAGTGCTCTATTTCTTAAGAAAAGGCCGATTTCGAAACCTGACTTATTAGACGAGAAAGAGCAGTACTCTCTGATGTACGTTCTGTCATGGCCTCCTATTCATGAGGGAGTGAGCCTCCTATTCGTGTGGGAGTGATCAGAATTAAGCCGCGTGACGGTACTCGAAAATAACAAAGGACTATTTGATTCTTTATTTGGCCAGGGAATTACAGAGACAAGGTATGTAAAATACGTATCAAACATTGAATGATTTTAACATGTTTTTAGCTATATGGATCATCACTCTTGAAATAGTAATAATAATAATAATAATAATAATAATAATTATAGTAATAATAATAATAATAATAATAATAATCATAATAATAATAATAATAATAATAATAATAATAATAATAGAATCTAGCGCACAACTTCAAGAGAATCAATAGTTGATGTTTATAACCTTGAACAAACAATTAAGGGGTTGGTTAGAATTGAATACGCAATTAAGAGACTCTTGATCATAACCGTTGGGTTAGGTGACATATCAATTCAGAGATTGTACTTTTATTAGTAATATAAAATATATAAATATCATATAATAACACATGTTTTAAATGCACTATGCCCCAGTGCCCTCATCACTGAACCACATAAATATATCATATGTCCATCTTATTTATCGTGCACTATTTTTACGCCGACACACTAATACATGTGTTTGTATAATAAATACGTTTTGGGTTTGCTGTTGGTTTGAGTCGGGTCAGGCAGTAAGTTGATAATAACTTTCCATGGTCCATAAATGTATGTGGTACACTCACTCTTTTCGGGAACCCTTTTCAAAAATAAAATTAAAAATAAATAGATGAATCATTTTGCAACGCTCAAAGTCTGCCTAAAATAAATCATGACGATATTTTGGTTCATATGAATGTTGAGGGATGGTGTGTCCAAAAGATGATTGGCCTCCTCTCATTGAGCCTATTTCTCGCCAACGCTTTTCCTTGCTTTGGTAGTCTGTGTTATTGTGTTTACTACTGAATCAGTAGATTTTGCGATGGACGACTCACATTTAGAAAGGTTAATGTTAATTTTATATGTATGTTATCTTCAAAACTGATATTTAATCAAAATCAAAAACGATGTTTATGTATTCTTCTCTACTGTTTGCCTAGCACAAGACACTAATAAATATCAACACTTTTAATTACTGAATTTGATATAGCTACTTACATATTACAACAAAAATCTTTTATGTAAGGACTCAATTTTCTCAAAGTTATAAAAAAACGTTATTATCTTCCATGACTACAACAAGATATGGCTATTAGGATCTTTTTCAGTAGCGTCCTATAAAAACATCTATTAGAACGGGTTAGTTTTTGAGTCATATAACGGTTAAGCTTATAGAACACTTTACATTCATGCCCCGATACACTAATTTAATAGGACACTTTTGCACAAGGTCTTATTATGATGCAACCTAATAGAACACTTATTATTTATGTCTTATTATATTAAGTTGTTTATGATATTTATTTATTGAGGCGCCATTGTAGTTAAACTTAATATGACACTTAATATGAATGTCCTATCAAATTAACGTTTATAAGACATTTATTTGTGTAGTTCTTATTAGAGAAGTCTAATAGGACACTTTATATTTAACTCTCATTATTATAGATTTTATAGGATAATTGATCATTTAAATCTTATCATAATATAATCTAAAAGGACATTTGATATATAGTTCTATAATATTAATATATGAAAGACACTAATTCGCTGAAACTTTATTAATAGATACCATAATTTGACATTTGGTATGTATGTTCTATGACATATTATTTTTTAACATGTTTATTTTAGAAAGGTAATTGGAAATTTGACTTATAGGTCATTACATTAAGGAGGCGTTTAATTGAAAGCTACAGAAATGGAGATTTGAGTTTGATTAATTATGAATAAAGTAAATTTCGTTATTTGTTTGCTTTTATATATAAGTATTACAACCACAAGTTTAGACATAATCCAAACCTAAGTATGGTAGTTGGTATGAAATTTTATTTTCTTTTCATGAACAATTTTCATTTGTTTGTAAAATGTAAAATGTTCAAAATTTTGTAATGACTAGTACCACAATTGTATAAGGTTTTTGATTTAATAAGGTATATGTATATATGTAAATGAACGAAACGTTTAACTAATAGTTAATGAATTTATTGACAAAAAGTTTATTTATATTCTTTTATTTAGTTTAGAACAAATATGAACATAATATTTTATTTGTTTGGTTAAATAAACCAACTCGAACATGCATCTTGTTTGTTCAATTTCATTGTATAGTTTTGATAAGCTTCATGAAGTATTGACACCATTCGATAAGATTCGTTTGTTTATGATCAAAACTTACAGCTGACTTAATAAGATTTTTTAATTATTATGAAATAATATTTTATTTTTAAATAATTTATTTCGAATGTTTTAGAAATTTTTTTAATAGTATTAAGATTTTGGGCATTATAAATGATTTATAAGCTGATCTACGTATCTAAGTTTTGATTTTATATGACTTAAGAGGAATGTTCATTAAAGTATGGAAAATTTTGAAAGTATGAAAGTACAATTATCAACCGTTGATCTTGATCAAAATAACAAAACCCCCACAAGCTTAAAAATTAAATATCTCAAAAACCGTTAGTCAAAAAATTATAAAAATTGCACCATAAAATCAGCGTTTTCTCCTCTTCGATTTAAGATCTCACAAGGTATACTTTCGACGAATTTTTTTTTTTTCCATTTTTTGGTGGGTTTTGAAAAATTGTAACACATGTGTTATAAACAAATAACTCATGTGTTACGTGCGATTACACACATGTGTTAGCATCGACTATCGCTTGTAACACATGTGATAGTCGTTGATAACACATGTGATAACCGCGGGTAACACTTTTGTTAATATATCATAACACATGTGTTAACCCACAAAAAATGAAAAAAAAAAAACAAAATTCGTCGAAAGTATGCCTTGTGGGATCTTAAATCGAAGAGGAGAAAACGCTGATTTTTATGGTGCAATTTTTATAATTTTTTAACTAATGGTTTTTGAGATATTTAATTTTTAAAAAAGTGGAAGAAAATGAGTTTTTACCACTTCGCGCATTCCTATTGGTACTTTCATACTTTCAAAAAACCTCATACTTTAATGATCTCACCTCTATGACTTAATAATAAAGATAGAAAAACATGAAATAACCTACTTTTTGATACTATAGTTTTTATTTTTTAGCACAAAATCTTTATTAATTTGCCAAGTGTCACTTGAATTATTTCTATTAGTAATCTTTTATATCTGACTCATCAAAAAACTTTTGAAAAAAATGCATAGCCTAAATCACATTCTCAATTTTATTAAAAATTATAATATATTTAAATTAAATACATCAAAATATTTAATTCTTTTTTCTTTATCAAATGAGAATAATATTGATATATATTTTTAAAAAGAGTTTAAATTAAAAAGTTAGACTAGATTGAGTTGTTAATAGAATAAAAAATTAAATTTGATTAGATTGTATAGATAAAAAGAAATAAATTATTTTTTTAATAAATTAATAGGTTGAGTTGCATTATTAACAGTGTTAGTAGACAGTCTTGCTTAAAATTTCCCTCATGAAATTTCATTTTGGCTCGCTCGTTTCCCTCCTAATTTCTTCCAAAATTAATTTGAAAGAGTCCCTTGTTAAACATCTAGTCTGCAGTTTCTCTCTCGCGCTATATCTTGTTCTATGGTATTTGCCCTTGATATTTTAGACATTTTTAGGTTCCAATAATTGTTTTAGAATTTTTAATTATGCACCATAGATTCCTGAAAAAGAAAGAAAAACAATTGTTTCAACAGGTTCGTCAATATCTTCATTAATTCTTTTGGATTTTCCCTCATATAGTTTTCACTATGATTTCGTTTTTGATTGTATTAAGTATGTATATGGATACTACATGTCGGTTGGATCTCGTATAAATATATATATATATAATATTAAAATCTAGCATTTGCTCGTATAAAGATCTTTGCTTCTACTATTAACTATTTCATACACAAAAGCAAACAACGAGAGAAATAGAAACAAAAATGGAGAAAGCAATCAAGGGATAAACCTCATCCGTCTTCAACCTCTTCTTTTTTAGAAAACCTCGATTCTTCAATTTTCGTAAGTTCAATTTTACTTCCAGTTCATCAATTTATATTGTTTGACTCGATCGAACCTCAACTTTCGTTGTTTAAGTTATATCGATGCATATGTGATTTGACAATTGATCGTATGAACTTGTTTAGAGTTTGAATTTTGATTTGATATTAGCGTTAGGTTTTGTGATTGATATTTGTCTGTAGTTGACTTTTGATATGCAAATATGACCTAATATTGTGTATGTAACACAAATAATCGTTCAAAAGTATTTAATCGAGGTGATAAATGGACTCTTGACTGATCGAATGCATTTATTTAGTTATCATGTTTCATTAGTTTGTACCATATCTTTATATCTTTATATTTATATATATAACTAAAAAAGGATATCATGGAGAAATCTTAGCCCTTCATTGTTTTTCACCATTTACGATCTAACGATCTTAATTTCTTTCGTATAATAACACATTTGACCCCTTAAATATTTGATATATATATATATTTTAATTAAAAAATAAGACTAGATATTTTTATTCATTTATAAAAATTAAAGAGTCTATAAATTATATAACAAAATCGGCCACAAAATTCATTTTATTAAAATCAAATTTATCCCGCATTATAGCGGGTCTATAAACTACATAAAGAAATCGACCAAATAAAAATTAAATTCGACTCCCATCATTGCATGTCTATAAGAAATATAAAAAACCGGTTTCCCTTAAATATTAGATATATTTATTTTAATTAAAAAATTGGACTAAATATTTTTATTCATTTATAAAAATTAAAGAGTCTATAAATTATATAAGAAAATCGGTCACAATATTTTATTCATTTTATTAAAATCAAATTTATCCCGCATTATAGCGAGTCTATAAACTACATAAAGAAATCGACCAAATAAAAATGAAATTCGACCCCCATCATTGCAGGTCTATAAACTATATAAAAAAACCAGTCACAATATTTTATTCATTTATAAATATTTAATTCGTCCCGCGTTATCGCAGGTCGATAGACTGTATAAAAAAATCAACCAAATATTATGTTCATTTATAAAAATCAAATTCGTTTCGCGGTTATCGCGAGTCTATAAATTAGCAATGATTAACATTTTTTTCTTATAATTACACTTTCGCACCTTAAATATCTAATGTATTTGTTTAAATTAAAATGTCGATCACAATATAAAAAAATTGACTAAATATTTTAAATTCGTCCGACGTTATCGCGGTATAAAAAAATCGACCAAATATTTTATTCATTTATAAAAATTAAATTCTTCTTGCGTTATTGCGGGATCTATAAACTATATAAGGATGACCACAATATTTTATTAATTTATAAAATTAAATTCACCTGATGTTATCGCGAACCTTATCGCGGATCTATAAATTAAAAAAAAAAAAAACAAAAAAAAATTCTTATAAACAATTGAAAATAGCAAATAAATAAAAAAAGGGTCAAGTTTAGCTAAAATGAATGTACAATTAAGGAATAATATTATTAGTAGCAACACAAGGAAGGTTTAAAGAGCCATCCATAGGGGCATGTGGTGTGGAAGTATGGTCTTCATGTTTTGGCATTTATCATTTGGATGGTTGATGGCAGAATGATAACGTGAGTCGAGATCCAAATGGGAGCATTAAGGTGGGTTTCGGAGGCTTCTGATATGGGACAAGATCATAAGCCATTGATCTTTACACCAAACATTGATTATTATACATGGTAATGTAATACTTATTTCCATTTTTATTTGGGTTGCTTAGTTAGCTTTAAAATGATTATTGTTTCTTGTGTGAAAACAGGAGCCAAGGTGCTACTATAATAGCCGAATGCTTCTAGCTCTTTTCCTTGCTACTGTTGAATTACTTTGTACTCGTTAAAAGATTTAATTCTGGATGATGTTATTATTTGGTTAGGTTAAGTATTCTTCTTATGGAATGACATGTTTAAATAAGAATTGAGTTTTATTATTTATTGGATGAAAGTAGTGAGAAAACGTGATTTATTAGGACACTATTGACTAGATTTATTATGTTTATATGACTAAATGTATTGTTTTATTAGATAAGAGAATACATATTAGTACATCAAAAATTGATCCTAACAAAAACCTATATATTAGGATCTAGGACTCTTTTCTTGGCCCTTATATGAGTATTAATGAAACATATGATTTTATTCTATTAGATATTTTTAAGACGTGTTTGTATGTCTCGAGATATGATAGTAGGTAAACATATATTACAATTTAAAACACTATGAACGTCTTACTTTGTGATTTGTTAGTACAACACTTATGTTGTATTAGATACTATGGGACCAATAAAAATGTTTTATAGTATTTATTAGGACACTTATACTTATTACAACGTCTTTACATGAGATATTTTTATTTTGATTATATTATATAAAAGTTTTCATAAAGTGACATTTTAAAACACTTAGTGGTGTCATGTAAGACCATTTTTGTTGTAAAGTCTTTGAAAGACTTTGTTTTAACTAACACTTCTAAAAAAATGGTACATTGTAAATGCTCTAAGAGTAAAATAAATATTTGACAAAAACATTACAAAATAGATATATATGCGTCAAAAGAGTAAAATAAATATTACAAATTTGAAAGACATCAAACAAACTTTGTTAGAAAAGCGATAAAATATAGATTCAAAAAGTGTAAGACAAATTTGAAAGAGTGAAATAAATATATATGCGTTGAAAGAGTGAAATAAATAATAGAAATTTGAAAGACAACGAATAAACTTTGCTAGAAAAGCGGTAAAATATAGATTCAAATAGTAAAAGTGTTTGATAAGAAATGTAAATAAGATGTGTATGTCTCGATAGAGAAGACATGATTATGAAAATTGTACAACAGGTTAATGAAGTTTGTTAAAAACTTGCAAAAATATAGATTGAGCAAAATAAAGAGTTTTATAAAAAATGCAAGATGTAAATATGTTGAAAGTATAAACATGAAAGTAACAATTTGTAGAAGGTGACTTAATTATCTATTATTATTATTATTATTATTATTATTTTGTTTGATTGTTTGATAAGAAAATGGAAAAAAATGAGATAAGGTTGATGATGTGTCAACCTAAGAATACATATGTCTTTTCTTATATATGTTAAGACTAATAACAATGAAGGTTGTGCTAAGCACGACCAACATTATTTATGTTTTATTTATAGTTGCACGAGAATTAGAGAAGAGTAAACAATTTGATAGTAACAAGGATTATCATGCCCAAAACGTTGCGTCGATTCAAATAACATCATCAAATAACAGCATCAAGTGTTTGTAAAATTATTGTAAGGGCGAAGGGCACCGTTATATACAAGAATACTAAGAAGATATATTTCTTGTGTTCTTTGTTGGTGTTTAGAGTGTAACAACTTAAAACCTACTACTATAATCTAATTTTAAAAATAAGTATCGTGATATTCACTCCATTCCTATATAATTAGCTACTATAAATATTATGATGTTAACCCGTTAATTTCTAATTTTCACACTAAAACACTTTCTCCTTAATTCAATTGAAATGGACGATTATTTTGTGACATACTGAAGTAAAAGCATAGACAATTAACTCGAGAATAAAAGCATAGATAATTAACTTGAAACGGAGTGAGCGGTACATATCTTGGGCCATCGAGCTACGAGTGGCATGAACAACTTCAATCTTTCAAAACGAGTCTTTCAGATCATCACTGGTGATACCTAAAGCAGGTAATGTATGTGTATCATTTTATTAAATTTAGTTGGCTACATACACCTTGTTACGATAGTAAACCTTTTTTTGAACTTAAGGAGAAACCATTAAACTTCACACCCCAAACATGAGTTTTGGGGCCAAGAGGGTTCCGAGTCTGACAAACAGAATAAGCCTATTTTGCAGAATGATAATCTCAAACAGCATTACATTACAATACAATACAGAACATGAGATATGCATGTTACATACAGAAATCAAGTGATACACATTCGTATTGGGAAAAAAAAAAAAAACCAACAAGCACATATGGTCCGCACTAGATTTTAACATTACATTTCACGAGCAAAAGTCGAGCCAAAAGTGCCAAAGGGGTGACAATAATCTTGTAAAAGAATACATACGATGTAAAATACAACATTTATTTATTCAAAAAAATGGACTGTCTTTTTCCATGGTCGTGGCGTCCACTAATCAAAGACTCACAATGACATAAATACTTGAACACGAATATGACATGAGAAAACACGAATTGCATTGAAAACCATCCGATACCGATTCTTCTCATATAAGCCGACAAGGTTGGAACTGACAGATAGATAGATAGATACGAGATATCACCCCATTTATGCGGCTACCTGGCTAAACAACAGCCTGCGGATCTGCAAAATTCAGAATCCACATTCAGAAGGTGAAAAAAAAGTACAAACTTCTTAATAACTTTACGAAGGTGCGTCAATGAAAATTGTAGGTTAGGTAAAAGGTAAAATCTGGTAACCTTTTGGTATGATTCAGATCAGGTTGACCTGAAACACTTGTGTAGTTTATTTTTATATCTAGCGTGTTAATATGATTATATACACTATTATTAAATCGATAATAGTCAAAGCTTCTAAATCAAATGATATAGGAAGCTGTATGCACTAAAGATGCACTTTGTCCATATTCAACTCATTTGACCCATATCCTTTTTAGCTCGTGTAAAAGATTCGCCTTCTATGAAGAACCAGTCGAAATAACTAGGATTGTAAAATGGATGTTAAGTAACAATTAAGAACCCGGACACATATTGACACAGCCTTTGGTCAAGATGATATCATCTATGTATAATTTTCAGATATGAGAAATCGGATTTTTTTAGTCAACTGGAGTATCGCTTAATTGTTTCGTAGAAATCTTTTGAAACAATAAACCACATACGTATAAAATTACGCCAATATTTGACACATAAATAAAACCCATATGCGTGTTCGGATGAGGATATGCAATTTCTATAGCTTTCTTAAGCATAAGAATTCAAAATTTCTCTAAATATGACATGTCTCATACCATGAATCGGAACCAACTACCTTAAAAGAAATGTTTAAGAAAAGGCTGTGAATGAAGGTACCTCTGGAAGTTTCCCACGGAATATAACATCCAAACGAGCATCAAGTGTGTTTTCAAACACAATTTTACCATCCCGAGAAGCCAAAACTACACCTCCAGAGCTGAAAATCCAAAAAGACATTATAAGGGTGTGTTTTTCCAGGCTCTCAAGTTGATATTTACAAAAGAAACAAATCAAGAAATCTATAATTGATGAACGGAGAACTAAAAAACATAGTCTGGAACTCTGGTGTATTACTTTATACATAATCACACTTGAATGGAAATTTACCACGAAAGAGCATGAGGATCGTTATTTGAAGGGGCAGATGGAAGGTAGATGGTGTCAACTATGATCTCAGGTTCATGAACATGTGTTTTCTCTGCATATTCTGCCTTTGCTGCATGCAGAACAGAATTCACAGTATGCAAGTCTTCTTTCCGGCAACGCAATAAGACAGCTGGTTCTTTCAGTCTGAGTAAACCCTGAAACACGTACTTTGTTGGCTAAAAATGTTCTACTCGTGAATATAATCTCACTCAGAAAAAATATATCCTGAATTAAGTCTTAGCATCAAAGGATTGTTCACTTCAAAATTTCCAAGATTTTCAAAACGAAAAATGATTGCATATTTGCTGAGGTGGAAGTTTGGACCCAATTACTTATGAACGGGTCGCTTTGGGTTATGTTTTATCTTTGACTAGTCAAATAATAGATTTACTCAAAAAAGAAACGGGTAAAATGGGTTGAACAGGTTAAAAGTTGTCGAAAGCATGCATTTTATTTAAAAGGTTAGATTATGATTGTACTTAATATAATTTCTGTGATCCTACCTATCACACTAACTATTTTATAGAAACATAACAACAATAAAAAAAAAAAAAAAAAAAAAAAATTACAAAAGGTGTTTGAGACAACACTCTTTGGCCTATTTTCACCCCCACTACCCAACCCACCAGGCCTACCCATTTTGCCACCTTTACATATTAAAATTTTCAATAACCATACAATAGAAAATTTGCAGTTTAGACATGTTTCTATAGCTTTTGCATCCATCAGGATTCCTTCTCCCAGGCCTACCCATTTTGCCACCTTTACATATTAAAATTTTCAATAACCATACAATAGAAAATTTGCAGTTTAGACATGTTTCTATAGCTTTTGCATCCATCAGGATTCCTTCTCCCTGATCTTCAGATATTTGACAAAATAATTCATATACAGAAAGTAATAATTAGATGAAGTTCTAACGCACGTGTGGCACCTAGTAGCATAATTCAATACATTTTTCATCATTTTCCTCAAGTGCACATCTTTAGGTGTTATTGTATTTTTCTGTTATTTGGTATTAATAGATCTATTAGTACCTGGACGATGAGAGATTTCACGAGTCCCTCGTAGTTATGATGATGTTGAAACTTGTGATGGCTCACATTCAAAAGATCTTTTGATGCTGCCTCTCTCATGGCAGTAACCAAGTCATCCTGTGCTTGAAGGACCTTAATACGAGAAGCATTGAGCTGCATGGAGTATTCACTGCAACAAAAATTGTGAAATACAATCAGATACAGTATACTTAGAGTTATTGTCCTTTTCAACTCTAATAGAACGAACCACTGTCAAAATACTCGAACCACATTTTTATAATTAAAGCCAGATAGTTAAATCGCATGCCAGTGTCACTACTACGAGGATGATTTTAGCGACTAAATACTAGGAAGTTGTGATATCTCCCTCCACAAGCTTATAAAAATAAAAAAGAGAAAAAAAAAACATAAACAGGTGAAGCGTCAAAGCCATGTAACCATCTAACATCACCAACAAACAACATGATTGACATACTCAGAGTATTAAACCAATGAAGATAGGTCACAAAGGAACAAAAAGGAACACGATGCTGCAGATAATATACATGAAAAACGAGTAAGAATATGGAGAACTTTACATTTTCTTTCTAACTTCAACTTGCTTCTGTTTGCGTTCATACTCTTGTCGGATCTTCTTTTTCTCTGCCTCCACTAATTGTAACTTCTCAATGTTAAATTCCTGGAATAGTCAACCAAGTAAACAAACTAAAATATTAGTATATTAAATCACGTACATACTACTCTGAACAAAGCTAATAAATATATAAATCCTCGGATTACGATTCAAATTTATAGAAACTGATCATGTATAATTGCCTTAATTCGATTCCACTTACTAACTGCAGTCGTACAGCAATTACCCAGAAGAAACAGATAAATCTATATGCATGTATGTAACAAGACTACTAGAGGACAGACCTAACCCTGCCCTGCTTTTATAGATACAATTAACCTACGAACAAATCACAAAGAATCAACTCTTTCTGTTAACTTGATATAATTTTTAGCTGCAAATGCTTGATCCCTACACAAGTACCCAGAAAAGAGTTGCAATCTTTAATCTGATCAAGTCAGCAAACGTAGCTAGGTACACCTAATTCATCTATAAAAAATAAAATCTGTAGAATTAATTTGATTGGATACCAGCCCATGTTATTCACTCGTTGCAAAGTGACAACTTTAAATCTACTAAGATCACCCTTACTAAGAATTATTGCATACTGATATGAACTGGGTTGCGTAGACGACAAAAGTAACTTGATTGGACCACTCTCAATGTTAACTTCCTGCAACAACCAACTGAAAAAACAAATAAAACTTTACCATACAAGTTTACTACCTATTCCTATTATTCATAGGGAGTATTAAGCTTCCAATTAGAAACTTAGTTACATAATTTGACTTCAGTTCATTTCGATTGACTAGTTCATACTACCAAACACTAAATCCCTGCAGCACTCAACTAAAATCCAAAAACGCATCATAACTCGATCCATGTTGCTTAAGACGATTATATGTAGCCACTACAGATCATAATGCTAAATCAATCAAATCGATTTACTAACTCTCAACGCCACGATGTTAGTTGACAGGTATAGCAACCTTAAATATATTTTCACTACAGATCATAAAAACCGAATCACTCATAATGAAATTGTAGCAAACTATCAATATCAACTTCCAGAAATAATCAGCCAAATAAATTAATAAAATAGTAAATTTACATTTTAAAACCCCAGACATTAAATTCCTGCAAATTAAAATACCTAGATACAGTTACGTAACCATGGATATAGATATATGAACTACAGATCATAAAAAAAAAAATTAAATCCAAATTCACCATAATTGACTTGATTTGATTTGATTTGATTTAATTAAAACTTACTTCTTCTGCGGAAACTGAGATCTCGTTGGCTTTTTCATCAGCTTCCTGGCGGATGAATCTGACCATCTGCTGAATCTGTTTGGAGACATCTGAATCATTCATCTTGTGGATCTGAATTTGGACAAATCAGAGAGATTTGTGTTGTTTGAGAGATCTTTTTGAATGATGAGATTGGGGTTGATGGTTTGATTGAACGAGTGGTGATTTTAGATTTCATATAATTTAGTTTTAATCGTCGTCACATGATACGTGTTCTTATTTTTTTACAATTGGTACTTTGTTTATTTTGACATTACATAACTAGCCCTTGTCTTTTGTTTTGGTAAAATTGATTGCAACTCTTTTTTAACAAAAAAAGAAAGAACAATCCAAAAAGGATAACTTAGCCATAAGTTTATGTTGCGTCTTGGCTACATAAATACCATTAAAACCACACTATTTTCTATGAAAAATACTTCATTCTTATCTAAGATTTCTATTATTCATGTGTGTTAGATTTCTTTCATTGTTTTATTTCTTTTAATTAAAATGATGTGATGTGATTTTTTCTGTGATAACAATATATCATGTGTAATAAATGTAATCATATATTAGTAGTTCTCACATTTCTATAAATATTAGATTTAATATTATATAAATAAGACAATTTCTTACTTAATTTTCTCTATACAAATATATAATCCATATTGTAGACACGTATACAACATATTTATGAAAATAAATGGAATAATTCTGCCAAAAATTTTGTGATATTTATGTAGCCAAGTACTATAAGACCCCGTAGATCTATTATGTGACAAAATGGGGATGTTATCATCATATATTTTATTTATTCATATTACAAAAATAATCATGTTACCTCGAAATGTGACATATCATTCATTCTTGTTAGGACCATCGACATTCTAAAAGATGACATGTGTCCTTAATTTTCTAATCTAAATCTTCCAGAGTTTTTCTTGGTTCATTTCTTCAAGTATTACTTAATCCTCATATCCACCTTAACCTTAATATACATATAAATATAAATATTATCTTATCGATATCATAGTTGCTAAATAAGTGACACCTAGATCTTAAAAACTTGACACGTCAAGACTAATTACATTTATCTTTTTATTTATACTTAAATTAAATCTAAAAAGTGACTTCATCATACTTGGTGTATTTACCTTAAAACTAATAACATTTCACTCAATATATACATCATACTTAATACATACTTAATACCCAATACAAAGCATTAAATACGAGTTTAGACAGTATAAGAATCCTTTTTAATTTCTAGACACGAAAATCGCCAAAATAAAATAACAAAAATGACGGTTCTGACAATTTAATAAGATCTACTAGTATATCGCCACTTGTCAAAGGTATTTCCCAGTCAAAGAGGCAAAGAAAATACATTTTGACGATTTGATACCGGCGATCCAAGCAATTTATTTGAATTAAATATGCAATTGGGCGATTAATACCCGGCAATCCTGGCGATTTGTTTGAATTTTTTATTTTCCTGCAACTAGTCGATTTTATTGTGTTTTGCGAGAAAGTTCACCATTTTTTCACCGTTTTTCATTTTATTTATTTTGTTTGTGTTATAATTATGATAAAGTTTCTTAGTGGGACATTTTTTAAAATGTATCAAGTGTCTAGACCATAAAATTTTGACTTATTTATATATTTACTTAATATATAACAAAAAAAAAATATTTACTATCGAGCAAGATATCATAAACCTTTATTTTTCACTTTGGGTCTAAAATTGATGTGTTTTGGTATTAAACAAAACATCCTAATTAGTTACTCACATTTTACAATTTGTATGCATCTTTAATTCGTGATGTCGCGTTACTTATATAAACAAGTTAAATAATAAAATGACTTACAATTATCGTGTCTAACCACAATTGCCGAAGTATTACTTAAAAATTTATAAACGTAGTCGTCGAGTTTTTGTATTTTTGACTGGTAAAGGAAGAGGTTTTAAAATGAAAAATGGTGAACATTCATTAAAACACAATAAAATTGCCTAGTTGCACGAAAATCAATGATTCAAACAAATCTCAGGATCGCCGGATAATAAACATGTCATCATACTTAATCACTTAACTTAAGACTAATTACATTTTATTATATACAAATATACTTTACTTAAATTTAAGTCAAATTACATTTCTTTTATTATTATTTTTAAAAAACCTTAACAATATGTAAGTTCAAAAATGTTAATGCATTTATTTTAATTATTTGATTATCTTATAACAATACAAATACTCCAATATATACATGACTATTCGTAAGTAATATACAATATACAACTACATATAAGATAATAAACCATTAAATTGGACTGTCAATTTTATGGGCTGTCTATCAATATTTACTAGTTGCATTGATAAGAAGCCAATTCACAGGATCGCTCTAAGCATATACTCACGCTTCCATTTGACATTGCAATATTCATATCCTCTTAAAGGTCTCTTCATTGACCGGCATCTATAAATATTTAAGCAACATTAGTGATGACATAATAAAATATGTCATGCTAGTCACCATAGAAATCAATTATCACTTACCTTCTACATAAGAAGTTTTGTTGAACGTGTCTAACAATATATATCTTTAACACATGCCTAATTCATGCAAATTGTGATATACATGCTTTCCACTTTCTTTTCTCATATTATTCACGATTCACGATTGTTGTAATATGTCTACCACTAAAATTTGTAGGCATGTTTCAAGTACACGTGTTAAACACGTGAAACATTTTTGTTCTACAAAACGTTAGCATGCTAAGATATGTCTAACAGTAGCAACTGTACGTGTCTAATATACGGAGTAAATCTTATAAAAGCAATCATATTATGAAAACTATAGCCTAATTTAGTCATGTCAATAGAGTTGTCATATCTACTATCTTCATAAACATACGATGTAACTGACTAGACTATACTATTTCAAATTTATGTAACAACCCTTTTTGAAATAACGAAAATTGTTTGCTCTTTTAATATTTAAACCTTGTACTTCAGTGATAAAAATATTTTTAAGTCTTTTCCTTTATAAATTGCGCATATAAGTTTTTATAATAAAAAAATAAAAAATCCTTTGGTGACGTCTGGTTCGTGATTTCAAATCCTAAGATTTTAAATCTTGTACAACTTAAAGTACCGGAGGATTTGAAATGGTAGAATTTGAAATTCTACCCGTATTTGATTGAACTTTTATTTTTAAATCTTTTTACAATTGATTCTTTGTCTTTATTGCTTCAACAATAATTTTATTCATAGTACCACAACCATTTTTCATCAACTAATTTTGTAATATCCAGGTTAGAAAATCTAACTTGGATTAAAGGTGAGAAGTAAACATAATTTTTAAAAAGTGTTCAATGCTCTATTGCTAAAATCATTCATTTGGATCACCAGGTCAGTAGTAAATAAAATATTAAATCAAGAGAAATGCTAGGGCCACATCCATTTCATAAAATAAAGTTCACAACATGATGTGGAAAATTAGATTAACCAATCACAATTTAAGTTTGTTTCTCTTTTATGATTCTCTCACTTCATCTCATATGTCCACCTCATATTGTGGGAGTTTGTTTGTAACTTATTAATGGATGTAGAATTCCTCTTAAATCAATTGATCCCGTGTGATGGGTTTTTCCAAATTGGAAAAATATATATATATATATATATATAAGAAATTAGAGCACTTTTAAAAAATAACAAAGTGGAGTTACAGTTAATGTCTTGGTTTACTGAAATCGATCGAAGCAGAAGTCAGCATCTTTACAAAATCAAAATTAGGGAATATTGTAATCCAAAAGTTTAGAAGAAAAAATATTTATACAACAAAGAATAAATTAAAAAAAAAAAAAAAAAAACATAAATCAGGGAGTATTTGTGAAGCTTATAAGGAAGCGATGGAAATGACAAGATTATTTATAAGGAGAAAGGGGATGAACAAGGTTGAATAATAAATGACATTTTTGTCCATTTGAAGCTCAAGAAACTTTCATGTTTTTTTGTAGGATTCTAAATTCTGCACTCACCCAAAGGATTTCTAAATCCCTCATATGAAGGATTTCCTTCTCTCAAAATCTCCAATCAAGCATGTCTTTTTGAAGGATTTCAATTCCAAATTCTCTCAAATCCCACGAAGTGAATGCCACCTTCATGATTCGAGAAATCAAGTCATTCTAAAAAAAATCTTACTCCCTTCGTTTCAATCAAAGTGTCCACTTTGACTATTCATACAGTTTTAAAAATATCAACTAACTACACTTTTCACCAATCAAATAACATCTCTATCCGCTAAAGTTTCTTTTGATTAGTTGTAACATGAAAGTAAACATTTATTTGGGATAATTTAAAATAACAATATGAACACTCGTAGTGAGACGGAGTGAGTAAAATATAAAAATAAAAAATCATTCAAAAACTTTAAAAAACCTTCAAATGAAAATATAATGGGAGAAGATCTAATGGGAGATAAAAATAATGTTAACTTACGAATTCATTTACTCGTAGTTTTCAGTAATCAACAGAAAACTCAAGAATCATATCACATCAAACCTACTAGTATTTGTGTGTGTATCTTATCATGATCATCATCATCAGGTGTATATATCAGTATATGTATATGTTTTGTGTGCTAGTAAGTATCTTTTATTTTGATTACATTCTATTATTACTAGCACTATACTAGCATATTGTAGTGAAAAATTATAAATAAAAAATATTTGTAATGTACAACGGTGGTTATCGTGAATTAGGAATATATTATTTTAGTTTGATATGAATATGGAAGCTTTATATGTTGTATATGTTTGAATAAAATGAAATCCACAATCACATACTAATATATTTTGTACATCATATAAAACTTTTTGATACACCACATTTGAGTTATAAACTCCCGATTGTTTGAACTTTTTGAAAGGCTCTATCAACTCCTTTGTAATATAGCTTGATATCCCTCTAAAATGTCACGTAAGTTGTCAATGGACAAGTTGCGAGTTGTGGAGTCGTTTGTTGAGTCTATAGGTTTAAATTTCACAAATTTTTTATTTTTAGTTAGGTTTTTTTTTCTGTTTTTTTTTTTGTTTTTTTTTTTTGTTTTTATACCAAACACCATCTATATTAAAAGTAATTCTAAAAAACATCTCAAATGCATCATATAATATAATAGTCTATCATAGATATAGAGAAGTTTAAATTAAAATTTAATATCATATATTAATTAGTTTAGGGTTTAATAATGTTTGTATTAATGATAATTTAATAATTAATAGTTAAGAGCATGTTAATTAAATTTCATAGATTAATTAGTTTATGGTTTAATCATGTTTGTATCAATGAGAATTTAATAATTAATAATTAGGGGTATGTTAGTTAATTCTATGAATTTTAAAAAGAACTCTTAGTAATTATATAAGTAAAATAGTAAAATCTATTTTTTTAATATCAAAATATGTTATATATTAGTATGAGTAAAATAGTAAAATCTATTTTTTTAATATTAAAATATGTTATATATTAGTATAGATACATTTATATAAGTCTTTTATATTAAATTGTATAAATTTAAAATTGTCGATTGCAAAATAAGTTACAAGCATGCCATTTATTCATTTAAGGCTTTTAAAAAAACTATAAAGTGTAAACATGCCAATACGTAACGCCATAAAAATTTCCGTTTTTTCAAAGACATAACTCCATTCTCCACACCAGTTTGTTGTTCCTCCATCACTCTCTCACACCAAACCAACTGCCTTTCCCATTTCACCTTTGTTTTCTTCCAAATCAACAGAGAAAACTCATACCGATCGATACATCAATTGATTCCGTTAACGAACAAGTATAATTAGATATTAAACGCTGTCGTTTAGGAAAAATGCTGCGTAGCCGGGGATCCAACAACCGGCTATCTTCTCGTTCAGCTTTTCAATGGCGAATTTCATCTCTTTTTCTCTCAATGCTTGCTACCATGGCTGCCTTCTTCGTTGCGTATCGGTATCTCTCTATATGATTATGTATCTGGACTTACTGTATGTACATCGATTTTAGTCTAATTATGTAGTAATTGAATTTGTTTAATTAATTGTTTCTTAATTTATCCGAATAGACTGTGGCAGGAGGCAGAGTCTAGGGTTTATTTAGCTAAAGAACTTGATAGGAGAACCGGTCAGGTGATGATACTTAACTTTTTTCTACTACATTTTGTTATAACTTGTTTATGAACTGTAAGTTGTTGAGATTTATTTTAATTTAACTAAGAAAAGTTGAAATACAATTTATCTGAGACGTAAAAGTTAAATATGGAACAATATTAGTTGGTTTGTTAACATAAGGATTCAATATAAGGGGTAGTTGATATTTGAAGGGATTTGATCCAAAATTAATAAAATCAATTTGAAAAAAATTAGGCAGGAAAAATTTGTCAATTGACCGGAAGAGTGTTATTTATTTATTTAAATATAAAGATATAATGATTTTGTAAAAGCCTTAGACAATAAGAAATGATAATAAAACTAGCATGTGGTATTGTTAAAAGCGAGATAAGTTTGTTGTATGCAAAGTAATGCTGTTTGTGTAAAAACCGCCTCCCCTCGCTCGCAATCTTATTGAACATATTTCGTTTTTCAAAGTATATGACTTCTAGTAATTGGTTACGCTGTTACAGGCTAATTGTAGTTGTGGTATTTTATTTATCTTGTCTACACTGTTTTTATTGTTAGAATGCTAAAAAGTGTTTCAAGTTGTTATTGCACTGCAAATGTCGGATGATCAATTCTATTGGATTCCTTGAGTCAATAACATTTGATCACGTTTGCAGGGGGAGTCTGGAATATCCGTTGATGACACATTAAAAGTCATAGAATGCAGGTTAATATTATTAGCAGTATTAACTTTTGATACTTTCATGGTAAATATAGAAGTAGTTTCGAACTAAATTGTGGGCCTTTTGGCTTTGTTATTGTTCGTAGGGAACAACTAAAGAAGTTGTCTATGCTTCAGATGGAGCTAGTGAAAGCTAAGAAAGAGGGATTTGCTTCGAATTATCTCATAGAAACGAAAGATGAAAAGAAGAAGCCTTTAGCTGTTGTAGGAATTCTTACTGGATTTGGCCGCAGACACAATAGAGATGCAATCCGTAAGGCATGGATGCCTACTGGTAGAATTCCCTTTCCTTTTGTGAGTTTCATCCTAACTCTCACTCCTTTCTTAGTTAATGCTCTTTCCGAGCTATTCCACTTACGCCTAATACAATCCAAATTTGCATATACTCATTGATTTTTTTATTTGTAAAAGGGTTTAAGAAGCAACTCTTAGAGGGTATGAGGACAGGCAAGTCCTAACTAACTTATTAAAAAGGGGCATTGAGAGCCTTTGAAGCCCCTCGCAGGCCAGGGTGAGACTTGAATTGTGTAGAAAGGACATGATAAATCAACTTGTTAGTTGGTTTCTGCTCATGTTGCCTAACAAGTTGCTCCATTCATGTCTAATTACAGCCACATAGAGCTGGGCTATGAAGGATTGAATTTGTTACTTTTGAGTTAGTTCAGTTGGGAAAAGTGAAAAGTT
The DNA here is from genome assembly GCA_963921325.1 of Logfia minima. NCBI lineage: Eukaryota > Viridiplantae > Streptophyta > Magnoliopsida > Asterales > Asteraceae > Logfia > Logfia minima. The sequence goes on from OY992773.1 coordinate 23,059,102, forward strand.
TTTGAAAACACTAATGAAATATTATCTTAAAACCCTAGGGGTTGGCTAAGTGGTAAATTTGAAAGGAGGGGATAACCCTCTCACATTTGGGGAGGTCCAAGGTTCAAATCCCACTTAGTGCAAACAATTTCTAGGGGCCACGCCAATCTCCTTAGGGGGAGCTTTACCTGGACCAAGTCTGTGTGGCGGTGGGTTTGGTCCCCGTGGAATAGTGGCCCACCAAAGGTGGTGTCAAAACCACGGCTAAAATAAATAAATAAATAAACAATCATGTGGTAACATTCATTATGTAAATCTTTGTCTAGCTAAAAATGAGTTCTTTTTTGCAGTCAATATATGCTGCTGAAGATAAGTTATAATCTCACTGCTAGTGAATTAAGATTCTGTTATACCTTAGTGTTCAATTCATGTTAAAACTACTTTGTCAGATATATCACAGCAAATAAGTAGCTGGAAACTCTTCATGCAGGAACAACTCTAAAAAAGCTAGAAGATGAGAAGGGGATAATCATACGATTTGTTATAGGCAGAAGGTATCAATCTTAGTTATCAACGGCATCCCGAAGATCATTTTGAGTCGTATTCAAATTCTAATTTGACCTATTATGTCTTGCAGCGCAGATCGTGGAGACAGTTCAGACAGTGACATCTTTAATGAGAACAAAAAAACGGACGACTTCCTTATTCTTGTATGTTCAAATATCTGGATTCTTTTACTATCTTCATTTGACTGAATATGAACCTTTTCCCTTGCACACTTTTACCTTAACAGAATGATCATGTGGAGGCTCCGGAAGAGCAGCCAAAAAAAACCAAGTTGTTCTTTATTGATGCACTAGAACACTGGGATGCAGAGTTCTATGTGAAGGTCAATGATGACATTTATCTGAATATTGGTATGCATTTTATGGAAATTTTTTAGCAATAGTTTGAGTGTTTCTTTTCTCCTTTAGTTAGTTTTTTTAGGCTACTTGTATATGGATGCACATATAAATATCGCCAAGGTAGGTTATATCTGGAACGTCTCACAAACTTTTATTATGCTGATATTTTCATTTGTTATGCAGATGGCCTTGGTTCTATTCTTTCAAACCATGTGAATAAGCCTCGTGCTTATATTGGGTGTATGAAATCTGGTGGCGTTTTCTCCAAACAGTGAGTTAGTTAAAGAGTTGATATCTTATTTTGTTTACTTGCATACTTTTATCTACAATGGAATTTAGCTTATTCTGTGTCCTCTGATATTCTGCAGGACTGACAGATGGTATGAACCAGAGTGGTGGAAATTTGGGGATAAAAAATCGTAAATTACCATGATCCCTTGTACTATTCATCAAAAGATACTTTATCAGGGCATGGCTGTGATACTTTCCATATTTGACTGCAAAGTTCATGTGTGTGTGTGTTTATGTTTTACTGATCAATTAAACTTGTCTCTACATGCAGATATTTCCGACATGCTTCTGGAGAAATATTTGCTGTATCTCGAGCCTTGGCTCAGTTTATCTCAATTAACAAGTTAGCACTTGCCTTTCTTTTTTCTTTTTCGATGTCTGCTTTGGCATCACGCGTTGTGATATTTTTATGATCAAATTATTACAATTAGATGACCTCAGCTGATTTATCTTCTGCTGTCTGCTTGCTAGATCAGTACTTCGTACATATGCTCATGATGATGTCAGTGTTGGATCATGGTTCCTTGGCCTTGATATGAATCATGTTGATGAAGGGAAGTTTTGTTGTACATCTTGGTCTGCAGGTTGTTCCTCTCACACCCTTCTTATGAGTCTCATTTAACTTCCCCAACCTAGTTAGAGGTAGCAATTTCGACCCATTTATAAGTGAATGGGTCGAGAGTTATGTTTTACTCCAATGAGTCAAATAGACAAGTAGCTTAGAGGGAAAAGAGTCAAACAGGTCACAGGTCCTCCAAAAGACATCTTCAATGTATAAAACCTCTTAAACCATTTTATTCAATAAACTTGATTGTTGTTGAAACAATTAGTACTTTGTATTATATTTCACACACTAAAAGTGTTATTGGTCTTTTGCAACTATTGTTGTGTGGGTTGTTTTTTTCTTTATCAATCTTTCAATTGACCGCTAAATGCTCTATTTTTTCCAGGGGCCATATGTGCGGCTACTTGAGGAGTTTCATCTACACTTCTTGAGTCCCATAGTATTCACAACCTCTATGCACTTATCCTTCATCAACACCTACACATATTCTGTAAGTTTGTTGTAGTATCGACTTCCACCGCAGCATCTTAAATCTGGAAATGGATGAGATTAATGAGAAATGAAATTTATATGTATAGTTGAGCAGATTTTTAGTATTTGATCAAATCATATCATATATTATGTGACTGTAAGTTGGAAAAAGTGTTTTTAATGTGTGCTCTTACGTTTTTAACTCTTGACGTGCGGTGTTTGTGCACTTTAAGAATGTGTGTAGAAAAGGGGTATTCCTCTACGTGTGCACAAAAAAGTTAGAAATATGCAACTTGGTTCAAGTCTCTGCAAATGCTTTCAAACCCCAACATGTAATCATATATAGCTTAAACACTATAAACCATGAGGTAGGTTAAAGTCACACATGGTATGTACTTAAGCTTTAAAATTTAACAGTGACAACAAATTCACAATGTAACAAATTACAGACAAAATAATATATATACCAAGTTTCAGGGACAACACCATGTATAATTAACACAATGATCACATCATTTGCAAAGAAAAAAGACACAAATTCAAAAGATAGTTCCAAACCCTAACCCTATAAAAGTGTTCTAAGAACAAATGAAAATAGATACCTATATTGAAAAATATGGATATGCTGATTCTTTTGTTTGGGGTCTGGGTCGCGGTTTTACGTTATACAATACGTTTTTATTTTTATTTATTCGACGACTTCTTTTTTTGATCGATCACCCATGCATGGCTACACTTTGAAACAAATCAACTGGTCAACCAATCTACCTGTCAAGTCATAAAGATCTAAATTAACACAATTTTTTGCATTAATAAAACAAAACATTAAACATATAGTATTTTAAAGTTCAAAAAATTTAGATTAAAATTGATTGGATTCATAGTTTTTTAAGCTTTAAGCTAAAAATGTTTTGGACTAAACTTAATACTATAGTTTTAGAAAAAGGTTTCAAGTTGATCTCCAAAATATATCTAACTAGAAGACTTTTTTTCTCCGTGCTTCGCGTCGAGATAACAAAACTTACATTGTCAATAAAACTAAATGTTCTAATCGGTTTTTATCTATCAAAAATAAAAATCTTATAACACAAGCGATAATTATTTCACTCGTTAATACTTCTAAATTATATCGATGTATAATTAATGTAATACTTTTAACATATATTGATATAAGTAGTTAATGTAATTATAAAATATGAAAATTTATACAACAAACAATAAAAGATAGAAATGATAAATGTTTGTGAACCTAAATATTGCTTTAAATAATAAGGAACATTAATGTGTTATAGCTAATATTATTGTTAAAATTTAAATACTGATAAAATTTATGAAAGAGAAAAACAAAACAACAAAAAAATAAAATGAGCAGATTGGCTGTGTTATGTAACGGGTTAGTTGAAACGGGCCATGTCCTCTTAGGTTGACCTGGAAACCCTTATGTTCAATTTTTCATTTATTCAGAACTAATTATTGCTGCATTCATGATGATTAGAAAAACAGTATTAAAATTTTTAATTTTAAATATTTGAATAACACCGATTTAGGAGGTCATGTGCATCATAAGTAGACTTAGGTATAGGTCTTTCAACCTGTTTGACCCAATATGTTTTAGCATTTTTTATCTGTCTACCCGTTTGAAGTAGACCACAACCTCAAGTCGACTAGTTACAAGTTATAAGTTGGTTCAAATTGCCACGCCTATTTGAGTCAGGTCTCCAAGTTTCATTTATTTTTTATTTTTGTTAGTAGACAAACCCTGTCAAACACAATCCTGAAATTGTATACCAAGTCACATGGTGTGTTACTGTATCTTACTTTTGTTGACCATTGTCATGACTCATGGAATTGGATTTGTGTGCAACTGCAGATTTTGGGAATCAGGTGGTCGCATATTTTCTACGTGGAGAGTATTGCAAGAGTCAGAAGATTATCATTAAGTGGCTTGCTTCTTTACCAATTGCACATGGCTGATCAGTTGTATGTGCAGTGGTCACAACTACAAAAACAATATCTCCGAGCTCATTATGTAGGCCGTCTTATGTAAACCGTTTTAAATCCGTTGGACCAAATGTCATTTTTTGTTCTTTGTTTGTGTTTAAAGATCTATAGCCAAAAAGTGAAATGCTAATAAAAATGTAATATGTAGCAAGCATAAATAGAAACCCGAAATTCTGTAAACTTCAAGTTCTCAATATTGCAATTGTGGATGTATATCTTGCTGGAAGTAAAATTGATACTGAGAGTTATATTTACAAAAGAGAATTACAAGGCATAATTGAGTTTTGGTAGTTGAGATGTGGGTAAAATTTCACAAGAAAGAGATCTCATTAATGCATAAGCACACATTCACATTTCCATCTTCTTTGAGTCATTCCGTTCTTTTTGCTATTTAAGTTCTCATTTGGGTATCAATGTGCTCAAAACTTTAGACATTTTCTTGACTGTTTTCCATAACTTTAAACGCTAAAGATGAACAGTGTATCACTAGAACGAGATTCTTGTGTCAAAGCTCCAGTTAAAATTGCAAAAGATAAAAATGGTGTTGGTTTTGTTACACTTCGAAACCCTAGAGGTTTTTCGGCACAGGTTATAAAACAATTATTTTAATTCAGTAGCTCGTTTTTACTGTGTTTTCTCAAGAGGTAATAAGATCCATAAAAATGTAAAGGAACCTAAGAACACTGCTACACAAATATAGACATTTAAATAAACATGGCGAACAAAGAAGATAAATAACCTAAAATTTTTGGTCACTTAGGTCAGTTGCATGGAGGTCAAGTTCTTTCTTGGAAAAACGAACATGGTGAAGAAATGTTATTTAGAAGTAGCAAGGCGACGACTTTTCCCAGCCTCCTTTTATCAGAATTCGAATTATTGTGTTTACTGGACAAATATTCAAACTGGTATGGCATACAAGGTTGAAAATAACAACAATCATTCTTTAAATTTTCATAATTAGTTCTTGCAATGATCTCTTAGAACATATGTTTGTTAGGCAAATTCCAAGCCACCTGCAGCAGTGAGAGCAGGCATCCCCATTTGCTTCTCGCAGGTATTTTATGGTTTTTAACTTCTTATGTTGAAATTAATAACTCTGATTATATTAATGTGTCCTAATAACATGTAAGTTTGAAGTTTGGTAATCGAGGTTCTCTTGAGCAACATGGATTTGCACGAAACAAGATATGGGAAATCGACTATAATCCTCCTCCTCCTCTTCATCATAACGAATGTGATGGGAAAGCCTTTATCGACTTGTTACTTAAACCATCTGAAGATGACATGAAGATATGGCCTCATAGGTGACATTTTTTTGTCTTATTTTGTAGCAATTTGGCAACTTAGGACAAGTAAAATTGATATCAATTTCATGACCTTTGACTTCAGTTTTGAATTTCGATTGAGAGTATTGTTGACTTGTGATGGGGCTCTGAAGCTGATATCACGCATAAGAAACATCGGTTACAAAGCATTTAGTTTCTCAATTGCATATCACATGTATTTCTTGGTGTCTGATATCGGTGAAGTAAGAGTTGAAGGCTTGGAAACGCTCAACTATCTTGACAATCTACACCATAAAGAACGCTTTACAGAACAAGGAGACTCTCTCACATTTGAAAAGGAGGTTAATCTCTTACTTGGTATTAAGTATTAACGTATCACAGATTCACAGTAACACTGCACGGTTAGACCAACTAACTAAATATTGATCCTATAGGTGGATCGAGTCTATATTGGTTCTCCTCATATGGTTGGGGTATTTGATCATGAAAAAAGGCGAACTTTTCTCATACGAAAGGGAGGCCTTCCTGATGCTGGTACAAACGCTCGATCGTTTTTCTTTTTTCTTTTTTTTTTTGGTAAATGGGGAATCCCACCCGAGTCAACTTTGTTGACCTGACAGGCAAACTCTATATAGCTATTAATCAAAAAATATATACAATAACGTTAATTAACGAATGTAAGTTTATTAAACTAATGGACATGGGCGATGAAGAGTATCGACAATCAATTTTTGTAGATGGGGCCGCAGTTGAGAAGCCGATTACATTAAAACCTGGAGAGGAATTCACAGGTCGTTTAGAGCTTTCTGCCCTGACTTAACTCTGATAATATTGTCTTCAAAAATCAGGTCATTTAAATTAAGTTCATTTAAGTTTTAGAAAAAATTCATATCTTTCACCTTAGTTTTTATACAACATAGCAGTTATATCATCATAATTACTTTGGTAAGTATGCAAATAGAAATGCATTTTTTCTACTTTTAAATATTAAAAAGCTGAAGTTGCAATAAGAATAAGAATGGATGTAATTAAAAAGCAATGGAAAAATGAAATTAGAATAATGTGCGGAAGCCACTCTTATGTATCAGAGCCAGGTTTCGATCCTGGGACCTGTGGGTTATGGGCCCACCACGCTTCCGCTGCGCCACTCTGATTGTTGATTATAGATTTGTTGGGATTATATATATTCATTAAAATCATTAAACTGGAGTCCGGAGTACTATTTGTTTCTTTTATAAAGTACACGTTTTTTATTCTACAAAGTAAAGTACATGAATACATCATTACGAGCATTAACTTGAGGCAAAATGAAATCCATAAAACAGTTTCGTTATCATTGTGGGTTTTTCAAAGAGGTACTAATAATTAATAAAATATTTGTAACTTAGCTTTGTCCCATATTAAATATATTGATTATTGAGGAAAAAAGTTAGTTTATTGTTATTATTTGCTAATTAATTATCATCGCACATTATCTGGACTCACACACTTATAAGAAATTATTCAATAAATATTTAGAATATAAAGTAAATTTGTCTATATTTAAGTTGTCTAATTAGAATTTAAAGGACGATCTCTTTCTCACCACATTCTGATTCTCAAGATAACTGTGCTTCAACCAAAAATATAGACGATTTTTTATTTTTTTGAGTTCTTAATTTATCGTGTATAGTAAATAGAGTTCTTAAATTCTTATTTATGTGTTATCTTATGGTTAAAAATAAGAAGCATCAAACATGTCAAAGTTGGTGTGACAAAATTGTTTTTAAACATGATTGAAAAATGTAACATGACTTAACTATTTCCGATCTTAGTTAGTCTATGATAACAACTTATTTGATATTTTTAAAAGCGTCACAATAATTACTTTTGAATTAGTCTCTTATGCGATAATGTAACAAAAATGTGAATTATTACATACGTGTGTATTTTAATCATTGAAAAGGGAAAATTCCATTATATAAAGAAGAGTGGTTGAGACCCAAATTGGGTGGTTTGAGGCTTGTGTTGTCTCCTTGGGCCCTCCTCCCATATTGTCACCGTTCGTGTGAAATTATATAGAACAATTTTTTTTAAAATATAGAAGTTCATGATAATCTTCTAGAAGAGTTTAATCAAACGAACGCAAGCCTTACTTAAGCGGGTTTGACTCTAAAAAGGAAGTGTAACAAGCTTAGGCTCGATTCCTGTGGGATTCGGGGGTTGGCGTCACTCGTACGTGACTGGTTGTTTTCAACTTATATCGACAAAAACATCATTTTTAATCAAGTAGGCTCGGTCTTTCGATGGTTGTATAATTTCTTTTCATCCAGTGACTCATTTAATATGAATTTTGTATGTTTCGTGTAGGGAGGAGCGTGGAATAGAACCGGTATCGAACTGATTGGTAGTGGTTTTCTTTTGGTCATAAAATGAGTACCAAATACCAAACCATTTGTAGAGGGATGGTACCGGCACAGTAGAAGTGGTACCATATTGGTTCGGTACCGCAATCAAATTAGAATTGTCATCAATTATCTCATATGGTGTTTCTTCAACAATTATATGATCTCCCTGTATACCATCCAATGCGAGCATTTGATAATCATCAATCACATAAACCGTTTATAGTCAAAGGCACATACATAAACTAGATTTTTAAGAAGTAAAACACAAATTATTAACATTGTACGTATTTAAGAAGTCAAAGTTACTTCCTTACTCTTTTCTTGTTTGATGTTTAACGTTGCGCGCTCACACAAATTATTAAGATAATGGTCACTAATAAGTTATTTAATGAAACCATTAGAGACAATTGTCTCATCCGACTATAATACGATTTTTGAATAAAAGTTATAAACTTCACACCAAACACTTTATTTAATTCTTCGTATTCATTTAAGGTGTATTATATTAGTAATCAAATTTATTTATGATTTAATCATCGTAGTAGAAAAACTATCTATAATATAATTATAAAAGAAATCTAAATTAAAAAAATCATAATTAGGTACTAAAATGAGACAGGGTACTAAAATGGAAATATAATGATATCGTACCATTAATACTGCATCCAAAAGAATTGTTTATATAACTAACGAATATCGTGCCATGTATAGTCGTTTGATATTGGTATGGTACGGTATCATTATGGGACCAGTTTCGATACAAAAACTTGATACGAATACTCACTCCTAATTCCATGTCATATATAAACAACTTGTTTCTAGCCTTTGGATAATATTTTTTATGTCATACATAAACAGCTTGTTTCTAGCCTTTTGATAGTATTTTTCACTTTATGGAGTATAAAGTCGTGGCTATCAACTTGATTAATCGAATACAGTTAAAAAATGAAAAGAAAAAGACATACTCATTCACAAAGACGGATACAAAATTAAAAGTGTCCCAATCGATGCATATAAATAAGCTTATTATTCAAAAAGATGGGTAGCCCAATTTTTCGTGAATCCATAGCACTTCTTTACCCTTCTAAATGTAGGATGTTAATTAAATTAAACAAATAAATAACGTAGAAGAGGCTTACCTCACTATGATGCTAAGAATTGAAAATGCTTTCTTTCCAATAGATATTGAAACACTTTAGTTTATTAAACAAACCATCACTATTAGTGACATAGACCATGTATACTCATTTTCTTTATCGTTCTTCTTTTTCATTTTCATGATTAAAACTAGAAACATTATTTTATAACTATGGCAATGAGGTTTGACTTTTTCTTTGTCAAAGAGCAACAACGCCAAAAGTAGATTCAATTGGTGTAGTGAAATTCTTTGATACAATAAACTTTATATTAAAAGCTACTTTATACAATGTTACATATAAAACAGTAATGTAAGTCCGAAGTTCCGAACATAAGTGTATAAGAAGTCGACTACTAAAAATTATTCAAGTCAAAGTTCTGTTCATTATTAATTACTATTTACATATGAGTATTAAGTTCTAAATTTATAAAGACAGTGTTGGTTGAAATACAAAATTTTTTAAGATAAAATAAATATTAGCATGACAAAGTGTCAATAGATTTAAATATGAGTCATAGGGTAGTCTATGAATTTTCCTTTTCTCTTAAAACATAATTAAATACATAATTAAACTGATCAAGTAACATATTATGTGCATCAATGTTGTCTAACTTTATTTACCGTGCATAAATCATTTTTTTTTTTTGTGCACTAGTGTTTTCATGTGCACCAATGTAGAATTGTCTATTTTGCCCCATAAAACAATAAATTTGAGTTTGACTTTGAAAATAAAATTGATTTCATTACGATGCATCTAATAATTCATATCGTATTTTATTTGTTTTATATTAAAATTTATTTTACGATAACTAATACCTTATAAAAATAAAAATAATGTACTTAATTATCGTTATTTATTTAACTTGTAAACCACCTACCTGACATTAATTATTGTTATTTATGTAGCCAGAAGCTGAGGTATTATGTTTGGGCGGTGTCATTTTTAGGGGCCTATTTGGGATTTGACTATTGAGGTATTGTCTCGGGGTTATTTAAATTTGCTGTGTTTTTATTTAGGACCTATAGTCGGTGTTATTAGGTAGCTCTTGTATTTTCGTAGTGTTTTTATTCTTCAGCTTCTGACTAGTCTTCGAAAAAAATTTCTTTGTCGTTTCAAAATTTCTTACAAACCAAAAAATAATAATTAATTACCTGATGAAAATGTCACTTGATATATACGAATATACGATGACAAAGAAATAAGAGTTTTATATAATTAATCATAATTTTAGATTTATTTATAATTATATTATATACATATAATAAAAAAAATGAGAATAATTAATCATAATTTTAGATTTATTTGTATTTATTTATATAAAAATAATAAAAAAAATGAAAATAATTAATAATAATTTTATATTTATTTGTATTTATATACATATAATAAAAAAATGAAAATAGTTAACTTTTTTTACTATATTCTTTTGGGAATGTTGTTATCTTTTATGAGGGGAGTTTAAATAAGTAAGAGGTTTTTGTAAGTGTAACATCCCAAATTTTGAAAGGAATTTCGGAATTTAAAATAAAGTTTATGAATCCTACGAGCTATTTGTTGATGTCTCGAGTTAGAATTTGCACGACATTAAGATTTGGGTTATATGTGGGATTTAATGTAAGATTGAGGAGCTTAAGCGTAAATAGCAAAATATATATATATATTAACTTCTTACTGCCTCCTAATCACTTCCATAACACAATTGAATTCGCAATTTTCGAGTTTTAGAGAGAGAAACGAGTTTTTAGAGAGAGAAAGTGAGAATCAAGGTTTAAAATCGAAGATTTGAAGGATTGGGACCGTGATTAAGGTAAGATTACTTTACTTAATGTTATATTTGAAGTTTGGAAAAGTTAATTTGATTAAATTAATGGATTTGAACGATTTTTGTGAAAATTCGGTTTTGGGGTCGGCTGTGTTCGTCCTGCGAGTTGACTTTGCGAGTTGACTTGCGAGTTGACTTTGCGAGTTGACTTGCGAGTTGACTTTGCGAGTTGACTTGCGAGTTGACTTTGCGAGTTGACTTGCGAGTTGAGTTTCAGTTGCGAGTTGAGTTCAGTTGCGAGTTGAGTTCAGTTGCAAGTTGAGTTCACTTGCGAGTTGAGTTCAGTTGCGAGTTGAGTTCAGTTGCGAGTTGAGTTTAGTTGCGAGTTCAGTTGCGAGTTGAGTTCAGTTGCGAGTTGACCTGCGAGTTGACTTGCGAGTTCAGTTCAGTTCAGTTGAGTTGCGAGTTGACCTGCGAGTTAACTTGCGAGTTCAGTTCAGTTGAGTTGCGAGTTGACCTGCGAGTTGACTTGCGAGTTCAGTTCAGTTCAGTTGAGTTGCGAGTTGACCTGCGAGTTGACTTGCGAGTTCAGTTCAGTTCAGTTGAGTTGCGAGTTGACCTGCGAGTTGACTTGCGAGTTCAGTTCAGTTCAGTTGAGTTGCGAGTTGACCTGAGAGTTGACTTGCGAGTTCAGTTCAGTTGAGTTGAGTTGCGAGTTGACCTGCGAGTTGACTTGCGAGTTCAGTTGAGTTCAGTTGACTTTTGCCAGTTGACTTTGCAAGTTGACTTTTACGAGTTGACTTTGCGAACTGAGACAATTATATATGAAAACTTGGTTTTAAACCTGATAATAAGTTTTTGACATTCTAGATATACAAATCTCCAGAGTTGTACTAAAGCCGTGAGAGACCAGAGGGTTGCAGAATTACGCGTGTTTCGAGGTAAGTAATGGGTGGGATTAAATAGAAGGGAAAATACATTTAGATTACAGGAGTAATTGAGTGTGTTTGGCAATGATGCCGTTAATTTATGTGATTGGCAGCAGTGCCGTTAATTTATGTGTTTGGCAGCAGTGCCGTGTATTTACTTTATGCTGAGTGGTCATAAAGGGATTGGCAGCAGTGCCGTGTAATTACTTTATGCTGAGTGGTCATAAAGGGATTGGCAGCAGTGCCGTGTATTTACTTTATGCTGAGTGGTCATAAAGGGATTGGCAACAGTGTCGTGTACTTACTTTATGCTGAGTGGTCATAAAGGGATTGGCAGCAGTGCCGTGTATTTACTTTATGCTGAGTGGTCATAAAGGGATTGGCGGCAGTGCCGTGAAATTTATCTTATGCTGAGTGATCATAAGTGAATTTATTGTGTAATGATGATTTGATTATGTATTGCCCTTACTTACTAAGCCGGTGGGCTTACCCATTTCGTTGTTGTTTTATTTTATAGGTGGGTCCAGCAAGGGGAAGGAAAGTCTTGGGAAAGGGCCGCGGTGCGAATAGTGGTGTGCTTACTATGTTTGGTAGTAAGTGTTTACTCCCGTTGAATCATGCTCAGATATTGAGGGAGCCTTTTTGGAAAGATAAACATATGATTGTAATATTAAGAATGATGTATCTTTCGTATATATATAAATGTAAAGTGTTGTTGTTATAAAAAAAAAAAATGTGTCTTAAAATAAACGGGTGTTACAGTAAGAATGAGAGAGTTAATATGAAAATTTCACTTTCTTTTACGTTTTTTAAAATTAGATATTTTAAAAACGGCAAGTCAAAATATTATAAAAATTACATTATAAAAATTAACATTTTTTTTTCTTCGATTAGACATCTCACAAGGTACTCAAATAACTTTTTTTACTATATACTTTCGATGAACTTTTTTTTCATTTTTTAGTGGGTTTTGAAAACTGATAACAAATGTGTTAACAACAACTATCACATGTGTTACCAACAACTATTACATGTGTTATGAGCGATAGTCAATGGTAACACATGTGATTATCACCAATAACACATGCGATTGTCGTCGATAATACCTGTGTTAGTTGTTGGGTGTTACCAATTTTCAAAACCCACTAAAAAATCAAAAAAAATAATCGTCGAAAGTATAATATGTGAGATGTTTAATCGAAAATAAAAAATTATTGATTTATATGCTGCAAATTATTATATATTTTTATTGGAGTTTTTGAGATATTCAATTTTTAAAATGTAAAAATATTATTATTTTGATGACAATAAACACTTAAAATTTGTATTTTTATACTTCTAAAAAAATAAATACTCAAGTAAACTTTGTCACCTTTATATAGACTAATAATTGATTGATAAGTTCAATAAATATAGGAAAGAGTTACGGCCGGTTTTAGCAACAGGAAAGAGTAACTGAATTGGTTGAAGACAGTAAATGTGGTACGGTAGGTTTTTGTTTTTAGGAAAAGAATTGTATTATAAAAACTTCATATTCATATCTTATCTTATCTTATCTTATTCTTTTATAAAGGGTGTAAGGGGACTTCCCTCACACACTTATGAAAAGACTAAAATACCCTTCATTTACATCAATGTTTACATCAAACCTACACATTTTCCTCCACGTTCTTTAAAATTAAATATCTCAAAAATGGTTAGTCGAAAATTATAAAAAATAAACCATAAAAATCAACGTTTTTTTTTCTTCGATTAAACATCTCATATGGTATACTTTCGACAATTTTTTTTTCTTTCATTTTTTGGAATAAAAATTTATGTGTTTTTACATAATGATTCAATTACTAAAAATTATATATTATTCCGCTTTATTTGTCTCTCTCACATACATGTCATCTAAACATAAAAACACATAATAAACACCATAAAAAACACAGATCGAATATCCAGCGCCGCTGCTTTGCGCAAATATAAGGCTAGTTCCCTTATAATGGGTGTAGGGGGAGTTCCCCACACACTTTTGAAAATACCAAAATACCTTTCATTTACATCAAACCTACACACTTTCTTTCACGTTCTTTAAAATTAAATATCTAAAAAATGGTTAGTCGAAATATTATAAAAATTACGTAATATAATTTCGTCAAATTTTTTTTTTCATCTTTTGGAATAAAAATTTAGATGTTTTTACATATGATTCAATTACTAAAAATTGTATTTGTTATCCCGTTTTATTTGTCTCCCTCACATACATGTTATCTAAACACAAAAAAACATAATAAATACCATAGAAAAAACACAGATCAAATATCCGGCGTCACTACTTTGCATGGTTACAAGGCTATTATCTTATAATGGGTGTAGGATGAGTTCCACCACACACTTTTGAAAAGACCAAGATATCCTCATTCACATCAATATTTACATCAAACATATACAATTTCCTTCAAGTTCTTTAAAATTAAATATTTCAAAAACGGTTAGTCAAAAGATTATAAAAATTACACTATAAAAATCATCGTTTTTTTTCTTCGATTAGACATCTCACATGATATACTTTCGACGAATTTTTTTCTTTCATTTTTTGAAATAAAAATTATATGTGTTATCCCGCGTAATCGCAGGTAAATAAACTATATATAATTAAACATTTATAACATTAAATCATAAACTTTTACATATTTCATCTAAATAATTATTTTATATTTAAAAATATATAATATACTTATCTACTATATTGCACTGTCATTTTGCTAGTTTATATTTATTTATCATAGAAATAGAAGTAGTTGTACGAATTTAAATTTATCACTCAGAGAAAAAAGATTGAAGTTTTTAACGTAAGAAACAAAATCATTTAATTGGTTTCACCAAGTTAGTACTCTGTATTGCTCATACAGAGGACATTCTTGATTCTTCAACTCTTTACCCAAAAGTTAAAGAACAAACAAACAAAAAAACAACTAACAAAAAAGTAAAAGCTCTGTTTTTTGTGCTGCTGCTTCCAAATCCCTCTTTTACTTTAAATTAAAAACCACTGTATGCCCTTTTGACTAATTTCTCACCTGTCCCAATTCAAACCCTCATTTTTAAACCCCATTTTTTCTCAATATCTTCACTCTCTTTTAGATGTTTTAGTTCTGCCATATTTGTTTATTTTGATATTTTAATACAGATAATCACATTCAAATACTCTTTTTATTTGCATATTTTGAAAAGAATAAATATTTAAAAATAAGTAACCTATAACCTATTTACTTTCTAAGCAAATAATTACTGACTAAATAAGACAGTCTCGAACACTCCCTTTATATTCCTGACCTTTCTACATATGCGTTCTTCTACATTTTGAAAAAAAGTGAGACATTTTTAGGCTGTTTCTTTGTTAGGTATGATTTAATTCACTAAATTTTTAAATGGGTTTCTCTTTTTAAGGTTTATTTCTCACTCCATTGCTGTAGTATGTGAGTTCTGATAAAGAAAAAAGCTTTAATCTTTATTTGAAAAAATGGAAATTTTCAAGTTTTTCTTGATGGGTTTGCTTTGGTTTGGAGCAAATGCATTAGTTCTTGAAGATGATAAAAGAGCATTGTTGGATTTCATGTACAATTTTCCACACTCACGCTCTTTGAACTGGGATTCAAACACAGTTGTGTGTAATCGTTGGACTGGAGTCACGTGCAGTGAAGATGGGTCACGTGTCATTGGTCTCCGGCTCCCCGGGGTTGGATTTCAGGGCCATATTCCGGCAAACACTATTAGTAGACTCTCAGCATTGCAGATCTTAAGCCTTAGATCCAATGGTATTTCTGGCCCTTTTCCTGATGATTTTTATAACCTCAAGAACTTGTCTTTATTGTACCTTCAATTTAATCAGTTTTCTGGTCCATTACCTCTTGATTTTACTGTTTGGAATAATTTAACAATTTTTAATCTTTCATACAATAAATTTAATGGGTCAATCCCTAGTTCAATTTCAAATTTAACCCATCTTTCTGCTTTGGATCTTGCTAATAACTCACTCATTGGTCAAATTCCTGATTTGGGTATGCATGGTTTGCAAGTACTTAATCTTTCTAACAATCATCTCACTGGGGTAGTTCCAAAATCACTTCATAAGTTTCCAAAATCAGTGTTTTTAGGTAACAATGTGTCTTTGATGTATTCTACTGATGAAGTACCAATTGTCATGCCTACTCATAAGCCAAATCCAAGTTCTAAAATTGGTGGAAAGTTGAGTGAAAAAGCACTTTTAGGTATAATTGTAGCTGTTTCTGCTATTGGTTTTACTGGTTTAGCAATCTTTTGGATAATATGTTGTTTAAAGAGGAACAGTGGAGATGGGATTTCTTCAAAGCTTGAAAAAGGTGGGATGTCGCCTGAAAAAGCGATTTCACGAACCCAAGATGCGAATAATAGATTGGTTTTCTTTGAGGGTTGTAATTATGCATTTGATTTGGAAGATTTGTTAAGAGCGTCTGCTGAGGTTTTGGGTAAGGGTACTTTTGGAATGTCATATAAAGCGATTCTTGAAGACGGGACTTCTGTTGTGGTTAAGAGGTTGAAAGAAGTGAGTGTTGGGAAACGGGAGTTTGAGCAGCAAATGGGGATCGTTGGGAGTATTAAGCACGAGAATGTGATTGAGTTGAGGGCTTATTATTACTCGAAAGATGAAAAGCTTACGGTTTGTGAGTTTTATAGTCAAGGGAGTGTTGCTGCTGTGTTACATGGTATGTCTTTGATCTCTTAACTTATCTAATTAAGTTCTTGTTGTAGTTATGGTGTTGTTCATCGCATTTTGACACTCTAGTGGTTTGATTCATTAAAAGGGTTATTTGGATCAATCAGCTTTTAGAGTTTTAACAAAAAATGAGTCTTATTTTCTTAGAAATTATTAGATATCCAGAAGCTAGTATGGAGTTGATGTAGAATTGATAATGGATAATTGGATAAATGTACAATTATGAATTATCTGATTTTATCTAAGTTTAATTTGTGACGATCACTTTGAAAACACACATTCCGTTAACTTTAAGGGGGTAAAGTTGGCGAAAAATATCCAAGTTATTTATACCTTAAAGTTTAGATCCATTTGTTCAGCCTAGTTTCCTTCGTTTGGTGGGTCCGATCGTCATCTGATTATAGATGAAAACCAGGTACAAACTGAAATAGACTAGGTGAATTGGACCCAACCGTTTTTTCCAGATTATATGCTTATAGGGGCATACTCGCATGATCTAACCACGCAACATAGACGAACCCAAAATGGACTTGAACCATTTTTCTTGACCTTTTGTTCAACCTAATTTATATTGCTTAGTCGGTCTAATATTCATCGGATTATATATGTAGATGAAACCTGCTAACAGAAGGTGTATGGAGGGAGTTATGAGTCAGGATTCAAGTGTTCAACCACACAAAATGGATGAACCTAACATGTTCATCCAAGTTGTGCACTTGTGCATGTGGGGTGCCCACCTGGATCATAAAAGGATTTCTTGAAAAAGAAATGTTCAAGAATAAACCTCACTAGTCCTATTCAAAAATACATTATGAAAAAAACAGCCATTTTTTGTTTCTTTATTATATTTTAATTATATTTGGTAGAAGATTGCATTATGCATGATAGAGAAATAAGTTGTTGATTGATAAGAATCAATCCATGTGGGATAAGAGAATCTCTAATAGAAATATTTGGTCCATTTGTTGTGTGATGTCTTGTATTCATCATTATCATTTTTTAATTAAAGTGTCACTTATTTGACCTTCCAAAAGTCAAATATGGACTTTTATCAGGATCATTACATTTTTTAACCATGTGTAATTTTTCTTGACTGTTTTATAGGTAAGAGAGGGGAAGACCGGGTTGCATTGACCTGGGAAACCCGACTCCGGATAGCCATTGGTGCAGCCCGAGGCATTGCTCAGGTTCACACCGAGACAGGTGGCAAACTCGTTCACGGCAACATAA
Source organism: Logfia minima (assembly GCA_963921325.1). NCBI lineage: Eukaryota > Viridiplantae > Streptophyta > Magnoliopsida > Asterales > Asteraceae > Logfia > Logfia minima. The sequence goes on from OY992773.1 coordinate 23,076,788, forward strand.
AATCATCAAACATTTTCCTAAACTCTCAAAACTATGGATGTATCTCTGATATCGGTTTATCGACAATCATGGCCCAAATCGCCACCCCTATTGCCCGGGCCGCTGGCTACCGGGCCCCAGAAATCACGGACACTAGAAAAGTGACTCAACCTTCAGATGTCTATAGCTTTGGTGTGCTCTTACTTGAGCTTCTAACGGGTAAGTCCCCAGTCCACACCACAAGTGGAGATGAGGTCATTCATTTGGTTCGGTGGGTCCACTCAGTTGTTCGGGAAGAGTGGACCGGTGAGGTTTTTGATGTGGAATTACTAAAATACCCCAACATTGAGGAACAGATGGTTGAGATGTTGCAGATTGCGATGTCTTGTGTAGCGAGGGTAGCCGATCAGAGACCGAAAATGAGTGAGGTTGTTAAAATGGTGGAAGATGTTAGACGGAATACGGAACCAGAAAACCGGCCAGAAAGTTCGACGTCGCCACGGCGGGAGGTTTTTGAGACAGAGTCATCTGGTCAGTAATGAGTCTAAAAGATGGTGTTTTGTTTTCATTATCTCAATGAATTGATTTCTGATACTAACGTTGAATCATTTTGTGTTGTATCTTTGCAAAGTTTTTAAGGTATTAGTTTTGTATGCAAGATTTTATTCTAATTTAATTTAAATTACTACATTGCATTATTTTTTATTTTATTTTTCATGAAAATGAGCTTTTCCTGATTTGTTCTATATGTTTTACTCCGTATCATTTAATTATTTTTGTAGATAAAACCATATTATATTATATTTTGTTAGGGGGATGATTTGTATCTTAAAAAAAGTGGTGATGCCTACATTGTACATGCATATTTCGTAAATAAATAAACAAAGTAATTTGACTATACACAATTTATTGACATGTACGTTCACTTTCTTTTTATAGTTGACTAGTGTACAAGAATGCTAATGGTACTAAAAGGTTATGTCCTGTTAATTAGAAAATAGCTCGGGAAAATATGGTTATTAGTTCAAAGGTACACAATTTTTATTTTTATTTTTTTATTTTTAATTTTTTTAATTTTATAAGATACACAAAGCATAACAATTTGAAATTTTTTACAAATTAAACATTTAACAGTATTTTAAAAAAGGTAAATACTCAGACACATAGTACCACAAATATATGCAACAATTTATAAGTATATACAATCATCACATCCTAAAATTTAAACTCCAACCTCATGATTAAGAAATTCATTAGATACCACTAATGAACTTTCGTTAATATCTAACAGTGAGACATGATATAGTAGTGATTAATCTTACAAAAACTTAATAGAAAGTACAAATTTTTATAAAACAGGGTCCACAAACATTGCGAATTTTCTTTTTCTTATTCGTTATTAGATGTTTAATTGTTTAAACCATCCGTGAGATATTCAAGTTCAACTCGAAAAATTAGCACAAGCATTTTGAATATCGGGGTCCAAGTACATAACGAATTCTTTTTTGCGGATCATTATTAGATCACTAGATGGTTAAAGTTAGACCAACTTGTGAGCTTATTAAGATCAACTCAGAATATGTTTAATCCAATGGTACTCAACTTATTCACATATATTACACTACGTTTATTGTTTTCCTACATAAATTAACTATTTGGCATTTTACACTTTGTATCATTTTATAATCGTTAACTTCATCTGATAATCTGATAAACACTTTAAAAAAAATTAAAACCTCGAGCTTCCTTCTTTAGACTATCTCCATCAGCAACCCAACCCAACCCACCTTTTCTATTAAAAATTTAATTTCTTTATCTTCCACCTATACAACTCAACCTAACTTAAACTTTCACACACATTAGCAACCCAACTCAATCTAATATTTTAATAAATAAATATAATTTATTATTAATTTTTATTCTATTAAAATTATCTAAAAAATATAAACCAACCACTAGAAACATTAAATGTGTCATAAATTAACAAAATGATTTATTTTGGATAAATAAACAATTTATTTAAATACAAAATTAAAAAAAAATAATAAAATAATGTGGCGACCGTTTGTGTGAACTTGGGTTGTTGGCACGGCTTAGATCACTTACTATTCAATTGATTGTTTAATTTTAATAATAAAATACTAGGCGAGCGTTCGTGTATATTGCCCGATGGGAGTAGCCTTATATAAAAACTCTAGTGACTAGTTACAAGTTACAATTTCAGCCATCACCTTTGACTTTCAACTAGTTTTGTCAAAATACATTAATTGTCTCACCGATTGAGTCACTAACGATCTTGTGTTATTTATCTATCAACCTTTTGATTGTGTATCATAAAATTATTGGTATCAATCGACTTGAGTTCGAAAATGATTATTTCAGTCACGGTCAGTTTGATTTATCTCAAATTCGAGTTAGAAAATAAATATTTGATAAAAACAAGCATTAAACTTTAAAACTAAATGAAGCTTAATCTTGTCAAGTATCTATTAAGCCATGCTGGTTAACTATGAAATATCATTAACAAGATAAATATGTATCTCAAATTTGAGTTAGAAAATAAATATTTGATAAAAACAAGCATTAAACTTTAAAACTAAGTGAAGATTAATCTTGTCAAGTATCTATTAAGCCATGCTGGTTAACTATGAAATATCGTTAACAAGATAAAAAAATATATTTTGTTACAATTAGGAGCATTTATAGTCATAAGTGGTGGGCACGTCGTGCTGCTCACCACGAGATCGGCATGACTACGAGTGTTGCATCATGCACCACGAATTATGTTTATCGTCCATTCATATAGCAAGCTAGGTGTGCCGTTGTGCTGAGTCCCACTCCAATGTTAATTTTTATTTTTCATTTATTTTTTTCAAAAATAACTGAAGATAATTGTTTGGACGAATTTGTTAAAGATGAAAAACTCATGTTATAAAACAAATTATTATTTACGGTTATGTCAGTTATATTATTAAAAATTCGTAACTAATGTTTTGAATAATATATTGATCTAATAGTAGAAACTCAACAAAAATGTGTGATTATTTAATTAGAATTTTTATTTTATATATGCTATGTGCATTATGAAAAATGTAAATTAGAAAAAAGATTAGGCTTTAATAATTCTATAGTTGTAGTAGTAGTGCAAGAGCTCTAATTAATCACATTATAATCCGAGTATTAACACCACATTATTACAACATTATTAAAAGTAATAGAGTAACAAGTGCTGTAAATGATCACATCATAATCTGATTATCAACACCCAATTAAAAATAATAGAGTAATCAAAGTATAAAAATGACAAGCGATTAAAAAACAAGTTTTGTGGAATCCATCGGTAAGACAATTGGAGCCCACCGAAATAGAAAAAGAATATCTGTTTACATATAAAAATCACAGTCCTGTATATACACACCATAGATTCTTCCGATTATTCAGAAAAAAAATTAGAAAAAATATATCTAATCGCAACAAAAGAGGTTGAGGATCTTCAAGGTAATCATCCTTTTTCTTATTTTGCAGCTAATGTAGATGTATGTTATAGCTATTTATATTTATGTATATGCAATTTCATTATCCTTATATGTGCGTTATGATTTGATTAATTAGGGTTTGTAAGATGGCTTCGAAACGGATATTGAAAGAGCTCAAGGATCTTCAGAAAGATCCTCCTACCTCTTGCAGTGCTGGTATTATTATTATTATTAATATTGATTATTATTGTTATTATTATTATTATTATTATTATTATTATAATTTTTATTATTGTTATTATTGTTGTTGTTGTTACATCTATATCGATCTGCTCAATCCTAATTTTGTCCTTTGTTATTTATCTAATAAAGTTTTTGGTGTTGATCTTGTGTGTTATGAATATGTTTATATTTCTTTTGTGTATTACCTTATGTGCCTGATTGTGTTATATTTCGTTGAAATTTTACGATTGGTGGTGTAATTAGATGAGATCCTCATGATATATGTGTAGATTTTGATGTATCAGAGATTAAAATTATGTGAATTTTGTGGAATGATGGTTAGAAGAATTTGATCCAGGGGTTTGGATTGTTTTCGATTATGGGATGTTTGCGAGTAAAATGTCTCTTTCGTGGAAAAGGAAATGATTGTTTATTTAGGAAGAAAGTTAGACAGCTGTAGAGTTGTTGACGTGCCACTTTCTCGATTCCTCGGTTTCTAGGCTTGTAAGATTCTTAGGATTAGCTAGTCGGATATAGTTTATTGTCATTGAGTTTTAAAGTTGATAAGTGTACTAAGTGAAATGAGGTTATATGTTTTGTGATCGTTGTGTACGAATTAGAAATGGACAATAAGTGAAATATAGAAAGAAAGAAAATTGATTCTTTATACTGAAATTCAACTTTGGCTATGGAATTTGATGTGCCACTAATATTTGTCTGAAAAGTATGCGTTTTGCAATTTGACTAGGCTGAGGAATTTAAGAAGCAGATCAAGTGAACTATGTAAAACCCTTGATCTATTACAGAACGTGGAGTACTAAGTAATCTTTCTAATGTTTAACATGCACCCCATTTTACAAATTATTGTAAGGCATATATTTACCTAATTAAACAATTAACACAAATAAGGCAATAACTATGATCTAATTCTGGAATATGCATCTAAAAGTATGTGCTACTATGTTCATGATGGGAAACGTTCATTCATGCGAGCATATCTGTATATTTTTGGATCTTTAGTGTAAGCTAACTGCTAAAGTGAGAAATATTGTTTTTACTTTGCATTTACCTAATTGTGTAATGTGATTTTAGGCCCAGTGGCAGAAGACATGTTTCACTGGCAAGCAACCATAATGGGTCCTCCTGACAGTCCTTACTCGGGTGGAGTGTTTCTAGTTACTATTCATTTTCCTCCAGACTATCCATTTAAACCACCAAAGGTAATTATCGACTACATTTCCTTTTGCAAAAGATATGTTGATCTTTGTTTTTGCATGCTCATGTCATTTTGCAATCAATTTTATCTTTGTTTTTACATGCTCATGTCATTTTGCAATTAATTCTTTTTTTTTCTTTTTTTTTCATACTTCAAGGAATTGTTTCATTTTTTATTTAGCATTCTTTTCTGTTGGCTGCTTAACGTATATTACTATCTTTCTGTAGGTGGCTTTCAGGACGAAGGTTTTCCACCCGAACATCAACAGCAATGGCAGCATTTGTCTTGATATTTTGAAGGAACAATGGAGCCCAGCTCTTACGATTTCCAAGGTTAGCATTTTGACACTTCAATTTTACGTATCCTATAAGATTCTCCATTGGTGTTAATAATAACCTCCAGTTTGTGGGCTCGATTTCTGTTTCTTGTTACATGTTGTAAAAATTTCGCATAGTCAATCTTTCTTTCCTCCTCATTATATAAATGTGATCCACAAATGGTGTGAACCATCAACCATATAGATGATTATGGCTTTACTATAGGCTAAAGTAGATGCGGCAGAATGAGCGGATTGAGTAGTGGTCAAAATTAATACTTTATTTTTACATGTCGTGTTGGATTGGGTTGACTCGTAACATTTTTGTCCACAATTTTAATTTTTTTTCATGGGTAGTCTGCCATAAACAAATACAAATGTTACAACATCTCATTAATAATGTAATTTTGAATAAAATGGTTTAGGTAAACTTTTGATCTGTTTAACCCATCTGGCCCATTTACTTTTAAGTCATCTTTTTACACGTTTTCCTTGTTAGAGCAAAAAACATATCCCTAATTGCTTTCACAGGTAGAAGGGTCAAGATAGCGATATCTAATATGAAGTTCCTGTCGACTCAATAATGACTGGATTACACTTGTTTAGAGGCCCATTTTAACTGAAAAGGAAGCACTGACGATTGAATGTTAAAGAAGTTCTACAATATCTTTTTTTTTTAATCTCCGCTGAATATATATTTTTGACATTGATAATTAGGTTTTGCTGTCAATATGTTCCCTGTTGACGGACCCGAACCCAGATGACCCTCTTGTGCCTGAGATTGCTCACATGTACAAGACAGACAGGAGCAAGTACGAGACAACGGCAAGGAGCTGGACCCAGAAGTATGCCATGGGGTAGTTGTGGTGTGAACGGAGGAAGGAAAGGCTCCTTTCCCTTATGGTTTATGCTTTTTTGTTTTATTAAAATGTAAAATCTGCTAATTAAGTTAAATGGCTGTTGTAAGATAGATTTAAAAAAGGGAATGTTAACAAGAATCCCTCCTATGCTTTCATTTATTACGGTGAAGATTTGCTTTCAAAAAACATCTTATGTTCATTTGCAGCTCTCTTGGTTTTTTGTATAATTTAATGGAAACAACCAAAAATATTGTGTATCATGTGTCATAGAGATTAAGAAAATAATTTTTCTTTTGAGTGTGGACTAGTTCTTTCAAAGCTAGGTTTCCTCTGCATAAACTTAGAATTGGTCCTGGTTTCTAGATCTTGAATTGATCTACACTGTGGTCAAGTTGTTTTAGGCAACTTTCAACGACTATGTTCAATATTTGGGCAACTTGGAGTTTTCTTTCATATGGAACTTCATAATTTGTGGACTTAGTTGGGCATTTGTCAATGAGATGGTGCATTACTGTAATGTCCGCTGTCCGCGCCTAAAAGGGTTGGATAGACTTGATAATCAGAGAAATTGGTGATGAAAACGTTTTCAGTTTTAGACATGAATCATAATGATATCATGGAGATGTTGCACGAACCCATATACATATACGAACATAAAAAGAATCACCCATGACTGAAAGTTCCGTTGCCAAGCTACATGAAAAAGACTTCCGAAAATCCACACAAGTTAAAATAGGTTGGTTTGGTTTGATTAACGAACACAGATTTCATTACATCAACTATAAGTATAAAAACTATATTTATAAAGCATGAATAACTGGTCTCATCTTGATGATAATGTGTGTAAGACACTGCTAATAAGAATGTTCGTTCATACTAAAAAAACGTGATCGTTTTAACTATTATCCTTCAAAATTAACCGAGCTACCCATCTGATAGTCGACCTTGAAGTTGTGGTCCCTGATTATTGAATTTGAATACGTAGCGGAAATTTCAAAACCACCGTAAGATAAAAATTATTTTAAAATACACCTTGAATTGATAAGCATTAACTGAAATTATGCATTGATAATGTTATGGTACCATTTTTTTGTTAAATAGAATATTCCAGACAACATAGATTAAGATTGTCACTATGCATACAAATCTTCTATAATCACCTACTTAATACTAATAAGTAAATCAACAAAAAGAATAATCAGACTCATCAAGAATATCATAATCACTCATAATTTGGAATTTACAATTTATAATTAATTAACTAGTATGTATCAACAACAACAACACTATTATCTGATCTCACAAAGAGTGAAATATAGGGAGGTAAGATTTAGACAATTATACCCCTACTCGAAAGTTAAGAAATTGCTTTCAAGAAAACCTTCGGCAAAACTTAATGCCTAAAAAAGTAATAGTAACATTAATAATAATAACAAAAATAATAATACAAACGATAGTTATAAGATAATAAATATATATATATATGTATAAATATTTTACTAAAAAGATATAATATGTAACTATATAACTAAGCTAAATAAATATAATATATAAAAATATAAAAATATATATCAATAGACGTATGAATAATATAAATATATATCTATATACCTAAAATACCATACATATTCATGCAAACTACCTGAAATACCATACTCATCAATCGTATATTACCAGCTAGTATGTATGTTATCCCATATTCATGCAAACATAATATGAATTGATATGAATGTGTATGAATCTAGAGAGAGTTTTTTCAATATATTTTTTATTAAGCTCTTCAATAATGATGTTACAATATGAAGTGTTACATAACTAACCCTAGTTAGTCTTATTTATGCTCTTAGTGCTAGCCACATGATTAATGATAAAAACAATGTTCACAATCTATTGATTGATCATAACAATCTCCTTCTTATTGTAAACGTTGCTCGGATTGTCTTCAATTTTGAAATATCTTTTAAGCTTGAAAACTGAGAATCTTTGAAGGTTGGGAACAAATTTGAAGAACATTTTTACTTTTGATAATCACGACTCAACATTTATCTTTTTCTTTGATTCTTGAATGCATTATTGAAGACAAATCATATTCTTGTTCTTCAAAGGCAACATCTTGACTTAAACGAATCGTTGGAATAATTTTCTTTAAGCCTCACACTTGAAAGCATCTTTTTAATGATCTTTATTCAGAAAGTATATTCAAAAAAGTTGTTGACGATTAATCCTCATTTAACTATCTGATCTCAAACTCCCCCTAAACTGTTATTCATCTTCTGGAGCTTGATCAACTCTCGATTAAACCAATCATTTATTCTATGAATTTGCTTTCCATCAAATCAATAACTCTTTTCAAACTTGTAGAAAGATAGTGTGAATTGCCATTGAAATATTTTTTATCTTTCGAAAGTAATGACATCTTTATTTAAACTTTATCTTTTATTAAACACTGAACAATTTTTGTTTGAACAAACTTCATTTTTTATCTTCCAATCCATCTTCTAGATATTTTGAACTTTTCAACCGCTATAGATTTTATAAAATTCTTTTAATCAGTCTTTGAACTTCCTTTTTCAATCATCCTATTTTCACTTTCACTTCAAGTGTTAGCTATATAATTAATGATAAGGACAATGTTTACGGATCTATCTAACTATTTATAGAATTTTTGGCAAAAGAAATGGTAGCGGGCCATGTACGAATGAAGACCTTTGAGTCGTAAAAGACTCAAAGACCGATGGACGGGCCGGACTGAAATAGAATTATCTAATACCGTAATTTACCCATTCTTTCTATTTCTAATAATAAATAATAATAAAACATAAAATTAAATATAAAATACTATATAAAGCCCATTTCTACTTAAAAGCATCGTTTTCATTTCATTTTCCTCCTCCGGTCATTAAACTTCTAATCCGAATAGTAATAACCAGAGGTCAGGATCTTCGAGGTGATTAATACTCTTCCTTTTTTCTCATATAGTTATCTCTTTAATTAATTAATTATTCATCTTTTTCTCTTCATCTTATATATTTACGTAGCTCTTACGTGTTCTAATTTGAGCTAGGGTTCTATAATTTTGCTTCAAATTACAGGATCTCTTTAGCGATGGCTTCCAAGCGGATCTTGAAAGAGCTTAAGGATCTTCAGAAAGATCCTCCTACCTCTTGCAGTGCAGGTATTATTGCATCCATTTCGATCTGTTAGATCCTGCTGTTTATGCTAATTTTTTCTTCTGTGATCGCTTATGTTTTATCTTGAATTTTGTATTTTGTGGTGAATTATGCTTTTGTTACTTGATTTTGGCTTTGATTTGTTGTAAAAAGCTGAAATTTTAAGGTTACGTTTTTTGATTATGTGAAATTTGTGGTCAAGCTGGTATAACTTTCTGCTCATTTATGTTGTGGATCATGGCGATTTTGTCCGTTGTCAAGGTTTTGGTGTGTGAATTCACAACAACATGGACTAAAGTCTTGTGTAAATCGTTGCCTGTTAGCTTTTGGATCAGATCATTAAAACATTTTGTGGTTTTGACAGCGAAATTGTGATCTTATAGTTGTTAAATATGATTTGCTGTTGGTGTAGCTGTATTGGTATTGTATATACTCAAGCATAACCGTGTGCACAGTTGCACCACAAGCTCTTTCCATTGCTTGGGATCTAGCAGTTTTTTGATATCTTACTCTCCCTGATTGGATTAGTTTACTACTTAAAAAAACGTTGGGCCTCCTTTGGATTTTGGGATGTGTGAAAGTGATCTTGTTGGACTTCCAAAAAACTAAGAAAGCAGTATTTAAGTTTTTTGGCACCTCATTTTGTCCTCTCTTTCCTTGTTATAGGCTCTCATGGATCTTACAAATAGAAAGTTGAATATGAAAATACTTAAGGGTGTCTAACCTCTTATGTAATAAGTATGTTACATGCTTATTGGTTTGTTAACATGTGCTCTTTGAAGGATATCGAGTTAAAATTCCGAATTTATCTTGTATCCCGTTTGTATCACCGACTGATTGGAGGTTAATGAGGTGAATTTACCGAAAATACTGCATCCATGTTTTGTTAAGTTATGTCTGTAGGTAGTGAATAGTTGCAAAAATACAATTGGGCTTATGTCAAAGCAGTGGTTTGCGAAACTGGAAGAGAAACATGTTATGAACAGCACAACTAGAACCTTTAAAAAATGTTTAAGAGCACCATTTTGAACTTGCAAGTATAGTAGCATATTAAAAGAAGGCCCTGCAATTGTTAAAAGGAAACTAAGAAAGAAGAGTGTATGTTACAAACAGCACAATTGGATACTTTATGTTCAAAGCCAAATTGCTAGTAGCTTGTTAAAACAACATAACCAGACTCTGCGGCTGTTATAAATATCCAATTCAACTGGATTAGCATAGCTGTTCTTTGTGCCAACTCAAGAGATTTGGTGTATGTATAATTGAAAGCATGGGCAGAGCTAGTTTAGTACTCGTTTCTTCTTTCTTGTTGCTGTCAATCACCAATCCCCCTCATTTTGGAGCAAGTTTAGCTTTACAGTTCATAGCTTTCTCATCTCATCCAAATTTCCGCGATAGGTATTGTTCAAAAAGCTGTGTGATCTAATAACAATTTGACTACCTAAGAATTCCCACTTACCTTTTATCTTATTATTATAGCTTACTCGTTCCATTACTTGGTCTAAATTTATTAAATTGAGTCTGTTACGTGTCTGTCGTCTACTTTAGTTATTCAATAGATTCTGTTAGCCAAATCCACTTTGTTTAATACCATCAGCAAACTTGTATGACCCTAACATTATGTATGTATGCTCCATGGCTTGTTGATGTGGTTTAGTTCCTCCTTGCATCTGCATATTAACATGGCTGAATACATCAAATAGCTTGTTCTACATGGTGTTTTCTCTGGTATTTTCAAGTTTCAAACATCATTACCACAACTAGTCCCATTATAGTAACTTCTAACGATCTAAAAAATGTATCAGTACTTTTGTTTGGCGATATGTGGCATTGCGAGCTATTATCGTGGTATATTGCTATTATACATTTATACCAAAGGGATCCATGGTATCAGTATGAAGTTAAGTGCTCAAATATGGATATATAACAATTTCCATTGTTAGCATCTTTTATTGTCCTACCTTTTGTAATCCGCTGAACATATATGATCTATGTGGTGTGTGTGGTTATTGATCGAAAGCTATTATGAAGATTTTCACTTCTTCATTTCATTTACTTAATCAGCTTTGTCACTCTGATTTCAGGCCCAGTAGCAGAAGACATGTTTCACTGGCAAGCAACAATCATGGGTCCTCCTGATAGTCCTTATTCGGGTGGAGTGTTTCTAGTTACTATCCATTTCCCTCCAGATTATCCATTCAAGCCACCTAAGGTAACCATCAGCTGTAACGCTCTTTCGAGCATCAATGTTTTTTAACTTTTGTGGATAGTCTTCATATTGTATTCTCATAATTATAATTCCTCACTTGAAATTGACTTTTTCCTCTGAAAGTTAATATGTTAACAAATGGTGTAGATACTCGAACATTGAAACTTTTGTAAATAGAAATTTCTATAATGACTACAAGACGTGTACCCATAGGAACATTAAGATCAATTTGAAGCCATCACTTGGTTTAATGGTTGAAATTGAAACAAAGATACTGAACTGGGTAAAAGAACAATATAAGATTTGTAGACATTAAACATCCTATTATCATGAGTGCTAGCAGGGGCCAGGGGGGTTTTAAACACTATTTTTCCTTGGTGTGTGCATTTGTATGATTGATCAGCTCTTTTAACTAGAGATAGTAATATATCTACTCATTTACATTTGATTGCTCCGATTTCCGTTATGTTTTATCTTTAATGGATAAAATAAAAGTTGGCAAGGAAGACAAATGGGTTGAACGCGTCAAGTCGCCTAAGTGTGCTTGAAAGCACTTAACCTTTTAAATCATTTATATTCTAAACGCTAAATTATTATTGTAATAATATGGTTTTTGTGATCATATTTATCACCCTACTTATGTAGAAAAATTCGGCAAATTGTGTTTCTGGCCAATCCAACCAGTTCAACCCTTGTTAAAAATTACACATTTTGATCTGAACCTATATTGTCCTATTACTTAACCCATCTGACCTGCGCATCTTGCCACTTCTTACATATTAAAGTAGATTAGATTACCAATAATTTCGGCCTTGCTGCAAGGCATCATGTGAGCTGTACATGTTAATGTTATATTATGCTTTCAGGTATTACTTGTCATATGCTTCTTTCTGCTGCTTTACATGCATTTGTGGTCGACTTCTGCAGGTAGCTTTCAGGACGAAGGTTTTCCACCCAAACATCAATAGCAATGGCAGCATTTGTCTTGATATTTTGAAAGAACAGTGGAGCCCAGCTCTTACTATCTCCAAGGTTTGTGTTTTAGTACCTCTTTTTTTCCGGACCGGGAAGCCTACAACATATCTCACATATATGTATAATCTTATGCATATAAACATTGTATACCGTGAGATGTGAACCCACAACCTCCTGGTTAATGGATTCTTCACATACCGCTAGGCCAAAGGCCTTTTGTTTTGTGTTTTACTACTTAGTTTAACCAACCCAAAGATTAGAAGATGTGATTGCTAATGTCACTCCGAGAACCTTGAGTTGCAAATTATAAGGGCTGGCAATTTCAACCTGTTGACAGTAAAAGAGTTGATTTGGGCTTTATTTTTATGCTAATAGGAAGCCAGTTATAAGTAACGTATGACATAATCAAGCGTTCCTTACCCACCCAAGTTGTTTTATTGTAAAAAGTTGAATCATTAGCGCAATAACAATTAAGTTTTTACAACTATATATATACACTTATTTTTATAAAAGAAAAATGTTTGCTGGTCGACGTGATATGCATAAACACATCTTATACTTATACTCATTTTGACATGTTAACCTACCCATTTTGCCATCTATATACTGGTAACCTAATGGTCAAACCTTTGTTTCATCTATAGTGATGATTTGTTTTTGGGACATGTTACTAGGTATTGCTGTCGATTTGCTCCCTGTTGACGGACCCGAACCCCGACGACCCTCTTGTGCCAGAGATCGCTCACATGTACAAAACAGACCGGAACAAGTATGAGACGACTGCACGAAGCTGGACCCAGAAGTATGCCATGGGCTAGTTGTGCTGCACTCAAAGGTATGAGATGAGGAAGGGCTCCTTTTTTTGTGGGTTTTGGCTCTCTTTTTTCTTAAAATGTGTGGAATTGAATGAACGCAAACTGTGAATTATGTGTCTAATTGTAAGATAGACATGAAAAAGGAAACATGCCCTCCTTGATGACTCTTGTGCTTCAATTTATATGGGAAGATGTGCTTTTAAAAACATGCATTTTGTGTTTATTTGCTCTTTGAATTTTTTTATAAGACTATGCATATTATGATGTTGGGATGATTATAAATACACAGTTAGACCATTGAGGAATCGAAGTATTGCTATAAAAGTCTGGTAACTGTAAAAATGTATGCCACCCAACTTTCAAAATATTGTCAGCTATGCCATCATAATAAAAATGATGAAATTACCCCTAATGTTACTGATATGATTATGCATAACAAGCATAAATTGGGGTAGTTTTGTCATTGTTTTTAATCAATTTGAACTGAATTACGGCGATTCAGAATTTGGATTTCTACCTCTGATATATTCAGGGTTGTCTTCTTTGTAAACTTTTTACATACTTTTGTGATATCAATGTACTCTATCCTCGTGTATCACCTCTTGATGTTGTATATGATCCATCTAGATAGATTCCGTTATAAGCACTCACGTTTGGAAATTGGAACAATCAAGAAAATAAACAATTAAAATTGTATTGAATTGGTTATTCTTCTAGAAAGACAAATATTTAATAACTATTGATGTCATTAATATTGATTAATTAGATTGAATTGATGCATTGGATATCATCGAATAAAATCATCTTGACATCAAATAGCGCTTAAATTAAATCCATCTAAATTGACGAACATTTGTAAGCCCTTATTTTGGTCGTTTTAGGTATTTCCCATGCTGCCTATTTTTATCTTTGACCATGTGCATGGGCCGATCTTGGTTGATGTTACTAGTCTGGTACTTGCGCAATATCACAAAGATGACGAATAGCTTAAAAGTAGAAATTACAAACAACATTTAAGTCCCGCGCAATGTCGTGAAGATGAAGAATACCTTAAAGATCAAAAGGCACCAACAACATTTAAGTCCGATAACATTTGATGACAAATTACCTTCGACAACACTAAATCTCATTTAATGTGCAAACAATAGCTTAAAATACAATAAACTACAAATGATCATCTTAAACACAACTCTTAGTGTAATACAATTAAAATAACCATTCTTGTAAATCAACAACACCAATGATACGACTTACGAGAGTGGTCGAAATCTTCATATGTTAAACTTTTTAAAGGTGATTGTCATAGCGGTTTAGTTAGATGGATTTGGTTCCATTAGGAATATCAGCTTAGAAAATACAATTTCAACAGTTGTTAAAAGGACAATTTAAGGATTTATTAATAAGAAAATCATAACGTAGATGAACCAAATGCATAGGTTAGCTTGAGTAATAACATGTTTTCTTTGAGTTTGATTTTGTTTATATGCTTTATTGAGGATGAAAGGTTGAACCAAATTCGTTTTATTTAGGAAGTGAATACCATTTTTTTTCTTTCTAAAACTGCAAAAATATTCCTTTCGTCTCACTTTTAAATGTCATGTCATATTAACATATTTTTTTGATTTAAAATAGATCGAATCAATGTCAGTTTTGTCGTTATATTCAAGATAAATTTGACAGAAAATGATTAAGAGAAAGATGATTGAAAGAAATAAATAAGAGTAAAGTAGAGAGGTTAATGATTTTTAATACTTATTATTATAAGTAGATAAATTATTTTAAGATAAATAAGTATGATATTGTGAAGAATTTAAATAGGACAGAGGAGTAGATACAACATCGCTGCCAAAGTGACCAAAGTAACCGAATGGGCCAAAAGTAACGCCTTTGATACATTGACCTTCTATGTATTTTCATTGTGACAGCCAAAATTAAAAACTTTGTGATGATCTTTATATTTATAATTAACATATAACTAATACTTAATAAGGGTTAATTTGGAATTTGCGATCTTTATATTTTTTAACTTTCAGCCTGTTATTCAAATGATTTATCGTAGAATATAGATAGTTTAGTTTAACGGTTAAATTGGATAAGCTTATTTTCAACTGAAAATGAACTTGTCCAAGCCAAGCATCAAAAGTCATTTTTATGGAATTGTACAGAGTATTTAAAGTAATAAAACTTCATTGTTTCATTACGTAAAAATAATAATTCGAATTCAGTCGCGATGAAATACTTTATCCAATATTTTTTAATACATTAACTATTCATAATATTAAAAAATAATTGTTTTGTGAGTTGATTCAACCCAATGCATTGATCATTCAAACATTGGCAGCCTCTTTCCGAGTCAAATTTCAATTGTAAAACTTCAATGCGCACTTCACCAGAACTAGAATCGAACAGTTTATCAAGGAAAACTCCCGATGACAATCACTACGACCACAACTAAAGTTATGGCTTTTTACCTCGAAGTACTTCCAATAGAAATTTCCATTATAATTAATGTGACAAGATGTATTAATTAATTGATTTACCTATTCACAGATCTTGATATCAGATGGTGAAGAAGCATTAAAATTTCTGTCTGTAAGATCAGAATTATTATAAATGTCTCTAATGCAAAAGTTACCCACTATATAAGAAAACTAAATATTTAGTATCTTCTGTCTCTTTTGGTAATGCAGAGTGGAATAGCAAACAGAGCAGTTGGAGAAACTCGTATTCTTCCATCTCTTTCTATCGCAGTCCAGTTTTAAGTTATTGTGGCTTAATAACTTGAAGAATTTTATACTAGTTGTTTGATTTACATTTACTTGCTCACTTGTGTAGAAATGAACATGGCAAGCAGTAGAAGTCATTGCATCTACATACTTACCGTTTAGAAAGATATAAAAAATGACACAAGGTCTAATATTTCCCTTAACCAATTACAAGTTACTAGACTATTATATGTCTGATATTACTACCAATGGGGTTATGAACAGGGTGAGCACCGGAAAGCTTGTTCTTGTAGACTTGGCAGGATCTGAGAAGGTTGAGAAAACGGGTGCCGAGGGGAGAGTTCTTGAAGAAGCCAAAACCATCAACAAATCTCTTTCTGCACTTGGAAATGTGATCAATGCTTCAACTTCCAGTCCACAGGGCAAAGCATATCACATTCCCTATCAGGATGCTCTTGTTAGTACTGTCCTATTAAATCCATCTAGAGTTGGCAATATGGGGTTTAGGCAAATTGGGCAACTGGTCAAAAAAGATTTGAGTTAAATGGGGTCATTTTTTTCATTTATTGGTCGAACCAGGTTAAGTGAAGTCAGGTTGCCTTCTAACAATGGTTTGCTCATTTTCTGTCAAATACAATATTACAATAATGACCTAAAGCTTTGAATAATATGATTAAGGAGCTTGTATATATTATAAGTAGTCATTTCGTGACTTCTAACTTGTCCTGTTCCCCTTTTGGCTAATTATTTTCCTCACCAATTTGAGATAAAAACCCAACCCAAATTAAAATGGGTCTGAATTGCCACCTCTAGCTCCATCTCATTAAGCTTATGATCCTAATCTGCATTTTTTCCATGCAGGGAGGAGGCTCCCAGACTGCATTACTTTGCTGTTGTTCACCAAGTCTTTGTAATTCATCAGAGAGTATATCTACTCTGCAATTTGGAGCATGGTAATCACCTAAATGTGATCCTGAATGTCGCTGTCTCCATTGTTGGTGACACTGGAAATGGTGTTCTCTAATCTCGTTTCTTTGAAAATTTATTGTGCACTTCTATGACCAAGATATTGTGTGAAAGTGATATCCATTCCTGTGAAGATCTACTAGAAAAGGCACACTTTTTGAGCATATTCTAATTGCATGATAGGTTAGTGCAATTTACTGTACATTCCTTGTCTGTAGCCAAACACTGAGCTTAGCCTTTTTTGTAACTTTAACTCTTTTTAAATGTTTAAAATGTAGAGGTGGCGTCTCGACCAGTGGGTTGATTTGGGTTATGTTTCATCTTTAATGGGTGGAACGGGTTAAATGAACTACTTAGCTTAAAAGGAAACAGCATCTCCATATTACGTTCTTGATTGATTCAATCTAGTCCTTTTTATATGGTCTGTGTGTGTATGACAAATATAATTTGGTTGCTTAGAGTTTATTCTTGACAGAGCTAAGCATATAAAGGCATCATTGCGCGTCGTTTGCAAGGAAGACATGTCTGACAGGAAGCAGGAGGTTTTGTCTATAAATGATGTGAAGCTGAAAATAGCTGTGCTACGCGAGAGAATCCTAAAAAAGGTTTGGTGTTAATGATTCTATTATATCTTTTAAACCAATCTGTTACCAAATTGTACCTGAATTTTAGTTTCTTAATGAATAATTAGATTGTCAACTATGATTACAGATATTATATTCTTCAAACAATAAAGTGAATCTCTGAATTAAATTATTTAGGAAGTTTTATGCATTATAGATACATTATGGGTGGCTTTTAGACCCGTTTGACCTGTTTTCTTTTCAACTATATTTTAAAATATTTTTTTTTTTGCCCGTTTGACCCTTTAGATGTATAACATAATGTGAATCAACCCATCCGTTATTTAACAGGAAACTAAATCTTTATAGCCTACTTCCATAATTTCCCCTCCTTGTTAATAGTTGCTAGCACTTAACACTTTTAGTTAAACAAACGGCTTTCGTACATACCACCACCCATCACAAACATAAAAGGTTCTAATTCCAAGTTCAAATAAGGTCTTAGCAAAACAGTACTATTTTAAAAAATTTCTTTTTTATGGTTACAATAAGAAAGCATCAAAATGTATGTAAAGCAAATCAAGATAGTACAACTTGACAAGTAATTTTAATAGCTGCAAGTGTACGTATCAAGATTTATATTTAGTTATTTAGGAAGAGGATATAGCATTATTACACAGTTTAAGATTTAAGATAGATATAGCTTAAAATCAAATTAACAAGTAGCCTAGTGTAATTAAATGATAAATAAAATTAAAATTAAAAAGAAAGAAACCTGATAAAATGATTTGAGTTGATGAGGATGCAGAACCACTGTGATTTTCATCCTGAATTGATGAATCAGATGATGGAGGCCGGAAAAACTCTGGTCCACTATTTAATTTTAATATAATGGATTATTGCACAGATCGACTTAATTAAAACTGAAATTGCTAAAAATGAATAGATACCTGATACCGGAAAGAGCTGGTTTGATTGGAAAGAATCCTAAGACAAAGAGAGAAAGACCCGTGATTTCAAGTATAATTGCAGCTGCCGTTAACACTGTCAGCTTTGTGCAGTTTACACTTACACCACCCATTTGATTAATTATTTTGTTGTTTTTTTCTTTATAACAGACATTCATTCAAGTGTCATGAGGATTTTTTTTAGGTTACATCATTCAAGTGCACTGCCAATCTGAATTCAATTTCTTTTGGATCAATTACTGGATCGTTTTATCTGATGGTTCAGAATTACACTTGATGGGTGCTTGGTACTCAGTAACTTGAAATGAAATTTTCAAAATTGATTGTTTATATTACTCAACTGAATAGAAAAAATAGATTGTTTCAACCAAAATTATTAAAAACTGTTGATCAAGCGTGTAATGATTTACCATAGCGTATTAGGGCACATAAAACTGCTTAAGATCAACAAAAACACAATCTTTTCAAATGTATAAGGCTTTAGCACGTACTCGGGTGTGTAAAAGAACAAAAAAGAAGAATCAAAACGAGACCAGACCAGAACTATGGAATCAGCTACATTGATGGGCTCAGTCGTGTTCTTAGTTCCACTATAATACAGTAATTTTTTTTATTAACAATGAACAGACTATGATATTAAGGAAACATCAAACATTTATGAACCCATAAATGTTGTTCCCGTAAAATTTGTGTCATTCATAGATAGCCGTTTGTATTTATTTATCAAAATAATCCAATTACAGTACATGAATTACAGAACTAGGAAACATGTTAATCATGTTACAACTGTTGTCAAAGAGAATGCCAACATCATCTTTAGTCGTGAAAATGTCATTATATGCAACCCAATCTCCCATAGTATGAAATTTCTTGTGAAAGTGTCGATAACATGAGTTACCTGAAGTCAAACTACAAAATCTTTGAGCTAATAACCTTTATTCCCACGGATCCTCGCTCTCATATCAACCTGCCAAATGAACGAACAGGTCGGGTTGGCATTTTGTTAGGGAAAAGATCTACAATTACATGCGTTTATAAACAGAAAGCTTGTACAAAATCATTAGGATATGGTATTGTAAGGAACCACCTCAATGGACATGACACAAATCTTTAAATCCAAAAATGGCACAAAAGACATCCATTTGGACCCGTTTACGTAGATATGGGTTAAGTTTTAAGTTATGAACTACCTACACCAAACTGGTTAAATTTAAGAACTTAGCTAAAACTGAAAGTGATCAAATGGATCCAGAGCCCCTCCATAATTAATTAAAATTATCATAATATTAATTGTATGTATAGTACTTGTAATCTGACTTCAATAAAAATATTGGTGGGTCAACCAGACCCTCAACAGGTTTTGAAATGTACAAAATTACATTAGACCCAAACCTAACCAGCTACTCAACCGCAACCTATTCATTATATTCACGCTCAAAGTCTCTAATTAGATTCTATAACTTCAAGGTCCTTTTTTGAAGATTATGATGTAAAAAAACACTATTCACTAACGAGACAAGCTTGTTAAATTACCTTAAAAGCATCAATTTCCAAAATTCAAATGAGTTTTTGGTGTGGATCTCGAGTTCTTAAAAAACAATTGAAGAAACTTACTTAAAGCAGCATACTAGTCATTTAAATCTTCTCAATCTCATTGCTTATTTTAAGTCATATGATAAACGATAGGTGCAACAAGTTATAAGGGGAAGATCATACCTGGCCTCTCTTGCAATTGAAATATGTTTCTCGAAGTCCAACACATTCACTGGAAATGAGAGGACTCTTCTCTTTAGCACACTCTCTAAAAGACCGATTTTCGACCTGCAAAACAAGTTCCCAATATTGCTCATTAAATGCCCAATACATCAACTACAAAAATAAACATTCTATCCCCAACTAATTGGAGGATGCTAACTATATTTGACCAAATATTATGACCTCCGTTAAGTAAAATGAGGATTAAAATGTGTATTCAATATGAGAACAAGTTGTTCGTCTATGGTAGTTTGTGACCTAATTCTATGACATCAAAATTTTAGTTGTAAAGAGAATCAAATTCAACACTCAATCTAACCTTAAAATGAAACCCTAAATAAGTAATCATGAATTCAATCAACATGAAATCGTACATGAGTTTTAAATTATACAGAGACAATTGACATAATACATACACATTTAAGTATAAATATATAAGCGTATATATATACATAACAAAAGTAAAATGAATGGAGATGGTGAGAGTACCTTGACACAATCAGATTCGCTGAGACACTTGACGAGCTCCATAGCCAGCCCCTTGCAAGATTTCGCCATTTTCGTTAAACCCTTTTGCAGTTGGCAATCGCCGGTTCCGGTTTTTGGTATTTGTTCTCTTTAATTTTATATAGCCTAATACTGCAGTTGGCAATCACCGGTTCCGGTTTTTGATATTGTATTTGATGCCATTTTATAAAATTGTAAGCCATTTTATAGATTTATATAGACAAATAAAATAAAGTTTGGTTCTATGTTTTAGTCAATTTATTGTATTAGTATAACTACTTTCAGGCTATTGTATTAGTCCATATTTCTTTTAACATCTGGTTTCTAGATAGTGCAGGTCATCTTGGAGCTAAGTGTTTTTTTAAGATGGGTGCACTTTAACAATCTTGATTTTGATCTCCACTTTGCAATTTTCTTTAGCAGCTCATTCACGTGGTTAATATTTTATGTACATGTTCACAATCTTGATTTCTACTTTAAATTTTTCTCTAGCAACTCTTATTTATGTTATTAACATTTAACAATTTACGTCTTTATATATCGTTTTTAAATATTTTAAAAACATTCTACTTTTTATCAGTGTCAGCCGATTAAACGAGGATTAACGAGAAAATGGGTTGGTGGCACCACGTTCTTCCTACTTTTAAATACTCAAATTATCCCCGTATCCTCCGATGCAAATCCTTGTTCTATCAACTTCATTAAAAATAAATAAAAATCACTGTAAAGAATGTTTTGATATAGAAAGAAAGTAGAACGAGATGCATGCTTCACCTTTTATGCTTTACAATTTAATAAAAAGTATAAAGAGTATACTGTAATAATTCTATAGTTTAAATTTGCCTTTTAGTTTTGTCGTTAAAAATCCATGAAGGGGTTTACAAAATCCTCCTTTTTTTGGACATAAATGATATTTTTTTAATTGTATGTTTATTTCATTTTCAATTCTTGACAGAATTATTATCCTTTTCTATCCATTTTGTAATCTTAAACATACATTTTTGTAAGAACAAGTAGTCGATCAAAATTTCTTCTCTTCAACTAATTTTATATTGCTTATTTCCTATGGGTATTTGTTGTATATAATCTGTGTTGATGATTAAATAAGAATAGGTACGTACAATTTATAACGATTAGGTAGTAGCAATAAATTTAAATTGTAAATTGAAGTGGCAAGTGGAGATATCATAGTAGAGCGTAAATTAGAGGAAGCCTCGCGCGGTGGTGTCACGTGACTTGCCAGAAAACGACTGTAGCTACACCACATGTCATAATCCTAGTGCTAGTGCCATCTTAATTTTGAATGAGTGCGGCATTTCGTTTCACATTTGGGGTCAAGATTTCACGATTGACTTTTCCTCATTTGAAATGGGCTTACTCGAAAACGGTCCTTTGTCTTTCTTTTCTTAACACTTTAACCACTTCCTCTTCTTCATCGATCTTCCTCTATTAAAAAACTTTAATCGATTGTTTGACAACTCTCATCAATTGATTTCACAATCTACATTAGAACGGGAAATCATATAACCCGCAGTTAAAAGAATATGAGAATGAAGATCAAACATGCAACATTTGTCTTTATGCTGCATATTCTTCCTTACTAAGCTAACATCACGGAGACAAATCTTTCTCTACTAAGTACTTAGTAATTAAGTACCATATTTAGGTCAAAAATAATTGTTAATAAATCAAATATTTTGATGAATACATCAAAAATATGCATTAAAGAGGTATTTAAGTGAGTTAATTTTCTTAATTTATTATCATATTTTATTATTTTCACAAAATAAGCTCACATTTACTATTTGGATGGACTGAATTTGCTTATTTCATTAGTGAAAAATAAGCTCCATATTCTTGGCTCTATCTTCACAAAAATGAGCTTATAACAAGCCAAGACAAACACTCGAAAATAGCTTATGAACTCATCGCTTATAAGCAAAAAATAAGCTTCATATTCTTCGCTTTATCTTCACAAAAATGAGCTCATAATGAACCAAGACATACACTCGAAAATAACTTATGAGCTTATTGCTTATATGCTATAAGTTGCTTATAAGCAATAAGTAACACAAATAAACTCACCCAGATATTTTTCCACACGAATCAATGAGATAAAAACTTGGTGTACGAATTAAGGCATAGAAAACGGGATAGACTTGAACATATCGACACGATTAACTAAACAGTCGATTTAGGTATGAGCTATGTGAACCAAATAACAGGTGAACCCTACTTTTCTCCTTTATCAGAGTTAGTTGTAGTATTACCAATTTGTGTTTCTGAGAATCATCTCCAGTGGAGTGAACGATTAAGCTAATTGATTATGCTTCTATTCTCATTAAATATAATATATATATATATACAGGGAAAGGATCCACAAGGAAGCTCCAAATTTTTAAAAAGGAGGTAAGCAAATCTTAGCCCTTGATTTTTTCAAAAACGTTCTTAACATTCATTTGTGATAAATGTTAAATTTTAATTAACATTCATCACAAATTAATGTTAATAACATTCATTTATGATGAAATTAATGGTTGAAATTTGCTTCCCTTCTTCTCTAATTTTTTTGTTTCCCTCTTTATCCCTCCCCTATATATATATATAAATATATCGATCCATCGAAGATGGTATATGTAATGTTTATATACTGGTGGCTGATTTTGGCAATAATGTACTTACAAAGAAGAATCTATAATCAATATGAAATGCTTTAAAATTATTTAAATATGAGGTCTAACTTCTTTTTTCAAAGAAAAAAAAAACACATTTTAAACCAATCTAACTTATATAAAATATGCTTATCTCTTTTACATTTAATATTTAAAGAAAATTACTATAATGATCACATATAAATAATACTATTATATACAAAGTCCTTTAAACTATTAATTTTGATCTCGAATTTCGCTTCTCCTGAAACATGTGAGAGCGAATTGTGAAGAAGTTTTGTGTAAATTCAAAAACCAACCAGAATGCATCACGTATGTCAATTTACTCTAATCAATTAGTTAGAACAATTTTTTTGATTTGTTAACCTCCAAATTTGCTCTAATGCAACTCATATTAACCAATTCGCTCCTATTTCTACTCAATTCGCTCTAGATATTACAATTCCATGTTAATTGTCAATATTTCGCTCTTTTAAGTTAAATTTCAACTTAGACTTTTCTAGTGCCACATTTCGTTTGTTGAGCTGTTAAGGATTCGCTCTCATAGACTAGCTCTCGTAGTACATATTTACATTTAGAGCAAACTGAAGAGAAATAGGATCAATTGGGTATTACTTTTTGCATTAGGGCGAATTTTGAGTACTAAAATTGAATAACTTGCTTTAATAATGAGTTAAAACGAATTTCGTTGGTTTGTCCGAAATAGAGCAAAATCCTAACAAGTTGTGTTTTCGGAAAGCATTATCTTTAACCAAAATTGAAACTTTAAAATATTTTATGTATAATTAAATGTTGCTCGTCAAATATGACCATTATCTTTAATATTTACGTTACCTATCATCTACCCAGATGAATATATACATCGAACTAAAAAACGAACGTTGGCTTTTTCCTACATATGGAGTACAACAATTTTAGTAAAATAAGAATAAGAATTAAAATTAAAATATTGGGTTGGTAGACTTGTATAAAGAAGCAAACATGGACACTCTTTCTTCCTCCTTAAACCCTCTCCCTTGTTTCTTCACTCAATCCTTCCACTCCCAGATTTAACAGGAAATTAAATCTTTTATTTTTATTTTATTTTATTTTACTTTTCTGCAACTTTCAACATTTTATCAAGTTTCACTTTATATTAATTAATTTTTAACTTAATTATTTTCAATGCAATTCTGTTATTCCGTTACATTTCAATTTTAACCACTCACTTTTCATCCAAAAAAATAGAAATTCAGATTATGTCTCCTGTTAAACATACTGTGCACAAAACTAGTATTACAAAGCTTTTAAACGATAGCTCAGGTGAATCTTCTAGAACCGTGAGGATATCAGTAACTGACACGTACGCAACTGATTCTTCTTCAAGCGACGACGAAACGGGGTCGTTTTCTCGTAAAACAGTTAGAAAGTTAATTACCGAAGTTAAAATTGAGGCTCCATCAAATACTGATGAAACGAATTTGACTAATAAGGTTACGAAACTGAAGAAGAAGAAGAAGAAAGCGGTTGAGAAACGGTTAAAAGTTAGTTCAAGAGGTAAGAGTAATAAGTTTCGCGGTGTACGGCGACGGCCGTGGGGGAAATACGCGGCGGAGATTAGAGATCCGATTCGACGTGTACGGTTGTGGCTCGGTACCTTTAATACAGCTGAAGAAGCTGCAATGGTTTATGATCACGCTGCGATTCGGTTACGTGGACCTCACGCGCTCACTAATTTCACTGTTCTACCGTTGCCGGAGAAGAAAGCTTCTCCTGTGTCTTCTGGTTACAACTCTGGTAATGAATCACATAGTGAAAAAACGACGTCGCCGAAATCGGTTTTTAGTTTTCCTTCAGACTCATTTTACGAGTCAGCAGCTGAGTCCACTCAGTGCACTAACTCGAACGAGGGAACAAATGACGAGTATTTTGATTTCCGGCCATTTGATGACTTTTTGTCAACATCCGATTTGTTTAACTTCACAAAACTTGACGCATGTATTTTCGACCCGAAAGAGATATTTATCGGGTCGGGTAATGATGTTAGCATCGGGTCTTTAAAATGGCCAATGGATGATTACCTTAATGACTACGGTGATATATTCGGGTCGGATCCTCTTGTGGCTCTGTAATCGGGGTTTGTTGCGGTATTTTAGCTTTTTAAAATAGGTTATTATTACAATTTTTGACTGTATAAATATTTTGTAGAACTTCGTTACATTTTACGGTAACGGACGAGTGTTGGAGTATTTCTTTTTTGAAAATGGCCTCGGAGTTAGTTAACAGCGTTATGTGGGAAGCGGGTACTTGAAACCTGAATGAGTATGGTCCCTCACTAGAAATAGGTCAGACCCAGTTACCAGCTCACGCAATCACGGTTGCGGGTCCGGGTCCTGATACACCCTCACTTGCCCCTATGCCAGATTTCACTCTGCTCCCGCCTACCTTTTCTTATGAAATTGTACCGTACAAATTAATGTTTGTACTCCAACTTGCAAGTACTTGGCAGTGGATGGTACAATAACACTTCTTAAAAATACAAAACAGTAATACAAATTAAGTCTTTTTTTGTAATGAAATTGCACCATTTCTTATGAACTTGTACCTTACAAACGAAGTCCTCTAAAAAAATACGTACACGTAGTATATACGATTACTGTATAATTTAGGATTGTTGTACTTTCTTTGCTAGTCACGCTAACAAAACTTAAACTTCGAGTTTAACATCATTTAGGGTTAAACTAGACGAAACTTCATTTTATAAAACAAATAGCGTAACAAGTGTCATGATAAAGGTTTTAGTTGGAGGTAAACATTCACAAACGACATAATGTAATGGGCCAAATATACGATACTCAATATAGTGTTCATTTAGTAGTAGACTTGTCAATTGTTATGGTTAGGGTAGATCCCTTAATGATTTAACAAGACCCGATATCTAATTAACTGCATTTTGATCTGATCCATTAGTTAATGGGTCATGATTCACCACTGCATTGTTATTAAATAAAAAATAATGATAGTAAGTTTGAGTCGTAATGACAGTGTATTTTATACTTTGAGCTAATATTGTAGGGAAAATATATTTGGTAAGGAGAAAGATACATGCTATATATACAGTAGTTACAAATTGTTAAACTATTAATTTTGTTTTTACAAAACCTGAGGTTTTAGTATTACGTGTCTACGTATTTTGTCTGGTAAATAGGGCAAGAATATCATGTCGACCCTACTCAAATGAGAGTGATGGGGGCTAATTTTAGATCATTGCCTTTGTTTTCTCATATAGATATTCTTCTCCATAAGGACAAGAATGGACCATTTAAATCATTCAAATTGCACACATTCAAGTCTTTATTATGTGTATGTGTGTGGGTGTTAAAAGAGTGTGGGGACTCTTGGCCTTAAGAAAGGGCTATTAATGTCAAAAATCTCATAAGATTTTGTTAGCTCGTAGCTTTGAAGAAAGATGTGTTTAGTTATGGTTATTTATATTTAGAAGCATCATGATATAAACATATACAAGTAGCTTTTTATACAATAAAACAGATTGTATAAATGTAATCATCGTCTAAAATACCTTAGGTTGTCATGCATCAGTATATTTAATAGTTATTGACTTATTGTTAGTGGTAAATTCAAAAACCTAAAAGAACCCTTATGTGATAAAAACCTATAAGAAATGTTACATTTTGTAAAAATGTACACGTATGAACAAGTAGTAAAATAAGTCCGAATTTTTAACCCTATTAAGATCTATTCCTACTTTATGAGAGATTCCATGCAAAATGTATTCTTCTTCTCTAGTGTTTTGTCATTTCATTTGTTTCCAAATCGTTCTCTTATGTAGTACTTGAGAAAACAATGCACCGTACATAGTTCAAAATTGTGTATACGTTCAAAGACTGTACAGCCCAATGATAGTCCATTTTATACTTTTGCGTTTAAGTGGGCCATATCTAACTCAACTCAACTTTAAAAATGATTTATGAGATTTTTGACCTAAGAAAAGACGGATCTAATTGCAAAGAACAATCTATTATTTCAGTAATTTAGTCTTTGTTAATTTATCTTAGTTTAATTTGTTATTTAATTTCTTTTCAACAAGATTAAATTTAAATATTGATTATAAAGCTTAAAAAACAGATAAAAGAGTGTCAATAGATCAACTCAATCGATGACCAATGCCAAAACGTTACATGTTTTGACATGTGAACGAATCTGCTCAAACCTCACGCATCTTGGTACCTTAACGAAGAACGTCTACTAATTGACAACAGGTGTAACAACAAATCATTAAGCAAACATAAATACAAATATATTCTCTTCTATGTTCCAAGATCATTTTTTCCAATTTCACTACGACAACAGTCACAATCAGAATCAACGCCACATTCTAGGCGTCAGTATTAAATAATAATTGAAGCCTTGTATTCAGCTAAAAGAGTACTCAACATGCATATCCATCCATAAACAGAATCAACCAAGAATGTAGTTATAAGTTTCAGATTCTTGCAGTTCCAAGTTTTAATCGAGGGTACGTAATATATAATATAGCTAACCCGTTCAATCCCAAAAGCCATTTAGTGATAATAACGTTGTTTGAACACAAAATAGCAAACACTTCAATTTCCACTCGCACTAACATCTTTTCACGGAAAAAAATAAAATGATAGCAACACATGAAAAATGATCTCAAATTATTAGAAGCCAAGTAACTAGTTTCAAAAATAATGCAGCAATCAATAACAAGAAGTTAACATCAATGTCAATTTCATATATTAGATCAAGGATTTGATTGTATCACAAAAAATCTGAGATATATCACTCATAACCCTTCACTAGCACAAAAAATACTGTAAAACACTAAGATTATTGCCATAACATCGTTCTAGCTGCAAACAAAATGTTGAGCCGTAAATCTTTCCTGGATGATCAATCAACTAATTAGAGGAGCATCATGAGTGTGAATGATGTATGTGAGCACCAAAGCCAGCAGCATCAGCAAATATGCTATCCCCTGGTCAATTGATGTCCCTGAATCATTATAACTTTGGGTCAGAACACATATAGACCTCAAAACGTTTTGTACCTATAAGTGAGCCATCAAAACATTAATCAACCCACATACAAAAAACAAAAAGACTGACCACGGAATTTCCAGTTATTAGACCACACATTGTCTACGCAAGATCTTAGATAGTGAGACTTGTTTGAGGTGTCATTCTTTTTCTATGGAATCATCTGTGCAGCTAACAACATGCATTGTTGCATGCTCTTAGGCTAAAAGTAGGGACTGTTTTATGTGCACCTAACTTACGACTATTTTAACATTTCATTAAACACATGTAAAATCATATTTCCTCATTTTCCCTCTAAGCATATAATCTTATCATGATCAAAATAGCATTAAACGACCTATATTAAATGGACATGATCACAATAACCATCAATGACTTGAATCAAAACTCCGTAATTATAAATAGAGTACATAAGAAATTATGCGCTAAATGATTTACAATACAGTATACAGGTAGGTTTAAATGAGGATTATTCAGAGGTTAAACTTTGCAGTGAATTTATCTATAGCACCATCCTTCATTAAATATTATAAAATCAAAATAAAACAGTTTGAATGAAACTGTCCATCAAAAAATCATTAATGACCATGGTACATTGGCTCATAATTACATTAAAAATGTATAAGATAAAATAAAAAAATCCCTAATTTATTATAATATATATATATATATCCATCCTATGAATCAAAAATTCAATCAATTATCAATGCCAGCCCTATATTCTAAAATAATCCATCTTTTTTGGGGAACAAGTTAATCAGAAACATTTTATATTAATCAGAAGAAAAAAGGAATATGAAAAACTGACCGTCGCTGGTAGCGGCAGGGGCAGGGGCAGGAGCGAAAGGCTGACCGTGAAGGGCGGTAGGCAATGTGATGGCGAAAACAAGAGCAAATGCCGAAACTATACCGAATGATGATGTCACCATTTTTTGGGGGGAACTCAACTCCGGCGAATGTGTATTGATCGGGGAATAATGTCTCCTCCGACTATTTTGGGCCGAGGTGAAGTCGAGATAGATCCACACTGATAGAAAGAGAGATAGACGGACTAAACGTGCGATCTTGTTTTTTCGTTTCTTCATTAACATTAATTAACAACAATATTCTACGGTTTTTTTTCTTCGTAAAACCTTGAAATTATGAAAAATGCTAATTAAGACAATAGAAATGAGAGATGAATAAAATAATTTTATAAATTCATCTGTTTTGATATACAATTTTTATAAAGTATAGTCTTTTTATAAAGTTATTCTTTTCTTGCAAAATAACATAATACTTCTACCGAAAAGCCTAATATGAAAGAAATGAATGTAAAAGTTGTTATATCATATAAGAGTGGTTTTTATTAAACATGAAAGAGTTCATGTCATTCAATTTGCCATTTTAAATGTTCCCCATTACAATTTGTCATTCATGGTCGAGATTATAAGTGTTAACCTTCGATACCTAGAAACTTATAAATATTACTGGTACTTCAAAATTTTATATAATATCAGAACAGTCTCGTTAATTTTAAAGCTCTGTGCATAAACTACAAAATATAAGCCCTTTTAAATACATATATTTTTGTTATGCGAAAAGATAATAACTTTCATAACTATTATTTTGCTATTATATATCATATTTGAATTGAATTGAATTCAATAGCATCCCAAGTGTACTTTATTATAACTCCGGATATATCTTTAATATCTTTTTTAATTAGTTTAAGTTTTCATAAAAGCTTACTTTAATTTTTATAAGGTAAAAAGTCTCAAATTATTTTCTTTTATAATGTACTATATTTTGACATTTCTCATGTAAAAAATTAACACGTCCTCCAATAAAACGCATATTAAAACTTGAAATGTTCAGTTTTAAATTCAATAATTACATCCTAATTAATTAAAGGTATTCTTAACATTATAAAATTTATTTTAATGGAATTAAAAGGTACGAAAATCAGCCCATATATAATCTAAAATTTTAAAATTTAGTGCCTGAAAAAAATTGAGGATTTGTGTAGTTGCTCACCCAGTACACTCTCAATTCCGACCCTAATAATTATAATAATTACGTTTGATGATGAAACTTGAACACTTTTATTAGGGAGTTAGCTAAAACCATTGATAGGTTATCAAGTAATTATACTGAAGTCGTCTTTAAACATTTCATTACAAGTCATTGATTTATATGTGTTTTATTAAAATTCCAACCAAAATTTATCCCGTTCAAACCTTGTACGTAATATCAATTGACTCGTTCTAAGCTAGTTTTTATCGCTTCAACATATACGAAGTAATAGAAATAAATCAAATGACTACACAAATCACTATGTATGTTATAGCACTGAAACTTAGTGTCTAACAAGAACCTAAGTAAATATGTAAAATTAATGAGTTAAGAATTTGTGGATATCAAATGTAAAAGTATTATAAAAATATATCCACATATTAGGAAAAGAGACAGACAGAGGCAAATAGTAGATATCATATCAGAAGCCATCCAAGAGGAGAAACTGAGGAATACAAAAATGTTTGGAGAGCCAAACTAACAAACTACTCGGTGAATAATATATTTACTTAAGTCATAACCATAAAATTAAGCCTTCAATGGTCCCTCAATGATCACATCATTAATTCAACGTGTTCACAAATTAATACCAACTCATGTCCAAACATTTTCCGTCGGTTTTCATATGTAAATATACCGATATATTCTATCCGGTCGCAAGTCAAATTGTGACTTGCGATCCGTAAACTTGCGACCCCGACTCCGGATATTGCGACCATGCGACCCGTTCAGAACATAACATGCGACCCAAATTTTGACTACGATACCGTACCTTATGACCGGGAACCAAATCTTGCGACCCCCAAATGTATCTTGCAACCCAAATTTTGACTACGATACTGTAGCTTGCGAGCGGGAATCAAACCTTGCGACCCCCAAATGTATCTTGCGACCGGAAATCCGGATAGGGTATATTTTGACTTCATTTTTTTTTTTTTAAATTGTGTTAAGTTTCTTGTAAACTTTGAAAATTCATATCTTTTGATTTATAACTCCGATTAAGTCACCGTTTTTTCTAATTTGTGTATTTTTTCGAGATCTATTCGTTGGCAAATTGCCAAAGGCGGTTTGTCCCAAAAAAATTTCGAAATTCGACCTTCTTGACCTTCAATTTGACATTTTACGTTAATTTTGACTTTTAAACGCACTTTGACCACTTTATAAACAACTCCGATTTGAAATTCGTAAAATTTACGGTCAATCTGAAGTGTAAACAAACATTAACCCTCAATCAATTTTGAAAAAATCAATTTTTGACTTTTTCGACTTTTTCAAAAAAATGGTGACTTAATCGGAGTTACAATTCATAAGATATGACTTTCCAAAGTTTACAAGACACTTAACACAATTTACAAAAAAAAAAAAAAAGTCAACATAGGTCAACGGTCGCAAATCAAAGATTCCAGTCGCAAATCACGGTGTCGGGTCGCAAGTCGCCATTTTGGGTCGCAAATCCGAGTCGCAGGGTCACAAATGAACGGTGTCGGAGTCGCAAGTTATCGGGTCACAAGTCACGATTTGACTTGCGACCGGATGAGGTATTTTAGTATAAAAATAATTCTTTAGGGCAAATTCTTTTATAACGTTATTTTCGAGCAAATTTATAAATTTTCCTATTTTCAAATCCTTAACAATCTAAATTTCTAACTTCTGAAAAGGTTGTAGCTGGCCTGGCCTTGTTTGTTAGTAAAGCATCAAATTTAATGTTAAGTAAAGATCGAAATGATCACACCCTCTCATTTTATTATTTTTTGCACATCCAAAAAGAAATATTAAAGCCCCCTTAAAAACAAGAAGGAAAGGCAAATTATAAAGTACAACTAACCGAATACTCCAAGCAAGAACCAACTAGAAACACAGAAAAATCATTAAAAAAATCCCCATAAAAGATCACCCACGAAACCACTCCCCAAAACTAAACCTGCTGAAAAATGTTATTAGAATCACACACCCAATTGCCCCCCTCTAGATTTTTTTGCTTGCATCTCGATGAAATCCACATTCTAGACATCGTTTGCAGCTTAGAAATAAGTCCCTTGCACGAACCACATCCAGCCTCTCAACCGAGGCATGCAAAATACGATTGCGCCAAATACAAAATCAACCAAATCAACACGTAACAAACCAGTTGAAAAACCATAGACTTATTGCTATTATTCCCGCCAAAGAATGTACCGAAAGAACCTCTGGACTCGAATGTGACACAAACGATAAGCAAACCGCTTTGTTTCACGCAAGAAAGAAAGTGTAGTAAAACACACACAAATATCAAATTCGAAATCTAAAAGAAAATATTATTAAACGTTATCATACCATAACTATGTATAAAGAAAACTTCCTTGAGGAGGAAGACCTCTTATTTTCCTAAATACCTAGAATCCTAACTTGACTAGAAAACTAATCCTAATCTTTATTCAAATTTATATATAATTAAATAAAACAGAAGATCCTAAAATTTAGGTTCGTGCAACACCGAATGAAGTATGGGTTAATCGGTACTCAGAAATTATGGTTATTCTTCTCAGACAAAGACACCAAATGGATCAAAGTTTGATCGATGCTGCTCTTTCTCTGCATCGTATTCTTTTTACTCGCATTTCTTCAAACGTTTCCACGCTCCCATTGCTCCATAAACTTATCCGCCAACTCATTTATCGCAACTTGATCGGAATGACTATTGAGAGGCTTCAACTTCTAACAACTCTAAACTTTTAGCCAAATAAGACGAACCAATGGACAAAATCAATCACATGATCCACTTACTCCAATGCCGACCCGCAAATGAAACAATCACACCCTCTCATACTATTAATTCTTTTCCAATTTGTTTGGTTAATTCAAGGGGTGTGTTCTAAAGTTTTAAATCCAATTGTGTATAATTGCCAGTTAGCGTTACATGATATTGAAAACTTTAAGTTTAATCCACAAAGTTGAAAAGAAAGCAAAATGATTTGTTAATAGAAAATAATTGACATTCTATTACTATGTATACATCCGAAACACTACAAAAAATTTCTGTAAGTTAATATTAATCATAATACTTAGTATTCGTAACTTTAACTTCGTTCCACAATTAAGCAACAAACTCAATAATAAACATAAACTGCATGCTAAATACAGTCATTAATTATAGGATAATACAATACACACTCGCAGAAACAACCCCTTACACGGTAGCAACAACAAGACACCATTAAACGACACTTGTATCATTGTAAGATCAATGAGAATATTCTTAAAGTTAACTTAACGTACGTACGATGAAAGATGAAAGTGATTAAGCATGATCAAGTCCAAAGAAAGGCACCCATGGCAAACTTTCTCTTTTGATGAACATCGCCAATATTGGTAGGGAGTCCATATTCTTTAAAAAGGCAATCAAGCTTCCATTCAGGCATCTTCTCATAATCTTCTTTTTTGTACCTTGGATAATGAAGTGGCATCTGAAAATTACATATATTCTTCTTGTTTTCAGATGATACTTCATTCACCATGTTTTGATGATTATGGCCGTTGATCTTCAAACCTATTGCAGAGTTATGGCAAACTATTTGACCCATAGCTTTCTTTGTGTTTCTGTTATTGTGATTTAAACTTATTATTATGTGGGCGGCCTTTATATAGACACCCAATTTTTATTTTTGGGAGTTGGGGCAACTTGGAGAAATTAATGAACATTCTAAGTTCCATCACTATTTAGTTTCCCAAATTGGTGGTAATCTATTTTTGGACATAACTTGAGGCACATTAATATGGAAGATGCTTGATTTCAATGCTGAGTGCAAATCTAATTGTAAATTGAAATAAATTAATGTTTTTGCATATAAGTGTGTGAGCTTCATAAGGGATCAATAACTCAATTAATAATAAACTCGTACACAGATCGATGAGAATATGGAAAATAGTATGTAGGATCTTTTATTCTTTGTTTTTATGTTTGATAAATGGTTATGATTTATTTTTTAATCAAATTAAGATGCTAGAATAAGGAAATAAAGTCTATTTTCTCCAAGAAATAGACCTTATTAATACCAAGTTTTATTTGTATTATTGAAATCGTTTAATGCTCTATTTTTATTGTTCATAAATGTACTAAAAAAATAGTCCGGTTACAAAAAATAACTATGAATTAAATTTTCAAATTTACATTCATTTATTACTCTCAATAACTCATTTATTAAATATATTAAGTTGAATTTTTCTTAAACGTAAGGATAAAGGTGATATTTATGCACTCTAACTTAAATATTTTTTTTCTCAAGAATGATATAATTGAGACGGAAGGAGTAACATTATTCTTTTTAATCTACAAATTTGATATATGTATGGTTTAAGTTTCACTTTCGCTTTGAGTCGAGACTACTCTCTTTATCACGTAAAATAGAACCCTAGTGAGTTATATATATGTTGAGTATATTGTTTGAGGTAAGTTTTTGTCTAAACAATTAGTGACAAAACACAATGGATGCGATGGTTCAATTAACTTTTTAAAATGGTTTTAAATCATCAAAATAAGTAATAACATAGACATAAAAGGGCCCCTAGTCTAGCGGTATGGAGGTTTTACCCTCCTAGGCAAGGTCTCAAGTTCGAGTCTTGTCTAGGGCGTTAGGGGTTTCCTTCCGCGTGTGTAAAGGGAAGGGTGTCATTGCCTTCTGGGCTGGACCCAACCTGGTTGTTTTGGCTCACTACGCCTTCTGGGCTAAGGACCATATAGTCACAATTGACGTTCAAAAAAAAGTAATAACAAAGACATAAATTAAGTTTGGTCAACGGGTTGAAATCGATTTAGGTCAAAATGGTAACAAAAACTAATTGCAAAATCTGCTGCGTTTAATTAATCCTCTAAGTTTTTTGAATAAATTATGTTTTATTTATAAAAAACCAATATGTAATAAAAAATTTAAACGGTATTACATAAAAAGATGTCGAAGGATATAAGCATTTGATAATTCAGCCAATTTTGATACATTTGATCCCATTCTATATACTTTTATTTATTAATAAATATTAATATTATATTATGGCAATACAACCTGAAACTGACTTATAATTATTAGAATTGATCAGCATTTCAAAATTTTCAAGTGAAATTTGTAGACCAAATAAGATGGGATATGATAGATTAATTTACTGATATATAATAATTTTTATATAGTTATTATTAAAAAATACATGTAATTGGAGATATAATCGCGTGTGATTATTATTTAGTGTTTAAATCACATGTTACGAACTTTTAAAACTCATTAAAAAATAGTGAGAAAAAATTCGTCGAAAATATATCATTTGATATCTCTAAATAAAGATAAAATAACATTAATTCTAATGATGTAATTTTTATAATTTATTGGCGTACAATTTGAGATATTTAATTTTCATGAAAAAAATAAAAATGAATATTTAAAATGAAGCAATCATATTGATTCTTTTATTCTTTAATTTTTTAACATTGTTATTTGAATTTTTCTCTCTAGTTGTATTCCACGTATGTCTCTCTTACAAAGACATTTAACTTGTCCATTTTTACTCTTCTTAATAGAGAGGAGACTTCATATACGCAATATTTACCGTGTTGGATTCTACAAATCTTGTTAGCCAAAGAAGCACGTTTTAGTTTTTACAGGCCATTGGGTATTATAACGGGCTCGGGTGTTAAAAATGAAAACAATAAGTATATATGCATTTTTAAGTTTGAATTATATACAAATAAATTTACATAATTGACTTTTATATATTTCAACTATATACATTTTTTACCCACATGATTTAAATTAGAAAAAATGAACGTTCTTAAATTCTTATATTATAAAAAGGGTTTTCATTTGATTATTTCTCTAACAAAAGTAAGCATATTTAAATAAGTTACATTCATTTTAAACGACACGCCTATTATTCTAATATAAAAAATGTTATCAACTTCCAAGTTTTTGGATTCGCTAACGCTAACTAATTATAATGACATGATCTACTCGAATTCGTGAGGTCATAGTCATTTTCATAATAAATTATAGCAATCAATGGTTTGAAATAGAATGTAGGAAAGGGCATTGGTGCATTTAAGATCATAGTACATGCAAAGGTCGAATTGCCATTATTAGCATTCATGTATTAAGGACAAAATTGTAAATTTAAGATGGCCAACTGGTCCATTTTTGACTTGTGTAATCTGGTTGATGGATCTATTTCGGCTAAAGGATATGAATGTACATGTGTATTGGATCTTCTTCACACAAAAATGGTGGAGTATTAATGAAGTAAAGGATAAGAAATTTGAGAACTTGTTGATCAAGAAAAATGGTTACATGTATTTAATTTGAAATGACATATAACGGATAGAGAAGAGTTCAAATAAGTGCAAGTGTTTCTATATAAATGGAAGAAAACTAATATGAAAACTTTATTTGGCAAGATTTCACTTTCTCCTTATGTTTCTTATAATTAAATATCACAACAACGGCTATTCAAAAAATTATAAAGTTACACAATAAAATCCAGCGTCTTTTTTGTCTTCGATTAGACATCTTACATGACATATTTTCAACGAATTTTTTTTTCTTCAGATTTTAGTGTATTTTGGAAACGACTATCACATTACATGTGATACCAGCCAATTATATGTGATACCAGCAAAATGTTAGAGAGTACAATGACCCTTAACGACAATTCCGATCATAAAATCATAACAGACTACAACGATCCTACAACATGTCCCAACCTAAATGACCCTAAAATCACCATAACCCAATATATGAGCACTTATAACAATCCAAGGAAATATCTAAACATCAAAAGAGACAATTACCCGTTAAAAAATATGAAAGGAGTAACTTTTTATGCATTTCTAGTTTCTATACTTTTTTTTTTCTTTTCATTTATTTGGTTTAATTAATTAATGTTTATATGTAGCTTAAATGTTCCACACAGACCGTTTATCAACCTACATCTCATTACGTTTCGATAAATGTTTATATACCACTACTACTACTATTATTATTATCATTTGTTATTGCCATTATTATAATTGAGATATATATATATATATATATATATTGTGTGCGTGCGCACGTTTGAGTTTATATATTTATGTAATCGAATTTGTCGGGGTTTTTTTTAAAGGAATCTCTCTATCTTCTAGTAAATATATAATTGCTTACATTTTTATCTTTCCATATCTTGTCCTCGACGGAAGCAGGTAGCATTATTTTGTGGTGCTGTTCTGTGATCATTGGTAATTTGTCTCAATGCTTGGTAAACGTATGGGGTTTATTTGAAATTTTCTTTTTTTAAATGTTCAAGATACTTCTGTTTTTACTTTTATTTGCTTAAAAAGAAATGGCGTGCTAGAATTTTAGTGAGTATTTGGTCCTCTAGGATTTAATTCTAGTTATGAATAATTAGTCAAACCTGGCGAAGTATAAATCCATCTATTCGAAGGAGTGAAAGGACTCCTCTTTGTAACTTAGAAATTATAGATCAATATTATAATTAAAAAGAATATTTATTGTAGTTTAGTTTTTTTATAGTGGTAACAATTAAAAATAAAATTATTATAATTTAATTCTTTATATTATTAGATTGAATTTTTTTCAAAAAAAATAAAATGATATACAAGTTAAATTTGTGTATCACAACTTTTATAACTTTTAACTGTGATACACACTAAAAGCTTTTATACTGTGATACACATAAAAAATTATAAAAATTGTAATAC
Source organism: Logfia minima (assembly GCA_963921325.1). Lineage (NCBI taxonomy): Eukaryota > Viridiplantae > Streptophyta > Magnoliopsida > Asterales > Asteraceae > Logfia > Logfia minima. Next base: position 23,115,012 of record OY992773.1, read on the forward strand.
ACAAATTTAATTTGTATTCATTTATATATATTTTTTTTTTGAGAATTTTGTATTTCATGTTAAAGAACATATGATTCTAATAATTTTGATATAATTTTTCTATTAAAAAGATTAATTAATGTTAAAATAAAAAATAAAAATTTATTCCTATCATTACGATCATAAGAAACAATCTTACGCTTCCTCTATAACTATATCTCCAAGTTATTAACAAAGTATTTTAGATACCTGACTATTATTCAAACAAATAATTTATTTTGGTATTAAGAGACATAACTCATATGAATGAGACATTTCTTCTTTTCGATATAGAAATGATTGATAGGTCTAAAAATTGAGTTAATTATAAGTAAACAACTAGCCATGCAATTAAAATTTAAGAAGCAACCTTAGAACATGATGGGCACCCACTGTTATGCAAAAGATAAATAAATGGTTGACAAACATATGTTTTGTTCCTCTTTCTGGTCACCTTCATGTCTTTAATTAGCAATGTTTTCCGTTTATTTATTTATTTATTTTAATGGAGGATACAAGTACACCAAGTGCGTAACGCATTCCTTAACCAACGAACAACGTTACATCGTTTTAGTAAAACTTCTACAAACTACTGCAAATGCTAGATTCGATTATAAAGTATTGCCTCATGCAAATATATACATTGCATAAAATTAAATGTTTTGATTCGCGCTCTCCACAACATTTATAGCCCCTTCTGCCTCTAACTCAACAGGTGGCTCAGAGTCGCTTGATTTTGCAATAGGTTTCACGTCTTTAAGCTTTGAAACACGAAATATCGCTAGATTTGTGTCACCTGCAACCACAGTTAACACAATACAACGTTTAACAATAAACTGTTGGAAAAATTAGGTTCAAGTGCAATTTTCCCAAACTTTGGACCTAAATATTTTTATGTATATATAATACTTACGAGTGACATTTTATATGGTTACGTTGTTTTTGACAAGCGCTTCATAACAATATACTATGTGTCCAAAGTTATGTTATGGTGAATGAGATATCGTGCTTCAAAGTGAGGTGTTTGATGTTGGAACTAAAGGAACAAAGTGCAACTGTTTTGTACCCGACCAATGACCCGTATAATCTGGCCAATCAGGTCTGCCCAGAACCAATGATCTTTTAGTTCCACTTCAGTTACAGCAGGGGTGATGAAGAGATATGACTGATACATCATTGATCATTTTGATTAATGATATTAATCATCTTTGATTAATAAGTCAGTTAATAATTGCTGTGTGAATTAACCAACACCTCCACCATTCTGTGACACTGAAAAACAGAAAACACACAGCAAAAACTACTCTCTTTACTGCAATTTCAAGGCAACTGTACGCAGCTCCGGCCACCGTACCTAGGAAACAGACTCGAAATATGTTGTAAGGGAATAGTGTTCAACCCAAGCTCCGACCATTACGATTTAGAATACCCATTTTGATTATTTGGTTTCTGTTTGTATTTTCAGTTTTGTTTTATGCACTTTGTCCTACATAAACTTATGGTAAGTTGTTAACTAACTTATTGATATAAAGTAATTGTAAACAATGAATAAAAACTTTGTAGATAATTACAAAGGAACAAAAATCACACCGAATGTTATGTATCTCCCAGGGGGGACAACATAGGGAACACCGGGTGCAAGCCGTTTTTCATCAATGAATGTTCCGTTTGTGCTGTTTAAATCCGTCAGCACAAGATCACCACCCTTCTTTTGAAATCTAGCATGCGTACCAGATACTGCATAGATACACACAAGGACATCAAAATAACTGAAATGGAACAATAACTGAAAAGATACAAACAAAACAAATTAATACTAGCAGCAAAATGGGCGGGTTGGTTAACGAGTCAAAGACGACTCATTTTGTGTGGGTTGGTTCAGTAATCACGGGGTGGTTGTCCCAACACTCTGTTTCCCTCTTATCAATAATTAATCTGTTAAATAGGATGATGCTAGCTATAAATGAATTACTATAATAACATACTAAAGTAGTAAAGTGTCAAATAAGTACCCGTTGCAACTGGGATTACTATATCGGCTTTCTCAGGCACGCGTCCAACAGTCACCTCACTCTAGCTCATGCCCAGAAACTTTGCAGTCAGAAGTCTTACTTTCAGATTACAATAGAAACAGCACAATGTACAAGTCTAACAAAATTACTTACTGAGGCTATCTCAAATGCCGATGGCATGGCAACCTTAAAACCTATGTGACTTGAATCTCCATCACCTGTACATAACCATATCTTCCTTTAGGTTGTAAGTTGTGTTATGAGTTCATGAGTTCATCAACCGCTTAAGAATATAAATTTAATCCTTGTTGTGAGCTGTTTGACTTTCCAGACCACTACAGTTGACTTTTCGTTGCATATAAATCATGAAAAAGGCTCCGAAATAAGCACAATAGTATTACAAAACAAAGTGAAAGTTTGGACAGATAATGAAAAGTTAATTGTATAATGTGACGTACTTTATGTTTGAGGGCTGATGTTACCAAGCACGCCTTCATAATCATAAGCATAATTTGTTTATCGTAATATTAAGAACTTACTCCTGCTTTTATCTGATCTATGATTCTTGCAAAGTATTTGTCTTTATAGCGTTAATGAAGAGATGGTTCAAAAGTTTAATCACTCATGTGTGTCAATTTGTATATAATTCAAATAGCAGTCCTTAGAAGGCGCTATCAAACTAAACTAATCACATTAATCCTGAACCATTAAACATCCAAAATTTAACCAAATACATACAAATTTCTTCATTTATTAAAGAAATATAGCATGATAAATAAAACAACAGCATACAAAAAAACTCACCCACAGGCTCAAGAAGCCATCTTTGTTCATCACCAGTAGCATTACTTTGACCTGCCAATGAAGCCCTCACAGAAGGTCCAAACCCCTTCTGTGAACTTGACTTCAACTTATCATTAAAACAATATTGTAACTTTATAGATGGTTGTAAGGACAGCAAATTGCTTCTATTATGGAAGAATGATTGGGGAAGATAAGATTTTAAAGAAGTGTTTTTCAAAATGAGAGATGAAACAGAGTGAGATGTGATGAGTGTTTCCATTTTTTTGTTGCAATTTGATCAAGAATCTTGGGGAGAGTTGAGACTGGATCAGCAGTAATAAGAACAATGTGATTGAAATCCTGGGTAATCATGATTTGTGGAATAATTGTGAAGATGATTATGTGTGGCAGAGAGTTATTGTTGTGCTGACATGGATTTTGGATAAAAATCATGATTTAGTTCTGACCCCACATACATATGCTTACATTATAAGTGACTGAAACAGTAAGGAACACAATATTAGAGGTTGTGCTTTAATGTTTAAAAGTGTACTTCATTATTTATATAAATTGTTCAGTAAAACTAGCATTTTGATATCAATTTTTGTAGCATTTAGATTATTTATTTATTAACTCAAAACTACATGAATCTGATATCGTTTTGACTCAGTCACTTGCCTCACACATTCCGTCATCCAGATATATTTGTTGGAAGACTCGCGTTTATCTTGTGAAAGATGCAATGATTTGCAGGTGATTCATAACGGTATCATTATGGGTCTCGTTAAGTTTTCATATCGAAGGCTTTGTTTGATTCAACTTAGCTTTGTTTGTGTTGTAACAGTTTCCGCAACATTAGTTTTTATTTATAGTTTCTGATATAGTCGCTTTAGGTCTCAAACTGATGAACATTTTTTCACCAGTGTATGTAAGAACTCCATTTAAAGACACCAATCATACAGCAAATGCCAATAACAGAACACATAACCACCCTATTGAAGACAAATTTTGGGTATGCCGTATACTAATCAAAATCTACCATAACTTAAAATTTAATTGTAAATATAAAAGAAGAAAACTGCACAACCAAGTGAATAACCTCCCTATTGAAGTAAATTTGGGGTATTCAATGAAAATTGCAAAATTCTGGACCTCATCTCAATGTACACACTTTTGCTATATTCTCAACCAATGTGTATAGGAACATGTGATTGCAAGTGACTTAAGTCATCTGCAATACCTTCAGGCAGCCACTGGAGTTGGCAGCAATAACCATATCCGATTTCTGCCGCCAGCACACACTCGAAACAAACTGGTTGTTTGCATGGTCGGTTTCTTTGCCAGATATCGGATCGATTGAGCCAAACTTGTGGGAGGTGATTGGCATAGGCAATGATCTATAATAAGCGAATACCTGGACCAGACCCAAAAATAAAAATATGGAACCAAAAAACTGACCAACATGAACAGGTTCAATTGGACCAGATATGTTTCAAATGAGTTGATGTTTGACTTTTAAAAGTCAAACACCTACTACTATGTTTTACATTCAATATGTATATGATTTTCATATTTCAGAGAAGACAAGCATACCTCGTTCGTTTCAGAACCGCATGCAATGTATCCATCAGCAACAGATAAACCGACAAAATTCTGTAGACAAATTGCCAACTACTGTTACCATTTGTGTGAAAAACGAAAAAAAAAATAAAGCGTCCTGTACAAAAATTAAAAAACAAACCTTCTCATTTGTGTGACCTTTATACGTTAAGACGCAACTGTTGGTTGATAAAGTACCAAAACTTGTTTTATTGAGATCCCAAAGCTTTAGTGTGTTATCAGTGGATGCAGAAATGAGAGTTTTAGAGTCTAAAAACTTGACATAGCTAACAGCTCTGTCATGTCCCGCCAATACACACAACGGAGATGAAACATTACGAATATCGTAGCAGTAAGTCCGGTAATCAGAAGACCCAAAACACAGCAAATGAGCAGAGTAAGGAGAGAACTGGACACAACAAACATTTGCGATGCTTCTGATTGTAGATGAACTGTTCTTCTGCATTTACAACATATTTCATTATATAATTAAATCTTACATGCACAAATTCTTCGTTAATTTTCTTAATATTTTTTAATCATATATAGTTCCATTAATTATTAACAATGAAGTAGTGGTTAAAAAATCTTTAAGGAGAACCCAAATAAGTAACTTCAGCTTTTCCTAACATAATCACGCAGCTGGTATGAAACTGATAATTTATATCTTGGACCTAAAACATCAGATAATCATAATCACAGTCACTTTATCCAAACAACAAAAAACAGATCAGATAATTAATTTTATAGCTCAAATCCAAGCACCTGCTAACAATCTATAAAAGGAAAGAGGGAACTTGCCTCATTAATGCTCCAAAGTTTCACATAACAATCATCACCTCCACTGGCTAATCTTGTAGGGTCCACTCGAGAAAAGTCAACCGACCACGCCCTCCTTTCGTGTTCGATGTGATGAGAAACTGCTTGACCACTTCCTACATCCCATAACTGAAATCATACGTAAAATTAGACCAGGACCATAAATAAGCTATCTGTCAAGAACTTAAAAATAATAATAATAAATAAATAAAATGTACAGATAAGCAGATTACGATATTCTGATAGATTTGGCATCTTAAGAAACCTCATGAACAAGTATCCATTACTTTGATAAATTTCGATAAATGAAAACCATATAACAAGCACTAAATATAGAAAAATGACATAATTAAGCAGAAAAAGTTATCTATCTCTATCGTGTATTTATGAAGTACGGTTTGACAACATTTATAATGTGTGGTTCCTCATTTTGGTATCAGAATATAAATCAGATATCTGATGTCTGACAATTGAATACTTTATATCCTAACAAATCAAGTATAACATTAATTCACATGTAACCACTGCTAAGATGTGTAATTCCCTTTACCAGTGAGCATTGAATTACTGTATCACATATCTATAAATTTAATATCGGGTTTAAACACCATTTATAAAAGAATATGTAAACATAAAGTGTACACACCTTGACCACGCCATCATAATCTGTAGAAGCGAGATAATTCTTGATATAGCTATTCCAACAAATGTAAGTAAGCTTCGATGTGTTCGGCATCTCAACAGCAGGATAATGAATGTCAACCGAGTCATCCAATAGCAAATGAAAATCATAAACTTTAATTTTTTTCGATACTCCAGCAGTTGCAAAATAATCCTCATCTCGATCAAAACCAAGAGAACATATAACATTAGCTGAACTACTAAAATCCCCGCTCCTTAAATTACCTCGTACTTCAAACTTACTGAACCGAGCATACTTACATAAACCGTTAAAAAAATTCCCGAGATGATCTAACGGCTTTTTTTCTGCCTTAACACTTTGTGTCCCCTTATAATTTTCTCGACTTGTTAGAACTTTGTCATCAGAAATTCCAGCTGTATCACTCTCGGAAACCTCGATGCCAGATCTTGCCGAAAAATAAGCATTTTCGAGATGATTCAAATTGCTTTTTATTAAATTTGGCTCACCGACACTTGAGAAGAGAGATGATGCGGTATTTGTATCAAATGTTACATTATTTCCCCGCCTCGACTCAATCTCTGTGATATCGGATTCTATGCAGTTAATATCTTTGACCAACTTTATGGTACATTTTTGCTTTTGTTCTTTTAAAGACAAAAGAAAATGCAATAATAATTCTGATTCGATATCCTCCTGCGCAATGGATGATAACAACTTGTCTGTTGATATTTCTTCTACTTCACTAACAATCTTGGATTTTAAGACATCTCTGTAAAATACAAGGGGCAGATTTTAGTTAGAAGTAGAACAATTTCATAATGATAGACAGACATCGTATCAAAACTTGCAAGCAAAATTGTGATAACTATGACTTATAGTTCACACAATCTTTTAGGTTTTATGAGATCTTATTGAAGCTTCGTACAAGGAGCATGAGCAGAAAAAGAAGACCCAGAGCCAAATAAATTCTAGACATGACAAATTCAACCCATTAGATTCTGAACGAGTCAACTCGGGTTATTCTATCACTAATGGGTCAACAGGGTAAAATCACAACAAAAAGCTTTAAACCAAGGGTCAAATGCTTCCCACGGTGTTTTTGTCACGGATACAACCTTCAAAACATTTCTTAGAACATTTATATTCCGTATAATATATAGTTACTGAAATGATACAATTTTTGTACTCACAATTGGCACACTAATGTTTATTAAAACAATAATAATATTGGACAAAAAGTGTTTCATGCTAACCAAAACCAATCTGACACGTTTCGTCTTGTACCAAAAACTAGCCGTTCTATAAATTACTCATCCCACTTGACCTACCCACTATGCCACCTTTACCATTACCTAGTTGTTGGTCGTGCAGGTGCCTCGGGATGAAGTAGCCAAAGACAATATCCAGCTTCCTTAGGATTTTTCGAGAGGAAACTAGGTGGAAGGATCCTTTGACGTAAATTCATCATTGCAACTGCATGTTCTTTAGCAGATTCAAACGATCCAAGAAGCTGAAAAAACCACAAAAGGATTATATTTTCTATCTAAACACAATCAGGAAATCTATATTAGAAGGGATGCATTCACTACAAGGAATAAAAGAAATCACTATATTTGCACCTCAAATAGAAGAACTCCCAAAGAGTATATATTTGATGACAGCGTGCAACACCTCTCTTTAAGTTCCTCCGGACTTGCATACCACTGCTCTTCTAATAAATCAGCACCACTAGCGACATTATCTTCATTAACTCCGTAACCAGAATCACGTGGACCACCAATAAGGGATGTAACATCATGTAAACTTCCTCCACGGTCAGAACCGGAACGATTTGGGAACTGCAACCACCTTCCAAAAGAGTTCCATTTCTCCCCATATTTTCTCTTTTTGCCATCTCGATTATCTGAGTGATGTGATTCCATGAGTTCCTTTTTAGCAGGTGAACCGAGATACAATACGTTATTTGATGGTAACAATCTAAAACATGATGGTCTTAAAGCTTGTAAGGCCACCCCTCGAGAATGTGATGAATCCACCATATCTAATATTTTCTTAAAAATATAAAGGCTTTTTGATTTATCAACTTTATTACTACCACTGTTCAGCCATTCTCTCAAACTCGTACCTTCATTATTGGGAGAAACACTAGGCGTAGGCTCAGGAACAGGAATGGGAATGGTAGTGTCCCAGGAGTCAGTTTGACCACCAACTTGAACACTGACTCTGTCTCGAGCTGGACCTCTGAAAGTGATTCCTTTGTCCTGTAGTGTATTTTTCACGAAATATTCGGGGAACCCAGATTTAGAAAGAATCTTTGTTTGAATACCTCCAGGAGAGAATAACTTTTCATCTTGAGGCGCATTGGTATCATTTTGATTTTGACTTTCCTCTCGCCTTTTGTCAAGAAATTGTGAGAAGAAAGTAGCGTCTGAATCTTCCCAAACACCAGGATTTGATTTCGATGCACCAACTATTTCTGACTTCCCGTGGTTTAAATTTCTTACAGTTAATTCTTCAACCATGAAACCAGGAGCATCTGTACAACGAGGACTGGTGGATGCTAACTCTGATGTACCGACGCGATCATTGGCCGTACCATCCAAAACATTTGGATATGTGTCGGATTTGTTTTCTTGGATATTAACATCATCTTTGTTCTGTAACCGTGCTCTATCAACATCTCTAATCGCATTCACTTCACTATCCATCACTTCATTCAAACCCTTTATAGAAACTTCATGTAATTAGATTGTAACTCGTACGAACAAACTAGCTTAGGATAACAAAAAACATGACAAGAACAAAGTGATGCATAATCAAATACTTAACAAATTCATAAGCTTCTTAGTTTGCAATGTCATACACAAGGAGGCAACCATGATCTTTAATTAAGTGGATTTGCATTTTAAAACTATTATTACAATCTGAAGAATCAGAAATTCAGAATCAATAAATTAAAGTTAAGGATAGGTGGTAGTTTCACATTTATCTCGCTATTCAGTCTTCTTCTGGTTACAAATAGGAATAGTTTGACCCTAATTAATTAGAAAAAATATAGTAATAAGTAATTACCACTTTCTCTGAACACTTAACATTGATTATCGGAACTTCAAGTAGCAACAATAGGTACAAGGGAAACTACAATAATCAGTTCAAATGCACATCCAAACACTATATTATAGTTTCGGTAGGTCGAGGAACACAAATTACATATATAATTGCACTTCTGCATAGCAAGCACATAGTATACTGCCTTCACTACATGAAGTGATACAAAATTAGAATTTACCTTTGATATTCTACCTCCAGCCCATTCTACCAATGTTGATCTTTGTACGAGCAGCATCAACACAAAGCGAACATAACCACTTCACCACAAAAGGTGCATACCAAGTACGTTTTGTTGCTGTCAATGACAGATTTGACAGCTTAGGTTTAACTGTCAAATTTAGGACAAATGTTACATAAGAAATTACAATGTGTGTGCTTGATTAACCAATGCATGGGCAAGCATAAATTGTTAACAATTCGGTACCCTGATTACCATAAGAAACCTAAAATCCCCAATGTAAATGAAATCAAACCCAACAAGTACACAAAGAAAAAAGATTGTATCCCAATTTCGGAGTAAGCAAATTATTCCCAAAACCTTCAAATAACACCCAAAAAAAACTCAACCCAATTCAAAATTCCTTTAATTAAATTTACAGTCAAAACAGTTCAACTCAATCCATAAAGCCCAAAATTGAACTCGATCAAACAGTTTCACTATAATAAACTTCAAATTAAGCTAAATCACAGTCCAATTAGAACGCAAAACTTAAAATTCATAACAAAATGTGTTCAAATACTAGCTACAGCAAAAAACTAACCAATGCAATTAACTAAAAATCAATCCAAGTTGATACCTTTATAATACCCAGAGACGAAATCGACCAAGAATATGCTGAAATTCAAAAAGGGGGAAAAGAGTATAAATAAAATTTGAACAAATTTATAAGCAATAAAGAAAACAAAAACCCTAGAGATTAAAAAGGGGCAAATTTACGGTGTTTAAGTTCTTTAACTTTGAAGCAGCAAAGAGATTATGTCCCTACCAACGCGAATTGCTTTCTTCCAAGAATTTTTTAGTTAATGCAGAATAACATATCATATCATTAGCATTTACAACCGTGTATTTGAAAGATAGGAAATAATATTGTTGAAACATTTTTAAAAATAATTGTAAATTTAATTTGTAAAATGTGATTATAAAATTAAATTCGAAATACTTATACTAATAGGTAATATAAAACTACTAAAAAATTACAATAAAACTGTCAAGCAACTAAAACATTTAAAAAAAATAATAATAAAAAAAATTATGTGTTGCATATAAATTAGAGTGATTTTAAACATAAATTTTTGTAAGTTAAATATGAAACATTTATGAGAATATTAACATAAGAAGAAGACTACATAGAAGCAATGACTTTATATCATATCTCTTCTTTATATATCAAAATAATAGTGTATTTTACATTAATTTTCTTAAAATAAAATAAGTACTTAAAATATATTAATTAAAAATGCTTGATTTTTATAATTTTCAAAAATAATTTAAAATTATCATTTAAAGTTGTTGAAAACATACGGTAAAGTTATGATAAAATTTAGATAATGTTAGTAATAGTATTTAATAATTATCTTGTTTACTATGTTAGTAAAGAGTTATAAATCTTTTAAAAGACGCTTCATGTAGTTTTTTTTTCGTTATAAATGTTAGGTTGATAAGTAATATAAAATGTAGATCAACTAATTGTAATTATTTAGCATTACTTCATGATGTTATCTGACTAACAAAAGTTAGTATGCAGCAAATATGGTATGTAATGGAAGCCAAGATGATAAAATAGTCGACTTGAATATGATGATAAATTGTTAATTGATAGACTGCTAATGAAAGCAAAATGGGCAAAAGTGAAAGTGCTAATATCCCAAGGACTATTATGTTATTCCTCTTATTCTCGTTGCTTAACTTGAATTTCAATTTAATTCATTCTAACTCTTAACATATGTTATTTTGGTCCCTTAAGTTTAAAATGTGGGACAGAAAATCTGTATAAAGTGGTCTCATAACTATTTGGCAAAACTATGTAAAAAGGTAATCTTGATAGAACTCTTATTAGTTACTTATACTTATATTAAGATCCAGTCACCGAATGGTTTTGCTTTAATAATCATTGGTTATCGTTATTGATCCTCAACTATGTGGGATTACACATAATCTTTTTTCACATACTGATTTGATGACATTTTAAAAATGATGATGTTAAGGGTTAATACTATAATAGTTAAGTAATGGAGTAAAACATTGTTTGTCGCATAACAATAAGTTTAAAATACGTTGTTTATATGTTATAGGAACAATTCTATGTCGTTACCATTATCGAATATGTTTAGATAGACAGATTTGGCTCGGGTGAGATGAAAAACACATATACATTAATATTTTGTTTTTTTTTGTGTTGTTACATATATCTTAAAGTTTAGAATTAAAACTTGTATATAACGTTTGTAGCTTTTTTTCATTGAACTTATAACAATAGTATTATTCAGTGGACCGTGTTTATAAATTATGGGTTAATTGTTTTGTTATGTATTTAACTTTACATTTTTTACTATTGTATGTAACCACCTTTTAAAAGTGTTATTGTGTGTATTGAACTTTACAACTTCGTATATTGTATGTAACGGGTGACCGGATAAGCAGGTATCCGGTTTTTCCTCTAGAAAAATGTCTATTGTATGTATCGAACTTTGTAAAAATGTCTATTGTATGTATCCAACTTTGTAAAAAAATAGCTATTGTATGTATCGAACTTTGTAAAAGTGTCTATTGTATGTATCGAAACCGGTGGTTCCAGTCATCCGGTCACCCGTTACATACAATAGACGAAATTGTAAAGTTCGATACATACAATAGCAAGTTTTAAAGCTGGTTACATACAATAGTAAAAAATGTAAAGTTAGATACATAACGAAACAATTAACCCATAAATTATTGATTAATACTCAATTATTGCTTTCAAACGTATTCATAACGTAGTTAAATTTTGATAGTAATCATCTCACGAACATCCGTATAAAGTTGTAAATTGAATATGACAGATTGTGTGAGTTGATCAAGAAGAATCGTTAGACGAAGATTTTTGTTTTCAAACGAAGTCACCTATGAGAAAAATCAAAGAACTTCCTTGTTACCGAATCATTTCGATGAGAATCGAATCGACGATTGAATCTTTCTCTATTGTATTTCAATTTTGAATATGGAAAAGAATTAAAGAACCTATTCCTTAAAAATTGCTCTCTCAATCCTTTCAATTTTGAACTCATCCAACAAGAATACTAGGAAGTTTCTCACGTACAAATAACTACATAGGTGGAGAGAAAGATAGAAAGTATTTTGGTAGTTTATTAAATATTAATCAAGCTGAAAGGAGTGACGTGGAAATTGAGGTTAAATAAGTGTTATCTGAAAAACTGATTAAGGGAGTAGTAAGATACTTTTAAATAAGACTACGTGATTTGTTTATGATAGGGAGAACCTGTGATTGGATCGCTTTCTGTACCCTCAAATTCTTCAAGTAACTACAGAGTATATCATTGAATCATACATAAAAAATTAAATGCATCTCATAATAGTGATTAAAAGTTTTTTTAACCAAAATTGAAGTCAACCAGTTCAATCAAATCGTTTTAAAGAAAAATTTAATTTATATGAACATTACAAATGTATATTTTTATATCCGCCGCAATAAAGAGATAAAAGATTTTATGTTCCGTCACAATACTCGAAGAAACCTTGTTATAACACATACTACAACACTTTAAATCCTATGGCTTTTACTATTTTCTTATAATATCTAGTACCCACCGAAAACCAAAATTTATACTGTGGTCCAACATTATCAATCTAATCTAGCCAACCAGGGCACCATGCCACCACCTAGAAAGTGATGGGCCAAGTCCCAGACCGATCACCGATGTATAGTACTAAATGGTCTATTTCTCTCTCTATTTTTTCTTTTTTAAATAATAGACTTGAAATCTAATGCCTAATGCACATATTATGTACAATCATTACGAATGATAATAATTCACTATTTTAAGTGGTACTTGAAATCCCAATTTCTTGATTGAAGAATTCTTATTATATCACTAGACTAAATGCCCTTTAACTTGAACACGTGAATTGGAAACATCCCGCTTTCTATTCTATCTACCATTGAACAACTTTTGGATGAACATTACATTATCTCAATGAATTGAAAATTGTTCCTAACATTATAAATTGATTATTAGTTCAAAATATATTTCAACTTAGGTAACTAACAATGTCCAGAGCCAGCCCATAGAATTTGAATGTCCAATGCGACGAAACAAAGCCTTTTAAATATGAAAGTTATACACATATAACGTTCAAAAATTATGAGTATAAAAATATCAAAACAAACATACCATAGTTTTATCTCATATTTAAATGCATCAAAATTTACTATAAAAATGGTAAAATGTAAAATCCTCCTAACATTTTTCAAAGAAAAAGTTCTTCGATCAACTTCTTATAATTAATACTAATCCAATATGTCATTTTCAATAGCTGTCAGTTTGTAAAATCTTAATATATAAATTAAACAATTAAACTATATAAATTATAAATTATAAATAAAAAGAGTCAACGATTAAAAGCTGTAAGAAACTAAAAATACACATATGTTACGTCTGGTTGCAATGGATTAACTACAGATAAAAACAACTGATAACCTAAATCAATGGCAGCTTCAAGAATTAATGAGGACGGCTGTTTCTTTTATGGCAAAGTTAAATTTATTAGATGATTGTTAAGTTAGATGGCCCAAGCCCAATAGAGTTAAGATCTATTAGCGTTTAGGGTTTTTTAAACTTAGGCCCCTTACAACTTTTGGCCACTGTTCCATGGTCCAGCTTGCACTCCCAAAAGCCGGGCCTGACGATGACGTAAGATGGAAATTAGGTTCTTTATCATTTTGAATATCCAATCTAACATGAATTATACCAAGTATATTATTAATACGAGTATCGGTATATCTGTTAAAATATGTAAGCATAAAATTAAATCTAATTAAAAATTAGTAACATCTGAATCTCACTTATATATTTTTTTATACTCATCGTTTAATTTTTATGTCCACCAATCAAATCTCTTAATAAATTCTCGTAAATCAAGAACCATCAAGCAATTTCATGCTTTTGTTCCTAATTGGGTAAACTAGCTCGCTGATCCTCATCTTGTATTTGTGAATAGCAAGAGACCCTTTTCAAATAAATCGAAATGATTGAAGTTTTTCTATTTAGAATCGTGTTAGGTCTAATTCCTATTACTTTTTGGCTGGATTATTCGTAACTGCATATTTACAATACAGACGCGGCGATCAGTTGGACCTTTGATTCATTTAGAGGATCTCGATTGAAATGGGAAGACATCTAGAGCTTTTTTTTCATTGAGCGAAAAAGTAGCCATGAGAAAAGATAATCTTGATGCGGAATCTTCGGCATAGCTATAAACACCTTTTTGCTCCTATTAACAAAATATCCCCTTTTTCTTCACTCTTTCGGAACTGGTGTAAAAATGGGTGCTTTTGGGTGTGGGAAAGCTGTGGGGGTCCCAGTACTTTGAGTAACTAGCCTCGAAGGTTTGTGAGGTTCTGCTATGGTAAAGTGAAAGATCTTTCTCGCCAGCACGCTAAGCTCCTAGTCCTCTTAGCCAGCTTACCTTTAAACTAACTCTCTAGGTTATGGCCTAAAAACACGGGAAAACACTGCTTTTTGATCAAAACATAAAAGGCCATTTAAAAACTTTTTTCTTGTGTTCTTGAGTACACGTTAGGATATTACTTTATGGGCTATCCAAGCCATTGAGGAGCCTGGTCAAGCTGCTAAGGATGATGAACAATCCTAGAGGCTCTTCTTCCGTATGAAATCTTATAAATGGAAAGTGTAGGTAGAACTTTAAGCTTGTTTTCAGACTTATAGAATTAGACAAACTTAATATTTTTTTAATTAATATTATTTAATTAAAGAATAATTACGTATATGTTCAACTTAAATTCGGAAAGTTAGATATTATGTATATTGGCGGATCAAGGATTAACTATCGAAAATCTCCAATTGAAGATGCCTTTATAACTATAAATATTACGTACTGTCTGTTTCAATTTTATTGTTGAGTTTTCTCTTTTAGGATTTTTCAAAATAATTAGTTATTTTCAATTTGAACCAATAAAAAGTATCTAAATGACAAATAATAAATTTTTATCGGTCAAAAATATAATATGATATTTCGTTGATTGCATACATATTTGCATTGAATAATTAAATTGAAACGTAAAGAATAATAAATATATTGCTAACCTTTGTCGGTGCGAAACCGTCAAAATATTAAAAACAATAGATACATTTATGAATTCGAAAGGCGGAATGATGAAGAAAAAGACCGATCGATAAATGTACATGTGAATATTTGTAAGCAAAACACTATGTATTGGTTTGATGGCTATTGTAATATAATAAAAAAATACTAAAAGTACAAAATGGAAGTGACAGATTGATAGGTGACATGAATAACTTTTACTGCTCTACTAAATATCATTAATTTATATTAATTTTGGTTACCTTATTTACAGCGGGTATACCTTTTTTTAGAATTTATTGCTACAGACGTGGAAGAAATTGAATTAACGGCATCGAATGTGGTTTTACTATTATTTATAGACTAATTTAAGCCTTTAAATCGAAGCTTTGAAGAGTAATTTGACTTATATGCTTTTTTTCGCTTACTTTATTACACTGATAATCGCATATAAAATGAAAGACATCAATTATCTATTTAAACGAACGAAGTCCTATATATTAAGGGTATGCACCATACTCTTTAGGACTTCGTAAGGTATGCAATGCGCATACCCTATTCTTGCTAGAGGTTCGTCACTGATTAGATAATATCATATTTTCTCGAATATACTTTAAAGTTATTACATTAGCATTGAAAATTCGTGGTTTGAGAAGAATATCATATTATTCAACCTAGTTTTTTATGGAAAGACTTATGGTTTTAAAAAGAAAGAGAATACAAAGCAAGAGGCAGGCTCCAAGCATGAGCACAACAAGACGAACAAACAGAAACGCAGAAGAGGCAAAGAAGCTAAAACCAAAAAACCTCCCAACAAAGCAAAACCCCAAACAACACAAAACTAATCACAGTGTTCTACAATTGCGTCAATGGGATTAGATATCCATCTATTTTTATCCAAGCTAATCTTCGAGCACCTACTTCAATACACAAAAATGTGAGACGTTGGTTGTGGAGAAGATGTCATCGGCTTTGGATCGATAGTCTCTCTATTCAACCTAATTTTGATACGTATGAAATTCTCACGTTAACTTATTAGTCAGAGTTTGTAGCAAAATATTCAGATTTTGAACATCCAATCCAATTATATATTAAAATTAAATAAATTAAATTCTTACCTTTTTGGAACACATCAGGTATGAGTACATATTTTTTATGATACACATCAAACATTTTCACAATAATCATAAATTTCAATTTAGAACACGAAAAATTACTATCATATCCATATATTTAATTATATAATCACTATCAAGAAATGTAATACTTTACATAGCTATGAAAGGTAAAAAACAAAAAACAAATGAGAACTTACAATTAAATAAAAAACAAAAAATTTTCTTTTGCAAACAACATATTTAATACTCAATCATATTCATATCAATCTCTGAAATGCTAATAGTACTAAGATACATGTAATGCAATGCAAGTCATCCTGAAACCTCAAACTTGAAATGAACATTAAAATTTTAAAATTAATAATCTTTAAATAATGAACATCTACATATTCTATTTAAGTCATTTATCATGAAAATGAATAAAAATAATTACACGTTACTTTACGCGAGCTAATTCTAATATAGTTAATTAGTTTGAAACTGAGCTAATTTTGTAGGCAGTAAGTGTGCAGAGAAGAGGGGTGAGTACTACACGAGCTTGCAACTCGTAAAGTAAGTCTTGAATATTCCGTATAGCTTATTCGAAACAACATTGTCACAACTTCAGGAAATGTTAAAATAATAGTTTCTATTTTTAGACAATGCGTATTATATAACAAGTTACAAATGAAAATTATAGTAGATTGTATAGTCGTGCATAATATCTATTGGAAGATATTATGTATAACATTTATTGCACGCAATATTCTATTTTTTTATTTTTACTTTTTTTTACAGACAATTATACTCCTACACATCAATCTAACCCACATAGTATATATACATCGCGCGCGCACACACACATATATATACATATCTCTCACAAAACTTGAACTCACAATCTTTTAGTTGATTGGCTCCTCATATACTGCTAGACCATAAGTCCTTTGGTTTTGTATGTAGTACTAGCAATAATAACTTTTGTTTTTTCTTATAAGTGTATTACTTGATGCGAAGTGTGTTTGAAAATGACGTGCCGACATTTTTGGAGAAGAATAAAAATAAAAAATTAGGCAATTTAGAAAATACTTGTTACATTTGTTTCCCCTAAAGGTTTCGGTGTAGCCTCCCTGAGCTACTTGATATCAATTAGAAAAATACTCAAAATCTATTTGATATAGGTGGAGTCGAGGTAAGCTATTCGAGTAGGTTACTGTCAAAAAGCACGATCCAGAAAATAAAATCTATTTGATATAGGTGGAGTCGAAGTAAGCTACTCGAAAAGATTACTGTCAATAAGAACGATCCAGAAAAAAAAAAATTCAATCATCCACACCTTCATGGCGTTAAGTATCATGATTCGTTATACTCCACCTAGTAGACTTTCAAGTGAAGATAAAGTATCAAAAAGTCAACTATTCGGGACCCACAGACACAACATATCTATTAGGACTCTGAAACGTCTTCGTGTGGTTGTCATAAAAAAAGTTATGTGCATGAAGACAAATAAACAATATCATCAGCGTGATAAGGGAATAGTACAATAACATTTTATGTTCAGTCCCATATGAAAAGTGAAAAACATCTTAAAAACATCTTAATTTCAGTTATCAATTCTGTTTTGTCAAATGCTGTACAATGTACCCGTTCAAAAGATGAAGGCTTGGGTTACATATTCCTACGAAAAAAGTTCACGGTTTTATATCCATGTGCCCGAACATTTATAACTCTGTCAAATACAGTGTGGATCGCATATTCGTATAAACCGAAGTGGGGTACCCGCAAAAAGGTTTGGTCCACACCCTGCATGTAATCTGTTTATCTAGTTTATGTATAACCACAGTTTTAAAGACATTGCCCATTTATTTTCGTAAATGGCCGCTAAAAAATGGGTTAATTTAAATTTTGATGCTTTAATACTTTAATACTTATAAAAATAAATATTAAATTATAAATTTAAAAGAATATTCAAATAATTTAGTTTATTATGATAGTGATCGTATAATTGAATATTTTTATTTTTAATTGTAAGATTAATTAATTTTTTAATAAAATCAGTATGTTAAAATTATTAGAATTCTATGTTCTTTAATATGTGATAAAAAATTTCTGGTGTGATACACAAATTTAAATTGTATATTATATATTTATATTTTTAAAAATCAATCTCATATTATAAAGAATAAATCTATAATAATTTTGGTATAATTTTTTTTATAAAAAAATATAGATGTATTAAAATTAAAAATAAAAATAAAAATATTAATTTTTTATCATTACTATCATAACACATAAAATTACAATAACTTCACCATATAAGTTTAAACTAGTAACTGTTAAATATCGCTGGTCGGATGTGCTCGACCGATTTGAATCTTTTTATTTATTGATCTTTTTCCTGTTTCCAAAGTCGAAATTATGACCTATGATTATAATTTGTTAACCTTTAAATAAAATCATTTATAAAACGAAAGGTGATTTACATCTTTAAATACCCTATTTTTATGTACTATTGTAGCACTTGCAATAAATTCATAAAATTGTACCACATACCATGTCTTATCAAACAAAAAAATCTTGCGACGTAACATATCAAAATTTGAAGTTTTTACCAAAATGGTTTGGAGGAAATTTATTTTTTTTACGAATTTCATGTTTTTCTGAAAATATGTATAAATAAATTTTCTTTTTAGAAAAAAAAAAATTTAATGAAATTTTTTAAAGTGAAATATTTTTTAAGTATAAACTTTTAACTTCTTCTTTTTTATTGAGTTTGTTTTAAATAATATTATAAACATAATGCATTCAAGATTTTACTAAATATAAATTCTTTTTATTAATATAATATCATTTTTATATTATATTAATTGTGTCAAAAAGTTAAAAGGATGTTTAGCCGTTTAGGCATGAGTATATTGACTTGTTCATATATAAAAACGGCTTGATTGATTTGTAAGCACATATAACAACACTAAAACTCTAGAATCCCGTGCCTAAACGACTAAACACCCATTTAATTTTTTGGACCAATCAATGTAATATGTGAATAAGATTACGGTAATAAAGTTTTAATGTCCTTTATTAATAATTTTTTTTTCTAAAATAGCAAGATATTGAATATATTATGTTTCTTTTATTATCTAGGGAGAATTACATATCTCCCCCTCAAAACCATATAAATTACATATTTTTTAAAATAAAAAATTTCATTTATAATGTACTATAATTTTAATGTATGTTTAAAGAAAAAATATAATTTAGATATTTTCGATGTTGAAATATGCGATTGCTCGTATTATTCAAAATAATTTCAATTAAAGACAAGAAATGACAAATTTAATAATAAATTTTTTTAAAGTCTTACAACAAAAATTCATTTAAAAAAGATTTTAATTAGGAAAAACACTATCATTGTATATATTTAAAATATATATAAATTTGATATATTTTTTTTCTAAAACCATTTTGACAAAACTCCAAAATTTGTAATGCAATTTGACGATTGATCATTTTGGGGTCCACTTTGTTCCGATGGAACCGCAAGTATGTGACCTGCAATAAGTACCATTTAAAGCTATCAAGTATTCAAGTAATCAATTTCGTAAAGTAATTCCTTGACAAGTGGGCGGCACCATAGTGATCCGCGTGGGTGTTTCTTCCACTCTTTTCTGGTATCCTCGTTAGCCATCTTTCTTGACTTTTTTCTTCATTCTAGCTAGCCATTTGACTATAGTTGGTCAAACACTTTTGTCCTATATATACATACATTGTCTTCATATTATTAAATATTAGAACCACATACAAACTCTATTCTCTACAATTGTCTATCCATATCTGAACTCCATACCTTGTTCCACTTATCAAAATTATATAAAAACGTAAGATATTCGATAATGCCGACCTGAGTTTCACTTGTCAACTCTACCCTTACCAGCTGGTTACAAAATGATGCATCGCTTTACTATACTTTTGTTTCTCTTCTTATCCTTGTATCATCACGCCTTATCTCAAACCGCACGTTTCAACACCTCGGTTATACCCGTAATAAAGGATGCTACAACATCTCTTCATAAAGTTTCTTGGTCATTCCGGGTACCAGAATCCGATACAGAAGTGTATTATCTCATCGACCTCGACGCTCCTTTCACTTGGAAAGATTGCATCATTCGTCACTCCGAGATACCTTGTGGATTAGAAGAAGGATGTAGATTTCCTTTAAGATGTGACACCACTCCGTGCAAAGAAGCGCGTAATTATATCAATCCAACTTGCCCGTCTCTCAATATCGTAGCCAAATATGGTTGCAATATATGCGCGGTCCAACCCTTGAATCCCATCTCAAAAATTTGCAAGTTATCACAACTAACAACCGATTTGGTGAATATTCCCGTGACCAATGGGCGTAATCTCAGTCCGGGTCCAAACCAACCTTTCGGAACACAATATGTGTTATCATGTTCACCTTCTAATATTTTAACTTCCTTTCCAAGTGGTGTGAGAGGCGTTGCATCTTTTTCATGGTCTGCGTTATCCTTTCCTCGTCAAACTTATAATCCTAATCAGGCGGATAAATTCGCACTTTGTCTACCTAGCTCCGTATCGTCTCCCGGGGTGTCGTTTTTAGGCGAGGGACCTTTTTATTTTACTTCTTCTCCAAATCTCGATCTTAGAAGCATTCTTTCTTACACTCCGATGATCAGAAAACCGTCAAAAGCCCTAGGATATTTTATTAAAATCAACGGGATTTCGATCAAGCAAACGCCAATCCCTCTACCTTTACTAAAAGGTAGTTTTGTGAGACTTAGTACCATTATGCCTTATACTACACTTAGAAGTGATATCTATAAAGCTGTTGTTACAAGTTTTTCAGAAGCTACCAAAAACATTCCTAAAGTGAATGCTGTTAAACCTTTTAGTTTCTGTCTAAAAGCTAGTGCAATTGGATCTGTTCCGAATATTGATCTAGTAACGGAAAGTGGGAAAATTTGGACTATTTCGAAAAACAACTTGATCAAGGACGCTGGGAATGGCGCGGCGTGTCTTGCATTTATCGACGGTGGTTCAGGAGTTCAAGATCCAATTGTGGTCGGGACGTATCAGATGGAGAATAATTTCTTGTTTTTTGATCTAAAGAATCAACAGTTGGGGTTTAGCTCTTCGTTATTAGCTCGTGGTACTTCTTGCAACAACTTCAACTTTACTCAGACGAACTGATTTCGAGAACGATAATGGGTAACGCAATAAGAAATCAAAAACATGTTATATGTGTTTTAAGTTTCGTTTAATAATTTGTTGAATAGCAATGAATTTCCGATATGGAAGTAATAGTGAACTTGTGATGTGTATAACCCTTGTTCATCTCAAATAATAGTATCGAATTTTCTCAATTGAGTAGTTTTGTGAAAGTCGTACTTTCCATATAAAGTAAGGGTTTGAATCAATGTGCTATGTGTGTGTATCGGGAGGCGTATCTGTAAGAGGGAAAAAGTGCTTGCATTGACCCCTAAAATAATAACGAAGCGATGTATCTAGTTTACTTTTATTCGTTAAAAGTAAAGTTGGTTTATATATTATCTTTTAAAAGATAACAAAGTTTAGTCAATAATTAAATTCATCCATGAATTACTTCTAATCAATTGATAAACTTAATGTTAAATTCTCATAACATTTTAAAAGGTATACATGTAACTTCTTCATTAAAAACATGATAATAAACTATCCATGAGATTTGGAGAATATTGTGGTATTAATTAATCATATTACATTATTGCTATTCAGGAGTGTTTTATAAAAGTCATATTATTATGAAGAAATTTAGATAATATAAATCGAACCATATCAGTAAATTAGATTTAGAATTTGTATGAGTAATGTTATATGTAATTAATTTTGGTGTCTAGGAACATGTATAAACTTTAGATTATATAATACTTTTGAAGCACCTGTCACTCCCATTTTTTTATAGATATAAGTGTCGGTCACTGGTTTAAGCATTGCAATCCATTGAATTTCAGCTCATACAGTCATACTTCCATACTCACTATCTTGATCTAAAGCATGATTCATGACAATTTTTGGATTTTTGTATACTGTTGAAGCACGATTGCAAATTCATTATCTGCTTAAATCAATAATATGTATGCAAATGTATCAGAGTTGTAGATAACGACGAATCAACACAAAACGATACTAAAACTCACTTTCATTGAAAACTACATCAATAATAATTGGGTTAATAATTCAAAAACAAAAAAAATAAAATCTCACCACAATAAAACTTTCAAATAGACACCTAATCTAAACATTCGAACTCAAGAATGAAAGAATAACATAAAGAACGATCAAGATGATGTACAGAGAGCAGAAAGAAAGTCACGAACAAGATACGGAATATATATGAATAATAATATTACAAAATAAGCAAAAAAAACCTATTCATATTTTTCTATACACAATTTATACACTTCTATACCATGAGCTTTCAACCTTTACATTTCAACCCTTGACTAATAAAGTTAATTACTCAAGAGCCCTTTTACATTTCAACCTTTACATTTCAACCCTTGAGTAATAAAGTTAATTACTCAAGAGCCCTTGAACATTTCAACCTTTACATTTCAACCTTTGAGTAATAAAGTTAATTACTCAAGAGCCCTTGAACTTTCTTGCAATAACAAACACAAATACAAAATACAAAATATATTTCAAGATAAATCGTTTTGCCAACTTACATGTTTCATTTTGATTACTTCTTTCAACAAGAGCTTTGTTGCATCGTGGATGGTGAAAATGAATATGAGAAACCAGAACATAATCCCGTGCTCTCATCCCCTGGTTCCAAAGGCATTTAAGCAAGCAAGGCGTCAATCGACCCTAACACGACCCTTATAATAATGAAAAACTCGTCGTGTAGTTGTTTTTGTTTGGTAGCCTTTATTTTGAAAGGCTAAAAGACATGTATTGATTAAACTAGCAAGTGGCTATTGGCTAGGCAAGATACATTTTTAGTACAATCTATCGCATACTAGTTTTTTGTCATATTGCACCACGTGCGCTACATCTATATAAAATTTGAAAGAAATGATGAGTATTAGTTCCCAATGAAGACTAATGAACATGGAATCGAGTTCTATGTGAGATTGGCTAATGAGTTTGATCTTTGGCAAGCTCTTACCGAGTATACTAACAAGCCCATAAACTGCAACAATTCCAGCTAAAGTGCGATTAGGAAAACGCGATGAATAGATTATTTGGGCTATTAAGGACACCCAAACATTCCAACCCGTTCTGTAACAAGCTTAGAAGCATGTGAATACTTCTACGTCTAGATTTGAATACCTTATGTCATACTAATCCCAGCTATTTCAACTACTTTTTCTAAAATATCAGTGCTCTTATAGTTTTTATTGTCTTTCATTACCTGGTTATCTTAGAAACCAACTCTTTTAGAGTGTTGGATTTCTTATGTTTGAAATATTATTTTAGCAACTGAATTTGATCAATCTTTACATGGTATAGTTACTAAGTGAATGAAAGTTTGATCATAATTTACTTTATTCATGGTTAAATTACTAAGTGAATGACTGTTTGTTTTTAGTAATGGGATATTATAAGATATATGCCGTTCGATAGTACATTCATAGTATATCGTTGACCAGTCAAACATCCAATAAATATTTTTATTTTACACTTATTACCTCTCAATTTTTCATATGTATATATTCAGCCTTCCATTTTACTCTCAAGAGCATCTAAAATTAGATGTTGTTAACACCAATATTTTTTCCCTTTTAGAAAAGTATGATACTATAACTTCATTTGGTTCTTTTACGTATGAAACAATCAAACATAAGTTTACTTCAACGTGAAAACATCTTACTCCCAATTATAATGAGTCCTGTTTTGCCAAACGGTGTATCTGTTCAAAGAAAAAGGGCTGGGCTACATATTTTGACTAAAAAGTCAACTATAAAACTTTTGTATGCATGTGCACGAACAGATATATAATCTTTCAAATACAGTGGATCGTATCTTCCATCAATGGACGTACCCGGTCAAAACAATTAGGCTTGGTCCAAACCCTACATGTGATCTGTTATCTGCATTTATGTAAACCACCTGTTATTAACGCATTTCCCATTTATTTTCGTTAGTGACATAAGAAGTTGGCTTAATAGAAAGGTTACACAAACTAGATCATAAAGCAAAACAAATACAGAGTAAATCCTACGTACCATTTTAAACATGGAATTAGATTAGATGTGTTCGATCTATCCGAACCTTTTAATTTCTTTATCGGTAATTTTCGGCTATAGTGTACGTTTCAACTCATAATAATTAACTTGTACTAAACTTTAATTAAAATTATACTATTTAATACTGGAAATACTTACATAATTTGTTTTCATGTATCGTTGTAGCTAGCATCTGCTGAGGATAATATTGTACCACGTACTTCCGAGTGCTATTAGGACATAATTTATGTACAAGCAAACAATAATTGTATTATTAATGTCTTGCAACATACAAACATTTTATTTTATACTATCATATAAGTTGACGATTAATCATGTGAGGGTCCACTGTTCTAATGGAACCTTAAGTTGTTGACTAGTTCACCCTAATTTATGTACCATTTAAAGCAATCAGCAACCAAATCGGGAGTTATTTAATGAACATTGTCACTTTTAAAAGTATTTAGAAGAAGATACTACTACCTAAAATGTTTTTATATTTTTAAATATTTTACAAACTTCAAGTTATTATCTGCGGCAACATTAGCAAAATTTGTGTACGTCTATTTTCCTTAAGACGGCCACAAACTGTTATTAAACTAGTTATAATTGAAATTGAAACTGCAAAAGACCACTTAAATCGAAAATTTACAACTGAAGTTCTATGTAAATGGAGAGTGATTATGTTATCCCAGCAAGTTGCAATATACTATTGAACAATTATTTATAGAGTATAAATACATAAAAAAGCTTTAAAGCCTAATAGATCTTAAGCCTATAATTGGACTTGGGCCTACTAATCTAACATAAATCTATCATCAAATACTTCACTACAACTCGAGGGGTGAAATCGCGAAAATCCGAGACTGGAGTAGAAACCATAAACAATAAAGCAAAAAGTAAAACTAATTTGTAGATGACGTCTTGCAGCAAGCGGTAGAATTCTTAACATCTCTGTAATGCAGCAACAAAGAGAAAAACATATTAAACATATAATAACTTGTTTGTTGAAGAGAAGGCAGAGAGATAGATATTAGGACGATTGATTGGAACGTGAAGGAGAAAATCCAAAATTTATTGGATTTGAAAAGAGTTGAAGAGAGATTGCCTAACAAATAAGATGGATATCTTTTTTCTTTTTCTAATAAAAAAATTAAGAAGGATATTGTAAAAATTAAATTAAATCAAATCAAAATCACAAATGAATATTAAAAATTAGAAGCAGTAAAGATCTAGAATATATGCCTTCCTTTATATATATTTTGTTAACTTTTATTTTTGTTATTTTTGAAAAGTAAAATGAATATAAACAAACCTAATAAGAAATAGATTATATTAACCATAAAGTCAGAAAAGACAGAGCTAGCAATTACAAGCAGGATAATGGAGCGTTTTTTTTTTAAAAAAATGGAGAGGGATAGTGACTTTAGATAAAGGAAAAATTGACGGGGTATAGACGGTTAAAAGCGGCGATCGACAATAAAGAGAGTCGGCTTAGCCACCAACAATTAGGTTTGAGATCAAACTTGCTTTGATATCATGTCATAATATGAAAACCCCGTAGGTTACAATATACTGTATTATTGTACAATTACAAATACATAAATAAACCTCAAAACTCTAATGGACTTTAAGCTCACAATCGAACTTGAGTCGACTAATTAACACAAACCAATCATTCGACTAATTAACACAAACCAATCATTTAGTAGATTTGTACGACACTATTTTTCTGCACACAATTAATTATGATTTATATTGTAGTATCATACAACATTATAATAAATTATAATTAGTAAAGTATCCACGAAAATGAGTGTTGTATAAATTCTCACCCCATATAAATACTTAATAGAAAGGTAATTAAATACTCCAGTTCATCTGAGCTAGATTCAACAATTCAACAAATATTTCATACTTGAGTCACTTTCTTTACAAAACTAAGAAATCACAAATATACGAAGCCTCAACTAATTGAACGAAGAACTCAACTGATAAAAGAATTGTAAGAAAAAGAACAGCAAACAGATTAATTATTGGATAACTAGATTTCGTATTACACAATCAAAACACCAAAGAAAGAAAAACTGACGGTGGGTATTTTTTGATGCTGTAACTTTTTATTTTGTTATATTGAAGTGCGTAACAAAAAGAAAAAGACAAAAGAAAAAAAAAGGAAACCTTTGGCTTGAAAAATGTTTTGTAGAACTACCATCTTCTCTTAAATATTGTTAAAACAACAATAGTCACTTAATTAATCCACCAATTTGGTAACGTATTTAATTTCCTGGACAAGTGGGCGGCATTTGTGGGTGTTTCTTCCACTTTTGTCTGGTAATGGTATCTCAATTAGCGATCTTTCTTGACTTTTATCTTGATCCTCGCTAGCTATTTGACTGTATATAGTTGGTCAAACACTTCTGTCCTATAAATATATTATCTTCGTACTGTTGAAAACCATACAATCTCTCTACTCACTAAATTCATTCTCTCTTGATATCTAAACTACTTGCTTGTTTTTGATTGTAAAACGTCGATAATTGATAATGCTAATCTAGTTATACTTATCAACGCTATTCTCATATCTGCATTGTCTGATTTGCTTACGAAATAATGCATCATTTTATGATATTTTTCCTCATCTTCGTGTCGTTGTATCATCATGTCTTATCCCAAAGTGCACGTTTCAATACCTCGGTTATACCCATAATAAAGGATGCCAAAACATCTCTTCACAAAGTTTCTTTCTCATTCCGGGTACCAGAATCCAATACAGAAGTGTATTATCTCATCGACCTTGATGCTCCTTTCACTTGGAAAGATTGCATCATCCGTCACTCCGAGGTACCTTGTGGACTAGAAGAAGGATGCCGATTCCCTTTAAGATGTGACACCACTCCGTGCAAAGAAGCGTATAATTATATCAATCCTTCCTGTCCTTCTCTCAATAGTACATCCAAAAATGGTTGCAATAGATGCGCGGTCACACCCTCAAATCCCATCTCCAAAACCTGCAAATTATCACAGCTAACAACCGATTTGGTGAATATTCCTGTGACCAATGGACGAAATCCTAGTCCAGGTCCAAATCAACCGTTCGGAACACAATTTGTATTGTCATGTGCACCTTCCTCATTGTTAAGTTCCTTTCCCAGCGGTGTTAGAGGTGTTGCATCCTTTTCATGGTCCGCATTAGCTTTTCCTCGTCAAGCTTATAATCCTGGCCAGGATGATAAATTCGCACTTTGTCTACCTAGCTCCACATCGTCACCTGGGGTGACGTTTCTAGGTGATGGACCGTTCTATTTTTCTTCTCATCTATATCTTGATCTTAGAAGAATTCTTTCATACACTCCTTTGATTAGAAAAACTTCAAAATCCCTAGGGTATTTTATTAAAATCAACGGGATTTCGATCAAGCAAACGCCAATCCCTCTACCTTTACTAAAAGGTAGTTTTGTGAGACTTAGTACCATTATGCCTTATACTACACTTAGAAGTGATATCTATAAAGCTGTTGTTTCAAGTTTTTCAGAGGCTACCAAAAGCATTCCTAAAGTTAATGCAGTTAAACCCTTTAGTCTATGTCTAAAAGCTAGTGCAGTTGGATCTGTTCCCAATATTGATCTTGTAACGGAAAGTGGGAAAATTTGGACTATTTCGAGAAAAAACTTGATCAAGGACACTGGGAATGGCACGGCATGTCTTGCATTTATTGATGGTGGATTAGGCGTTAAGGATCCAATTGTTATCGGGACGTTTCAGATGGAGAATAATTTCTTATTCTTCAATCTAAAGAATCGAAAGTTGGGGTTCAGTAATTCGTTATTAGCTCGAGGAACTTCTTGCAGCGACTTCGACTTTACCCAAATGGATTGATTTCGAGAATGATAATGGGAATATAATAAGGAATCAAACATTTCTCCAATTATATGTTTTAAGTTTCCTGTCATAATTTGTTGATCAGCCATGGATTTTCGATTTAGAAGCGATTTTGAACTTGTGATGTAAGTAAACCATGTTCATAAAAGATAGAAGTATCGAATGTACTTGAAAATATAAGTATTTAATTCCCTTTTATTTGTTGGTTTGTATATCATTCAATCATATCATTAGATCCGATTTAGAACTTAGAGTAAGAATAAGCAAATAAGGGCAATTCAAACCCCTTCTTTCAATTATTGATATCCAATACACATGTCTGAGTGACGTGTACAAACCATAAAAGTACGTATAAACTATTTATAATTGGGCTAGGTATGTCGAAATGTATGTAACTTTAAGCGAATCTCTATTCTATATATCCACATTAAATCGTTTTTATAAACGTAATTCAGTTCTAAAAACTCACGATTAACAAACCAGATATGTTAGGTAAATTTAAATTATAGCCGATTACCATCCTCTCCGATTATCATATTCGACAATTCAACTTTTCCAACTAACACTATTTTTTCAGCAAAAATTTCAAACAAAAATAATCTCAAACACACTCATTTTTACTTCATATGGTTACTAATGAATTACTTGTAATTTGCGATGTGACTTGAAACAAAGAACTTTTTGGTGGATTAGTCGGCTCTTGGTTCTTGAGCATGTTGTGGGATTTAGCTATAGTTGAAGAAGTGACTCGAGAGAAAGAATCTCTTTTGTGGATTAAGCGACTCTCGTGTTCTTACGCATGTTGTTGGATTAGTCCATAGTTGACGAAGCTACTACAAAAGTTTACGAACAAGAAAACGCCATGAGTTTCATGGCTTTTCGTATGTCAACACAACACACTCAAAATATAGATGCAACCATTTGTCTCAGTTCATACCCTATATGGATGGTGAGAAATTTATGACAACATTATACAAGTCTTTCCCTTCTTTTTTATATTTTTATATTACCAAAAGACTTTTAACTAATTATGTAAAGACACCATCAATTAAAAGATTGTGAGTCCAAAGCTCATTGAAGATAATGTATATATATATATATATGTGAGAATTATACATAATATATGAGATCGGTAGTAGGTTAATTGCCTTTCTTAAAGAAAAAGTGATCTAGTTTTTGAGGGTAAAATTACTAAGTGAATGTAATACTGTTATCAATTACAAATTGCTTACGTTATTCAGGTTTTTACACGTATTGGATATCACGATCCGGAGGTTCTTTTAATAACATCTTCATATGAATAATTTCACTAAAAAGAAAATGGAATGATGGTCTAACGACGTCGTACATATCGTTTCTGTAAAGTACATCGATGAACAAAATACGGTCAAACTGTAATTATCATAAAACTGAAGGGTCATTAGTGTTATTTTACAAAAGGTAGTGGTGATACTTCTATTATTATTTTTAATAATTAATAAATTCACTAAAGTTAAAGTTGTATATGAACACGTTATACGTGGTGATACTTCTATTAAATTTTCTGCGGAGATTCCCTCTCTCTCTCCCCCTTCGGCCTTCACGTCTTGAAGTCTCCGAACTCAGAGAACCTCATTTCATACTTTCTAGTTTTTACATTTAATCCCTCTTTTATTTTTTGTTCATACACATCCGTCCTTTAAATATTCATTTTTCAATTTGCTTAACCAACATAGAGATGAGGTAAAGGGAATATGTTTAAGACATCTTTTCATTAAAACTTCATACTTTGTATTAATTTTCAAGTTGATTATTTATTTTTACATTTTATTTATGTATAATAAGATGTCTCAATCAGTTAAGAAAATATTTATTTTTATCAAATGGTAAACGTTACATATAAAAACATCAACGCTAGATATGAAAATTACATCTTCATCAACTTGTAGGGCCCGCTTCCGAGTTTTTGGTTGGAAGAAAAGAAGAGAAAAGAAAAGAAAATGATAGGATAGAAAAGAAGAGGAAGAATACTATTGCGTTCCCGAGTTGAAAAGAAGAGAAAGGAAATTTACACGTTTCGTATTCCCGAGTTGAAGAGAAATGGAAGGAATCTCATTTTCTAGCTTATTTAAGCTTCCATCCTTCCATTTCTTCCCACTTTTGGAGAGAAACGATATCCAGATTTTCCTCCCACTTCTTTTCTCCGCTCTCTATAGAAAAAACTCAGGAACACAATCTAATTATTCTTCTTTCCACTTCTATTCTCTTCTTCCCAAAAAACAACTCAAGAGCAGACCCGTAATGATAAATACGCACAAATTATAATAAAAATGCATATTTTACATAACACAAGTGTTAAATTTACTACTATGATCTCGAATTTGCTCTTTTCACTCCATTTAGCGTCAAATATGAGCATATTAAAAATAGTAGTAAACTAGCCCTTTTAATTAGAAATCTCAAATTTCTTAAACCGTTCTTTGAAAAATAGTTAAAGGGATCTAAACTGTCCATTTTAAAACCCCAAGGGTGCTTCATAAATTTCATTTGAAATGGTTGGGCCAACAATAAAAACAAAAAAATATTATTTGATCATGGATTTAGTCAATATTTGTCGCTCCAATACATACACGCTCTGTATCTCTCTCAAACGCACCGAACACCTTGACGCAAACGTTTTTCAATCAATTGAATTGAAAATTTTGATTCCGTAGAGAATCATTTTTGGAAGTTTTCAAGCACTGTACGATTCAAAGGTATGTTACGAAAACTTTGATCACTTTTAATTTATATATAATAATTTCATTTTTCTACAAATCCATTGTAGATTCTGAGATATGAAATATAAGTTTCAAGTTTGACTTTTGTGACTAATTATCAGTTTTCAAGTATTTTAGCTTAATTATGTCGTTTTACTGTATATAATTATAATTATACCTGGAAATGATGTGTTTGTTAGCTAGTATGTTTTGATTTTAGGTTTTTACTTTTTAGTGGAGCGTTCCTAATTCTGTTTTATTATTGATAAGCATTTAAGTTTTGATTATTAGCTGTTTTATTGAAATTAATCCAGTATGTCGAAGTTAATGAGCTTGAATCATTCAGTTATGGGCATATATTAGAACTAGTTAGTTATTTTTATTTGTGTTCATAGTTGAATTTTCACACTGCTGAATCTGTTCATGATCCCTTTTTTCCAATTTTTAATGTTTATTTTATAAAATTGATCTTAATTTGAAGTTTTAGTTTTCTGATTCATTTATCTATTTTGTATTTGTATAATTAATGATTATAGAACGTTCAGTCTGATGTTTTTTAATCTTAGGTGCATTGACTCCGTATGATACTTGCATATTATTTATACACAAAAATGACGTCATTCTATAGATTTATAAATATTTAAAAAAAAAATAACAGTTCATTATATTGATGTTCTTAGCTGTCCTTTTATAAATTCAAAATTTTGGCATAAAAAATATGCAAAGAACGTGGAATTAGTAGGTACCAGTCACCAGATAAATGTGCTGTTAATCAATAATTGTATTGTTTGAAAAGGCAAAAATGCGCTTTATGCTTTCATTAGTGACTTCTATTTTCTTTTGTTTTGATTGTGATGTGAAGTGTGAACAAGGAAATGTAAAAATAAAAATAAAAATAAATGAATGTAATTACTTTTTAGGACATTTTGTTAACATAAAATAAAATATCTTTGTAAAACAATATGAAAAATGATATGGATGGCTAAATCTAGACTTAAAAATGTGATAATTAGACGTGAAGAATTCATCGGATGAACAATCAATAAGAAAATTAAGTTTAATTTTAGTTCTATGGAAGTAGGCCTATATAACATTACTCAAATAATATATCCAGCTAAATGTAAAATAATTAAAAGGGACGTTAATTTACATTTCTTAAGAGTAAATGAGCAAATATTTCCATTTTTAATGAGTAAAGGTGTTTATATAATACAACACTTTTTTGGGTGGAATTTGTATTCGCTTGTGCTTGATTGTCAGGAAAGGAAAACCCTTAGAGACTAAAAGCACAAGACACTTATTTTGCGGGTACGAGTGGCAAAATTTAATTTCGATGTAATCATGCAATATATGCACAATAATTTCATGATTGTACAGACAGCTTTATACCATAAACAGTTATGCAGATGAAACAATAAGCTTTTGGTAGCACCTTTTTTGTTAATTTTTCTTACATTATTTATGACTGGGAAAGCTGGGCATACAATTATAAATGTATGAATGTCACTTATGACTTATTCGAGGCCTACATCTTTTCAGGGTCAAGCTCAAATGTGCTGAGATGAAATCTGCATTCTCTTGTTGACAACACCAATTTCATTTCTTCATCAAAATTTGAGGAGCATTTTATTAAATACAAAATAAAGAAATGGGGAAGCATCGTTTGAGAAATAGAATTACGTCGATAGTTGGAAGTCTCATTGATCCCGACAAAGATGAAGAACTTAAAGGTAGTAATATGAACTTATTGTCAATGTTCATGCATAAAATTATGTTTTAGATCATGCATTATGCTGTATATATTTAGTGCATTGGTGGATTATTGGACACGGGTTATGTCATGCGGAGTGCAGACTAAGTTACTACATTCCGTGTTCAACTAAGATTGCTGGGGGTCAAGGGGGCCGTGTCCCTAGCGGGGTCCAAGGGGCAGAGCCCTGACTGCGGTCGAAATTTTGTCTTTGGAAAGTGATTTCCTATACCATCCTCAGAGAAATATCCAGTCATTAAATCATTCACCCTGTCCATATTTACAACACATTAAAAGTTGCATATTTATCTGCAGAAACGGAAGACAACTACAAGAAGATATTAGAGCTTCTGAAAGAGGAAGATCAACAAGATAAGAGCGAACTTGTTGGATTAATTGAGGAATTCCACAATCGTTACCAAGCAATCTATGAGCGCTATGATAATATCACTGGCAAGCTGAAGGAGAAAGTTCGTTCAAAGAAAGAAAAAGACTCCTCTTCCTCATCTAGTTCTGATTCAGATTCAGATGATTCTTCAAATAAAAATGGAAGTAAAAACGGGAAGTTGAAAAATAAGATTCATATCGTAACAGACAACCTCAAGGAAGAGCTTCAAGCAGCAAATAAAGAAATTGAGGAATTAAAGAGAAAGTTGGCAGTTGAAACAGAAGAAAAGGAAACATTAAAATCCCAAGTACTAGAAACTGAAAAAATGTTAAATGACTCGAAGCTCCAATCTGATCAATTAGTTGAAGAAAATTCTAAATTCTTGGCGGTGGAAACTGAATTGAATAAAAAAATAGAAGATATAAACAGAGAGAAAACCGATTTGGTGTTGGAAAAAGAGACAGCTATGACCACTGTCGAAGAATTAAGAGCCAGTCTTATTCAATTGAAGGGAGAAAAAGAGGGGTTCGAGTCAGAATTACAAGTCGTAAAAGGGGAGTTCTCGAAGATAAATGAAAAACTGAAAACAACAGAAAAAGAGGTCTCAAATCTGTTTCAAAAATTAGAAATTAGTGAAGTAGAGAATAAAACTCTATCTGTTGAATGTAGTCAATTAAGGGAACAGTTGGCTGAGAAAGAAAACGAGCTTTCAAAGCAAAAGGAAATAAACGAGTCATTCAAGAATGAAGCAGAAGTTAAGATGAGGGGTATGGAGGAAGAACTCGAATCTTTACAATTCCAGAAAACCGAAATTGAAAAGGAGAAAGAAGATGAAATATTGGCTCTTCAAAAGAACGTTGAGGACAAAGCAACAGATATGATAGAAAAGATCAACAATCTGCAAAAGGAATTGGAATTCTTGCACATTCAGGTAAATGAAAAGCAAGTAGAATTAGAATCTATAACCACTCAAAAACAAGAATTGGATAAGCAGGTCGAGTGTTTAAGAGACGAAATCACGAACAAGAATATTGATCAAGAAAAGTTACTAGAAGAGAAAGAGATCCAAGACTCAAAGATCAAACAACTCGAAAAGAAAATTGAAGAAATGTCTGACCAAATTGAAAATGGTCTTCAGTCAAAAGAAGAGATTGTTGATCAGTTGGAAGAAACCATTGAAGATCTCAAAACTGATGTTGAAATAAAAAGAGATGAAGTCAACACATTGACTGAATACATCAGAAACCTCGAAGTTAAAATCCGGTTATCAAACCAGAAGCTTCATATAACGGAACAGATGTTAAATGAAACAGAACATGATCATACTACCAAAGAAGAAAAACTGCATCAAGAAAACAAATCTTTATTAGAAAACATTTCAACGTTGTCCCAAACAATCATTACTATCAAAAGGGAGGTCCAAGATAAAGTCAACGAGACCTTGACTGGCATTGACTCGCTCACTGTAAAGTTTGAAGAAGATTACGGGCATATGACAACACGAGTTTATGAAATCACAAACGAAATCCAAGCTGCGCAGTTTCAGTTGAAGCAACTAAAAGAAGATTCGAAACATAAAGTTTCAGACTTGACTATGAAATTAGAAGCTTCTGAAGGTGAGAATAACATATTGACAAAATCATTGGAGGACATGAAGATGGGAAGTGCAGAGAAAGATGAAAAGATTAAAGAACTCGAGAACACGATTCATGTGAAAGATGAGTGGATATTGGGTTTTGGCGAGGATAAACGAGAGGTAATAAAGCAGCTGTGCGTATGGGCTGATTATCAACGTGATCGTTGTGATCATCTTCATGAGCTACTTTCGAAGACAACCACTGCTGCACGAAGGCAGGCTGTGAGGTAATCGAACTACATCGATATTATCATCCTATTGGGATACATCCTTAGTAACTGCAATCGTTACTAGTTGACATGCGTGTTAACCACCTATATAAGTTCTTACACTCGTTTCAACTAGTAATTGTTACCATTTTCATAAAAAGGATGGATTGAATAGTTTCGCATTTTATGAGGTATGAGCTTTTGGATTGTTTGGAGTGTTGGTAAGTTGTTTGGTTTGGCATTTTACCAAATTGGAGTAGAGTGTGTATAAGAGTCGGGAGGTTTTGTTTCATTTCATAGTCTTTATTTTGTTTTGTTTAATTATTTGGATTGTTTAGACATTCATGTATTGCTACTTTTGCATATGTTTTGAAAAGAGCATTATTAGGGGGGTCTTGATGTGCCATTTATGATTATTGTGACGTTAAAGAATCATAATGTGAATAAGATGATAAATCGCATGAAAGTGATTAGAGTCGGTCATCTTTAGGTAATTAGGCTAAACCTGATGTTAGAAACATACTTGACAAATCAATTTAAGATATGTATGAAAGACTGATTGTCAGAGATAAAATATGTGTTTAAGATACGTGGGATAAAAATACGTGACAAAATCAAAGGTGAATATAAGAAGTGGAAAAAAGATGTCTCAGTCTAAGATTATTTACATTTGTGACAGCATATTGTGAGATGACTTCGAGTTACATTTGATGCAACTGCTTATAAATTATAATTGTTACGATTGCTCAGGACTCTATTCTAAACTCCACTATTTCATTTAATTTATCTTTTTTTCAAAAACATAATAATTATAATAAAATCATTGCATCCGTAAAATTAAAATATTACATTAAGTAATTTTAAAATACTTTATATAAAACTTAACAAAGTTTTTAATGTATAAATTGTATTTTTTTATTTGTTGGGGTTAACCCAAAAAATTAAATTAATTTGAATAGTTTAAAAGGTCCAAGCGCAGATTTAACTCGTACCAATTTTAGTGTTTGTTTTTTTTAAAAAAATAAAGAGTTTTAAACATAGAAAAAGCAGCCCAACACGACGAAAACCATTTTTTAACCGAAACCGAAACTGTTTTCCTCTTCAGAATTCGCTTTCTTCTTCACCATTTTTTTTTATTAAAAAGGAAAAAAAAGATACATATAATATATATGAAAAAAAAAAGAGAAAAAGAAATTAAAAAACGCGTGAGCCCGCCTTTTCCGTGGTGACTCCGAGGGCGACTGCGAAAGTTACTGAAGGAGTCAGTTCTTTTTCTTCACCTCGTATGTAAAAAAAGGACAGGGAAGAGCGTTACAAAACCATTGTTTCTTGGTAGAAACTTCCCCTGTATTGCTATCAATGTCTTCATGTCATGACAACGTCTAATTCTGCTTCTTGCTCTCTTAAAAGAATGTCTTTAGTAAACAACCAACAATTTGAATTCCCGTGGCATAAGCTAAGATCAACCATTTGGAGAATGTGGAGCCTTTCTTTCTCGATCCTCTCACCATGACAACTGGTGAGCAGGTTTCACACTCCGACTATGCTTCCGCCGTCAACCCGCCATGAGCCCGAGAACGACTGCACTCTAAGTGGTCTAGTGGTGTAAGATGTATTAATTTATGTATACGTACAATGGGCATGTATGATTGCTCCTTAAACAACATAGTTCACCTAAAATTGTGTATCACTTATGTATACACTGCAAGTTTGTTAATGCATAAGCTTCGTAAATTTATAAAAAAACAATGGTAAATATGTTACCAACCAGTGTTTTGAGCTTTAAAAACTTTGTTTCCTCACTAATTGTTAAAACATGTGAAAACATAAAAAGGGTTATGCCAATCCTCAATTTAAGCATGTATTTTCATGTGCTATAGAAACACATAAATTTCTTCATTAACAGTAAGAACTCCGTCACCAAAATTTCTCATCGAGAGTGCTAATTGTGACTCGTATAAGGATAATAAGAGAAAAGTCTCACAATGCAGTTGTTCTTACTCTCAGACAACTTTGTACAAACTATTATCTAAAGACTATAACACTCATCATTAGCACGTATATTCTTATGCTTATAAAACGACGTGAATTATTTCATAATAAATAATTTCTTCGACTCATAATAAGTGTCCCTACATAAAAAAAAGTTTAAGATACATCGATGAATTGTCAGTTCCTAGTATTTAAATCAAGTTTAACCGAAAGTTATTAATAGTTAAATGGTTAAGAGTAATAAATGAGGGTGAAATAAAGAGTTTAATAATTTTTAATAGTTATTTTTTATAAAAAGACAATTTTTGAAGAATAAATAAAAATAGTGAAATGAATAAATAAATTGAAATGGAGGGATAAAGAATAAAAATAAAAAGACATGATGAATAGTAGGAACCAAAGGTAAAAGTTACTAATCAATTTAAAAGTTTCAAATACTTTCTTTTGATTCAAACACGAATTTAACCTTTATTAGGGACCATTTTCGTACTAGAAGTAGAGAGAATTGTAAAATAAAAATATCAACACAATAACGGAAGCCACTCTAGTATATCAGAGCCAGGTTTCGATCCTGGGACCTGTGGGTTATGGGCCCACCACGCTTCCGCTGCGCCACTCTGATTGTTGATGTTGTGTCTGCTTTTATTTAATATATACCCAAATACATGAATATTGCCTTATGTTTGATTTGACTTTCTGTAGAGTGAATGAATGGTCGGATGAGTTGAATAGATGACCGAAATGCATTCGGGGTTAAAGACGATATCTTTTTTGACATGTGTCAGGTTGGATTGACACACCAACATACTTTTATCTTATGTTTATAAAGGTTATTATCAAATCACTAGCCTATTTTCTTTTTGACTAATCAGATTTTATGAGATCATAGTCTCAACCAATCTAACCCAAATAACATTGGGCCTGTAGAGCGTTGTGCTAAGTAATCAAGCACAGGCTATGTTCGACTCGAGTGAATCAAAATTCCAAATGGTCAAACAAGCTGACAAAGGCTTGCCTGGGATCGGTCTTGCCAAGTTACTAGCAATTAGCAAACCACCCTATCACCTTCTCTACGTTCGTATAAAGGTCTCAAAACATAACAATATTAATAGCAGGGAGATAGTAAAATATCGACTTTGACATATTTTGCTTACTGGAATGATATAAGCTAAAGCCAACATAACAAATCAACATAAAACTCCATAGGCTCTCTATTATACGTTAATTAATAATACTAATCAAACAATAGTGTCAGCACCCAGTTTATCAAACCAGGAGAAACCCTTATTACATATTGTTCATACATAAGAATAACAATAAGCTTAAAAACCGAACTACATGTGACAGAAAAGCGTGTTCTTGGTGTGTATAGGGGTGGGGTGGCGCGGCGCGATATATCAACACGTGCTCATTCCAAATCTCTTTGTAACCCAAAAGCAATAATGAAAGAGATAAAAAAACGAAACCTTATGCTTGGTAATTTTACCTCCTTACCCATTTGCACACAAACTAATATGAATGTCGAACAAAATATGATTCTCTGTTTTAATCTGATATCCTCATATCTACCTTGAGAACATCCTTAACCACCTCATATGCCACAAAAGCAATGGCTATCGATGGAACCACCTAAAGAAGATAAGACTTGTATAAGAAAACTCTCACTGTATAAATAATAAGAACATAGCATTACTTTTAGTTTGTAGAAAATTAAACCCTGAATGTCAGGTTGGTCAAAGTAGAGATTTGACTAGTTACAAATGATTATAGATTTTCACTATACCAAGGTGCTAGTTGGTATAACACTTCCGGTACATGATATCTCAGATATTTTGGTAATGTCAAACTACCTCCTTCGAACTTGTATATGTTAAGTCAATCACCACAATTTTCATGGACAAAGGGACTTGTCGACTTTCTGAGTTCTGTTTGACCAATTAGTATGGACAGTTTATGTTGTATAAATATAAACTATATTGTCACATCATTATTAAATCGGCTTACTGAATATTTCACGTCCTATAAGCAGAATTGCAGAAACGTAACCTTAAATATGTAAAGGCACATAGAGTTGATATATTTTCAATATATATCATTATATACTGACCTTGACTGAGTTGGGGACCAAACCCTTGTACAAAGCGCCAAAACCCTCATAACGAACAGTTTTCCTGAATGCATCAACCATTCCAGTGTATTCAATTGCTGACTTTCCCTCCCCGGTAACAACTGAGCCTGCATCTTTCCACCCACTCATTTGCATTCTTCGGCGTATCACATCAAGAGGATAAGCAACTGTTTGTCCAACGGTTCCTGCTGCAGCCCCACATGCAAGCTTAGTTGTCACACTCAACTCTGAATCCTCAGCTAGTCCAAATGGTCTTGATTTCACCAACCAGTCTTTCAAAGATTCGTATACTGCAAAATTAAGCCCCACGTATGGTACCTAGAAACGAACATGAACAGCATAAACATAGAGATATCTTGACACAGTAAAATATTTGAACAAGAGATGCTTCACAATTTAAATAGCTTATGCAAAACCAATCAACTCCAATAACCGACAACATATCACTGTATTGAGTCGAATGTTCAAATAGCGTAGAATTACATCATGTACTACTCACTATCAAATTGGGGGTTTTAGTAATGTGTTATGAGAGTGATTATATAATATTCTATGGTCAGAGTCAGACAATAAGCAGTAACAAAACGGGCTGCAGGAGATGGTATTTGGATGTGCTTTTGTTGTTTCAAGTAGTAATGATCAGATGATCCAATGTTTGAGTGTTTGGCGAATCTGATTACTCGAAGGATTTTATACATATACGAAAAAGGCCGTGATTGTGAAAAAAACAAGGGGCTTTCTAACGTGAGAGTAAAAGTCTCTCGAAATTGGTACGTAGGTAATTTATTGTCCTTGTTAAATTATACCTGGGATGAAACTGTTTATTTGACCCCAGATACTCAAAAATAGAAATACATTCTGTTGTCATCATTAAGAAAAATCTGAACTTTGACTTACAACACCAATGACAGATGGAAGCCATCCTTTGTATAATGCACGTGGGCCTTCTTCACGAAGCACTGTTTTAAGAGCATGAGCGATCCCTCTATACTGGCTAGGAGATTTATCAGTCTGCAAATATCAATGAATTAGTAATAAGTGAAAAGACTAATCCACTATAGATACAAATACTTGCGAATTCATTAAGCACGAGGATTATAAACATTACCTGGACAGTAATCCGACCTCGGACCAAGTCCATCGGATAGGTTGCTGACATGGCAATTATTCCAGCACAAGCACCAGCTCCGAGGCGTAAAAGAGGGGTGAGTTCAGCATCCTCTGAAAGAGAAGATAAAAACATTGTTGCTTCGATCATCATAAACATGTTTGTTTAATTGAAGACGTATATACACTTAACTTGGAAAGAAGTCTGATCCAGTAATATTATTCAAGGGTAAGTTAACTTAGTAATATGTTTTCATATAGTAATGAGCAAACGGAGAATGTATTCCACTTTTCCTTGTTCAGGTTACCCGGGGAGGGCGAGTTTTTTAAACTCAGATGTACGTGGCCTAACCGGCGGATCCCCGTTACTGTTTACGACCCTTTCCCAGGCCACCCCCAAGATGTTTTCATATAGTAAGAAATGAATATATCATACCATTTCCAGGTTGCTGCCGATAGAGCCACAAGATTCCCCTGTTTATGTAGAAAGGAATGCATGTTAAAGCCTCGATTAAAGTAATATAATATTACTTAAGAAAACAATTTTGAAGATGAAGAAAAGCAGGTAAACTTACTTTGATGCCTCCTCATAGCTAAAGAACTTGACGGCAGAGTTGGGGACAATGCGAGCACAATTTGTGCCATTGCCTTTAAACATTCCTCGAAAACCCTCTGTTCTCCATATATATTTTAGTCCCTGGATTGTTCCATTGTATTTGATTGCATGTGGATTTTGAACCTACAATTTAACATAATAAATTGTTTTAGTCTTCCTTTGCCTGGCAATAAATCCTCTTTAGAACTGAGTTATAAACTTTGACAGTCAATAGAAAGAAGAAGAAAAAAAAAGGAATAAGTTGAGAAAGACATCATCAGTATCAACCAAATTAACAACATATATGTAAATAACACATCATGTTAGTCAACCGCAAGAAGTACTCAAACTATAATCA
This sequence comes from Logfia minima, assembly GCA_963921325.1. Lineage (NCBI taxonomy): Eukaryota > Viridiplantae > Streptophyta > Magnoliopsida > Asterales > Asteraceae > Logfia > Logfia minima. Next base: position 23,156,430 of record OY992773.1, read on the forward strand.
TCCACTATTTCCAAATTGATTAATGGCATACCATACTAGTTCAATCAGACTATTTTAGTTTTGTTTTCAGGAACCGGATGTAGAGCATTCCAATAATAAAATAACCACAAAAGCAAGTAAACCTTTTAGATCAATTCCCCCCACTATTCAGTCTTCATTTTCAATTCCAAATACTGAGATATTTGATCATAGTCTATTTAGAATAGAATTATGCCGTTATCACATGGATTTCTAGCGAAATAATGTTAAATTCACTTGGCTAAACTTAAAAAGCAAGTGCAAACAAAAGATGAGAATTCGGCATAAGATCCACCTGGAGCAGAATTTTCAGTCGTTCCAGGGGAGCAACAGCAGTACGTGACCTGCAACATAGAGTAACCAAATTAAAAGTGGGAAATACTATCAGGTAAAACTTATCAATCATGGATACTTGACAGAAATTCAGAACAAATGTCAATGTTCCAAGCCAAAACACATATGAGAATTTCCCACTATTTTTACTAGCCATTATTCGTCCATGTTAATTGTCCAGATCATCGTTACTAGCTTTCCCTACCTTTTCACATCATATTGTATGCACGTTTAACTTCAAAACCGAATAATGCATGTTCTTTTTCAATGCACTTTACCTCCTACTTCCACACAAACTTCTCTCCAACATTCATTTTCTCAATAGCATTTTCATTGTTTCAAAATATTCTAAAGTATAAAGTGGAACTAGTTCGAATAGTTATCCCATGGAATAACACTTTTAAGCACCCCAAAGCAAACATTTATGCCAAAAGCATACTAAACACATTCTCATATCTTTTGCCCCTTGCCACCCATCCGTCTATAAAAATATTTTCAAACCCAAAAAAAGAAAGAAAAAAAAGCAAGAATCGTAATCATATCATAAATTTATATATATATTATATATATATATATATATATATGTGTATATATATTGGAGTGGGTTCAAGGGAGAAGGAAAAATTGGTGAAGAAGGGGGAGAAGACTTTCTTAACTCTTTGATTCAGTAAATTAAACCTTTGATTCAGGAAAAGTGTTTATTAATAACAATGTTTTTTGAATCATAGATAAATGTTTGTCAATCACATAATGCATTTTTGAAAATCATATTTATTTTTTATTGAATCATCCTTGCTTTTTGCTGAATCATAGTTTTAAATATATTTTTCTCCTCTTCTCCCCTAAAATTTCCTTCTTTTTAGATCCCGGTACTAATACTATATATATATATATATATATAAACTTAATATAACAGACCATGAAGAGACATACAACCAATATTTATAATTTATTATCGTTCAACCAAATTTGACAATAACATCTATCATTTTAATCCTTCCATTTCATAACTTATCTTCTTTATTTTCAATATCAGGCCACTCTACTTTGAATTCATTTGGCCACATTAATCATAATAACAACCAGTCATTAAACATTTAAACTCAGCTATTCATTAAAAACGTAACCAGTAAACAGCTGAATATATGTATATCTATGTCTAGCGCACACACAAATGCAAACACTATCATAAACAAATAACAATAGCAATAATCAAATTAAAATCAAAGCAGAGAAAACGAAGGAACTCACACTCCACCGGCAACGCCACCAGCGACGAGAGATTTACAGATTCCGAGCAAAGTTTGCCGGCTAGGAGCCTTAACACCTTCAGTCGCAATTTTAGCTTCTTCAGCGATATTAGCGATCGTAGCACTTGTTTTACCTACAACGTCTTCTGAAGCCATATATTCAATAGTGTAACTGTAAACACACGCAATAAGATGAAATGGAACTTTGCCGGAACCCTAGCTAAATTGAGGTAGATTCGCCGTCGTGAGTTAACCTCCGGCGATCTGATTTTTTATGAGAGAGATTATAGTATTTATTTTAATATAAGAAGGATAAAGCAAATAAAAAGGAAAAATGATGGAGCAGACTTATAGGAAGAACGCACGTGTTGTTGTGCGTGTGGATTATTAATTCTAGCTAATTAGTTAATTAGTTATCATTATTTTGCTCACACAATACAATAGAGATCATTAAATTATATTATATATATTATTAAAATTGTATCTTCGTTAATTAATATATTATTCTTGAATGATAATATCATTGTTATTTTAATTATTTTATAAATATATTCTAGTAAAAACATATTGAATTTATAAATGAAATTATTTTAAAATTTAATGAAATTATAAATTCTCGTATTTATTTTGATAAAAATATAATAACAATAAAATTTAAATAGAAATATAAAATGTTAGAATGTTTGTAGGACATTGTATAGAAAATTTGTTACATATGTCTATAGGATAAACAGGTATAGAAAACTTTTAAATAATTTAAATATTTTATTTAAGATAAAATATAAAAATACTTTATAAGAGGTTATAAATAATAAATTAACGAGCGTTGTTATATTATCTTTGGACTATAAGTTGTGGCAATTGGCCCACGTCTATAGTAATAGAATTGAACAAAATTAGAGTTTTAATAAGGAGGTTGTTTTTGCATGCAAACCCACATGGCATCTTTATTATAAAGAAAATAACCTCAACTTACATAATATATAATGCTCCGTAATTTTTATAAGTCATACTTGTATACTTTTTATAATATGTACTGGTAATATAACTTAATTACGATTTGACTTTCGTTTAGGTATTGTATAGTTTTATTTTTCTTATGAAAAAGAAATATGATCAAAAAGTAACATAAAATAAATTCAGAAAGCTAACTACAATTAGGTTTAAAGTTTACACTAGATCTCTCTTAAACATAACTATCCTTCTCCAAATATTAAATTGATTATTTATTTGAAAAAAATGCTTCACGTGCTTATAAAAATAAAAATAAGTAAAAAGCCTTGATCAATATACATATTAAAGTCCATATGTCAATTATATGCTTATGTTGGTTAGACTTGTTTATTATTACTCTTTATTTATTTAATCTACCAGTGCTATTACTATTCAAATAGATAGATAAGATATTGGACTAGTAGTTATAGTTATTTATGTTCAAACAAAAATAAAGGTGTTGTTGGTTTATACTTGTCAACTGCAATGAGGTTTGTGTCGTGGTGCGGTACGAGAATCGAAATTGGAGTCATCCTCTCCAGATTTTTTTTCTTTTTTCTTATTCTACTGCCTTTTAATTCAGGCCAACTTAAATACTTTAGTCTGATTTGTCAAAATTATATATATATATATATATATCACATGTGGCTGCTAGTAATGCTAATTTTCATATATGGATAACAATCTTCTATAAATTGTGTGAGTGTGATGTGATTTAAGAAGGTTTTTTCGTGTCATATTTCACACTCGTACTGTTTAAATGGAGTTTCTCTCAAATTATGATACTTAACAAATTATCTTATATCAGCTAAGCTTCAAAACTAATTCTTTTCATCATTTCGATGATGATTTTAATTTTATGTTAGGTTAAATCCTGCTCTAATGAATGCACATTCGTGTTAGTTACCTATTAAATTAGGGGCGGATCTAGTGTTATAAAAGGGAGTTTCTGAACCCCATATTAATAGATGTAATTTTTAAATAAAATTCAAGTCTAAATGCAATTAAGTCACTAATAAATAATCTATTTGTATGAATAAAATATTAAAATGGATCTTATTTCTATACCTTTTTACTAGTTTTTATAAAGTTATTTTATATACATTAGATTTAATTTTTACTTTTTTAATTTAATATTAAAAATACTTTTATCGTAATAATATTCTATCCCTCACAAAATAGACCACTTGATCAAATAATCCAACAAAATAATGATAGATAATGTGCATGATTAATTAATGCCATAATTAAACAAACAAATGAAATTTATTATCTATCCTTTTACATACACGTTTATAACTATATAAAGTATTTATCTCTTTTTTATTCACTTACTTTTTAAGATTAAATAAAGTAAATTTTCACCATTGAATCTATATCACTTTTAATTTCATTTGTTCATTTCAATTTAACTTACTTATATAATAACACACCTAATAAATAAACAAACACTTTTAACTAAAAATTTTACACAATAGTTTTGTTTATCTCTATTATACACATGTCATATGAACATAAGAACAAATAATAAATACCATATAAAATATATACATCGGACACTAACAATTATAATGTCGAATCAAATTATTTGATGTTGTTGTTTTCAGAAGCGGCTCAAGCCTATCAGGGGCCTAAAGCGAACTTTCAAAATGGGGCCTTTTTTACTATAAATTTTTACTTATTTTATTTTATATAAAATTTATTTTTCTCGCTTTTTTTTATGCAAAATCTTTAATTACGTCATTAAAATCAATTTCGTTCACTAACTCATTTTCAATTTATAAAGTAGCTAATCCATTTAATCTTTCTTGTGACATTGTCAATCTTAAATAGTTTTTCACAATTTTAAGCTTTAAAAACTTATTTATGTTGAAGCAACTATTACGAGAACAGTTAACATAATTCAACTTATTTTGTTACTACTTAAGCAGATGAATCTTTTTATCGGATCAATTTCACAATTCAAATACCCATTTTTGTTCAAAATTGCTCAAATTCCACTTGAATATGTTTAACAACTAGTTAAAATCAATCATAAACTCGATAATCCTTGCTTTGATACCAATTGTTGGATCGAAATTGAGTTTATGATGATAATTGATAGAACAATCTATGTATATGAGTACGTATATGTATGTATATATAGAGAATTTGGTTGAATATGTTATATTGCAAATGGTCAAAAGTTATACAAGCGTTCTTAGTGTTTGTGTACAAGTTTGAGTATTTATACTCCTCAAACAAACTATTTACTTACTGATTACAATGTTTACAATCTCAAAATATTTATTTCTAACATCTATACTAGTTTGATTTTTATGATCAAAATCATTCTTTTGATTATTTAATTCTTCTTCCACATTCACTTCATTATCATCTATCTTAGTTTGATCAATTGAAAGACATTCATTAGTATTATTAGATCTTCTTTTTTTGTGGCTGTTACAAATTTATCTAAGGCCCCCCTTTGAGATTACACTAAAGCTTCTTGTTTTCGTTTCTTTTGCAATTTCGAGTAACCAAATTCATATTTACGAGTTGTCATTGATAAATCTAAATATCTATTAGACACTAATCACAATAAAGAACTTTAAAAAAGATGCGATAGAACCTAAAAGCAATGTCGAAGAACAAAGATGGCAGCAGAATGCAATTGTTGCTATCTGTTATTCACAGCCGTTTGAAATTGTGGAAAAAGATAAAGGTGATATTTTTATTTACCTAATGGGATGTAATGGAAATGGGGCCTTAATCAAATGGGTATTAATCAAATGAGGCCTTAATCTAATGGGGCTTTAATAAAATGTGCAGGTGTGATTTTTTCTTTATCTAATTTCGTGTCTTAAGAAATAAATTTTTTTACCCATTATATATAATTATAAAGAAATATATAAACAATAATACATGTTTTTATACATAAATACACACATATATATATATATATATGGGGCCTTAAAAATTACGAGGTCTAAAGCGGTTGCTTTACTAGCTTTACCGTTGAGCCACCCCTGATTGTTTTACACGAGTAGAAGGCTCGTATGATCTGATATAGTTTTGTACACTTGTACGTGTTGGACGTTTTGGGCTCTGACTTCAAAAAAGTAAAAAAAAGAAACCACAGAATGTCGTGGTACTAATAAAGTTGATGGCATGCAGAACTTCTAGGAAGTTTTTATAATTGAGATTTGAACTTTTATTAAATCTTGTTTGATTGGGTAAACGAATGAAACTGGAATTCTTAACATTCCACCAACCAGGCGGAAAGTTATCTGAACACGAACTGAATGGTGAATTCAATACGAAAGAAAAGTTAAACTTTTCAAGAGAGGTTCTCAATTTTACTGCAAACAAAAAGTATTCTACCCTGTTATGCTAGCATTGCATCTCTCTTCCTGTTCCTCTTTTATACGGAGTAGTTTCAAACAAGAAATCCTCTGTAACACAAACACTAACGCCACCGTCACGCGACCACTGCCATCGCACCACCACCACCATCGTCACCGCCGGCCACATCTGAGCTCCGACAACCTTCGAACTTGAAACTCCGGCAACCTATCCTTCTCCGCCTTTCATATAACCACACGGCTGCGAGCACCGTCATACCGCTCCAACCATCTCCGGGCGACGCACCCCCATCACTGTTCGCACCGTACTCTTTTCCTTTGTCTTTCTCTTTAAATTAGGTTATTTAGGGTTTTCTTTTCAATCTACCTACTTCAAGACTTAAGAAATTTGCTTTCTCCTATTTCTATTCGTAATTGATTACGATGGTAGTTGTTGTTCTAGCTTGTAGTGATATGGATCTTTTTTCTTCAATTGTGGTGATGGACCATTGTGATATGGTAGTAGCAGGTCAGATGGTTGACGAAGAAATCTTATTTCTAGTGGGGGCTCAAATTTCAATTTTATAAGAAGTGCAAGGAACAAATGATTATGTGAGATGGGGTTAACTCTATAATTATGTAACAACGATCGTTAGAAATGTTTTATGCAGTAGATAAGTAGGTGTAAATCTATACTCCCTTGTAAAGAGTTTGTCCATTTTCTTTGAAAGTTTAAACTTTTAAAAATATAAAATGTCTATTATACCCTTATTGTTGACTTAATATATATGGAAACTAATAAACATTAAATAATTAAATATATACTCATTATAATTGAACAATTATTAAAACAATTTTATTATTATTCGACCACTACCAGTGACTATTATCATCTACCATTGTTACGCTTTTATCATTTGTTACCGCTACATTGTGCAGGTAATTTACTAGTGTGTAATAAAAGATTCGTAAAAAATAGAATTTTAAAAAATTGGTAAGTTTATAAAAGAGTATAGCATATATAAAAAAGTATGTGAATGATTAAAAGGGTGATTTTGTCATTTATCATTATTCACATTCTAATTATTGATAGATTTTTTCAACCAAACACAATACAATATATATTTTTAAATTCTAATTCATTCAAATTCAAATTCCATTGAAACATCTCAATTACATTCCAAATATTCTGCGAAACAAACATATCTCAATTACTAGGACCAATTGAATTTATTCTTTTTTCTCTTTATTTTTTACATATGATCGATTCACATAATTTTGTATATATTTTTTTCACAAGAATATGTGAGTGATCCCGCTTAAGTGGACCCCCAGATGGCCTACAATCCCTCACGTCGACACATTTTTCTTGGTCACCAAAGAGGATCCTTCGGGTCCTTCTGGAATCACACGACTACTAGAAAGAAAAATTCTCGATTCGCTTCAAGTGAACTTTATAACGATCCTTAACCACCATTAAATGGACGCATCGTAGCCTACAAATCTCTCAAGTTAACACATTTTCTTCGGTCAACAAATAGATTCACTCGGATCCCCCTAAAATAGCACTATCGAAGAAATAAACAACGAGTTCATCTGTAGTGGTGGAGTCATGAGGGAGCTGGAGGGTGCTCAACTTCCTCCAACTGGCCCAATTTTAACTTATATTCTGATATATCTCCGTAATATACTTCACCCCTTAATTTGAATTAGACAATAGCTCAACATGATAAAGATCAGTAACCTCCTCTTTTTCATTCTAATGACTCACCCGTCTAGCTTTTTTTAAAATTGTTGAGAGCTAAACTTTGATATGTATAGGTCGTATGTATAACATTAACATTCATGGATGAATAAAGGAACACCATGGCAAAATTGATGTATGGATGAAGTATTTGAATATCTTACAATTTTAAGCAAGAACTTAATTTTCATTCATATCGTTCTTTTATTATCTTATAGTTAAAAACTAAGAGAAATATATGATTTTTGTAAACTTTATTTGGTTAAAACTAATGAATTTTCTTTATGATTTAATATTTTTATTGTGTTGTTTGGTGGATATCATATTTATCATTGCTAGTTTATACTAGAGTCGGACCCTCTCTGACGTCAAATCCTACCTACACTCTCGTCCCTATGGATGAATTGCAGCGAGATATTTGTTTTACGCGTCACGATTCTAATAGACGCCATAATGTTTGTGTTGATTGACGCATCTTTATTCACTTAGGAATCCTCTTTTCACATGTCATATTTTTACCAACATCAATGGAATATGCGGGTCCCGCTGGATTAATCACTTAACTCGGTGGAATTCTTGGATGTGGACAAATTTTTTTTGACGTTGATCATATGTTGAAAAGTGAATGCTTGGATCATATAGGTAATTGATATTGTATATTTTATATATTTTTTACTTCGGCAATATCTTTTTTTACCGTATTTAACGATGAATTTAAAACTTTCGAAACTAATTATGTTCATAATTCAAAAATGTGAATATGGACAGATACGAGAAGAAACGAGCTAAAAATGAGAATTTTGAAATAAAATCTATAAATGTTGAAGAACTAGACTTTGATGCCACGAACTCTATATTTCGTTGACACGAAATATGGTCAGGGCAGAGTTCGTGCCACGAAATGTAGCCGACTTGATGCCTATATATATGAATTTTGAACCCTTTTTAGGGTTGGCTTTTACTTGGGGCGATTTGGGGCAAAATTGGGCGACCTCTAGAGGTGATTTTTTCACTTTTTCACCATTGAAACTTAAGGATTGAAGATCATAACATCACTAGACATTAAACTCTTCGGTTTGATTTATATTTCGATAGAGCTATGAATTATTTTTTATTGTTTGATGTTTTCTACCCACATAATGGGCTAGTCTTCTTTGTATTCACTTAGATAACGTGAACCCTTGTTGTGGATTGCTTGATCTTTATGATCTGATTATTGTTAGCTATTTTGAATTATGTTTAATTGAACATCCATGATCAATTGAGTTTGTTTATTTACTTCCTATGCATGAGTTAATGACTTGTTAACGACTCTTAATTATCATTCATAGCTTATTTTTTATTGTTTAAGATATTGAATGATCATAGGGAATTGATAGACATATAGATTGGTTTAGGAATGATAAATGAAACTCAATCGTTGTGTGGTTATGTGAGGGACACCAGTATAACTTTAGTTTTACAACAGCAAGGCTTTAGATTAAATCGTAATTCAATAATATTGATTTAGTGAACCAATTAGGATAATAAATGTTAACGGTAGTTAATTGGAATTTTATAATCGGTAGGCTATGATACTCGATAGAGATTTTTAGTGTCACTAATCCTTCACAATAATTAAAATTGATTTTAACAAGAAATCCATACTAGATAAACAAGTTTAAGTGAATGCCTTTTAATCCAATTGTTAATCGTTATACTTAATAGCTATTTTAATTAATCGTCAAGATTATAGTTTCTCGCAATGCAAGTTGAAATACGAAATCATTTAAAACCCCATTTTATAGATTAATTATTAGTAATAAATTTCTTAAACAAACATTGTTCATTGAGGAGACAATACTCAGATTTTTCAGTAGCTATCTACTATACAATTATGTCAATTTACCTATTTATGTAATAATAATCAGTAGTATTTCTCTATTTTTAAAAGTACTATTTTTATATATCAACTTTTTGATGCTGCTGTCTAAAAACAATGCTTTCATTTATGATTTTAGTTTGCTATTAGTTAATCAATCAAATCTTGGATATTTATTTTCAAGAAAGTTAATTTATCGTCTTCTTTTTATCTTTTATACATTTTACTTTCTACTTGTTTTTCTATTATTTTCTTGCAAGTTAAATAGATCATACACATGGGAGACCAACAAAACGAAGATGATCAACCAATGTGGGTAACTAGGCAAATTGCCCCAGTAGGTCAACTTCCAGTCATTCGAAAGCCCTTTGAACATATTGAGAGTTTTGTGGATATTTGCGATCTTTACAAAAATAAAGGAGCAACAAAAGATACAGTCAGATTACAAATATTCCCTTACTCATTAACCGGGGATGCAAGAGCTTAGTTAAAGTCTTGGGCACCTGATTCCATCACTACATGGAATGCAATGAAGGATAAGTTCATCACACGGTTCTTTCCTCCTGCTAAAGCTGAGAGATTGCGTACATAGATTATGGTGTTCAAGCAGAACTTTAATGGATAACTTTATGAAGCATGGGAAAGACTGAAGTAGATGCTTCGTAATTTCCCTCAACATGGGTTGACAAAAGGGCAAATTTTTTGACTTTTTATTGGGGAATTGATGAACGAACACGAGGTACACTTGACTCCTCAGCTGGGGAAGTATTCATGTACAAGACACTGAATTAAGCATACGGTTTGCTGTAAGATATGTATGTTCATACCTTTGAATGGGAACCAACACGTGGTCAATCTTGTAAGAGAGTGGTAGCCCACGTGGGTGATGAAAAAGGAGGAAGAGACATAATTGCTTCGTTGAAGAACCGGTTCAAGAAATTTGGAAAGGAGTTTGAGAAACTCAACACCACCAATTTAGCTATGCAAGTAAGATGTGAAACTTGTGGTGGTCCTCACTTTACAAAGGATTGTTATATAGATGATAAACCTATGAGTTACGTCGAGCAAGTTAACTATGTGGGTCTAGGAAAAAGGAATTATCAAATTGAAGGTTTGTGTTACCAAGACAACCCGAAGACTTTTGCATTTCAAGGACAAGATCTACCGTGATTCTACCAAGGGAAATAAAACACTCAACCTCAACTATTTCAAGAGCAAAGGAGTTATAATTTTGAAGATATTATGTTTAACTTTGCTAAAAATCCCAACACGAGACGAACATACTTCTTAAGAAACAACTTCAACAAGTTCAATCGGGGAACGAGAAAGTTCAACGAAACCAACAAGCCTCCATCCAAAACATGGAGAGGGAGGTTGATAGGTTATATCAACTTATGTCGGAAAGACAACCGGGGAGCTTGCCGAGCAACACACAATCTAATCCAAACTGCAAGTCAACCCAAATTGAGCACGTTAATGCTATTATGACGAGTAGTGGTAATGAACTTAAATCACATGAGTTACTTGTAAAACCCAATGTTGTTTATAATGTGCATGTGGATGAGGTAGGACAAGAAAAAGCTAACACTTCAAACCTAAAAAGTATCGTGCCGGTTAAACCCGCAATGAAGGAGTACCCGAAGATACCATATTCACAAAGACTGGTTCAAGAGAAGATGAAGGAGAAGGATGATAAATTGCTGTTTAAGGGAGACTTGAATGGCAAAGTGAACGACTTACTAAAAGATAAATGTGGAGGAAGTAAGGTGAAACCCAAAGCTAAGCATGTTGAGGGAGAGACCCTTGTAATATCAGCAAAGAGGTTTTATGCACGGGAGCATCAAGCCGCGTCAAGGGGTGATACTTTCTTGAATAATCGACTTGTTTCAAACTTGTCGACTAAGGAGAAAGGAAAACTTTTAAAATCAGCATCATCATCAGAGATTCAGAGGTACAAACAATTGGTTGACTTTATTGATCATGATGACAACATTCTTCCCTAAAAACTTGGTTCAGAGTTTCAAGCTCTAAGCTGAGAATAGACAAACCGGTTCAATCCTTTGTATGAGAATGATTCTATTTGAGTTATGCAGATCGTTAGTACACGACACATAAATCACCCGTTCAATGTTGGCGAGGGAAAAGAGTTTTCATGCGTTTACATTAAGTGGAACAATCTTAGTTAACTAATGGGTATATGTATATTAAGATAATGTTAAGATATATAAAAATAGAGGTGGGAAATGATAGGGAAGTAAAAAATTAAGGAAGGAGAGAAGCAAATCTCAACCTTTGATTTCATTATAAATGAATTTTAAAGATCACAAATAATTTTAAAATTTAACATTCATCACAAATAAATATTAAAAATATTTATTTATAAAAAAATTACGAGTTAAAATTTACTTCACTACTTATTCAAAATTTAAAGATTTCAATAAATCATTTCCTATATAACAGTGTATCCTTTAAGTTTTAACAAATCATTTTCCTATTTTTCACCTAAAATATCATACTGTAAAAGTTAAATTGAGTCATTAATGAATGTGCTAAAATTTACATTTAGTTATGACAAAAACAAAAACAATTCCTTTTTTGGCGGTTTACACGGAAGCGGATTGCTTTGCGTTGACGCCTCCACTACCATCGACATCTAGTGTCGTCATCCTCCCGTATCTATGATCGTGCATATCATTACCATCGAACGATCCCTAGAATTACAAATTCATTCATGTTTATCTTATCCCGTTAATCATGACAGAATTTCCCAATCGACCGGAAAACAAACACTCCCAACCGCCAGATGCCGGTGCAGCTTTCGTCCTCGAATCCAAAGGTAAAAATAAATAAAATAAAAAAGCTCACATTTTTCCGTTAAATTAAACTATTCTGATCACAACCCATATTTTTATATAAGTCTTATAGTAAGAAACTTTGAACTTTATTTAATTTGGTGGTTATATAATAGGTGAATGGTGGCACGCCGGATTTCACTTAACGACGGCGATAGTGGGACCCACTATACTAACGTTGCCTTATGCGTTAAGGGGTTTAGGATGGGGTGCTGGATTGTTTTGCATGACGGTTATGGCGGTTGTTACCTTTTATTCTTATTATCTAATGTCACTTGTTCTTGAGTATTGTGAAAATGCCGGCCGACGTCATATACGGTTCCGGGAACTTGCCGCCGATGTATTGGGTAAATTTCAGGTTTTGTTTATCTGTCTATTTATTTAACTGCTTAAAAAACTATTTTGTATGTCCATTCCTGTGGTAATTATCGTATGCCAAGAGAAGATAGGATATATTGGTACTTTTTTAGTAGGTACTTTCATGTTGATACCAAAGAAGATTAATTTTCTCATAGTAATTTTTACTACTCCGTATCATTTTAACTACAACATAATCAATCAATATCATAACTTTAACAGTGACCAAACACTTACAAGACCATTATGACTTCACTTGTTCAGAGTTTATGTATATCCATACACACCTAACTTGATAGTGACGTGTAAAGAATATAGAAGCCATTATATAAGATGGGACCCGAAAAATTCATTAGGTTACGTTGTTTCAAGATCATGGCATATATATATATATATATCTCAATGAAACCTTTTAGTATGTGTTAAAGAGAATTCTTTTTTTTACAGTAAAATTTAGTTGTAAAATCTTGCAGTGATATATTTTTCTTTGAATATATTTAGTTACGTTGTTCTATACATTTAAAAACACTTTGACGATTTTCAAACTGGTTCCGGATGAAGTTTTGGTTCCATCCATTTTACTCGCTAGAATAAAGTACAGTTGAAATCGACTTATGTGGTCCAGAAGTCATTTTGCATGTTAGTTCATTGTTTATATGTGCCTTCGGTTGAATAAAGGTTTTCTTACCCTTTTTGGAAGATGGCCCTTCAATCTTGTGGTTTAGATTCTAGCTGGACCATGAGTGTGGTTTGAACTTCATTCTCAAGTCATGATTAATAAATTTTGTCCCTTCATGCGTATATGGGTCACCATAAAAGCATACATCTCGAAAGAAATTCAGATATGGTGGAAAATGGGTTTAACTCATTATCTTATTACATCTTCATTGAATGCATTAACAATGTAATACTGTAAGCTGAAAGCAGCAAACTAGCCTAAATAATCTTAAAAAGACTAAAACCATAGTTGCAGTTTACTCTTAGTCATAATGAGAGACATAGGGCTATAGGAGTAGTTGATTATTGATTATAGTTTCTATCTTAAAGTATTCGTGATCCACTAGTACCCCTTTTGGTTATGTGACATGTATTTTATGGTTTTTTGTTGTTGTTTTTGTAGGGTTGGGTTGGATATACTATTTCGTAATTTTCGTTCAAACTACTATAAACACTGGCATAAGCATTGGAGCAATCTTGCTTGCAGGAGAATGCCTCCAGGTATCCACGAATAAAAGAATTTTAGGACCATCATACACAGACAACCATGTCATTTTAACCATGTATTCACGTAAGGTTGTCTCCATCTCGTCCCATGACCAACTATTGTATCTATGTATAGCATACATGTGCCATGGTTAATGGAATTAAAACACATTCAAGAATGTCTTCTTAACGGTACTTTGTTAGTATGTTTGACCTCAATAGTCAAAGTGCATTTAGTACAGATTAGTTCTTGATGTATATGATATCATGATTATGTTTCTTCGTTACCTCCACTAGTTTGTTTGACCTCAAAAATCAAAGTTCACTTATATTGCTTGATAGATTTTATAATTAATGTACACTGATTGTTTGACTTAAACGTCACAAAGTGTACCACATTGAGTACAAATTAGTTGGTATGTGTACTAACTTATCAAATCAGCTATCCACATTTCTTTACTAGCTCCAATAGCATGTTTGGCCGCAAAAGTCAAAGTTTACTTTTGTTCTCGATAGACTTGTTATTGATTTATACTAAATCATGATATTGGCTTTTGTAGATCATGTATTCGAGTTTTTCTCCTAATGGACCAATGAAACTATGGGAGTTCATAGCAATAGTAACCGGGATCATGATCCTCCTGTCTCAGTTGCCTACGTTTCACTCACTTAGACACGTGAACTTGGGCTCACTTATCCTAAGCTTGGGTTACACATTAGTCGTTGTTGCTGCTTGTATTTATGTAGGCATCTCGAAAAATGCACCCTGGAGAGATTATTCCTTAGAAGGTTCACAATTTTCAATGGTTATGAGTGCCTTCAACTCAATTTCCATACTAGCTGCAATATTTGGTAATGGGATAGTCCCAGAGATACAAGTGAGTTTCGTTTTATTAAAAAAGAAAATTCTTGCTAAATTTTTTAATTCTGTTTTGTCACCATTCGAGTTCAAGAAATAGTATCAGAGCAAGTTTTCTCACATGTTTGTTGAATTACAGGCTACTTTGGCGCCGCCTGTGACAGGGAAGATGTTCAAGGGCCTTGTGATGTGTTACTCAGTAATCTCCGTGACCTTTTATTCAGCTGCGGTTACAGGCTACTTGGTGTTTGGTAACAAAGCTAGTTCGAACATTCTTAATAGCCTATTACCTGATGAAGGACCTTCCTTGGCTCCAACTTGGCTTTTAGGACTCGGAGTCATTTTCGTACTCTTCCAACTCTTTGCCATCGGCTTGGTACACACCTTTTTCATGTAAATAACAATAAAATTACGGAGCTTTGTGTATATTAGAGGTGAAAATTTCAGCTGATTTACCTACGATTCGAATAGGTTGATTTGAGTCGTGTTTTATCCTAAACGGGCCTGATAAACAAATTTAGATAAAATGGGAACATGTCAAATGGGCCAAACGGGTTTAAATTTTCTGAAAATCCAAGTCAGTGCATACAACCTCCTAAGTAGTTTTATTTAAAGATTGAGATTTTTGTTATAATAATATCATTTTTATAATCACAACCATGACGTTAAAAATTTATTAGGAAATGGACAAAAGATGTTTATGTGTAAACTTAGCCTGACCACTTGAGTACCATGTCAATTTGAGCCTGTATTGACCCGTTTCTCAACCTGCCTTTTTGTAAGTTGCTCATCTTAACAACTGTAGTGTTCGTGTTGTCTATTAGCTAGAATGAAGGAAAATGATAGTATCTTTGGAAACAGGTTTACTCTCAAGTGGCATATGAGATTATGGAAACGAAATCAGCCGATGTCAATCAAGGGATATTCTCAAAACGAAACTTGATCCCGAGGATTATTCTCCGGTCACTCTACATGATCTTTTGTGGGTTCTTTGCAGCAATGTTGCCGTTTTTTGGTGACATTAATGGTGTTGTTGGAGCTCTTGGTTTCATTCCACTCGATTTTATCCTCCCAATGCTTCTTTACAACATGACTTATAAGCCATCGAGATCTTCCATCACGTATTGGATTAATAACATGATTATGGTCGTTTTTACAGGTGTAGGGCTCTTGGGTTCATTTTCTTCGGTTAGAAAACTTGCCCTTGATGCTAGTAAATTCAAACTTTTTAGTAATGATGTAGTTGATTGATTAACTTAACCCACAAATACAATATGAAATACTAGCTAACTTTGACCAAAAGAAGGAGTCGAACTTTTTATGTTAAAGATATAAAGTTGACAATGAATCTTTTTGTAGTGTTGTTTCTTAACTTTTTTTAAAGTTGAAGGTGTTTGTAGTATATTTCTGGTGAATATGAAGTTTGAGGACGGTTTATTTTAAAATTAGAAAGCTAAAGCGTTGACCATTTTAGGAGGGAAGTGATTTCATAGGGGTGATTAGTGAGATAGTTGCTTTGTTTCGTACATTTTGTGTAATATATGTGTTAAGGTTGTTAAGATCTAGGATCGTACTTAGGAGTTGTCTTCATAAGATCGGAATTGTAAGATCGAATTGAGATTTTAAGATCCTACTCATATAACATAGTCTCATATATGTGTGTTATAATACATTTAAAAGGCCAAATGCATGACAAGTTAATTAAATTATTATAGTTTAAACACTATAAAATTATTCAATACTACTCATAACGATTTAGATTACTATATTTATCACTAAAGATATACAAATTTTCACGTGTTAAACCATTTTAGTTATAGAATTGATTAGTTTTGCGTGTAGTAATTCATTAAATGATAAGTCTATTAGCCTTTAATTAGACAAAATCGACTTATGTATATTTTGTTAACTCATTAATTCATGTCGAGTAAAATTGGATCGGATCAAAATCTTAAGATCCTACGCTCCGAGTCGATATAAGATCGATATCCTAAGCAAATCTTAAGATTTTAAGATCTTGTGCAAGATTGTAATCGTTTTCGTTCATGGTAAAATTGTAAGATCGTAAAATCAAGATTGGAATCTGAAAACCCTTGATATATATCATATGGGACATTGTAACATTTATTTTTGAGTCTTGTAATGTTGATCAAATGTAAAAATACTATGTAGTCGAGTTCTAAGTTCATTAATCACTTAAGAACGTAATATAACATCTTAATCCTTTAAGTTGTGAGGGTGTATTAGTACCTTTTAGTACTAGTTGAATTTTAAGACTTGCAATAACTAAAACGCTTTATACATAGCTATAGATTATAAATTAAACATAACTTAGCAATCATTATTGGTTGTCATGCTTTAACGTGTGATAAGTTACTTTAATTTAACAATCATAATTGGTTGTCATGCTTTATCGTGTTATAAGTTACTTTGTGTTTCATTGATATCTTCTTAATTATTTGTTTTATAATGGATTAATAACTAGCTTTAGACTTGTAGCTTCGCAGAGTGATTCAATATAATTATACTAAGATCAAAAAAATATTGATACTAATGTATTTATACACAACTAACAACGTGAAAAATAGAAATGTTTTTTTGGTACACTAAAGCATCCAATTTATGAACAAAGTACCACAAATAAAAAATCCTTAAGTATCAGAAGCAATTTGCTGAACACATCTATCGTGGAGTAGATAAATTTGGAGCATAGTCCATTGATGAGAATCATCGTAGACATTTTGCAAAAAGTTAATACATACAATTTCATAGTTACGGATTAATAATAATATGACAATCATATTGAAACCTACCTATGACCTAATACATACAATTTCATCAAATACAAAAGTTTATGCTAATAAATAAATACACATCATATAATATTTATATATGTATATATAAGGGAAGGATCCATAGGGAAGCTTCAAATTTTGAGGAAGGAGGGAAGCAAATCTCAGCCCTTGATTTCATCATTTATAACATTCATTTCAGATTAATGTTAACTCATATTTTGTTATTATACATCCATAAATGTTACTTAACATCATTTCTTGATGAATTTTTAACGATAACATTCACCCATAAATGGTATGATTAGTGTATAATAACATATATGAGTTGATATTTATCATAGATTAATGTTTTAAGAATATTAAGTTGAAATTTTGACTAACATTCATCACAAATGAATGATAAATGTCAATTTTGAGATTTTTTTTGTTTAAAACATAAAATTATAACAACATCTTTTATTAAATGATGTATACAATCGATTCATTTATATTTCAAGCTTTAATTTGATGAATCTTGTTTGAAAATCATGTTTTGATGGTAAATGAGTATTTGCTTCCCTCCTTCCTTTTTTTTCTTCGCTTCCCTCTTGATCCCCACCATATATATATATAAAATATAGTTGGAAATTTAATTTTGTTGAAAGTTTTTAAACAATGAACATAAATTTAAAATACAATTAGTAATGGAACAAACAAAAAGCAATCATATTCATAAGCCTCTCAAACGTTATATCTAAAAAATCAAACAACGACAACTAAAGTGAAATGGAACTCTCAAACACGTTACATGAACCAATGTTCCAATTGTTTAATAAAAAAACACATTCAACAATCTAATGACAATCAAAATGACGATGCCTTTATGAACGTTCAATTTTAATCTTTGGTGATGGCTTTTGTTCATCCCGTTTGGAGATTGAGGGACCAACATTTCCATCAGGACAATTATCTTCGTATATTGATCCAATAGGAATTTATAAGTTGTGATAGCTTAAGTGATCAACATTTCCTATATCACGACCAACTGCACACATACATACCTATATATATAAAATAACAAAAATATTAAAAGTAACTTTGAGTCAAATATAATATATTGTATTTAGTTCGTCTAAATTGATTAACAACACATATCAATAACATCATACTATTTCTTAAAATACATCCATAATAATTGATTTCATTAATAATGGAAAATTCAAATAATTGAAAAGATTTATTTTTACATTTTGTTTGGGTTATCACTCACCTTATGTTGATCGGATAGTTGAATTTAATCCTGTAAAATTATAATTAAAATTAAAATATGTCGTTGAATCATATTTTAAATACAATTAATATATATTTGAAAAACATAAAATGTATTGACTAGCTTGATAAAAATTAGCAAACATATATCCGGCATGATAGTCTTCACGTTCCTTACAAAATAATTCGACCGTGGAACGATATTAGGTGGAAAAGTGTTGATTGAGTCACATGATTTTCAACCTTTGCGTCCATGACGTGAAAAAATCCATCGAGGTAATCACCTTTTGCTTTTTTGTGACATGTCAGAAAACATTCGATGAACATTGACGGTGACATTGAATGATTCAGTATCACCATGCAAAAAAAGTTTATCTTCAGGAGACGATGATATTTTCATTTAATAGACTCGTGAATGAAAAAAGCAAAAATAGTTATTTGAATTTGATGTATAGATCTAACAACAAAAAATGTAATATATCGACTAATAGAACATGTGATTCGGATTATACGTTGTTTAAGATAAATTATAGATAACATGAAATCGGGTGGTAGTAACACAAGGATAATTATAAATAACATGAATCTTTTAGTTGCTGAAAATCCTAAAAATATGGCAACTATGATTAAACATTGTATTAAAAAACGAATACAAGTTTAAATGACCAACATTACAACAACAACTTAAATATAATTGGGTGGTAGTGACATAAGGGTATTTTTGTCCGTCATTAATAGGGATTATTGTAATACAAAGAATTTAGAGGTAAAATTGTGAAAATCTTAAAGACCTAAGACTTATGACATCATCAAATGAACTAACGGTTAGATTGTCATCTTTGAAATCTCATCCAGTGGCAGACGTTTTGCCATGTAGCAGGTTTTGCCATGTAGGATTTTTTTTTAAAAAAAATTCAAACTAAATTATAATTTTCTTATTATAGCTAGGGTAGACTAGAGTAGAGTAGATGGTTAATATTCATAATTTTAACTTTTTCATTAAAGCTTTTAACTTTATTTTTAACGTTTTAACACCTTAACTTAACATGCTATTACATGTTAATACTTTTAAAGTTTATAAAAAATCAATTTACTCTTTAAAGTTTCATTTAAATAATGGTTTGAACCTCAAAACCTTTTATATATTTTAAACCAATTTTTATTATGATACTTTTGCAAACCATATTTTATACAAATAATAATTGTGTCACATTTAAAAAAATAAACTTCTCTAAGAGATTTTTATAAAATATCAACATACCTCCAAAAATATTATACATGTTAATATCATAAATATCAAATGGCATGTACTTAAAAGATTTATTTCCTCACTTGTTTGCTTTAGAGACAAGAAATGATTGTAAAATGGTGGATCGTTATAATTGTTAGGGTGATGCTTGGCAGGGGACATGGAACTGGAGAGTTCCTCCACGAGGTCGTTCGATTGACGGTCGGAGGAAAACAAGACGGTTGGAAACGGAATCTAAGTTCGAAGCATATTAAGCTTCGAAGGCATCCACAATGATACATTATTACAAAAGCATTTTCTCCAATGAAATTTTGATAAATAGTCAAATATTTAAAACGTATATAAGTAAATGGTTTAAATTTTGATCAATTCATAGGTTAAGGTATTAAAATATTAAAAATAAAGTGGAATGGTTGAAACGGAAAAAAATTGAGAATTTGAAGATTAGATCATTATTAACCGTTTATCTATTATTTCCATGTTACTTTGTCAACCGATTACCAAAAGACTCAAACAAACTAAAAGGATTAAATTTTGGTCAAATTTTAACTTAGAGTGTCAATGTATTAAAATAAAATTAGAGGGTGAAAACGAAAAAAAGTTGAAAGCTGATTGATTATATATATACTTCCTTATTATATATTACTATCTTTGACTTAGAAAAAATACCAGAACTACCTAAATTATCCTTACACCAATTCAAACATTGTATATCTTCAATCTTCAAACTTTATATTACCTACACATTTCCCCTCCACGTTCTTTAAAATTAAATATCTCAAAAATAGTTAGTCAAAAAATTATAAAAATTACATCATAAAAATCAGTGTTCTGTTTTCTTCGATTAGACATCTCACATGATATACTTTCGACAAAAATTTTTTCTTTCAAAATTTATTGAAATAGAATTTTAGGTGTATTTACATGAATCATTCAATTATTAAAAATTATATGTGTAATCCCATGTAATCGCGGGTAAATAGGATTATATATATTTAAATAGACATCTACATATTTCATTTAAATTATTATTTTATATTTAAAAACGAAACAATATATTTACCCGCTGCAATGCATGGACACTGCGCTAGTTGTTATTAATCCATTTTTAATAACTCTTTTAATTTTAATGTGAGATATTTTGATTAACTTTTGATTAAACCGAAAATAATATACAGTCAAGTAGCCAACTAGGTCCATTATCAAAGCCACAAAGCCCATATAAACATTTGGGTTAATAGTTTCACGGAAGTGGCTTAAGAACCCCATGCACCACCGTCTTCCTTCGTAACGCCTTCATCCATTTGTTTCACTCCGTATCACAAAGGTTCCCACCTTACTCAAAATCTCTTAATTTCAGTTCTAGTTTCCATACATTCTTCAATCATTTTTAAAATCGTATTATAACCAAATAATTATGATCTCTTGTTTTGCCTATTACCTGTTCGACGAATTGCCTCAACCACTGAGAACCCATTTTGCTAATTTTACTCGCTAGTATTTGCTTTAATTAATGACACCCCGGTTACGAAATCCATTCAAACCTTCAAAGCTAGATAGAATTGCAATGTTGGTTTCCAAAGTCACGGCCTTGTTAAATTTATCATTAACTATAAAACAACTGAATCAACTCCACGCTTTAATACTCGTCAACGGTCTTAACCATCTCGAGCCTATGATAATCACCCAAATCATTAACATGCGATCAAATCATTCTGCAGCCAGTATTCGTTATCTTAGATCACTCCTTCAGTATTCAAAATACCCAAATTTTGTCACACGAACATCTGTCATTCAGTTTTTATACCAACGTGGCGAGTTTCAAGAAGCATTATGTGAGTATGCTCGTTTACATAGATCAGGGATGTTACCTTGCTCGTCTTCTGTAGTGTCTGCTATAAAAGCGTGTACGAGGATGGGGAATCGGATTGGTGGGATCGTGATGCATGGTCATGTGCATGGGTATGGGTTATGTGGGGATGTTCATGTGGGAACTGCTCTTGTTGGGTTTTATTCGAAGATTAATGATGCGGAGACACAAAAGAAGGTGTTTGATGAAATGTCTGAAAGAAATGTGGCATCTCGTGTGATAGATGAGTATTTAGAATCAGGGAATTTGTTCATGGCTGAACAGTTGTTTTCCGTGATGGGAGATAAGGATGTTGCTTGTTGGAATTCTGTGGTTTCATGGTATACGAGAACAGGAGATATGGAGAAAGCGCTTGCTACATTTGGACCAATGCTAGTTAAAACTTCAGCTTCGTGGACTGCGATGATTACTGGTTATGTTGATTCTGGGGACATGGAAATCGCTCGCAATTTTTATGATGTGATGCCTGAGCAAGATGTTATATCGTGCATGAAAATGATAGATGGATACTCGAAAAATGGAGCTGTTGAATCTGCTCGTGAAATATTTAACGAAATGGATGAGAAGGACCATTTGTTGTATGATGCCATGATCACTTGCTATAAGCAAAATGACCGATTAAAAGATGCACTTCAGCTGTTTGACGAGATGATTCAACCAAATGTAAATGTTCAACCGAATAGCAAGACGTTAGCTACTATTATATCTATTTGTTCTCAATGGGGAAATTTGAGTTTTGGGATTTGGATTCACGAGAAGTTGATTAAGCAAATGGGAGTCGCAATGGATGATCACTTGGGTACTCCATTAATTGAGCTGTATGCTAAATGTGGACGTGTTGATAAAGCTTATGGTTTGTTTTGTGGTTTGCAAAAGAAAGAGGTAGGTGTGTATACGACGATGATATTGGCTTGTAGTAGGAACGGGTGGAAAGACGATGCTATCAAATTGTTTGAGGAGATGTTGGAGGCTAATATCTGCCCAAATTTGGTAACCTTTTCGGGGCTATTAACTGCATTGAACCATGTGGGTTGGACTGAAGCAAGTTACCATGGCTTTAACTCTACTAGTTCATTACCCTATTCAAGGCCCTTCAAGTCTTAGTGCAGGGTTGGAGAAAGCTATGATGTTCTTTACTCAGCCGAACCCATTTCCTCCTCAAGGGTCAAGTTATTTGGGTGAGGTCAAAGAAAGATACATTGGCATATGACATCAACCTCCAGGACGTAATATAAGAAAGTCACCGGGGGTCTGGTGTTAACACCAGGAGCCCATTACCCCATCCAAGCGAATTGAGCCGTATGGGTAGGGCTGAAGAAAATCACAATCGGTTTTTATCGATTCTACCCCTAACAAGGTTATATGGAACACGCAACTGATATTTCAATTATTCTTTCTATTTTTCTAAGAAAAAGATTAAGCATATAAATAGTTATCAGGCAAGATTTACACATCAAATATTGAATTGATGCTTGCTCAAATACATGTACTTTGTAGCTAGTATTTTGTCTTCCATGTAGAATTTTGAAATAGATATTCCATTCTTGTAATGAATGGTTGAGGAAGTAATGTGCTATTGTTTATTGTTATGTTATTGCTGATGAAAACAAAGAAGCTTTATAATTCTGCTTTCTTGAAGAGATGCTATGTTAATCGGAATGTGCTACTGTCCTGCTTCAAATAAGCTCATTTTGTGCTTCAAATACGCTGTTGTTATCAATGCTATAATATAAAACAAATTTGTTCAACATTTTGTAAATCTCCATTGTTATCAATACTATCTCAACAGATACTGAACCATACTGAATCAGTTGGTACTGATTTTCTTTTTTCTCTAAAATGAGTCCCGAATATCGGACCGTTTGAAATGAGTTGGTACTGGTGAGGTAAAAGTGGTACCATACCGCTCTAGTACCGAAAATATAATAGAAAAATAACTAATACGTATATAAGTGGACCCATGTTTACGGTATCTTATATTCGATAAAAGTTAAAGATGATAAATATCAATGAATCTCAAATAAAAAAATCATCATCTAATGACATAGAAATGAGAGTGAGAAAGAACAAGATATATATACAACGACGTTGTTTTGTAATGTTATATGATTTGGTAATGACATAAAGTTGCATGCCTTAACTATATATTAATAAGTACGGAGTAACACGTTTGAGATTCAATTTAACTAGGGTGCTAAAAACGTGAATTTTTGTATGGCAAAGAGTACTAGTTAGACACCAATAAAATTATAATTGTATTCATACATGATGATCAACTCTAAACGACATGTAACGAAGAAAAACATATATATTTCGGCTATGGTATCAAAACAAGAAAAAGTGGAATTACCGGTTTTCTTTTTGTCCCTAAAGTAAGTAAAGAATACCGGACTCTTTGAAGTTAGTTGATACCGGTTGAGTACGTTACCCATTCGGTTCCGGTACATGATCGAAAATTCGGTACGAATGCAAACCCTATCATACTATATAAACAAACATGTAAAGTCTTAAGGATAGCCATATGATTAGAGGCTTGAAATTATCCAATATAGACCCAAATTCAATCGTTGTAAACTGTAAACATGGGCATAGATCTTAGAGCATCTCCAATGTTATGAACCTTTTCAAGTTCAAAGCATTGTCACTTCAATTTTTTATAAACCTTACATAATATAAACTTAAAACTCCACTTCTATAAACCTCTTCCAAGTTCATAAATGGGTCTACCTATACCCTTTTACCACCCAACTATTTCTCTCTCTAAGGTTTACGGAGGTTCATAGGGATGAACCTTGATGCTATGAACCTCCATGGACTTAAGCAATCAGTGCGAAGTTCATTTGAGTAGTTGCCATGTCACTATGGACGTCCATTGGAGATGCTAGACGTGTAGCTTAGTTGGTTTTATAGTAGAAGACTATGCGAAAATGGACATATTTCCCAATAAGAGCAAACACACTTCTTAACTTATCGTTAACTCAGTCTGCAGCGTATAATCAACATTGTCTTGCACACATCGTTCTGGAGATAGGTCATGTGGATCAGTCAATTTTGTCCGTTATCAACATTTTTCGAAATAAACACTCAACACAAACCATATACTCACACCTTCAAAGAAAGCAAAAACGGTCATCCTTTGTTTCCCTCTCTTACACCACCACCTCCTTCCGTCACCGTTATTGTCCGGGTAAAAGGCTGGTTTGTTCAAAAAAGAAAATGTTCTGCTTAAAATGCGCTACTAATCTGCAATTTTCTGAAACCTTTTATTAATCTATAAGTCCAGGGGCCAATATGCGGAGTATTTTTTTTATAAGTTATGTAAAGGCTATACTTAGCCCAACAGATTTTGGCCCAAGAGTAGCCGGTCTGCTGCCTCTTTTAGCCCCATTCATATGGCCCAGTGGCCTATTATAAAGGGTACATAAAGTCGTAAGTTACAAAATCACGCGTAAGGAGTTAATTTTTATATCAAAAAAATAAACATAAATATAAATAAATAAAGAAGACAAACCGCAAATGATGATTATAATGTTTCATAGAATCAACAAAAACAAAAAGACATATGACATGGAAGTACATGGTAAGAGCATCCACAATATATTAAATTTTTGAGAGTTCAATGTACTGTTAAATTACTATCACATCATCATCTTACAATTTTAAACAATACATCCGATCTATTAAACTTTACAATGCCACCTCAATTACCCCATTTTTATATATTAAAAAACGATGAGTCTATGAGTTTAAAAGGTATTTATACAGACCCCCACGGTTATTGTGCGTGGAAACAGCGGAAGAGCCTCACAGTAGATTGGACCTTGTCATGTAGGATTAATTGTTCTATTGCAGTTTGCCAATACATCCCATTGTGAATGCTCTAACATGATGATATGGTATATGCCATTTTATTTTTTTTACTGAAACCGGCAAAGTGGTTGTGTTCAGTTTCACCAACAAATTCTGCTCTTCTTTTACGTGCATGTTGTTATTACCACATTTTGTTTTCTTAAAACCATTTCATATATTAATGGTTTTGTCATGTTGGGACAGAGTTGTGCAGTTTTTCTTACCATTATCTGGTATGCAGATGAATGAAGGTGGGGGATCAATTTCGAATTCAAAAAGACAAGCAAATTAATAACGACTTTTGTACTTACTGCAGCAAATATATATTCATTTCATTACTTAAAATATAAAATTATTTAAACATTTACATATTTCATTTAGTTTCAGATCCAATAAGCAGTTAATGTGTTATTGTTTGCTTTTGGAAAGTTTGCTGCGAGTGAACAACCAAATTAATCCATGTTTTTCGCGTATGCATTATTTACCCAAATGCCAATTAATGCTAGTGACACAAAACAAAATACGTCGTTATAATATACTTACTAATTAATTAATAATTAATGCTTAATTCATGCCTCTAATAATGGGATGATAACATGTATACACACTATTTTCTTTTTCCTCATCTTGTCTCCTCATTTTGACATGTATTACATACAATCATGCATATTATTAAAAGGATTATTAGATACATCAAATAGGAAGATAAATTATTTACCTTATTTAATAAGGAGTTTATTACTAAATTAAGAATATAAAATGTTAATTAAACACTTCGGAGTTACTCGACTTTTTTGAACTACCACCCATTTTGTCAACTTTAAGGTTGGGACGTGAAGGTTATTAAGTTCACAATAATAATCACTACTCATATATTGATACCAGCAGGGCCGGTTCTGAGGGCGGGCGGGATGGGCGATTGCCCTGGGCCTCACCTCAGAAAGGGCCCCAAATTTCGTATGTATAGTATATTAGACTAGGCCCATTTTTACAGATGTGCCGCTCTCTTCTACAATCTCGCCCCGGACCTCAAATTGGCTTGGATTGATCCTGGATACCAACACATATAAGACCAGAGTCTCTACTCGTCATAAACTTATATGAATATATTATTTTATTTTAATTTTTGATGTGGTACATGATTTGCACCTAATAATGTCAATAAAAACTTGCATGATATAGTAAAGATATCTTAATACAAATAATAATCTACTTCGTTAATTTTAAAAGCTTATGATGATTGATTTGGCACGTAATTAAATCAAAATGAGGAATATTTCATGGACCACAATTTCTTTAATATGTATGCTTTAATAATCACTATTAATATTAATGTAATGAATATAATTCTTGTAGGGAATCCAAATACAAAATATTCCTTAGCATATAAAACGAAAGAATTAAAATATGATAATAGGAACTTAAGATCGTGTATGAATCTCATAATTGATTTGAAGGGTCCCTTTTTTTATAAGATTTTGTCAACAAACGTGTCATGCCTTGATCCGATTTTCCTTAGGTGTTAGGTTTTACTTTCACTTAAGTTAATTTTTAAATTTAGTTTTGACTTAAGGTATAATTATTTCTAGTATATGATTGATCAACTTTGACTAACATGCACGACTATTTTAAACCTGAGACTTTAATATCATCGATAGGCATGATAAATTATGTCTAATTTTCTCTTCATTTAAAACTTAGAGAACTCATTGTTATTGTTGAGCAAACCATTTGGCAGTGTTTCAATAAGCAAAGAAATTTATGAGATATACAATGAAATGAGTGCAAATAACTTATTGCAATTGAAAGTGAATAATTATTCACAGGTAATTAAAAAGAAAATATAAACGAAGTTAGTAATGACTAAGCAACGATTTTCTGTTTTAAGTTGTATAACAATACGAAGTAAGTTTTTTTAATATATATTTTAAGTCGTATAAGTAACACGGATTAACTAGGTAAGGATTAATTCGACACAAAAATTATGGATATATATATCATGTAAACCTTTATCACAATTAAATTAAACATGTATACATCATCATGTCCTCTTATTTGTAGCACTCAACATGTCAAAACTCACCACATATCCTTCCCAAGTTTACAACTCATGCATTTCCGTGGTCCCTCATTCACTACTTGTGGCATCTTTCCCTTTTGAACTTGTTACTTTTAGAGTGTGTTGTACTTCTATCGAACACAGTTGGTTTTTTTAGGTTTATTGTTTTAAAATTGTGATAAAATGTTATATCTTTTATTATTGCACATGGCGAATTTTGAAAATTACTATAGTATGTATTGAAATCTATAAATATGTTTATTGTATGTATTGTGTTGGTGTAACATCTATCATGCTTATTTGGCGATGATTTGGCATCATACGCAACAAAAATTACCGAAGTGGCGTGGCAATAGGTGATGATGTATGGTTGTCTTGCATGAAATTTTTGTTAGAAAAAAAAAAGTAAAATTAAAAAGAAAACTGGTTACCTGCTCGGTAGGTACTCAAATACATATAATAAACCATTTTGTAAACTAGAATTTATACAATAGTAATTTTAAAAATTCGTCACATACAAAATTAGAACATATCAATTCTAATACACTTCATAAAATAAACCTTTTTTCTATTTAAGAGAATGACAATAAAATATTTTATACATAGATGGTTACATAACACGTATATTAAGGTAACCTTTCACTTTCTTTATATCAGTTTAAAAATATACTAACTATTGTAAAATTTAAAAAAATACGAAGTCAACTAAAAGTTGAAAACATATACACGTAGTTTTGACAACTTTTATGGTAATTTTTTAGCGTCATGATATCCTCAAAAGAGATTTCGAGTTCAAACCTTACTAATTGCATATCTTGAGGGTGACTAGAAAAAGGGTCAATAACAATTACGAGAATACCTCAATTAAGCCGCATATATATAAATGAAAATACTCGTTCTCTTCAAATAATGGAAACAAGATAAAACCTCACTCGTTTATATATTAGAAAAGCTTAACACTACAACATAGCATATTAGTTAAAATCTAAATCACTAAAAAATAAAAAGTTATGCTATATTCACATAAAGTTTGTAAAAACTTTTTTAAAAAATGACATATCACATGAAGTAAACTGATCAAAATTATTTGTTATTTCTCTCTTACATATATCTCGTCTAATTTAATTGATCACGTTCGATTTACAAAGATATTTTTATCAAGATTTTATAAGCCTACCATTTCTAATAAAAAAATAAAATAAAAAAGAATAGCCCTTGTTCACACACACATATACACCTAAGAGCAAATTGCTTGATCAATTTGTATATCTTTAAACTTTCATAACTCCTCTATCTATCTACCTGAAGTTGACACCATACGGAAAAATTAGAAGTAGAAAACATGAAACGTGAAGAAGTATGGGATTGTGGTAGTTCTCTATATGACTCATTTGAACTCAAATCATTACAACATCAACTTAACTCCGCTATTTCGGCTAGAACCATGTCAATGCCCCACCTTCCTCACCACCGTCAACCACCACACACCAGCAAGAAACACTCCAAAATCTCCCACTCACTTCACAAATTTCTCCGGTCAGTTTTCTGGCCTAAAAACCATCAAAATACCTCCACAACTAACGGACGTTTTTTCGTGTATGATACTACCGGAGCACTGTCTACCATCCCCGAGCTGCCGGATACGTTGCCGGAGTTTGATAGGTTTTCGCCGGAGATGAAGTCTTTGGTTACCAAGACACGGTCTGACCGGTTTCTCTCCACTTCTGTTGGTATATCATGTGTTTGACTTTGACAGTTTCACATCATAGCTTTTTATTATCAATGTTTACATCATAGCTTGTAAAAGGCTTTTTATTTTTTATTTTATTTTTCTAGTATTAATATTTATTTATATGTAATGTTGATATACGGGTAGACTATTTATTTTAGATATGGTGTTTGGTATTTCTCTATTAAAATAATTACGGGAAGTTTATTAATTAGTTAATTAATGCGTATATAGGATCATCCGATCATACTACTTTTGTTCTATATATATATATATATATTTCAATTCAAATACTATGTGATTATATCGTTGATTCTGTATGGAACAATAGGGCTATTAATTTAAAATAACGAAATGTCAACGCTTTAGTTTTTTATTTTCATTTTATGTGTTTATGTTTTCTTAATAAACATATATATTGAAAATGAAATTCGGTAAGTGTATCAGTGGAAGAGTAGTCAATGTTAGCCATTTTCATTCTTTATGGACTGATAGCTTATGTGTTTCTTCAACAAAAATAATCTCTAGAGCTATAAACCAAGAGAAGATAAAGTAAAACTAAAACTATAACCAAAATAACGACATATGCAACGGAGAGTTTTATGTCAAGGATATTACTTACTTGTTTCAAGAGTATTTTGGATTTGATAATCCTCAAGTTAT
Organism: Logfia minima; assembly: GCA_963921325.1. NCBI lineage: Eukaryota > Viridiplantae > Streptophyta > Magnoliopsida > Asterales > Asteraceae > Logfia > Logfia minima. The sequence goes on from OY992773.1 coordinate 23,186,685, forward strand.
TTTTTTTTTTTTGAAATGTATCTTTATATAACTTACATATGACAAAGTTAAATTTTAGTTTATTAGTCGCTATATATTTTAATTGCGACCTCTTCTTTAATTTGGTATAAATATTGTGTTTATATCATCCTTTGATATGATATTTTACTTTCAAGATCAAGTTACAATAATCTGAAGCTAATAAAGGCTATATGAAACATCTGTCCAAATCAAAGACTGAAGACAAAAATAGAGAAGTCAACGTTGAAGTGGAATTTAGTGTTATACTTTGTTTAACTAGCAGTTCAGGCTATTTTTCAATAAGTACAAGGGTTTGACAAATACCCAGTGTATTTGAGAAGGTTAACAAGTAAAGGTATATAACGGTTGTATACATCTTTCATAAAGATATGTAAAGCCGCTTATATTACCTTTACAAAAAAAAGTGAACAACAATATAGCTCTTATGATGCAATGTCACATCCAAAACATTGGGAGAGTAACATTCAACCTTCTCCAATACGGTTGAGACACGTTTTAGGGTTTGAAATACCCGTTTGAGTATTTATCACTCTATAAATACCCATCTCAACAACCGTATTGAATGTCCAAAAACAACATTAACTACAATTTTTGATTTGAGCAGTCTCTCAAGTTAGTCAGCCAACATTGCGCCAATACCTTTAAGTATTGAATCACTGAGAGTCATCAGCGTTCCTAAGTTGAGTGACTTATTGTAATTATATTTGTCATCAAGTGTTGTTTACTTAAACAAATTTTACTCATCTTAATTTCGCAGTGAACGATTGTGAAGTTATTCTTTGATTTAATCGATAAAACTTTAAGCTTAAGAAAAATTGTATTCAACCTCCCTTCTACAATTACATTTGTTGTTAGTAGTTAAGTCAATACAAACTTAATGAACCAACATATACGTTCTAGAAAAGGTTAATCTTTGCATATGGAGGATTCTTCTAGGCCGTCTCCCAACTTGACCTAATTTGGTAGATCGTGATGTTCATGTTTCGTCCTCGTTATGCTTATTTTGGGAAGCACAACCCGAGTCAATCGACCATTGTATTTTTGATATTGTAAACAATTTAAATGTTTATGGGGCAAACTTTTGAGTTAGTGGAACATCCTCACACATTTTGTTAATTTATTTAAAAATCTCATTGTCGGGTATGGACCTTTCATTATCAATGGAATTACTAATAAAGATTTTATGAGAGTCTGCTATATTTTATGTTTGCCACATGGAATTGGCAAAACCGAAGTTGCCATGCCCCTATTTCTGAAAGGTAACAAAATAGATTTGAAGATATATATCCTTCAATTCAGCGGTTATCTCTTCTTTGGCTATCAAACATATGCTTAAAGGTTGGATTAAATTGGTCTATTTGGATTTCTAACCCATGAGGAATCATCACTGGCGGCTAATGCTTTTATTAGCTTTACGAGGACCTCTCTTTTTGTTTTTCGAGTTTCTTATATTTCTCATCTTTGCAGCTTTGAGTCTTCTTCTTAAAGACTTCTAAAACTTTCTCTTTGTATTGAATTCGTTCCTTTTTTCGGGTTGTATTCTTTTATCAAATTTGCGTTGTCTTTCAAAAATAAAAGAAAAATAAAGGCTTTATTTATTTAGATCACAATTCATAAAACAGTGAGTTAGTGAAAGTGCAACATGCTCTATTAAGTTGCTTGATATAATATTATTGTAGATCGCAACTCCATGAACAAAGTTACTTGAAATGATAAATATGATCGAATATTAAATCATGTGTGGGTAATTTTCTATTTACCTTTTAAGAGTAAATTATAGAAACTGTTCTTGTGAGCTTTCGCTATTTCAAATATCGTCCCTCCTGAAAGTTAATTACAAGGAACATCCTTATGGTACATGTTTTCTCCCAAGTTCACCCTCATCCGTCAAATCTAACTGATACACCGTCAATTCACATTAAAAGACCAATGTACCCCCTTTCTTCACCCTATATTCCTTGTTCCTTATTCTTAAACCCTATAAACAACTAACCACCACCACCATCCATTCTTATATTTCAGTCAATATCAAAATCAACTAAAGCAAAATATTAACAATTTTGAAGTCAAATAATTACACCAATACACCCCCTTGTTCCTTATTCGGTTCTAGTTTAATTTTTGGGTAAATGGAATATAGAATAAGTGGAATGATTCGGTTTTGATTTTGCATGTTTTCAATAGGGTATGGCCCAAAACCCGAATAAGCACCGATTGTTAACACATATATTTTTAATCCAAGACGGGTAAAACAATACAAATATAATTATTCATATAACACGATATAAATACCTAAAATACAAAACCACTTATATGAATATCCCAACATGTATAAGTAAGACATTATGGAATTTTATTTAGTTAATTCATACAACTCATAAAGTAACTAAAATTTTGAAATCTCTTTTATTCGGTTATGCAGACTCAATCAAATAACCCAAACTCTTATTTGTATGATTTGGATTGGGTGACCCGTACTTTAAATTGGGTCTCAAGCAGATTGCAAGTTGATCAAAAATCGCATAAGCCAATTTACTCGAAACCAAATTTATTAAGCACCACGAAAAATAATATATCGAAACATATCTATATGGTTGCTTATAAATTCTCGTGGATAAATCGAGTAAAACGGTGAAAGTAATATGATCATTTATATATTATATATTAACGTCGACTTGACCGAGGTTAATCACTCCTCTCTCGTGTTTACAACCGGCTTTAAAGGCCGGAGTTGAGAAACAAACACTGATTCACTCGATACTGTTTTTTTTTCTTTTGATTTTATTGGTTTAAGAATAATTTGTGAACTCTTTTTCATAATAAGTGTAACACTTAACAACTTCTACAAAAATCATACTCGAAGTTAAATTTTGTGTTGAATGTTAACACCGAATTTACCGATCTATTCCTCCTTGCACTCTTATATTTTAGACATATACTGCGTATATGGTAGGTATTTACAGAGTATTTTAGCATTTTAAGTTAGTTTTTTTCGTCTGTAAATATGGGAAGTAAAGTTTGTATTGCGCGGGAATACGTGTATCGCATGTGCTGGTAAGGGGAAATATGTAAATTCAAAACGCACACAATTATTCGAAGGCTTAACCCAAAACCCTAAAACCCCAAAATTTTGGAGGAAAATTGATGAATCACGAAACCCTAGAAACCAAATTCGATGGAGAAATCAGTTGCGACGTTAGATAAAGGCACGACTTGTTCTTCATGGAATTACTGCGGTCAAAGATTAGCTACTGGTTCAATTGACGGAACAATAGCCATCTTCGATACCAGTGATCCAGCTTCTTCATTCTTCACACCCACTTTTAAATTCAAGGTTTTTAATTCATTTATATCATCTTGTTAATATATCCTCTCATTAGGTTTTCAATTTCAATTTTCTATGTTAATGTTTTGTATTTTGAGTTAAAATTATCTTAATAGTCATTTGTTTTTGTTGAAATGTTATGATTAAGCTAATTTGTAATAAATTGAAATTTTAGGTTAATGATGGAAGCATTATAAAAGTTGTTTGGGTGCCACCAGAGTATGGTGATGCAATTGCATGTATAAGTTCTAATGGAAGTTTGTCTATTTGGGAAGAGGTGGCACAAGGTATGCAATTTGTTCTATCATATATAATTATTTATTTAATGATGTATGGAGATAGTACTTTGTTCCAATAAGACATATTCAGACAATGTTTTGTTATATGCAGACAATGAGCCTGTTCAGTGGAAGCAATGCTAAAATTTTGGGGTACCTATGGATCAAGTTCTAGATAGTCAATTTGGGAACTCTCTCTCGGGTTTGATGTTGGTGAGTATTGCGGTGACCGAGTGGTTTTTGTTTGAAAAGTCATGTTGGATTTAAGATTTGACTTACTATGCTACTTTATGTTTGCTACATGCTGCCATTCTTATGTTTAGTGATGTTAAGATCAAGTAGGAGAAATAACATTAATAGAACTAAGTTTACTGAAAGCCTTTTAGATTTTAGGGTTTATAGTTTAAGAGTGTATGTAACTTTACACATTTTACTATTGTATGTAATCAACTTTGAAACCTCCTATTGTATGTATTCAACTTTTAAATGCGTCTTTTGTATGCATTTAACTTACTATTGTATGTATAGAGCTTATAAAAAACACATCAACTTATGTAGCCAAAAATATGCAAAAAACATACAATTGACGGTTTTAAAAGTTGAATACATACAATAGGAGGTTTCGAAGTTGGATGCATACAATAGTAAAAGGTGTAAAGTTATATACACTCTCAAACTATAAACCCTAGATTTTACTAATTTGTGATTCCACTGGAAGCTCTGATAACTAATACAGTAAATTGGAGTTGCACTTTTTACTATGATATCCAAAAAAAAAATATCAAGTCAGCAGCTGAGATGTTGCCTATTACCAATCTTTTTTATCGTCTGTGCATTTTTTCTTCAATGATGTAACATGCTTTTGCATAAATATTTACTGTACTGTGTGGAGAAAGTTCTTTTTCTGTTGCATTTTTATATAAAACTATGTGTGAGGCACTGCCGTTTGGCCTATAGATATATGATGAAGTTTCATCATAATGTCTTAACTCTAAGGGTGCAATCATGTGTAGATCAGCTGGTTTTCTGTTTCAGTTATTTTGATTCCTTTAAGTTATAAAATACAAACTTCCCCAGTCCTTTTTTATGGTGCATTGGTTTACTGTGTTAGTTATAAAAAAGGAGATAAATAAAGGAATCAAAATAACTCTTAAGGGTGCAATCATGTGTAGATCAGCTGTGTTTATTGTTCTTCATTTACGTCATAGTTTATTTATCTCCTGAATTTTTTTATCATATTTAAGTTTGTCTTTCACTGGCAGTCAGTTGCTTATTCAAGTGGCCTTGTAAAAGTCTATGAGATCTTAAATTCAATGGAACTGAAGAACTGGCAACTTCAGGTGACCTTATTTTGTAGTGCTTACATTCTTAAATTGTTGCTGCTGCAATGTAAAATCTAAGCCTTAATTATACATGTCAAAGCGGCCTCCATATTCTTTACTTGATTATGGGCTTCTTTTCGTGAACTACTTAGCATCCGCATTTCACAATGTCCCTAGTTATCGATGAGTATGTAGTCCATTAGTTCATAACCATAGCTAATGGGCTAGAGAGTAATCCTGGATGCAATGATTCATACAGCTCACATTCGTGTTTAGTAAGGAGTTGATTCGATGCTTTTATAAGTAAGCTTGGGCAGCTTGTATATTGCTTATCTATGTTCTTAACTCTCTTATTTTGTTTCTTGCTCTAAAAGAAATGTTTATTTTTTCCTTTTGGCTTCTAGGCTGAATTTGAGAATGTTACAGATTCAGTAACGAAATATGGAAAGGCATTGTGTTCCTCTGCATCTATTTCTTGGAGCCCACAAAGAAGCGAGAGCCGTCCTGCAAGTTTCGTCTTGGGTTTCAACTCAGATACTCCACAATTGAATTCGCCCAAGGTATGCCAAAGTTAGATTCACAATCTTGCTGCCTTCTGTTACGCAATTGGAAATGATTGTCCTTATGTTAATTTCGCTACTAAAACAATCTTTTCATGTTTGGTAATCTTGATGCTGCCCATAGTTTTGTAGATATAGTTAATGGTTGTTGACTTGAGTTCTCACTCCAATTTCTTGCAGATTGGTCTGGTGCTAACTCTTTAACATGTGATGTTACTAAAAGATATGTTAGAAGGCGAAACGTGATGCTGATTTTTGTTTTTAATTGGTCTCTAACTGACTATATAACCAGGTGTGGGAATTCGATCAAGATCATTAAAGATGGCTTCCAGTTGCTGAACTAGCAGAGCTAGGTGATAAGGGTGATCAAGTATATGCTGAGGCATGGGCTCCAAACATTGGAAGGTAAAACTGCTGAAACCTTCTGGTAACTTCATAGGACTTTAGAAAAGTTAATATTCATGTATTTGTATATGCATAAATAAATATATATAGATAGGTTACTTATAATATCAACTCTACAAATGGGATTCTAAACCTGTAACAATTTCAGGCCATACGAGTTGATAGCTGTTGCGACATCGAAAGGAATTTCAATATGGCAAATGGCATCAAACCCTGACTCCGATGGAAGGCTCTTTGTCGATAAGGTTGTGACGTTGCCTTGTCACAACAATCAGGTGTATATAAATTCTTCTATAATTTGGCCCAGATATTATTTGTACACTTTCACCGAACTAGAAATTTATTAAGAAAGTCCATGAAGTAGAGCACTAATTTGTGACAGTCAAATCTTGAATTCAAAATTGGCATATATGGATTTAGTTTTGTATTTGGTGCTGATCGACTTCCTGTTCTCCTCGTTGAATAGGTCTGGCAGATGGAGTGGGATATGAGTGGAATGACACTAGCAACTACCGGAACTGACGGGAGGGTGAGATTGTGGCAGTCCAACCTTAATGGAGTTTGGCATGAACAAGCGGTCATCGAAACGACCACCTGAGCATGCTTAAACTTTCCTCTATTATTAATGTACTGAATTCGAGCATATGTATTCATCATTTATTTCCTCAAAGATTCTTGTAAGTAGTGTTAGTAGCAATTTTTATGTTACATTTCACTTATTAGTAATGCAAGTCTCCTGTCATTAACTCTGGCACACTATACCTCATATTTTTATGCACCATATTTTATTTTCTCTTGATAGATATTTCTGCAGCTTATCATATGATGTTGTGTCACGGGAACTGAAGTAGCCTCTTGACAATAAAATTTGAAATTTTTATATGATTTTTAGATATTCATTGGTTATTTAATCTTACACTTTTTATTTGTACAAGCATGGTTTTGGATGCTTCTATTGGTACAAACACAGTTTATTGACGCTAGTAAGCATCATTATCTGCAACTACTTACCCTGGTACTGCAAAAATTATTGCTACATTTTTTCCTTGTGCATTTGGTGTCATCAATGAATATAATGTTACTAAGATCAGATGAAAAACCCTGAGTTGTTGAATGGGAAATTTGGGTTAAGATCATGATGATCTGTGGGGAAAGCCAACGGAGAATTTGTAGCTGAAGCAGTGGTCGAGATCATTCCCGACAGATTTGAGTCATCATGATGCTGGAAATCGTTACCCCATTCTGTGAAGTAGTTTGACCCAGAAGGCGAATATCCTTGCAAAAAGTTGTTATCGCTTTCATTGGAAAAATGAAATTGTTGGTAGTTTTCTACAGATCCAATTGATGCTGACGGGAACGAAAATGAACATGGGACCGTTGCATCCAAATCTGAGGTACTGACTCTGAGATTTTCTCTGAAGTTTGAGAGTGTCTCTCCAGATTTTGGAGGTAGCGGTATCTGGTGGTTGTGATAATTGTTGCTTTGTTTCATTTCATGTTTTTCAGGTGACTGTGGCGGTGCAACTGTAGCTGCAGTGGTGGGATTGCAGGTGTGTTGACCTCTGTATGTGATCTCAAACACCGTGGGGTCCTCATCAGTTCTCTGCACTTGTTTTCTTGCCATGCAGTTGTGGACGTAACGGTATGTGCATCTGTAATAGCTTCTGCAAAAGTGAGCAAAAATAGTCATCAACATATGAATATTTGAATCCCATGATTGATAAAATTTTCATATATTACTCGTAACTGTAGGGTCCACACAGAAATGACCTCACACTCGCATACTTTTTATTTTCTTTAAATATATAAACCAATATTCGACCCTAGTGTTGTACAAAAGCAGATCCCACACTATTATCGTGATATATATGTTTCTTCTAGTAGAAATAAGTACTTAAATAGATCTATCGTGATATCCCATGATCATTCTCATGATATCTTACCTTGGGAATTTAGCACCCAAAATGTCTTTCTGTCCGTACTTCCTCCAACTATAACCGTCATCAGTGTTTCCCTCCAACCCATTATCAGTCGAGATTCTTATTTGGTTTTTCCATGTTGGCATTGCCTTCCTATAATACCAAAACAAAAAAAGATTAGAGCTTTGTACCATACTTAATGCATAATGTTAATATTCTAATCCAAATACAAGTTATACCTCTTCTTGGATACAACTTTCTGGTCCTGTTGAATTTCAAACGGTTGATTGAACTCCCCGCTTCGTGGGCTCTCGTCAATGGAAACTGATGATTCGTGCTGGCTGAGCATTGGCTGGGCTAGTGGTGGTGTTTGAGCACCTGAGTCACCCCAGTTGACCATTAACAATGCTCTGTCATATGATGATATGATCCCTTGTAGCAAAGCATGTTTTGTTTCTGGGGAAGATTCTGAGCTCAAAATGGACTTTAGCTGCTTGGCTAGTTCCATACCTTGTGTTAACTCATTGATGATACAAGCACTAGTGTCCATATCTTTGTTGTGTACAATTTAATATGCAAGGTGTACAATTGAATTTTGAAAAGTCAATGCTTAGTTGTTCATGTGAGAGGAAGGTGAGGGGTTGGATGATGTGGTGTGTTTGAGAAGCTGAGAAATGAGGTGATTTTAAGGATTTTAAAGTTGAGAAGATGTTGAAGGTTGACTGAAGAAACCGTGTGAAGTGTTTTTTTCTTCCAAAAATGGACTGGTCATTGTCCCTTTTGCTGCTGACCAATTCAAATCTAGTTTATTTACTTATTAACCCCTTCTACTTTAGAAACTTTATATTAACACTCGCAAGTCTTTGTTCTTCTATCTTTAAACCAATTTGCACTCTTACCTAACAGATTCTTTTACTATATGTTTTGGTTTTGATTCATGTAATTCTTACACAATTCATGATTTTGAATCCACTGGTGTCAAATGAAAGCATAAAACTTCGGGTATGTTTGGTGATAATTAGTTGGAACTAGTAATTGTGATTTGAGTTGGAGTTTATTTCAGGAACTTCTAAAAGTTACTCGAATAAACTTTTATTTGAAAGTTCGTTATTTTTTCCACTAAACCCTACCTTATTCTATTTGCCAAACAAGTTTTTTTTTTTATATAACAGTTCGAACTATATTAGAAGTTCATGTCCCTAAACTTCTCAAGAAACCGACAAAATTTGAGCTAAACACACTCTAAGGACCTATTCGCAAGTTTTAGCAGTTTAGCACTATTAAAAGAAATTTCAAATTCAATTCTTCAAGTAATGAAATTGTGGTTATTGTGCAAGTAAAATGGAATAATAATGCAAGAAAGTGATCGCTGATCGCTGACCAATTCAAAATTCCATCTACAAGTGATTCACCCACCTTTTCTTCTTCATTACAGAATATTTTTGGTACTGACCATTTCAAACTATATCTGTCACACGTGGAACCATTCATATATGTTTTAACTAAAAAGAGTTTGAACCTCAACTTCAGGTCAGACACTAGTTTATTGTTAGAATCCATGTTCTGTTTTTATGTCTTTCCGTTATAAAATATTCTAAGAGTCATTATATACGTTTTCTGTTTTGTTTGTGTTATAACATAATGACATAAGGCTGTTTGACAAAAGCCTAGGTGTTCGAAAAACCAAGATTAACGGTTTTAGTGGACAACAAAAGCTATTAGACTTTTATAAGCTTAAACTTTCAAGCCTAGTAAAACATAGCTTTTATTACCAAATGAACAATTAATGTTGTTCATCCTTTAATAAATATCAACAAAAAACAAATTCGTAAGTAAAAAGGTGTTCACGAAACAGAATTAATTCGAGTTAGTTTGAAGCTTTAGTTCATGGTTTATTTAGTTTTAAAATTTTGTGTTCTTATACTTTTGAAAGACACTTTATACAGTTATGAAGTATAATATGATATGATATGGTTCGTTTCTACTTATTATTTACTTAATTATCTTATGTCATGCTTTAGTTCAAAATGTGTCTCCTTCTGCCACTTGAGAAAATAAAGTAATACAGTCAAAGTGAAAAGTGGGATAGTTAAATATTAAAAAAGTGATTAGTGGATCCTTTTCTTAATTTAACTTAACTGATAATGACTACTTGCAGACATTTCTAAACGAAAGCCTCCTCCCAAAGCAGAAAAACTGGTTTGAGTTTCACTCGGATTTCGTCAAAAAGATTGTCGCGAAGTATCCGGAACATCCTCTCATTTTGGTTGGAAAATCAATGGGTTCAAGGTAAAAATATTATTGAATTAGTGATCATATTGATTCATAAATCGATAATGACAAGTTCGAATGACTTTGCTATTATATGCAGAGTGAGTTGTATGGTAGCTGCTGAGAATGATATTCGAGGTTTCTGCTGTGGTATGCCTAGGCTACCCTCCAAAGGTTTGCTGATCACCAAATCCAGAATGTGTTCATTTGATTTTTTTAACTTCTTTATCTATTAGGTATGATATGATATGAAGTTTATTAGCAGATCACTAATGTTATGATATTTGATCTCATAATTTGGTTTGCAGGGCACAAAAGGAGCCATTAGAGATGGACCCCTCTTGCAGCTTGAGGTTCCTACCATGTTTGTACAGGTGAACAATAGGGCCATTTCATATCGATTAGATTTTTAATTACATCGTGTGGCTACAATAGTTGATATATTGTTAGTGCTACTTGCCATAAATAATACATTTTAATTTAATTTCAAATATCAATTTCAATAGATAAAAAAATAAAATACGAGAAATTAACACACCTTGGTAACGTCCAGATTTACCTTTTAAGCCTTATAAACATATAATCTTGTTGCTTAGCTTTTTTAATGAAAAGATTCCAAAAGACAAAGGATAGGAAGGTCAATATCACTAGAATTTTGTTTGATACATGTTTCATCTTTATCAAGAATATTTTCAACTTCAACTTCATTAATTAATTTAATAGAATCTTTATTCAAATCCAAAAATACCATTATTATCTACATAAATACTGGTAGATAAACAATCAACTTCTTTTTCTTTAATATACTAACTATTTAATAAATTAAATAAATTCATTTTTAACAAGTAAAATCTAAAAATATAATACCTTTATTCCAATAATAATTGTAGTGGACAAAGTGGGAGTGGCTTCTTCAGAAAGTAATACTTTTAATAGCATTTGGAAAATATTAACGTAATTATTTTTTAGGATATCGTCATTAAAAAAACATATTCAAGAAGATTTTAGTTTTTAAAGGATTATTAAGTTAATTTTTATTTATTTTTTGAAGAAATCGATATGGGTGGTGATTTTGAGCTAATAATCTGACGTGATCAAGTCTACCGATTGTTATTATTTTATATTTGTAGAAAATATTGAAATTGAAATAGAAATTAGAAATATATTATTAAAGGAAAGGGTATAATAGAAAGAGTGATTTAGTTTAAAAGTAATTAATATTGAATAGTATGGAAAAAAGGAAAATATTAATGCATTAAATGAGAATCATAACGTGCCATGAGGACATATAATAGCTTTTCCCATAATAATAATAGTCTGACTTGGTCTTAATCCCGCGTTATAGTGGTCAGTAATTGCATCGTGTAATGACACTCCGCCTAAGTGACACGTTCATCTTGTCCCTCGTTGACCTATCACATAGAAAATATACCGTTCACATAAATAAAATAAAAAAAAGTGAGTTGATTACACTTGAGTTTAACAGACCATAGTTAACTAAAGTTATATGTTCTGGACATATTTGAGCTTAATATTACGAGTGGGTCATACAAAATCTATCAATATCTCGTAAATAGACAGGTAGATAAATTCGACAAAGGATGTCTAATAACATCCTTGGAATCACCCAGAAAGAGGGCTTATCTTAAGAGGCCAGGAGGGATGCACATTTTTTGATATTTTTTAGGTAATTTATTTGTGCAATTAGTAGCACGTAATTCACACATTGTTAGGATAAAAGAGGGATCAAATGTACATTTATATAATGTTTAAAGGGTAAAAATTGTAAATGTGAATAATTGATCAGGAATGTATTATTGACATTTATGTTACACTTTTAAATAATAACATCTTCAGTTTAGAATTTGTGTATTAAAGATTTGTAAAGGTGACAAAATCGATAAATTGAGCGTTTTATGTAACAAATAACTTTTCTAGCACATGTCACACGCAACATTTTATAATAAAGCTACAATGTTATAAAAGCATACGAAAGTTTGAGTATTATTTAGGTACATTTTCACAATTCAACCCATCTGTGATTGTAGAACCTTTTGTTTTAGTTAGATATTATAACTAACACACACACACACAAAAGATCTCACATACACACACATTGTATGAAAATGCAACTATATAGAACCATTATTACTATTTTCAGTCTCAAATTTCATCTATTATTATGTGGAACAAATTATTACTCGTCGTCGGTTGATTTTATCTTCAAACAAAAATCATAACTTCAATTATTATAAACAGAACTGTTAGAAAAATATTATTGAGTATTATATAATTTTTAAATACAAATATAATAATATTAAGTCCAATTTCAATAAAGATTAGTTGATCCGAATGCCTGACATGGAAATCCGAAAGAAAGACTCATTTTAATATTAAAAAAAGAAGAAGAAAAGAAACACCAACTACCTTAAACACTTCCTATAAAAATTAATAATATAAATATATAATTTTATTTTTTTAGTTTATCTTCAAATATTGCTGTTTTAATCAATGAAACTTATTTTAGTTTATCTTCAAAAAATGAATTTGTTTTTTTCAGTTAGATGCATTCTTAAACCATTGTTAAGTTTCATTTAGACTTTGATATGAAGTATTTCTTCTAGAGGTCGAGCCAAGGCCAAATCAAACACCACAATAATGGTCAAAAGTTCAAGCATTATTTGTGTAGGAATAACTTCAATATCTTCATTTGATATTTTTATGGTATAAAGAGAGACAAAAATGAATTTATGGGACCATTTAAGACTCACAAATTACAAGTCAACAGGTACAAACAAGTATCGACGTCAGTTTGTCTATATTTACTATTTAGACTTCTAGAATTCGAAATTCCCTTAAATAGTCAACTTTGTTATCTTTCCAGAATCATTAACATTTCTTTTAACAAGAAAAAAATCAACCATATATATATATATATATTGTGTGTGTGTGTGTGAGGGATAGAGAGTTTGAAACACAAGTAAATGAACTTCCTAAAGTACCCTTGCAAGGTTAAGCAAATGATGATTGAACAATGTTTAGTGGAAATGGTCCAAATGGACACCTCCTTCTAGTTTAATTAGTAATTTCAACTCATATATTAATGATTTTGAATGGTGTGATTCGATTTATGTTTTATTTGTAATGGGTCAAACAAGCAAAATAAAAAAAATAAAAATATAACAACGAAGGAGAGCAAACATACAAGTCAAAAATTTCCCAAAGTTTATTTAAAAAGCATGACGCTTTATTTCATAAACTAGCTTATTGTTCTTACTAATATGCTTTATGTTATCCCATTTTAACGTAGACAATCCATGTCTTGGGTTGACCCAACCAAATTTACCAATATTCTCCCGTTATTAACGTTCCCTTTTCTTCCTCTAATGTAGTAACGCCTAGCTATGAACATTAGATTTAATTCACTTACTTTGGCTAGTTAACAGATAAAAGTATAAAACAGATCATAAACTTGTCATTTTAATATTTTCTAGAGGATAAAAGTGTCAAAAGTAACGATGATTTTATAATACAATATAAGTTACTGATATACTTACACTACTAATAGGCAGATATAATCCAAGTCAAAATATGCAACATACAGCTAATATGAAGTTACTAAAAGCGCATAAGTGACTGTCATGCACCAATGATTTGGGAGACAAACGTTGCAATTGCTTGAACAGCACATTGTTCTGCTTCTTCTTGCGTGATTCCCATCAGCTCAAGATTCTTCTTTCCAATCTTGAATGAGTGATCACCGTTTTCAACCACATGCAGTTTACTCATAGCTTTCATCTTCTTCCTAACTTGTTCTAGTGACGCCAACGAACAGAGCCCGTCTTTGGTCCCCTTCATTAAACAAAAGTATAAAAAAGAAAAGCAAATCTTCATGGCAAGTAGCATTAACAATATATCAATTATTGTTAGTCACACGATGTAATTAAAAATCTAATCGATATGAAATGGCCCTTATTGTTCACCTGTACAAACATGGTAGGAACCTCAAGCTGCAAGAGGGGTCCATCTCTAATGGCTCCTTTTGTGCCCTGCAAACCAAATTATGAGATCAAATATCATAACATTAGTGATCTTCTTATAAACTACATATCATATCATATCATATATATATATATATATAATATATAAAGAAGTTTAAAAAATCAAATTAACACATTCTGGATTTGGTGATCAGCAAACCTTTAGAGGGTAGCCTAGGCATACCACAGCAGAAACCTCGATATCATTTTCAGCAGCTACCATACAACTCACTCTGCATATAATAGCAAAGTCATTCGAACTTGTCATTATCGATTTATGAATCAATATGATCACTAATTCAATAATATTTTTACCTTGAACCCATTGATTTTCCAACCAAAATGAGAGGATGTTCCGGATACTTCGCAACAATCTTTTTGACGAAATCCGAGTGAAACTCAACCAGTTTTTCTGCTTTAGGAGGAGGCTTTCGTTTAGAAATGTCTGCAAGTAGTCATTACCAGTTAACTGAAAACATTACACGTGTATAAACAAAAAAAATTCAAACTGAATTTGGGTTAGTGAGGAATTTAACTCACATGGGTAGTCAAAAGTTACAACTTCAACAGCATTTAGTGCATCAGTTAACAAGTTCTTCCATCTGTATAATATCAAACTAAAAATTAGTGTAAAATCAAAGTAAAACTCGTGTTTCACCCAAGGAAAGTAGAAATAATAATTGTTGTAAATCTTTTGCAGAAGAATACCGAAATGACGAATTTTTAAGGTAATCAAACATAAAGTTGTGCCTTTTCATGAAGAGTTGTATCTATTCATGAACAATGTCCAACTTTTGGCTTATTCAAGATTAACCTAAAATCGTTTTGTGTAAATCTCAATTACATAAATAACTTATCGAAAACACTAAAATCAACAATACTATAGGTTCTATAAATGCCAATTTTAATTAGTATGATGTCAGTGTAACGGTGAATCAAGATTTTTAACGGTAAAATTGGGTAAATTTTGTTACTCCAGTAATAACCGTGCAATTTCATAGGTGTGCAATATATTAAGATAGAACAGATAAAAGTGAAATTACGTTCACAGTGTCATTAAGATAACGATAATTAATAATAATAAAAAAATCTAACCTAATCATCCAATCAGAAGAAGAAGGAGCACCGGCGCCATGAGCAAAAACAACCACCGGCGAAATATTAATATTATCATTATTATTGTTATTATTTATCCTCAATTCAGAACTCTGAGATCTTCTGGTCATTGAAGAACATTTTTTCAATTTTTTGTTGTTATCGTTCTCCGTTGTTCGATGGCGTTTCGGAGCCATTATTTTTCCGACTGGATTACTCACTAAAACGAATTCGCGCCAAAATCATATGTGCGCCACAGAGAAAGGCTTATTTGGGCTTAATATAAGGTTTGTGTAAGGCCCAATAAAAAATTACCAAAACAATACTAAAATTTCTATTGTTATACTCCGTAGAAAACAAATAAATAAACATTTTCAACAAAATATAGTTGATTTAGATAAAGCAAGTTTTCATGTGCTTTAAAAGCTTTCATACAACATTACTAGTTTTGTACTCCTATTGTAGTCACGTAGGCTCCAAACGACATTCCAGTATATATAATTCATTTAGAAAATAGATCGATGCACAATGCTCATTAAACGTACACAAATATCATGGTTTCGATCTTCATCGAATGCCAATGAGAACTTCAATTCAAACGACATTGATCAATCTATAGCTGGATTGAAGATCAAACGTCGGAGTCAGATTTTGATGCCAAAATTATGATAAAAAAAAACAGAGAGAAGGAAACTTTTGTGTAATAGACGGCTTTTTGAACACACTTGTAGGATTCAAACCATGAATGATATAAAAGATTGTTTATCAAACTTCAGTAACCTTCATGAGTAACAAGAAATTATAGTAAAATGGTTAATGATATGTTTACATGTTAAAAGCTAGTTATATGAAAAGTATACTTGTTAATAGTCGTTTCGTATATTACGTATCGTAAATCGTTGGATGAAATAGTCATAATCATGGTTTTTCTATAAAGAATTTTCGCGTAGACGTTACTAGGTAAATGAATATAGATATATGTGGGTGAAATGTTGCTTAATAATTTATGACGGCAAATATTTAATCATCACTTATTATCAATTGTTGAAGTGTTATAAACAATAAGTATCTCTAACATATTTGTGATGCCCAAATAATTGTAACAATTGCCCTCTAGCTTGGATGTTAAGCAAGGATGCTTTTGAGTTTTGATGTCATAGACCATACTTTAATTAATTGCATATCTATCCCTAAGTAGAGGTAATTTGTTATAAAAAGAAAAAATATTAACTTAAAAATGCTAAATAAAATTGAAAAAAGTTATATTTGTACTAAATTAAACTAAGACGATGATAAAAATACGTAAGCTTATTAATTGACTTTCTCAAAAATTCGTTTATTCATAAACTTCAAATTACTTCTATTATCAAATTCTGCAACAATAAGAAAACATCAAAACATGTGCAATGGGATAAACACAATAACAAAATTAATTTGACTTAAAACTATAGTTAAAATTATGTATTTGGTCTCGTCGCAACAAGCGGACAAAAATATAAGTAATATAAAATTTGATACTATGTCATGATGCAACTAAATGAAGTAAAGAGCAACATTTGTTTTTTTCTTTAACAGCAAAGATTATATAAAACTAGTTAGAAACTAGAAGATACATAAAACAATCAACATGAAACATAACTGATAAAACAATCTAAAACCCCAACTCCTCTAAATACCAAACCTTAAAAGCATACCCGACAACCTAGGTAAAACCCAAACAATACTTGTTTTTAAAAGCTCAATAACCCCGAATTCCTTGATGAAAACAAACTATAACGCTAATAATGGATCAATTCAACTGATTAGGAAATCCATAAAGATGAAGTGTGTGAACAACAATCCAACCATACAATGCTTAAAAGGAAACCAATAATTGCCAACTTCTTAGAAACTGCTAGTTGTCTTGCAAATATTAAAGCAAACAGAAATACGAAGAAAGCGCTGCCAGTCATTATACGTACGGCGTCCAATGTTTTAGGAGCATTCTCAAAGAGGTTTGTTCTTCCCTCTAATGCTGCTAGAACAAAAAGAACCAATCCTACGAAATACAAACATTTGCACATGAATTTCCTTAATAGATCAATTTGTCTCTGTCGTTAGTTATTCATACGAACGTCGTACCTCTGGTCGACCATCTCTGTAGATAGAGGTCACAAATTGTTAGATAAAATCCAAATGTTGTTAATTTCACTTGACAAAAGTTTTAAGCTATATAAAACATTAAAAAGTACCTTTAACTACGTAATGAGAATGCTTACCGATCAACTATTGCTGTTCGGTGAAGGCAACAATATGAGAAATAGATGTTTGAATTAGTAGACAAACCCCACAAAGTAGCCAAACAGAAGCTCCAAAATTGTTTAATGTACCAATTTATTTCAAATATATATTGCATGCTGGTACCATTTATGAGAAGGCTGGTATATATAAAAAGGTACAAGTGTAATTAACTCGCAAAATTAGATGGTCAAAGAATAGAGAATTGTGTGCTTGTTGTGTGATGAATACCTCAATTGGCAATTGGCATGGAAAATAATGTTACTGATGACTGGTTGAACCATAGAAAATTATTTTTAAAATAATAATAATAATAATAATAATAATAATAATAATAATAATAAAAAAATAAAATAAAATACTCAGATCCAACATCTTAAAATAAAATGGGGAGAGGCAACCCATCCAGGCCCACATAATGTTAAATATACCAAATCAAGAAGGCCCTCTAGCTCAAATATTTTTAGGACCTCAGCTTAAACCAATTTATAGAAATTATGTTAAAACCCACTTTTATTGATTTTTATTACCAGATCGAAACTAACTTGTTAATTTTTAAGATTAAAAAGTCTAGCTTTACAATTAGAAGAAGATTAAGGCTCTCAGGGGCAAATGCATTTTGAGAGGAAATATGGACAGACAATTTTATCGACCCTCAAAACTAATTGCATTTTACGTAAAATGCAGAGTTACGCATCTAAGTCGTTGATCATAGAACTTAATGGCAAAGATACTCTGCTCCTCCTTTCTCTCAAAATGCAGCTGAACCTTTAATCTCACACCTTACAAGAATCATAACACACGGTTTTTCGTTGGTTTATATGAATCTTAGTGCAGTTTACATGATGTATCACTACAGTTTTGCTAACGTGTAGTTGCGGTTAATTGGTTTTTAATGCAAAATTATTATACTGTACAATCTATTACATAATGCTTATTTGCCCCCTACGTCTTAAATTTCCGGATGAGCATCTGATTGATTATTTGGATGAAATGTAAGAGCCCACTGTTAATGAAAGTCTGCATACTTATGCAAATTAACACGATCGACTAATTGTTCTTAACACTATTGGTTTTCTTACAAGTATGCCAATTGAAAAGATTCCACGTACAACTATTGAGTTGCATGTATTATTTCGAGATAAGAACAAGTGATGAATAGAAGTCAACCCTTAATTTTAGGTCAATATATGGGGAATGTCAAATATTCGAGAATAGATAGATATGGAGATTGGATGCTTATATATGCCTTTATTCTTCTTTGTATATATACTTGTATCAAAATATATTATCAATAAAAGATAAAAGATTGTTTGACTTGTCCCCTTTCTTAAAGGCCAAGCTTCTTTTTTTTCTTCTATAATAAGGTAATATTTATTTTTATTTTTTTTAATAAAGGAACAACTTTAGTTACTAGTATAGTATCTAAAAATGGCTAAATTAAAGTGGAGAGGTGTTTTATTGGTACTTTGGAGAAAGTGTAATGTCTGAATTAAAATCCATGTTCAATCTTCTGTCGTTAAATTTAACGTATGATGTTCTATGAGACATCGGATCTAAATGATATTTTATTTTTCTTAATTAACAATGTTATTACTCCCAAAACGCAAAAGCATACAAGCTCACACACAAAACCTTAACAAACATAAAAATGACCCAAGCCCTTTTCTGCAAGACTATATAAAACGTGGACTACTGTCCTTAAATAAATGTAATAAAATAAAAAGGAAATTAGAATAAGACAAAACACCCACACACCCACACACTAGAAATAGCATTAAACCTAGCAGACGCTGGATCCGAATGAATTACCACTAATTAAAGCCAACCTTTTTAAGTTTTGTTAGTGATTATTAGGAAGAAAAAAAAGTGTCGCACGCTATATTGACGGCTAGCAAATTCATGTTAATCACACTTGTACCCATTTTGTCCATACTTTCGATATTAGAGGAGAAGGAGTGTTACGTTGTTAAATTCAATGTTAGATTTGAACTTCAAACAATTGTGAAAAGTGATTCAGTGTTAAAAATGGGGTAAAGAGAGGCTTACATAATGTTTATAAACTAATGAAATCAAAGGAAATTTTTATTTATTTATTTATTTATTTTTAATCAGTATTTTTAACTTGACACTTATCTTTAACGTTGAACTTTAACATCGAAATGGAGTGATGTCCCAGTGTTAAAGGTGAACAAAGCCTAACTTTTTCCTGCGAACTCCCCATGCTTATATGTATTCATAATTTTCATACACGTACACCTAGACATCCTGATTTTTAAATAAACAATATCATTACTTTTGGTACAAAATGTTAATATGACTCCTGATCCAATACTCTTCTTTCACTAACAATCTATGTATCTTTAATGTTTTTGTCTTAAATGATTAATTTATGCTAATCATGATTGTTTGTCTATTGATGTTGTGGATTGGTATTCTTTAGAGCTCGTATCTTATCCGCATAGTGCTAGCAAGATCTATTTTTGCAACTAAATGTCAAAAGACCTAAGATATGTATACCCCACCAAATTGAATCATTTATTCTAATACGTTGCATTTCTCTTTCTAACAATAAGATCTTTTTGGCTTATAAAAAGGGCTTCTTGTCCAGTAAGGTTTTTCATGGTTTTAAGACCATAGGATGAGAAGAAACTAAACTAAGAAAGGTTTACAAGGCATTGGTTACTTGCTCTCCCTCAAAGGCTTCTAATTTTGGCCACGCAATGCTCTTGGTCACAAGGGTATGTTTTGGAGCCATATTAGAAGCTTTTTGATGGAGAATAAAAAGTCAATGTCTTGATTGTGATAAGAAGAAAACAAGAAATGTTTACAAGGCATTGATTGCTTACTCTCCCTCAAAGGCTTCTAATTTTGGCCATACAATGTCTTTAGTCACATGGGTACGCTTTGGAGTCATGTTAGAAGCCTTTTGATGGAGAATAAAAAGTCAATGTTTTGATTGTGTCCAATGAGATCTTCATGACCAATTTGACAAGAAGAAAATAAGAAATATAAGGCATTGATTGTTTACTCTCCCTCAAGGGCTTCTCACTTTGACCATACAATGCCTTTAGTCTTTAAAAGGGTATGTTTTGGCTCATGTTAGAAGCCTTTTGATGGAGGATAGAAAATCAAATGTCTTGATTGTGTCCAATAGGGTTATATCATGTTTCATGACGAATGATATAAGAAGAAATTAAGAGAGGTTTCCAATGCAGTGATCGCTTACTCTCCCTCAAGGCTTCTAAATTTGGCCATGGATTGTCCTTAGGGAGTTTTAACAATATTGAATAAATTATTGACTCTACTCAAAGTGTTTCTTTCTTGACCTTCTAAGCTAGAACTTTGAGGAAACTTCAATAAGAGCAATATTTTTCACTTTTTGTTATTTCTATCATTTTATGATAGTTATACAAAAATGTCATGCACTTTTTTTGTCCTTCAATACTTAAAACATAAAACTATCACAACATTCCTCATGAATCTTTTTTTAATCTATTTGCTTTAATTGGAAAGTGTACAAGCTTCCCATTATAATTGCAATATGCAACTATCCTAGAGAGGAAGCAATTAAACTGATATTTGAATAAATAATTTGTTACATATTTTCAAATAAATATTTATAAATCATGTGATGTTATTGACACTAGTAATAATAAGACGTACGAATATCACATATTCGTAAAATAGTTGCTTTTTAAAAGGCTATTTCTTATATCACACTATCTTTATCGAGAGGAATAAAAATCAACGACCATCTTTTGTTTTGATAAATAGATATTCAAATATTTTATAACAATCAAATTCAAAGATTGCATTAAATTTAAAAATGGATACTATTATACAAGGGAAAAACGTTACCAATAAAATAGGAAAGAGAATGTTTTTTGTGCTCAATGTTATTAGATTTTAATGTCTCAAAATGTATCTAACTTTATTAAAAAAATTATTATATTTATGAACTTTTAAAACGATACCTAATTTTTAATTATTGTAAATTGTATGTATTTTGTCTGGTTTGTCACCCATATAAAGTACTCACGTGGCATCCATACAAAGTAGTATGTCAAAAAATTACATACAGTTAACAATAATCAAAAATTAAATATACACAATAGAGATTTTAAAAGTTCATACGCACAATATTTTTTTTTGACAAAGTTCAACACATTTTCAAACACTTAGCCCATATTATTACATTTAGCTCGCTATCTTAATCTATACTCCCTTATAAAGTATTTTCATGCTTTGACTTAAAAAAATAATTGAAAGTACCTAAATTACCCTATACCCCTTTGTCCGATAAACTTTGGTAACAACTTATCTATACAATGTCTAACAAATATTCAAACATTTTATATCTCCATTTAAATCTTAATTTTATTATTATTAATTTTTTGCAAAAATAGACACAACAATTTATACTTTTATCAAATTTCAAAACCACTTCATTCATAAATTTAGTATGCTCATGTTGAAATATTATCTATAAAATAATGAAAAAAATAATTATATTACTATTAAGGATAACATGTTGTTTAACGAACATATAATTTTACAAAAATAACATATATAATCTGGTGGTCTTTCCTACATTGCGCGGACAAAATGCTATATTAGTAACCCCATATATGTTTATATATAAATGCGACCAAAGTTAGTACTTTCTTAAACCTAAACAATTACACTCAATTTTTTTCTTAGAAAGACCAACTTCGTTCGAAATACAATCGTGCGAACGCTGATAATTACGGTTCTTGTTACGCAACTAATTTTGGCGGTAAACAGCCTTACGGTAGATGTGAATGACAATTCAGACACTTCTCTCTCGGCAAGCTGTTGTGGCATTGATTCCATTCATGGGCATCAAAGATGTCCGGATAATGAATCCCAATCCAGACATGGTAAAGGCTTTTTACGAACACCAATGTATCTGTTTCGTTGAATATGCCAAACCACTTGATCGAATCGTTTGCTCATAAGCATTCCAGGGCTTCTTTTTTATGGCTATTTGATCATGTCCTATCTTTCTACCAGAAGCAAATATTACATCAATCTCCATTGGTACTGATGTCAATTGTGATTTCAAAATTCTTCTACAAGCCTTCGAGTTTATAGAACAGTTTCTTGCTGTCGTTTCTACCAAAGTCTCATACTTAAACTACAAAAAACACCCTTTTTCATGGATGTTAACCCTTACCAGCTAAATCAGTTGGGATATTACCCACTTCCATTTTCGCTTTTTCTAGAAAAACCAAAGTGAATATAGAGTTGACTCCATTACAGGTCAAACTTACCACTATATGTTTGACACTATGGTTGATGGTGCTTTGTCAGCTTTGGGTGTGTATGATCTCTCGGTAGTAGTAACGGAAACCGGGTGGTTGCTAACAAAACTGTTGGTAGATTCTCTGTAACACTTGAAATTTTTTTAGCTATTTCTTTTACATTATTAATATTTTCAACATTGGAGTTAATAAATAACGAAGGGGTTACATGTGTCAACAAAAGAAAGCAAGAGGGTTTAGAGTGTAAATATGTTTATGATCAGAGTTTGAAAATGAGGACGTGTCGGAGAGGTTACGAGTTAAACGGGATTCGATGGTTATCATCACCCAATTAATGGCAAGTCATCCTGCACACAAAATATATAAACTATACTATGCTAATTCACTCTAGAAGACCTAGTCTGACTACATATCAACTAATAGCCTGCATTCACCCACATATGAAACCTTAGAAAAACAGAGAACCCAAACAGCGGTAGCACGTGGAGGGAACAAAGTGAGTATTCGCTCAAATTTCGGTGACGTTGGTTACCGATTAAATTTCGGTATCGTAAAAAGTTATAATTAGTTCCTTGGTTTAGATTAATTACCTTTTTGGTATCCATAAGGGAACAGAGATTGATTCGTTGAGTAAGGTGTTTCGTATCATATGAATGATTTTCTCCGTAAGTTAACGATCGATCTATTATGAGTCTTTAACCTTTCCAATAACTAATTACTATGTAGAGGTAGAGGTAAAAATACGTTTTAAATTGTATTGAGAAACTTTAATAGCCAAACATAAATTCTTGGGTCAAGATTAATGCATGCATGGTTTAATTGAAAAGGATGACTTTAAAAGAAAATTTAATATTTTATTTCATGAAATGAACCTGTAGATGTATGCATGTATGTCTAGTTATATATGTTAGTGGTTTATTAAATAATTCGCCTGAAGGTAAACGTAGATGATGGCTACTGATCAGTTTAATAATAATAATAATAATAATAATAATATAAAGGGCCATGAACTCATGGTAAAGGTGATAGTTAATGTCAGATTGTTTTAATGAAAGATTAAGATGCCATGTTTATACCAATTAGTACTTTTGTATTTTTTAGTGGAGATCTGGCCGAAGCAGAAACTTAAAGATTATTTGTAAATAAATGTTAAACGACGGTTTTATGAAGATATATAAAATTTTAAATCCTTATTAAGCATTTATCTTTTTTTGTTTAAAACTTAAAAAGAGGATATGCGAAATCTCTAATTTATTTTTTTACACAATTGGAAACAATCCCTCTATTTAATACAAAATCACTATATACAAATAAATTTAACTACCTAACACTATATAAACAAACTTGTTGCACCAATTTAAACACACTATTATTAAACCAATCTCTTCATGTGTGTTTGAATTTTGCTATTTGAAATATAGTTTTATTTTCTACTACTTTTTTATGTTCGTTTTTACATCACCATATGAATATAGTATTTTCTATGATTTTTTGTTTAACTGTTGTTCATCATATTACTTCATATTATTAGTGTTTGTTTGATCTAAAACATATATTCGAATCAATTTCACCGCCGAATATATAGTTGAATAATATGAATTGATACAAGATACTCAACCAATCAGCTAGAAATCATACATAAAAGTTGGTAATTGGTCTTGTATAAGAGTTAGTATACTTAATTAAATTTGTAAGAGATCGTTGTTAGCAAGATCCACTAAAAATAAAAATTTTGCAAAAAATTGTAAGATGAGTTTCACGTAACTTTTAAATTGGATAGTACTTAATTTATAAATTGTTTATGCCATAAAATTATTTATTGGTTATAAATAGATATTGTGAATACGTGATATGAAAATGTTACTATAAGCTTATTGATTATTCACTCTTTCGGTAATAATGGAACCGCATAAAAAGAAAGTGGCTAAAAGGAGGAAAAATTGTGAGATGTGTAAAATTACAGTTTGTCATCAAATTATGAAAAAAAAGGAAAAAGTGGAAATTGAAATTGGAAAGAGATTGTTAGATTAAATCTTTGATTGCTTATATGACAAAATGGTATTGAAACTTGTTGCTTAAATGTTTATATTAAAAATCTTTATAAAGTGTTGAATATAATTGTGCGACGAAAATCGAAGAAAGGTTATAAAGTATAGATGGTTCTGTTGAATTTAGATAGATGATAAAATAGCACTATAACAAAATGGGTTGTTTCATTCTCGAGGGTTAAAAGAAGTTTACATTCGTCAATCGTTCGACACCTCTCAGCCAAATCGATCCAACGGTTAGGTGAAAATTGATTTCACCAAAAATGTGAACCTGATATCTGATATCTGCTTGTATTCAGTTTTTATTATGAGCTTTCAGTATTTTAGTATTATGATAAATGATTTTACACAGTGCTTGTTATCGACGTTTTTTGGCAAGTACTACAATTTCACGGATACAAATTGGACGAGCTTTGCCTACTTGTTCAGTAAGCTGCTAAACCCTATGTCCCTTTACTTGAACCAACTTGGAGTACTTTGGGTTAAATTTATGAGACTAAAACTGTTACATAATCAATAGCAGAGCGACTAAACTTGTTACTTATGACATTTAGGGACTAGCCCAGTTATTTATGTGCCCATTCTCTTTTAGTCACGTTAATTTACGCTTATAGTGTACACGTGTTTAACATGATAAAGTTTAGAGAAGACTTACGATCGTTCAGTAACTACATGCCTCCGTTGCGGTCCAGAATTTGCAAGTTTCAACGCTAATGATATATAGAGGTATTATAATAGTAATAATACAAAAAGAGATGTATTCTAAGTACTATTACTCGCTTAATTGTGAGAGTATGTTTTCAATTGTTGGCCTAGCTTCACGTGACCTATTTGTACATTCTAATGCCATGTCCCAAACCTTCAAAACTTTCCATCTATCTTTCCCTTTCAAAGGGAACTCAAAAAACTCATTTTCTTCAACTTTAGTCTCTTTTTTACTTTCATAATTCCATTCTATAGACTCCAATGCCTTTGCTCCTCCTAAAATGTCCAATATAATTAGGCCAAAACTGTATATGTCCTTCTTTTGCGACAACGGTTCACGTGGGGGTAGAGGTGATGTTAACTTAGGTTGATCGGCGTCAAAAACTTCTGTTGCAAGTTGGGTGAAGCCGTAATTTGAAACATAAGCATTAAAATCAACGTCGATCATGATGTTGGAGGTTTTAAGGTTTCCATGAACATTCATGATCATGTTTTTTTCTCGTGGTGGCGATAGCAAATGAATGAAGTAAATGGCTCTTGCTATGTGCACTATTATCTTTAGCCTTTTCTTCCATGTAAGTGGAGTTTGGCCATGTTCTCTTGCACCTAAAACATTCGAGCCCATTAGAAAAGACAATCAATCAATTCATAACAATATAAAAGGATAATGAGATAAATCTCTTTTAGACCCAAAACAAGACTGTCCTCAACGGTATGTAAGCGGTGCCATCGCACAAGGCCTCTGAAATTTAGAAGCCTCAAAGTTTCTTACATAGTGCGTATATTTATATGTCCCAAAATAAATAATTTTTTAAACCAAAAAGGAAAAACATACCGATAAGTAGATCATACAAGCTACCCATTGGATAGTAATCACAAACAACAAACTTGAACCTCTTGGAATAAAGATAGGCCTTGATCGGAACAAGATAATCACAACGTTGTCCGATTGCTGCCAATCGAGCTACACGTCGTCCAAACCCTGTCCTCCTTAACCCAACCATTCTAAACCTTTTCAAGACGTTACATGTACTATCCGCAAAAACCACTTTCTCGGACACGCCTAACATGCTCTCTCCCACAACTCCTACGGACGCCCACATTACATCTTTCAATCTCCAACGGAAACCATCATCTTCCTCCATGACACCTCCATCACACCGCACAAGTGGCTCATTCTCCATGCATCCGATGAAGATCTCATCGTATTCACATAATGATGATCGATAACTTTCTTCGTTATACCTAATAAGAATAATAAATAATAATCATGTGTTAAAAATTAGTTAAAAGAATTTTAATTGAGAAGGGAGTTTAAGAAACCTGATGCTTCTTTTGGACTTGGTGTTTAAAGCTCTTGACAACATGATGGCCTTGTTTGAAAGACACTATGATGTGGGTGGTGATCACTTTTATACTAAGATTGTAAAGTTTTAATTGGTTTAATTTAATAAATTATAGGTTCTAGATATAATCGAAATTTCTGATTTTGATGTCCATTGAAACTGTTGTATATTCACAAATGTCCAGAGTTAGGAATCGCAATTGAATCTAATAATTAATGATATTTTTATTTTTGTAGTTTTGTAGATTGTTTTCTACAGTTTCATATATTTAATGACTATCTTGTTACTAAAAATAATGAAAACAAATGTAAAACATCTCGTAATTGCACCAATTGCACCTATCGAATATAAATTGACAGCTACCTACGGCTAAATGTCACTTTCGACCACACGTTTGTTTGTCACGGTGTATTTTTTTATTTTTTTTTCTAAAACTATACTAGAAGGTTCAAGTACGATGCGTTCTTACAATAGTAATGATAAAAATAAATTATTTTATTTTTTATTTTAATATTAACTATTTGTTAAAAAAAAAAATTATATCAGAATTTTTTTAGAATAATATACTCAGTTCTATTAAAAATATGTGACACATACTATAATATTTTTAGTGTGTATCACAGTTAAAAGTAATAAAAGTTGTGACAAACAAATTTTAGTTGTATATTATATATACTTTTGAAAAAAAATCAATCTCATATTTATAAAATAAAATTAAAATAATTTTGATATTATTTTTTTGCATAAGGTTATAGATATGTTGAAATTTCTTATCACCATAAGAAACTAAACCAAAATAACCCCTCTTAATGAAATTTATAAATAATTATTTACTTCGACACTATTAAAATGTATGTAAAGAAAAAATAATAATAACAAGGAACTTCACTGTTATCAAAAGTGAGTCCATTAACTGGTTAATATGACCTTGTGATGAAGATTTGGAGACTGATATTTACGTACACTTTTCACAACACGTAAACTACGTGAACAAAATTCCTTTGTAACATATGGTTCCATTCCATGTGATCAGTCTACCAAACTACATAAGTGTACAAACGGGTTTATGTGTGAAAAAGCCCAAAACCTGATCTTAGTTCCAGCTGAGCGCAAAAGCCCAGCCTGATCCAATATAAAGTTGTTTGAAGTTTGAACTGTGTCCGTCTCAGGCCCAATTCTTTTCTTTTTAACGCCAACGAGACGCTAAAAGAAATATATAACGAGAAACTGTATCACCTAACAAAAAGACTCCAATCACCATCCTAAAATGTACCCCGTCCGACACCTTAAATAAACTAAACTTACGGATAACACGGTTAACCTATATGAACCTGAAAAACCCTAATATTCAAAAGTCAAAACCACCAAAAAACCACAGAAACGTAGAAGTCATATATGATCGGGAGATATTATAGAAACAACCTAACCCATATATGTAAGGAATGGATATACAAAAATTTTATCATTAATCGGTTGACGATTTGAATTTGATTTCTTGAACGTAGGATATGACAATCGAATCCACGTGGCACTATATTTTTTTGAGAGATTACGATGGGGACACATAGATAAAATCTTATTTATCCAAAGAAGAAATATGTCACATAAAATAGCAGTGTGTCCGTACATAGCTGCGGGAACAAATAGTTAATTTGACATTTACAGATTTTTTTACATTATATTGTTAAAAGTTTAATTTAAGGATATGTAAAATTTAAAACTTAAGGGTTGCAATTTATAAATTATTGGTTCATTTGGAAAGTAATTGATGATTTTTAAGGGTAATTTGGACATTAACAATTGTTAAGTCTAATTTGAAGAAAAAAGATGGAGATAGTTTATATATAGTTAAAGAAAAAAAGATAGAGATAATTTATATATAGTTAAAATAAGATATATTTTGTTCTTTTTTAGTTATATAGATAAAGAAGATAAATCTACGTAAGAATGTAGAATATTAATTAAATATTAGAGTTTAAATGAATAAAAAGAATAAATAAAAATTAACTAATTTATCCCGACGCAAGACGCGGTATATATTAAACTTAATAAGATTCTATACCCAACGCCAATAGTAGAAGATTTATATGGATTCATTGAAAAAAAAAGGTTTTCAAAAATAATTGTTAACAAGTTTCAAATTAACGTTTAGAAAGTAAACAATTTATCTTGTAACACTTCATACATGATGTTTATTTTCTATAATTCGTTATCTGATTCTGCTATATATCTCAATCTACTTGTTACTTCTTAGTTGTATGACTCATTTCTTCATAACACATTATGAATACTATTACTTAGCTTTATTGTAGTAGTATGTTTTCAATTGAAGGCCTAGCTTCACGAGACCTATTTGTATACACTCAAGCCACGTCCCAAACCTTCAAAAAACTTACTTCCTTCGACTTTAACCTCCTTTTTACTTTCAAAATTCCATTTTATTGACTACAATGCATTTGCTCATCCTAAAATGTCCAACACAATTAGGCCAAAATTGTATATGTCCTTTTGTGACGATGGTTCACGTGGTGGTGGAGGTGATATTGACTTAGGTTGATCTGCGTCAAAAACTTCTATTGCAAGTTGAGTGAAGCTGTAATTTGAAATATAGGAATTAAAATCAACGTCGATCATGATGTTGAAGGTTTTAAGGTTTACATGAACATTTTATTTGGTTGTGAAGATAAATTAACAGAATTGAAGAGTTGTCGAAGAAGAAAAACTCACAAAGTGAGTTTGAATTTCACAGCTTGATTTTTAGATCCGATATGAATAGGGGAAAAATTCAATGCGTGATTCTGAAACTCACGGCGTGAGTTTTAGGTCGCCCATGAAAGTTGTTTTTTCTTGTTATGCAAGTTGTCTTTCTCTATTTAAACGTACTATATCATTGTAAACCATAACACTTACGAAAATAATAAGACTTTTCTTTAGTTTGGACGCGGGTTAAACCAATCGAATAGATTGGATATAACCACGTTAATTCTGTGTGTTCGTTTCATTCTCGTATGATCTTAATTGTGTGTTTGTTTTATTTGATTCGTTTATTGTTCGTGGGTTATAGCTTTGTCATTATTCTTTGTTATTTGGGCTCATAATTACTAATGATCATGTTTCTTTCTTTTTTCTTCGATGTATGTGCAGTGTGACCATGTTCAGTTGCCCCTAAACCATCCAAGCCCAATACAAAAAGGTGATCAATTTATATGACAAACAACAATACAGGAGGATAATAAGAAGGATCTTAATCTTAATAAATGCTACAAAAGAAAATAATGTAATAATTAAAATTGGTTGACATTGCTTAACAAAAACCTTAATTTAAGGTTGTGATGAAAAAATAACATACCAAGAAGTAGATCATACAAGCTACCCATTGGATTGTAATCACAAACCACAAACTTGAACCACCTGGAATAAATATAGGCCTTGATTGGAAAATGAAAATAACAACGTTGTCCGATTGCTGCCAATTGCGCTACACATCGTCCAAACCTTCTCCTACTCAGACCAACCATTCTAAACCTTTTCAACACATGTACTATCTGAAAACACCACTTTCTCGATCACACCTAACATGCTCTCTCCCACAACTCCTACAGACACCCACATCACATCTTTCAGTTCCCAACGAAAACCGTCATGTTCCTCCGTGACACCACCATCACACGGCACAAGTGGCTCTGTTTCCATGCATTTGATGAAAACCTCGTCTTATTCACTTAGTGATGATGTACAACTTTCTCCATTATACCTAATAAGAAGAATGATTTGTAATCTGTGTTAAATTAGTTAATGAAAGAACGTAAATTGAAAAGGAAATTTAAAAAACACTAAATTTTCTTTTGGACGTGGTGTTTAAAGTTCTTGACAACATGATGGCCTTGTTTGAAAGAAACTATGATGTGGGTGGTGATCACTTTTATATTAAGATTACGTTCTAGTTATAGTCGAAGGTTGTAAATTGTTGTCTATTAGTACATATTTAAGATGTCCAGAGTTAAGAATATGCAATTGAATATTTCTATTTCTATAGTTTTGTTTGTCGCAATGTATTTAGTTTTTACTGTTTCTATTTTTTGAAAAAACTGTAATATTATAATGTGTAAATTATTTTTTTCAATAAAATTGAAAAGAATTTTCCTAATTTTTTTTTTTTCTAAAAAAATTCCTTTCGCACGGGAGAAGTAATATGTACCCCGAGGGGAGTTTAAATGAAAATGACTTTTTTATGAGAATGAGAGAACCTATTAAAGAGTTCTATTTGGCAAAACCTTACTTTTCCTCACGTTTTTTAAAATTAAATATCTCAAAAATAAAAAATTCCATTTTCTAGTGAGTTTTGAAAACTGGTAACACATGTGTTACTAGCGACTATCACATATGTTACTAGCATTATCATATATGTTACCACTTTTTAAAACGGTAACACATGTGTTACCAACGACTATTACATGTGTTAATAGCGACTATCATATGTGTTATCAGTTTTTAAAATCCAAAAAAGTAAAATAAAAAATAAAATAAAAGTTAATCGTAAGTATACCATGTGAGATGTCTAATTGAAGACAATAAAACGCTGATTTTTATGATGCAATCTTTATAATTTTTTGCTTAACCGTTTTTAAGATATTCAATTTCTAAAAATATAAGGGTTTTGTTATGTTGACAAAAATAAATGATTGAGATTAAATTCTCCATTTTTACAAAAGAAATTTATTTTCGTTTGAACTTTTTTCTACGTGTTATTAACAACATTATTGTTGGGTGTAAAAGGAACAATATTTTAATATGTACATATATATACTACTTAATAAAGCATTTGACACATTAGCATGTCTTACCAAAAAAGTAGTAGTAAAAGACTATGTTACCCTTCTAATCATATTTATTAGTTTTTTAATAACTAAAGTTAATGCAATTAAATACCCTTCTAACTAACTTTATTAGTTTTTTAATAATTAAATTTAATGCAATTAAATACCATTCTAACTATCTTTATTAGTTTTTTAATTATTAAAATTAATGCAATTGTAGCTATTGATATAATTATTGATGAAAATGAATATTATATACAAATGGTAGCAATCTTCTATATTAATATATAAAGTGTTTGACATATTCATAAAAAATCTTACAAAAGAGATACTCGAAATTTTTTATTTATACTATTAGTGCTTTGAAAATTAGCGAGTTAACAAGTTGATTTCAATTTGAAAATTTTCTTTCAAAATATATGTTTTTTAAACCCGAACTTTGACCCAATCATTTATTTAATTTTCTCATTTAGTATCTATATTAAATATTTGTAACCTAATTTTAAAACTTTCAATTCTTAAAATTAGGGGACACCATTTGAGTCGGATCAATAAACAAGTTTTAGTGGTGGTTCAAAAGTTAATTCTCAATTATTGATAAATGAGTTGACATGACGAAATAATCAATCTGAACACGACCCACGTAACCCATTTATGTAAACAAGTTGACGGGTTTGGTTTAATTTCAAGTTAGTCGGCTTATTTCGGGTCAAGTGGTTAAATTTTTCATTTGAACCTTGATCCGTTCATAACTTGAAATTAAAAGCATTGCAGGACTTCAACTTAAAATTTGATGGGTAAAAAATCATAACCTTAACCGTACCCAGTTTTAAGGATGGTAATTCGGGTTGGGTCGAGTCGATGGTGTACTTTGGCGGGATGGTGGGTTAGAAATGGTCAACCCAAACCCAACATAATTTTTAAATCGGGTTGAGAATTTCAACCCAACTCAAAACCCATTAACCTGGACTCGACCCAGGTAACTCAAGTTTTATTCTACTAAAAAAGTTTTCGTGTCATTTTCGGGTTAATAGGTCAGTTCGGTCAAATGGGTCACGTCAGTCAATATTTTCAAACATAATACGTAATAATTAATAAGCATAAAAATGCTTTTTAAATTATAAAAATAACCATAAAAAATTTAATTAAAGAAGTTTAAAATGTTTTATTTACTAAATTAAAAATAACAATTTTAAAATTAAATTACTTTTTTTTTTCAGGTCAATGACCCGATGACCCAACAGGTAACCCAAACCCGACCTGAAAAAAATATCAAGTTGTCGAGTTTTGGGTTGGCGGCTCAAAAACTTCTATCCAAACATGCTAATTGTCGAGTCGGTCTCGGGTCGTGTCGAAAAGTGCCAGCCATACCAAATTTCTTTCCGTGTAATTTAGGATCAAGTTTCGGATCGTATTGAGAATTGTGACTCCTAATTATATAGATTTGAAACATGATGTACCACTATTTTCACATTTTTCCTTAAAATACGACATGTTATTGACCGAACAAATTAAAGCATATAAAGCTTTTAAAGACCACTGCATTGCGCGGGTAAAACGCTAGTTTATATTTAAGAGCACCCATGTTTAGCTTGGTATTAAGAGCATATAAGAGTTTCTTGTATTTATATGTATTTTATTTACTTATCTTGCTTATTTGAATCTACTTGTTAAGTTATAGTCTAGTCTTGTAATATGACTCATTTCTTCAAAATTGATACATGCCACACTATTTTTAAAAGTCATAAAACTAATATGGAAAATAGTTAATTCATCAAAAGTACAACGTACTGTTACAAAATATTTCATGTATACAAGCTACCCATTTTATTGTCTGGGTATGCAACAAATCGGAAGAAACTGTTTTCATAGTCCGTTTGTCCCGGTAACCGGATACCACGTTGCATACATCGGTACAAAATGTTCTAGTTTGTTGCATACCCAAACAATAAAATGGGTAGCTTTTGTCCACGTCACTTTTAAAAAAAATGAAAAATGTTTACAAATACATTCTTACCTGTTGTCCCGGTAACCGATTACCATGTTGCATAAATCGATATATAATTGTCCAATTTATTGTATAATTAAACAATAAAAAAATAACTTATACATAAAACATTTAATATCATTACATTACACTTTTAATTTTATTAAATTAATCAAAAGAAAAACGTTAATAATATAAACAACCTAAAATCCCCCTTATTTTTCCATTTCTTTAATTCCAACGGCACTCAGATTCTCTCTACGCCAGAATCCAATCCCCCTTCACGTGGAGAGCACACCGATATCCCCGCTGCCCGTTACAACCACATTTCCTGACCCCTTCTATAAACCTGCCCCCAAATTTCCAAATTCAACACCAAACAAGTTACAACTCCCTCCATCAAAATGGAGAAAACTTTCGCCATTTTCACCTTACTTTTCGCACTAACAACCGCTCGTATCACCTTTGATCATCCATCATCAAACAATTTACCAGTCGTACATAATAACAATTTAATCAAATCGCAATCGGAAGCCGTAACCGAAGATTCAAATAAAATCGTTCTACCGAGCGAAAACGAGGCTACAAAATCAAAACCTAATACGAACAATATCGTGACTGAAACCGAAAAGTCGCAACAGTTTAAAGTTCCGCGATCAGATTTCGCTAGGTTTCACGCAATTAACCGTCATTTCTTCAATGAACCACGGACACATGTTCGGACACCTTCCCGGTCCGTTCACCGACGTCCGTACCGCCATTTTTTAAATCCCTTCGTTTTTCCTGGTGATAATTTAATTAATGATCGTCGTCCGGCGAAACGGATGAAGTATAAGCATGATAACGGACACCTTCAGCGACGTCATCGCTACCACCACCACATCCATCACGGTAATGATAACAATAACAATGAGGCTTCAGTAATGAAGCATAAGTTCGATCGCAAGAAAGTGAAAAGTTTAGTGCATCAACACGAACAAAATAAACTAGAACGTGAAGTAGGATTCATGAAGAGTATTCGCAAGTTTTCGAAACATACATTTGAATGATGGCTATTCATTCTATCGATTTATTGATCGCGTAACGTAATTTATTGATATAAACTGTTTTTGCTAAGCAGTTTTGAATTAATTGATATGTAGGTTAACTTGTTTTTATGTATCATTGAAATTAAAATGCATCCGTGTGAGATGTAGTAGTGTAATTATCTAATTGATGTATATTTAATCAATTGTTTATGGATTGATTATTGAATGGATTATCATAGTATCAACTCCAGCTATATTTTTTCAGTTCCCAAAATCAAATCACAAGTTGACGTTTTTCTTAGATCCAATGCAAATATACTCAACACACATTTTACTTTAAAAACATTTTATCATAACTATTAGTTAACTAGATTTAGTGCTAGTATTATTATTTAAATTAGAAGGTACTCTAAGAAACATGCCTAAAAAGATTATAATCACTCATTGCACTTTATGCTTTATTTTGTGCTTTATTCCCGTTTAGTTGCTAGGTTGTAGTTATGGATCAAAGTGAGTGGGGGAGATGTGATATTGTTTTTCTTTGATAGGCTTGATTATAGTTTTAAGCTACTTTATTAACCCGTAAATGTTTAATTTATAATTATATAAAGCTTTTCTTTTATAAACAATTATACATTTAGGGTATGGTTGATGAAGTAGTTGTAGTTATAGGTTGTAGCTTTAGGTTTGAAGCTTTTCGCGAAAAGCTTCTAGAAGTAACTTTGAGAATTTAAATTTTTCGTTGGACTATAAAACTACAACTTGTATATGACTAAAAAGACTTTTATTTTCACAGAAGCTTTTCTTTCAAAAATTAAAAGTTAAAGCTCTGAAAAGCTCGTAAAAGCTTCATGCCAAATAGACTCTTATATATAATCGTAGATAAACTTTTCACTGGCTTACAAATTCTTGATAATAAGATTTATATCTATAGAGAATAATCATGTAGGTCCATTTTGCCTTCTATTCTGGTGAGTGTTTTGTTTTATATTTTCCGTAATTACCGTTGGTCTTTGGTTGTTGATATCAAGTTAGCTTTAGTAAAGGAGAAGCATGTTTGGTGTTATAATTGAACCTATATTTGAAAAACTAGAAACAAGGAAAAGCCAAACACAAAAAAGAAGATAACATAAGCTTTAGGTTGGTTGGTCCAAATTATGCCATTCCCACCTCTTTCTCATTTTGAAATATTTCCCTCTTTTGCATTTCTATTTCTATGTTTGTTCTTTTTTTATATTATTGCTACAAATAGTGACATAAATGGTATCGATATGAAACTTAGGTATGTATGTCTTAACATTGAAAATAATAAGGGTTGTGGAATTGCACTCGTTGCGAGTATACATTGCTACCATCTATTGACATAATAAGTTTTATACATTTATCATGAAAGAAGTAAAGTTGAAGTCTTATATAATAAGAAAATGATAATGATAATTTAAAACGGTACTTTAAGAATTTTTTATGCATTAACTTACGGGTATTTATATCGATGGTGATTTGATAGTTAACATATCATCGTTAGTACATGAATATTTTTAAGACAATTATAAGGGTGTATCTAACCAAATCTTATTTAATATCAAGAGTAATATGAATATGAATATGAATAAAAGTTTTGATAAACGAAGTTTAGTATCTAAATAGTTAACTAACTTTATTTGCAATATGTCTAACTAATACTTAAAGATCATAGAATATTATGTAATCAGGGGTGGTGATTATTTTAGAAAAACTCTAAATGATTGGTTAAAATACAAAGCGAGTTACTTGAAATTTAATAGAAACCTACAAATAAAACAATTACTGTGAAGACTCATGGATATCAAGAAATATGGTCAAATATGTACGACTTGACTTTGAAAATGAAAACCATCCGGAGCAAAACTTGCGCTGTATATTGTATCGGACTTCATATGGCCAAGTTATATTGAGATATAATTTTGGATCGGACGCTTGTCATATTATATACCATATTGGATCCAGTGAACCAATAAGAAAAGAGTTGCATATTAGTTACGTTGGACCTGAAGACATAAATAGAAAGATCTAATGCTGAACAGTAATTGTGCGATCATCGATGTGTGTATATATTAATATTAATTTTAAACTTTTAGTAATAAAGTAACTTGTAAATAATTGTGTTTAGTTTAGTACAATAAATAGTTGAGTAAGGCGATATAGGTATTTACAATTTACAATTATTTTTTAAAATTACAGTGAATCCAATTCTTTCTGACGATGAATTGAAGTGTGACTAAAGCTACCAAATAAATTGCATTCAGTTATCAATGTTCGTTAGGGATTCTTAGGTAAGTTGATAGATAGATAGATAATATAATGAAGTTTGAATTAATCTAGACAAAAAGTGATGTCATGCATGTACCATACTCACCAAATTGTCAAACCACGTATAGGTGACTCAATTGATTGGCTTGCTGCAGACAACGTATATAAAAAAAAACACCATCTATCTATATATAATACGACTTATTTTCTCATCATCTTTATTTATTTTTACACACAAATTATATCAAACAATTACTACTATTTTTTACACACAATTCATACTTTTCTAATTAATGTAATTTTTGTTATTTTTGTTATTATTAAGTAACATACTTTTTTAAATTTTTTTTAATTTTTTTTATTAATATAACATACTTTTTTTATTATTCTTATTATTTTTTAAAAAATATTAATTTATTTGTATTAATAATTAAGAAATGACGTGACGTTGAAGTGGAGCTGAAAAGTTCAGTTCTTGTGCTGATGTGACGTCCAGTTCTCCAGTTATGAACTGCATCATAGTGAGTGGTCTAAGGAGTATTCATACTATCTACTAAAGCGTAATAAAACCAATGTCATGAAGTTGATGTATCTCTTTCTTAAATAAATTTTCCTGCTGACGTGTCATAATATGTTGCACTCGCTAGTGTCATAATATGACGTGTCATTAATCCAATATTTTAATGTATTAAAAACTTTAGTTACTTTTGATGAAAAATTTAATTTTAATATTTGTGAGTTTCTATACATGCAAAAGTCTACCGTAACTATGTTCTATTGATGGCTGATTTTTAATTGTGGGCATCTCTTTTCACGCGTCTTGCACCTCAACATTTATATATATATAGTATGAATCAAATAAGAACACTTAAAATTAAGAACGGTAAGGATACTTCAAATTTGCACTTGTACTCGACAAAATCATTAAATTCACATATGTACATCTCAAAATATGATACTCTTATAATCAAGTTAATCCACAATTAGTATGTTTTGTGCTTATTGTTGAAAGTTGCAGAAGCCAAGATCCATGTTCCATGGTGTTGAGGTTAAGACAGTTTTTGTTTAATGAACATGATGTACATTGAGCGTTTGTAACTGAAAGAAGCTTAAAACATGTCGGCTTAAAAAAATGGTGAGTGTTGACTTTAAACAAATTCTTTTCATGTCCCTTATAAAAAGTTAGTGTGCCATGGATCCTTGTGTAAGTTTTTACGAGAAATTTCTTATCCATTTTTTTTGATGAAATGCATTTTAGTTGATGATTAAGGTTGGTACTCATCATTGATTCTTTTACTATGACTAGCCATTCTAATATGTGTGGGAGATCAGAAAGTGACTTCAAGGAAATCATTTTTCAGCATTTTTGGATTACTATGATATACCATACAAAGTTGTGGAGGTTGAATCAAATGGTCTGAATATAAGAAGGTGCCGATATAATGGTGGATGATGAACCTTTGGTCGATTCATCAAGTATTTTGTTTAAGTTATTTGAAGTGAATATTTGGTTTTGTTTCCTATATCAATTTGAATAGGCCATGTAGAATCTAGTTATTAAGCAATTCGTGATCGATATACTAAAAAATCATTAATCTATTAAATCATTAAGCAAAATATTCAGTGGTTCTGTTTTTCCTCTCAGCTGTTCATGCCACTAACGAATATTGGGATCATGTAGGTTGGTTGATGATCATTTGGTGCATATGCTATCACCAAACATATACCGGAACACTTCTGAGGCTCTGAAGTCCTTTGACTATATAGCTAACCATGGTAAGCTATATAATATTTTTGTGCTAGCATGTGTACGCTGCAAATAATTTTCTTAAGTTGATATGTGAATAACATGTACGAATATAGGCATGTTATGTATCTTATAGCTATTAGGTTATCTGATAGTAATATTTATGAAGTATATCGAAATTTTACATCTTATAATCTTAAGCAATAGTTGAAATTATTTATTTATCTCTATTATTAAAAAAAAATTAATAGAGTGAATTACTTGGATCATCCTTGTGGTTTGCAAAAAATACCGATCATCCTTTTATTTTCAAAATTATATGGATCGTCCTTGTGGTTTGCAAAATTGCACACCCATAGTTCTTTCAGCTAATGGTCACTAAATAAGTTTACTAACCCTTAACATGTGGAGAAGAACTGTAGGCATGGGATCTTGCAAACCACAAAGTTGATCTGCATAATTTTGAAAATAAAAAGACTATTGATGCTATTTCTTACAAATCACAAGGATGATCCATGTAATTCATTCAAATTAATTTTTGCATTAACTATATCATTATTGACTTGATAATTTGCAAACGATTGATATTTGATTATTGACTTAAACATAATTAATTATGATATATACTTATTTGTATAAGTATTTATCAGCATAATTGATTGTAATATATCTATATTTATTTGTATAGTAATTATCATGTTATTTTAATAAAATGAGATATGATCTATGAAGAAAATAAAAAAATGTTATATTATTATTCAATGACATATTATGAATAAATATTTTATTAGCGAATATACTATTAGATGAAACAAATATAAGTAAGTTAGTTTTCCCACCAATTGCGAAAACAATGTACTAGTTATCTTTATACAGAAAAAATGTACAATTTGTATTACGTTTTCTTACCAATGGTTATCACGTTATTAATTAATCTTTCTAGGTAGCAAGTACTTCCCATATCAAATCAGGATCATAAGATGGTATTCCGGCCAAACAACAACCATCCACCACCACCTCTTGCACCGCGGCATCCATGGAACATGCCGCAACACGCTCTGCCACCTCGCTCTTCGTACCTTTATCTCTCTTTACCTTTTGATGTGAAACTATTAGCATTCTTCTTTTCTTCTTTGTATATTTAATTAGTAATAGTTAATAGTTAATACGCACATGTGCAAATTCTCACAGAATTAGTTACGATGTTGGAAGTTAGTTAGAAAGCTGTTAGTTGTATATATATAATCGATTGTAATAGTTCAGTTCTCAATTAATGAATTCTGGAAGTCAATTGATCTTCTTTCTCATTTCAAACTCTCACATTTGAAAAATTGCTTGTAACTTATTATCAACAGCAATCTTTAAAGTATTCAAGTTTCTCAAATCGCCTATTAAAGCAAGCGGAACTCGATCATGGAAATTCAAACACGCTTGTTCCCCTCGTAGCTTATATGCGGCTCGATAGTAAGCATAGGCTGCCATTTCTGCGGTCTAGTAAGTCCCTAACCACACCCTCATTCTATTATACGGTAACCGGATTTCGGCCACCCATTTTCCCCAATGTCTTTGTCTCACACCTCTATACAATTTCGTTTTCTTGTCTGAGTTAATCAATACAGTTAATCCAATTGGGTTTGTTGAATTTTTAGTTTTTGAGTTCAAATTTGCCGAGAATTGGAAGAATTGGTCTCTCTGTTTGAGGTAAACTGAAGAACCCGATGGTGGTCGAATAACAGGGGATGGTGATGATAATGAGTAATTTGAGAAATATGAATCTAATATGTTTGAATCTTCGTCTTTTACGATAAAATTAGTAAATGAACAATCATTTTGTCTGTTGTTTGAATCTGAAATGAAAGAATATGCATTGCGTTCATGCATGATTTTGAAAATTTAACGAAAAATTTGAAGAAAAAAACAGGGGAAAAACAGAGATGTTTAGAATATGGTGTGATGATGTTTAGTACTATTATAGAATATGGTTTGTTTGTACAAGGTATTTATTTATAAGAAATATTTTAAAATAAGTATTTATTCGGATTCTGATTATTGGGGATACGAATAACAAGTGGAGTAATGACATGTTGCGACACGTAAACTAAAACAATGATTTATCAAATTATAGTGCAATAATTTAAATTAAATTTAATGCATATAATCTTACTACAGTTTCTTATCATGTCTTTTGACATCAGAGGCTCACAGCCCATATTATATAGCTTTCACAATTTTACATTTGTTTGCTTAGTTATAAGCTTATAAATCACCATCTAATACTAATTTCTATATTATTTACCTCTTTTGTTTCAAAGTTAAATGTTAGTATCACTTACAAATAAAATCTTCACCGTATCTATTATGACATGTGTACAATTTAAGCTATAAATTGTTGTCAGGCTTTTGATTGACCAAGTCAGTGGCGTTATTGTCAGTGGCGTAGCCACAATGCCACATTAGACCCAAGAAGGGTTAAAGCTCACACCAATAATTTTCTAATTTTAATTGTAAGTATACAAAGTATAATAATATTTTTCGTAATAAAATGTTATTGGCTCACTCTAAATGTTTAGTGTTACAAAATTAATGACTCATTCTAAATTTCAAGATTAAAAAGATATTGGCTCATTGTTTATATAAGATAAAAGGTTACCATATATTAATTCTTAATATATTTAGTAATGGAGTGAAATTCTATTAATAGAATTTGATTTTGTTATATAATAAAGGTTCATCGACAAGAAGGTAACATCAATGTTTATATTAAGTGTCGATTAGTAGTCATATACAAAAATTATTGTAAGAATGAATGATGACTTCCTTTCTAATAGTTCTTTATATTGAGAAACAGATTGTCGAGACTTTTAATTTGAATTCTATTTTAAATTATTTTAACGGTGTAAGAGAGTTTCATGTGACGTTAAAACTATCTAGTTGATTATTATATTTTTATAAAGTTTTTTACACCTTATCATAAATTTGTAGCATTATTAATCTTAACTTTGTTTTGATCCACTCAATATAAAATTTCTAATTACGCCACCACTACTTGTTTTATGAAAAATTCTAATGGCTAACAATTCTGCAAGATACCATCAACTCGTACGTATCTATGAGAACTGTCACTATAAGAGTTGGTGGCCAATCGTAATCATTTTTGACATGGTGACTTCCATGAAATAATTGTTATAAAAACTTTGATATGACTTTGATAGTGTGATTACTTCGTTTTCAAATAATTATTGTACTTCATTAGATATCTGTTGTGGTTGATGACATAATTTTCAAAAATCTATAATTTCAATTAAAATGACATACAACAATCATGTACGGAGTAACAATCATGCTACAAAAGTAATGTACATGATAACTTTTTTTATTTTTGATTTTGGCAAAAAACAATTTAATATTAAAAATAATTCCTTCAACATGATCTAAAAAAGATCAAAAAGATACATCAAGACAAAGCTAACCATCTAAAACTACCAAATCTATTATAAAAGTCAATAGGAGTAAGTTCTCTTAAACAACTGAATGAATCTAAAGCTCATTGCTTTCAAATGCTGTAGAGATGTCCATCCGTCTAAAAGTCCCAAGATTATAACCATGAAATGAGATCAGTTCCAACTTCAAACTAAAAATGATGATTTGGACAAAAGCTCGTATAGAAATCGTATTGACTTCAAGAAGAACTCCTTGTGCGTGTGTTAACTTCAAAATTCCTTCCATCCGTGAACGATAACTCGCAAATTCTATTTCGTGATTTCTTTTCTAAAGGAGAGTTGTCACTTAAATTCCTTCAATAAAACTTTCAAACCAGACCTACTCATTATTTGTCGACTTCATACTAATATTAATGAGTTTATGTAACATTTCGGCCTTGACACAACCATAATATTATATGGTTTATCCGCAGATGCACGGCTTTTTTCTGGCGACCACACGAAAACTTCCCAGAAAGTTACTCATCCTAGTACTACTCCCACTCGAGCACGCTTAACTGCAGAGTTCTCATGAGATATGATGTGTTTGTGGCCCCAACACGCATTGTTTCTAGTAAGGATGAGATTTACTTTAGAAGCTAAAGATCTCTCATGTCCCACGGCTTATGTGAGATTTGCCTAAGGTCCCTTGGGACACATCGTTCTCGAAGAGATTTACCCCACCATCCCGAATGGTACATGAGTCGCTCTTCTCCATCAACATCTGTAGCACCATCACATTTGTCCTTTGTTGTATGTTTCTTTTGAGTTTGAGATGCCTT
Organism: Logfia minima; assembly: GCA_963921325.1. NCBI lineage: Eukaryota > Viridiplantae > Streptophyta > Magnoliopsida > Asterales > Asteraceae > Logfia > Logfia minima. The sequence goes on from OY992773.1 coordinate 23,229,714, forward strand.
GCTAACACTAGGTCTTGTCTTTCCTTTAACTTTTTTATCTCTACGTTTTTTAACATTCTTTCCTAAAAAAACACATGAAGAATGACATTCGTTATCCCTACATTGTTCATCAACACAATCATCGATATCACAAGATTTATCCAACTCAACGTGAGTAGGAATAACTACTAAAGAAGAGCTGGTAGGAATGCAAGATTGGTTGTTACTAGCTGGAGAACGCATGGAGGGATTAGTACGAAGAGAAGTAGCCTTTCAGATAGGCCCCCATGTTATCCACGGGGCTTTCAAGAGAATCAGGAACGCATGCTTTGTTAGTAGGACTATTATAGTATTCTTTTACGGCCTCTTTAACCTTTTGGAAGAACTGTGCATATATGTGATTTTGACAATTGTCACCATCCCCTAAAAAACCTTTTGGAAGATCCATAGACTTGGTCACCATCCCCTAAAAAACCCCTAGGCATATTCTCATCACGTGTCTGACATAAAGTTTCTACCCCAGTACCAGCAACATTGTAATTCAAATTTGAATTTTACATAGCCGTTGGGTTTAAGTGTGGCTCATTACCTGCTGGACAAAGTGTAGTTTGAGATGAAATCACTGGAATGGTGGTTGATGGAAGATCCGGATTAACTTCCTGAACTACTTTAAGTATGATAAATCACGTAAACTTTAAATTGAACATAAATGTGCAAGCTTGACCGATGGACCCTTTTTTGCTTCAAAATTAGCTTCTGTAGTTGAACATCTTAAAACTCGTAACATCTGTAGTGTATCATAAATTAGCATTTGACTTTTTGTAGAAAATTTTTTGCATGGACTATTTGTGCAAGGTGTGAACAAATTCTCCCCATATGAGAGATACGAGAATGGGCCAATAAATAGTATATGGGCCAATCAGTTCTTGGGCGCTAGTGATTGAAACCCAAATGGGCCTAGTCCGTCAGCCAACCTCTCACTCTCTCAGAGTCACCACAAAATCAACTGCAGACAATTGGTGCAATTATGGTGGATTATAAAATCTTTTTTCCTCACAAAATTAACTAATTAAATCAATCTCTTTTTATAATGTAAATATTCATTATATCTGTTTCTTTAATTTTATGTAATGTATGTGACTTGTACATCATTTTGCTTTATTATAATTTAATAAGCAGTAAAATTTAAAACCATGAACAACTTGTGAAGATGTAAACTTGTAATTAGTTAGACAAAAAAAGAAAGAAGGTATTTACATATATTCATTGTAATTGTAATTAATATATAATTCTTCGACGTCCACGTGATAGAGCACACCTCATATTACATGTACCATGAGTTGTCGTTGTCAATGACCAAATTTAGATGGTTCCGCCGGCAACAGTGGCGACCCCTACCGCACGATATACCTCTTCCCGTTAGACTAGTTACCGGACCCACACTACCGTCGGTGCTTTAATGGCCGGCTGTCGCTCGCATCTTTTGTTGTCCGTACTTTAACTTTGTTAATTGGTTTGTAACAAAAACAAATAGTACTAATATTTTTGAATGCGCATCTTTTTTAATAATATGGGTGGGAATGACAAGTTATGTAATTTGGTTTAAATCAAAATGAATTTCTTTTATTAATGGTTGGACCTTCATAAAAAATGTCACAAATGTTTTCACAAAACTACATTGTTATACTGGTAAAGTTTTAAGTATTTCATTTGTTATGAGCCTTTGAACAAGTTTGCTACATAATTATCATAAAATTGAACTAATATGGTTTTTAACTAAAGTGCATTTGTCTATATGAAATTTCTAGTATTCAAATACGAAATGAACCTATATGAAATAGAAATTAAAGAGAAAAAGGCAAAAGTGGTCTGGCCACCTTCATGGGCCTTAGTCAAGAATCAAAAGTTATAAAAGAATAAATGTTTTAAGTTAGGAACTAGGATTAATATAAAGAGAATATTGTATTCCACTTTGGTTTTAGTTATATTGCCTAAAACTATTTGGTTCATTTTTAAAAGTTTTATCTAGGTTTGACTTATATAAAAGTGATACCAAAACCAAACATATTTGATCAACCAATAGTCCAAACACCATCTTAATTAGGCGAATGTATGCGTTGAGAAAGGGAATCAATCGACCTTTGTTGTCTTAAAAGTAAGTTGATTATTTACCCTTCCATGATTAACTAATTAAGTAAATGGGTTTGTGTTATATGCATTGTCCGTTGAGATCATAAAAAAAGAGTGTTTATATCCTTGCGTTACTTAAATTTGGTCTTTCATTAGGTGAATGTTAAAAGAAAAAGTTTTTAAAACCCAAGTTAATAGTTGACCCGATTGAGTTTCCGGGTTCAGTTCAACTGGGTCGAACCGAGTTTCACGACATTAGTTAAGAATCATTTACAAAGTAATACTCACTAATGATAATATTTCTCTAATAAGAAGATATTAAAACTTTCATCATCTTAATTAATGAAATTTTTGAAAGGAAACAAATAAGTAAAATGCTTACTTCATAATTATCTTACAAATAATTATCTTACAATTAAATGAAAATCTTAAAAGAAAAAATACATTAAAACTTTTATCCTTTTACGAATAAAAATCATTAAATTTAGAATAACAAAAGATTTCTTCATGTTTATTCATTAAGAGTAACTAAAAATCAACATAATTTCGTTACTTTTTCCATGAATTTTTTTTATTATTTAGTTTCACCCCATACTATACTTGTTCACCAACCAGTTCTTAAGCTTGTTTTCTTTGTCGGATTCTAGAGCACTACTCTTTGTTTTTATTTTTCTTCAAACGATATACTACCTTATATATATAATAATTTAATTTTATATATGTGTATATTTTGAATAAAGTGCAAAAATATAAAAACACACATATATGCAACAATATTTTATGGGGTAAATTATATAAGAGCGGAGACAGAATAAGGGCAATATAGGCAACCACTACCTCTTCAAAATTCATATAACATGAATTTTTATTATTATTAAGAAAAAACAATTTTCACGCTATAAAAATTAAATATATGTACATATATAATTAAGAGATCCATTATATTTAATCTAAAAAAAATTTATTTTAAACTCGCCTCTTAATAATTACTTCCTGACTCTACCTCTAAAATTATATAAAAATAGTTGCATAGAAGGTTACAAAACAGCATCGGAAGTTAATTAATTGTGGTTCCATGCAACATTGCCACCTCTTCCTGTTCATAGTCTTATGTCGGTACTCGGTAGTTACAACCATTGCCCTTTATGTTTCTTTATAAATATCTTTTTGTTTAAAATAATATACATATTTTCATTTAATATTTTGACATATCTATTGTACTATGCCAATGACCAATTACTAACAAAATATACGTACAATGCAGCGTAAAATAAAGTTTATTATAATAATTAATCATTCTAGTATTATGTTGTCTTTATTCTATCACAATGAGTTGATAATTGAAATTGAAATATGATAACTTGACTAAAATGTTAGGAAAATGAGCTTTAATGGTGTATAAAGTGAATTAATTGCTAAACAAAATGAAAAAGGTTAAAATTACACAATTTAAAAATAAAATAAAAAATGTTAACTTTTAATTTTAAAAATGTTTAAAAAATAAAATATTAAAATAATTTATATATTAGCATTATTAGGTTTTGAACTCTTGCCATGTACAACCGTTTAAAAAATACATTTATATGTTTATTTATATATAGTCCAATAGATTAGTGTTTGTTAACTTTAAAAGGTGCAATTATCATTAAAAATGAAAATAAGTAATAGCGTAAACCAAACTATATACTAAATTATCAACGAAATTCTAAGTTTTAAGTAAAGTAATAATTAAATGTTGTAAAACTTATTTGTAAATGACGTCGGTTGTAGAGTTGTGATTTGCTTGTGTTTAGATGCAAATCAAAACCTTTAATCCACTTTTACGTTTAACTTTCAAAAGTACAACATAAGAATGATAAAAAGGTTAAAAATGAAGAGAATAAGTAATAGAAACATAGAAATAATGCCATACCAATTTTTTGTTTACTGCTATGGTGATTTGTGGACTGTTTTGAATATATAGCATGATCCTAAAAATGGTGCTCGTTTGTTTTAATAAATGAAAAGATGTGCATTTTGTAGTAATACATGGGGCTCATATAGTCTTGGTAAATAACTCGGTTATGGGCTTTGTGATATGATTTTTCAATTAATTCGATTATAGTCATATTTTCCATGTATAAATTAGGTAATTGTCATCTTTCTACATCAGACACGTGAGTATAATCGAACATTATATATGTGAGTATAATCAGAATACATAACAAAAAATTCGTATCTTATTATATTTTTGTAATAAAATTAATTTATTTAAACATAGTAGTTGATGATGATAAATTTAGGTGATTGTTATGTACGGAATATCAGTAAAGAAACTGAATCCATTTTTTATGCAGGGATTTTAAAAGCTAATGTAATATATTATACTTGTTATAAATTGTATCTGTTTGTATATTTTGTAGGAGCAAGTAAATGATGGTGTAGCCGTGGCTAAAGAGGTACAAGTTGTTGTCGTAACTTTGGACTATTTTTATAGATAATTTAAGTAATAAAGCTATTACAATAAATTGTATTTGTTTGTATATTTTGTAAGAATTAATATATAGAGACAAAAAAAGCAAAATGAATTATATGGATGCAAATAACAAGGATTAGCTGTATGCATAAGAAATTGTATCTGAGAGATGTTTGTATATTGGAATTGATAACGGAGATAAGTTAAAAATATTGAATTAGGACTCCTCACAAAATGGAAGGTAACACTTTGTTAGGATTTTAAAATTGTGAAGGGTTTTTCTATCGTGCCTCCGTGGTATATCATATGACATACTTTAAAGTGTATTTAATGAACTTATAACTAATATATGTATAAAAAAAGATATTAGATTGAATTAATGAGCATTTAATGAAAATGATAATATTTAAAGAAAATTCGAATTTATTAAATGTACTTTATCGTGAACCATGACGACACACGTGAACCATGACGACACACGTTAAAAGAACTTTTTTAAGGAAAAGTTAATGTCATGACATAACATAGCTAGGAGGCAAGTAAATTATATAGAATTTATATTTCTGGGACGAGAAGCATGTCAATTAAGCATGCTAAAACCTTCTTCATATAAATGTATAGATAGATAGATAGAAGTATAGATATAGAGGTATATATATATAATGCTTCTTAATAATAAATAATCTATTTATTAGGGAGCATTACCATAGGAGTATACAAAAGTTTATCCGACCCATGGATAGTGACAAGGTACCAGAAAAGGCCATTAGGATTATAACATTAAAAAATTAATAATTTTTAATTGTGATAAATAAGGAGAATAATTAGATAAATTTAGATTTAGTGAAATAGACAAATTGAATAAGGACGTACGTGGTGGACCATTAACTACTAAAACAAATCGTTACGTGCGTCAGCAAATGTAGTTATATGTAACTTTAGACTTCGGATTTTAACTAAATTGCCAAATGTGAGTATTTAGTTGAATGATTACTTCTGTGGCTGGGACCTTCTCAAACTAAGACAGTATTCAGTAGGTATACGTATAAATGTCATAATTTTAATGAAGTTTTCACTAACTAATTAAACAAAAAATAATAATAATTTGAGTAGCACATCGAACTTTGTAAAAATAAAAAGCCAGTCGATTTTCAACTCCAATCGACCGGTGTGACAACTAACAAGAAAAAGGTCAGTACATCTATCGTGTTGTAATATAAATAGTAGTAACAGTAATCTAACAAATACAGTGTTGATTGTCAGGAATTAATTTGTATATTAATCAATATGTTAGGCCTATCTTATTAAGTGGTTAATTATACTCAGGGGTATAAATACCCGTAGCTTTGCGTAATGGATAGAACTTTTGTACACTTAACCGTTGTGCTTAATGAAAAATCAATTTTGAGGGAAACTGTTTTGTTAGTTATTACTGTAAAATTTCAATTGATTCAATTACTCGATTAAATCGATCCACATTGATTACACCATTATTTTGTAAATGACAAATGGTCTGAAAAGATAATTAATTTTTTAAAATTTATTTATAAAAGTAATATGATTTTGGTCGATGTCATAAAGACTTACATATTGAAATCGTGTTATAAAAAAAATTAAGTTACCTTTAACTGAAAGCTTTTGACAACTTAAATTATTTTATAGCATGATTTTAAAATTTAAGTACTTTTAAAATACCAATAAAAGTCATATTCTCTTTATTATTAAATTCTGACAAATAAATTACCTTTTCAAACTATTTTCCTAGTGTAAATGTAACCAATCAAAATATGTAACTTTATCGAATTTCTTATTTATGATACGGGAGAAACAATATACAATTAATGTAACTAAATTATTTTTAAAAAATCATTTTTGCATTAAAATATTACTCATAAATAGTATTTTTCATAATAAAATAATAGAAAGATTGAAATTATTCTTCGGAGATAACCTAAATCAAATAATTAAGATCTTTTATATTTTTGTTTGTTTTCCGTCAACAAATCCTGAGTAAAGTTTTAAAGAAAAGACACCCAATTAAAAGAAGGAAATAATTAATTTTTATTTCATCCCTTACAATTTTATCTCTTCTATCTTACTCCATTTAAATTTCTTCCCCGTTATTCTACACTCCTTTACACCTTCCACCACCACCCACCCAACACCACCTTCCGGCATAAGAATTTAGTCGCAGCCAACAAGCACCTGTCGCCAGAATCTAGCGATCGGTATTTTTATTTTTATTATTATTCTTTTTTTTCTTCCTTTCGTTGACATTGCATCATGCTTATAAACTAGATACAATATATCATGCTTTTATATCAAAACAATGCATCATACTTTTAAATCAAACACACCGCATCATACTTTTATACTGTATTAAATACACTGCATCATCGGTCAATAGACACTGCATCATGTTTTTAAAATAACCACAAGGCATTATCAGTCAAATAAATATTGCATCGTTCTTTTAAATTAAATACCATACATCATCTTTTTAAGTTAAACATATTGAATCATACTTTTATATTAAACACAATGAGAATTAAATTATGTTTTTAAATTAAACACACTGCATTATCGGTGAATAAAAAACACCGTATCATATTTTAATTTTAAAATTAGTGGTCTTGTTTTATAAAAAAAATAAACGACACACTAGTTGTATAATTCGAGTGCTAATATTTGGAAAATTAACAAAAAATGAAATGAAACAAAAATAAAAATGAAGTTGTTACCAATGGCTAGGAAACGAAACATAACCAAAAACAAAATAAATAAAAAAACGTAGGAATGGATTTATAAAGAAAACAACAAAAAACGAAACTTAAAAAGCTTAAAAAAGTTCACCTATAATATTGATAAAAGTAAAAACAAGAAAAAGCTAAAAAGAAAGTTATGTAAAGATAAATGAAACGGAAAGATTAAAAGAACTTAAAAAAACGTTTAGAATTTTTTTTTAAAATAAATAAATAAATAAATAAAAGAAATCCAGAGGCTAGCTTATGGTAGTACAGATTGGGTGGTTGTGGTGATGGTGGTAAATGGTGGGTAGGGAAGGAAAAAGGAGGGAGGAGTATAGGAAAAGAGTGGATATGGTAAGAAAAAAAAGTGAAAAAAATGAAATTTAATATATATATATATATATACATATGTATTTTTTAAAGTTTTATTCATATTGTTTAAACTAATTATAAAAATATTAACAATTATTAACCATAGATTTGAAATTCAATAGTCCAGATTTCCTTTCCTCTTTGATCTTCCTTCCTTGTGATCCCATACCATGAGTTTTTCATATAATCATATTCAAATTTAATTTATTTAAAAAAAATAAAAATCTTATTACTAATATACTTCACATAATATATGTACATATATGTATATCTCTCACGAAACTTGAACACATAACTTGTTGATTAATGAACTTTTTATATACCGCTAGGTTATACACACCTTTTAATCATATTCAAACTTAAGTATATATATTTTCTTACATAGACCAAGGATGATGATTGATGTATAACTACTATTGACTCCCACATGATGCAGAATGGTCATGCTCACAGGGTGGTCCAAACCTTGATCAAGAAATCTTGCAAGTAAATTAAACAAAATAATGTCTTGTTTAACTTTGGCGAACATGGTTGGGCCGGTCTATGATCGGTCATTTGCCTCAAAAATGGACGGTGGTGATTGGTTTGCTAGAATTAGAAACTATTAATTGGTCGAAAACTATGTGTTTTGATGATTAGTGCTAGTTTAAACTTTGGGGCCTAAAAATGTCGTTCTCTTTGTGATAAATGATAAATTAATAAGGATGTGACACTATGGTTGTCGTATGGCGACATAATAATGTTATGGTATTTGAGAAAAAAATAATTAATATGACAGCATTGTGTATAGTGGTCATATCATACATATATAACTCTACACGTAATTGTATGTTTACAATACCTTCTAACTAATTTGGAAGAAGACATGAAGAGAATAAATGAGCGATAATAAACTTATCATCATAACTTTGTTAATGCATTCATTATCACTCGATCACTAAAAAATAAATATAAGTGTTTGATTTAGTATACCCTTTGATACATTAGTGAACATGGTTTGTGTGCTTTCTTTTATCTCAGATGAGATAATTGTTAGGTAGTGTCATTGTGAAAGTGGGTCTCTTTCCAACACCAATTAGATATTAGATATAGATATAGATATAATTATTATTAGATGTTGGTATATATTTGTGTAGATCATTTTTCACGTATTGTCATAAATCACAAATATTATTCTTCACAAAATAGTTTGAAGTTTATGTAAATTTATAGAAATAAAAGTTTTATTAGTAAATGTCAGAAAATCGGAGAATCGACTTCTGATGGCCCCTATTAATCCATGTTACGACCAACATAAAAAAGGAAAATCACATAACATATAGTTAAATGTTCATGAGAATAGATTGAATCTATTGATCAGGATGCTTTTAATACGCGCGATACACTGTAAAAAGAAAGAAAACGTAAAAAGGGGTAATATGTGAGCTTAAACGATGTTAATCACGTAAAAATTATATTTCTAGTGACAAATTACACCTCACGTTGATTTTCTATGTATGTCTGTTGATGTATAGAAGAAGAATCTCATAATGCCAATTGTAAAATAAAAGACAAAAGGTTGTGGGTTTGTTTAGTAGGGCGGCGGAGAAGAAAGTGCACATGGCGTGTGCCACCGTGATTGGCCGGAAATGGAGAATGATAGAGATTGAGAGCCTTAATTTGCGGCAGCTATAACAAACTCCCATTTTTCATATCCTTCGCACATGCAATAAAACAAAATTCCTTATTTTCTCTACTTAAATTATTGACAACAACAACAATATTTAATATTTCAACTTTCAAATCTTTGTCTTTGTCCTCTTCCCATAGTACGTGTTATTAATATGATAATAATTAATAAACTCATAAACCAATACATATTAACGTATTGTACTTCACAAATATATATACATATATACACGTAACACATATTCGGTCGGATAAGAAGCACACCGAGCTTTAATTAAACCCAAATGTCTCATGCCATACAAGTATGATATGTATCTCAAATCTTTGATGAGGGCTAGCGCTTCTTCAGGCTTGATCGAGACACAGTCAACTTTTTTTATTAATTTTTTGCGGAAAAGAATTTAGAGTTCTCACTTTTCTGATCGAGCGTCCCCTTCCTCCTCCGTAGTTTATGTTAGTTAGAGAGGTTGGCGAACATAATATGGTCACTTTTGGATGTTTTTGCACATGCCATAGTCTATATTCACTACAAAACATTTAACTTAACATTAGAGACACATTTTCGCATGAATATTTTTTTTAAAATAATGTTTCATGGGACTCGCATTTTATCATAAAAATGCCGTTATTTGAGGTATATTAATAAATTATAATAATAATAATAATAAATTAAAATAGAAAGTTCGAGTTGTTCTATCAAATCAATAAATTATTATGTTTATTATATAGTGCCCAAAAATTTCCGATAGTGGTAGTGTTATAAATGGATGTTAAATTATTTGGTACTTTGTAAAAGATCGGGAACAAAAACAGGTGACGTTGAATTGAACTTTTACCACATTGTCTAACGAGGGGCCATGTTGTCCAGTTTAGTTACAACAGTTCATTACTTGCGCACTTTTCCGCTACAAATGAAGCAAAATAAATACTAGCATTAGCGTTGAATATCGTAGCAAATGGAACTTAACAATGTTACATGAAAAACATTAACTTTAGTTAATCGATATATGGGTAAGGACTTGAGAGTATTGATCGTATTCTCTTGAACTAATGTGGTAATGCGAAAAACCTAACGTGCGAGTATTACATCACAATACTACAGAAATAAAAATATCAAATATCAAGATTTAAAAATTAAAATAATAAACAATAAAATGTGAAAAAGTAGGACCAAATAGATATGATAAGGGTGAGGTGGGGTTTGAGCAATATACTCTCCAAACTTGTAGATCAATAGACCCATTTGCAAGTATCTCAAAGGATTTTGTGTCTCCAACTAACCCCACTCTTCACAGGCCTAAATCAAGGTTCGCTAACCACCGAATTTTCAACAGGCACGTGTGAAGCTGGATATGATGCGTGCATTCACTTTATTATGTACAAAATAACTTTAACTTTTATTATTTTATCTATTTCTTTAGTTGTTTGGATGAATGCTTACTCCAAAATGTTCCAAACTGCATGCATTCCGTAAGTAAGTCAGTGCAACATGAAAATTTTCATTGAGAGAAGTCAACAAATAAAAGAAAAAGGGTCAACATCTTAATGTGTACTTAAGATATTGTCTTCAGACCGAGAGGTACCCACATTTAAATAAAGTATGAAAAAATTAAAAAAAATAAGTATAAAAACAAAAATTGAGGAGGGGGAGGGGGGGGGGGGGTGGCCTATGCAACTGCCAAGAAAATTTCATATCATATACAACCAATTTCAAAAGAGCTAGAAACTAAAAGACTTCTAACCATATTTTTTTTAATGACAATTGTGGCTATATAGCCCCTAGTTCAGAAGGCATAGCGAGCCCACACAACCAGGTTGGATTCAGCTCAAAAGACAATGACACCCTTTCCTTTACACACGCGGGAAAAAACCCCTAACGCCCTAGACAAGACTCGAACTTGAAACCTTGCCTAAGAGGGTAAAACCTCCATATCGCTAGACCAGTGGTCTTTTGGTAAAAGACTTGTAACCATATGACTTTCGCTAATTCATTTTAGAGTTCCTTTTTTTCAAGTATAACATGATTTGGGTTGAGGATTCAAATTAAATTTGCATATCGTTAACATCCATTCAACCTAGCTTCATTAATATATGATTTGTTACTCGAGAAATAATTGTTAGACTTAAAAGAACAACTTAAGAATGACATTGAAACAGTTAACAAAGTCATGGTGAATATGAAGAGATAAATTGTTTATGTCATGTTAAACATTAGATGAATTAAGCATTTTTTTAATTCATACTTTAGGCTTATTTATCATTTAATTTTCTATATTTCTAATGAAATAACAAATGTGACAGCAAATTTAATATGTTGTGAGGTGAGATTGTCACACTTAATATTCACTTCAACTTGGTTTTCATTTGATTTTATACTATGTGTTTCCAAAGACTTTTAAAGCTTTTCATATTGAAATTTGTATCTCAGTATTATCGAGCTATAAATTTAAGTTTGAGATTAAACAATTTCAAAAGGAGGAATAATAGAAGAGGCTTAAGATGAAAGAAGAAAGCTATCTGCACTTGATAAAAATTGGTGCCAATATGTTATACTCCACCTATCTAAATAGGCAATTATAACATATATACTCCAATAATTACTACAATTATGAAGCACCTAAAAGGTCTGTTAGGGACTTGTAACACCCCAATAATTATTTACGGCTGCTTTTATTTATGAAAGTAACGGAAAATGATTTTGACAAGTTACTGAAATATCATCTTAAAAAATATACACGTGACTCGTGGACATACGATAAGGTATATTTAATAGAGTTAGAATTTTTGTAAATATTAGTATTTGAATTTAATACTCATCTTAAAAAATGTTAAAAGCTGAATATGGCCTCACATTTTACACGATGGCCTGACTATCTTGAAGCTATCGCATCAAAAACCATCTCGAAACGAGAGTGGTTACCTTAGGGTGATTCATGACTATTTTGTGTCACGTATTTACACTTAATTTTTCAGAAGAAAAAAAAAAAGGAAAAATTGTTGTTCTGATGTCGCAAGTGATTGACAGATTAAACTCATTTATTAATACGACGAGATCTTCTTAGAAAGATTATGTTTGGTTACAAAATTACATTTTAATTTATTTAACTTTTAATTGTAAGAATATGAATACTCAGAGCATCCGTAATGGATGTGCATGAGTGTGTTCATAGTGACATGGAAATGAGTTTTTGAATATCTCCACTATTTTGATAAGTCCATGCAAGTTAATGAAAAAAAAGTTCATCTTAGTGAATTTGGGAGAGAGAAAATTATGAGTTCCACTTTTTTTCTTTTAAATTGAAAATAAGTAAAAATAAAAGATTATTTTAATAGTAAAAAATTAAGTGAGATCTAACTATAAACTTGTTTAGGTTTATAGAAGTACAAGAGTAAATTTATAGAAAGTGAAAATTTATAAAAAGCTAATGTAACATAATGTAAAAGTGATATAAACTTACTTTTAAATCCATAATTACTGATGCTCTCATGTTGAATCATCTTAACCTCAAATACGCGCACGGAACAAACTGAAGATTTAATTTTCTAAGGTGCATGCTTAAATTATAAAAAGTAAACGAACAAAGGTCAAACTTTAAGTCAAATGTTTTGGCATGTGGTATCCCTAACTCTTTTCTATCTAACTTCCGTAAAGTCAAAATACGCTCGTTAATCAATAACTTTTGACCTACTTAATCTGTTAAATTATCATAACTCTACTTATACACATTTAATTGACACACGTAGTTCAGAGTATTTAGGGTGTTAGGTAAATCTGAATTTGACTTATAAATGTCAAAATAATAAGATTGTGCTACACGTACATGTTGCATTATGTTATAACACAAGTTAATTCGTAGAAGTAGATATGCATAGCTAATTATTATCCACTTCAAAGACTTCCATACAATCAAACTGTCTTATTTTGTTTGTCAAACCACAATAATCACTTTTAAAACACGCATCCAAAAATCTCTAACTCTTGTTAAGTCATGGACGTTACGTTGTTCAAATTCTTAACTATGATCGATATCAACTTAAATGTCATGCTTTGAATAACCACCAATTCTTAACTTATAAGCGACATGAACAACCACTTTCCTCTTTGAAGAGGAATTTAAGGATTCACGTATCCTTTAATTTTAGATGTGGATTTTTGCGACAAATTAAATACTATCTCACTAGTCAAATCCCACAGAGCAAAGTACATGAAAACAAAAACTATACTTTACATTCAAAATGACATAACAGTTGAATATAAATCGTGATACATCACTAGACTTTGATGACTCGATATTACTTAAAAGTTAATACATTAAACATTGAGAAGCACATACAAGAAAAGAAGTATACTAGAACGTTATTTTGCTTTTTTATTCCAGTATTCGAGAATCAAAAAACCCCTAGAAACATAGCGGATTCGTTGATTTGTTAATGTTACTCGTTTGTCTTCATATAAGTCCATACCAATCCCCAAATATATTCTACACGCACTTACATTGAGTTCTTGAAGACGTAATACTTTGGTCACAAAACACTTTTTGGAAATATAAAAGTTCACTTCTTCTTTTCTCTATTGAATGTGTTATGTGTTATTCGATCGATACACAAAAATGTACGTATTGAAGCATAAGCAATTTTAGTCAAAATTATGGTCTCTTAATAATTATAAGTCGTTTTCCTAAAAGTGTGAAGTTATTATTTATATAATTATTATAAAAGGCCATTGGTTGAAATTTCGAACACAAAATAAATCGATTGAAGAAATCAAAATGGTTCTTTTTCATGTACTTTTTTTGTAACAAAGCTTTTATACCTACATTTATGTGTGAGTGCTCAAATATTCAAAGGAAGGTGATATAAGACACATTGAAATACGGGAAAAGTGTTGTCGTTTTGGAGACAACTGTGTTTTTTAATTGATTTATTTTGGGTATTTGTTTAATCTAAAACTATATTATACACTTGTACAAATAATGGGCATGATTATAACGACTTTATGAAACAAATGTTTAGAGAATGTGGAGGTGATTCCGCAAGAGAAATGGATAATCTAACACATGATTTTAAACTTGAACATTAGATTATGAATTCATTTAGTGCATAAAAAAAGGTACATGTAAAAGCAAGTAATCACTATTCTCTATAAAAAAATAGCTAATTAAAATTTGTTATTTTCTAAAACAATTCATAAAAAAAGAGTATATCATAGTTATATTGTTTTAGAGCTCGAAGTTGTGATACTAGTTGTTATGTTGATTACCGTTAAATTTGATACGATGTTGTTAGAAGTCAAAGCACATTCTGAAATACTAGCGGAGCACCCGCACAAAGCAGCGGGGTACTTATTGTGTTTAATCTCATTATATAAGTAAAATAAATCGGGTTTTATATTGGTAATCACAATTCGTTTATATCCCTTAATTGCTTTTGAGACTAAACATGCACAAATTGTATTAATGGATTACGTATATAGATATTTAGTAACTTGAAAAATATCTATAAATTATAAAAGTTAAAAATCAATAAACATTAACATATAAGAATAATTCAATCTTAATTTTAAAAATAGATCACTTGAAATTTATGTCATTGATTAGTTGATTATAACATAAATAGGTAAATTAACATTGAGGGTAAATTAATAATTTTGATTAGCTTTTAAGAATTAAAATTAAACACATGAAAATGCTTTATAGATAATAATATAAGAATAATTCAATCTTAATTTTAAAAATAGACCACTTGAAATTTATGTCATTATTAGTTGATTAGGACATAAATAAGTAAAGTAACATTGAAGATAAATTAATAATTTTGATTAGCTTTTAAAAATTAAGATTAAACACAAACATACTTTATAGATAGTAATAATTATAGGTCATAGAGTCAAAAAAAAGAAAAAGACTCGTGATGCCACAAGTATAATTTATTCTTTCACAGGTTAAGAAAATAAATTGACATCTATACCCTCGTTGTTGTTTTACACAAATCAAAATTATATTTACCCTATATCCCACACAACCGCTACCTCCTTGGTGTCGATCGTCTCTTGTGATTTTCGCCGGCGATCAATTATTTTCCGGAATTAACATATACGTACGTAGTATCTTATAATTGTTTCTAGCAAAGATATATTCATGAATAAAATTTTCCAACATATAATACCTATACCTATATATAGTATTCAATTAACAGACTATAGCGTCCAACTGACCACTATTCATGATATTTTGTAATCGTTATCATTTTTTATGAAATTTTAATTGGAAGAAACCAGTAGTCACGAATATGTAATGCTAATCGACATAGAACCATTTCGGAATTACATATAAATTTATCGCCACGCAACATTTTCCACCCACAAACAAAGAAAAAGAAAAAAACCTGTAAGATACTAAAAATAACTATCTAAATTTATCGCCACCGCAACATTTTCCGGCCACCGCATACGGCGGCGATCCTAGTCTTCACGTTCTCAAACCCCAAAATCCGACACGGAATTGTGATACCACCGGGATGATAATGGCCTTATTCCTTTTTTGCCTTCCTCAACAGCTGCAAACAACAGATGATTTACATGTATCACCGGCATCAAAACCCTCTCATAACCTTCCGTCTTCATTGCCCACGTAAGTGATTAAAAAGGAAACTCGTTCGATGATAGACAAATGGATTATATTTATTTATTTATTTACTCATCGTTTTAAAAGATCCCGTCAATAGCCACCGAAAATTGATAGCCGGCGAAATAGAGATGGGCGGAAGTGCCATGCGAATCGGAAGAGACGACACAGCGATTGTTGTGGGGTTTTACATGCCTACGTGGGATATAAGTTTGATGTGCAAAAATAATAATAAGGGTATAGATGTCAATTTACCCTTTTCACATGTGATAGAAGAAAATGTACGTGTGGCAAAATCATGAGAAAGAAATTAAGGGGTGGGAAACCGTGGCCACGTGGCGAAACACCCGACAGAAGGTCGCCGTAGCAGAACCGGTGGTTAACCGGTAATTGCGGATGTGTGGGCGTCTTTGACTTTTCAAACTAATATGGTGTTCAGATGGAAATTAAATATGTGTAAAATATAAATATTTTAATCAAAGTGTAAAAAGAATAAGGCAATGCGTATTTTAGCGCTTTATTTATATTATATTTTTCTTGGGGAAGCCGTTGATTGCGGTTATTAAAATATATTTGAACGTGGTCCACTTTGACCAATTTCTTCCCTTCCCAAAGTCGATTTTCTAGCTCTCTCCGAGACTCTCCGTACACAAAAAAAATACGATGTATTTTACTTATTTTGTTTTTACTCTAACACATTTTTAATATTTCATAAAGTTAATTGCACGAAAAATAAACTATAAAAAAAGACCGATTTTTACTCAGAGTAGTAAGACTATCTCCATCAGCAACCCAACCCAACCCACCTTTTTTATTAAAAATTTAATTTCTTTATCTTCCACCTATACAACCCAACCTAACTTAAACTTTTACACACATTACCAACCCAACTCAATCTAATATTTTAATAAATAAATATAATTTATTATTAATTTTTATTCTATTAAAATTATCTAAAAAATATAAACCAACTACTAGAAATATTAAATGTGTCATAAATTAACAAAATGATTTATTTTGAATAAATAAACAATTTATTTAAATACAAAATTAAAAAAAATAATAAAATTATGTGGCGACCGTTTGTGTGAACTTGGGTTGTTGGCACGGCTTAGATCACTTACTATTCAATTGATTGTTTATTTTTAATAATAAAATACTAGGCGAGCGTTCGTGTATATTGCTCGATGGGAGTAGCCTAAGTAAAGTTATGTAATTGTACCTTTTTCTAAAAAAAAGTAACAACTATATTAAAATAAAAATTAGTAAGATTCTAGTAATTACGACCCTAAACCAACATCATGACAAAACGACTTCAAACAAATATTATCACAAAACGGCCATAAACAAACACTACCACAAATTACTTTAAAACTTTGCTCCAAACTAAAATGATCTAAACCATATAATGACCGTATAAATTACAATGACACTGAAGAAGAATCCCAATCAAACATATTCAACAAAACACGTAACTACTTAGTGGGCATCGCCTCGGTAAAGAGCATGAAAATGGGTGATAAATAACGACCTTAAACCTTTGCTCCAAATCAGAAAGTTATGTACCTAACGATCCATAGAACAATGTGTCAAATATATATGTTTTAATAACTAAACATTATATAGTGCTGTCGCTATCCTATAATTATTAAGAAGATTTAATGATTGAGGCGGTATTTTCTTTGTGATATATTAAAATAGTACCAATGTTAGCTGTTAATATTAGCTTTCTAGTAACGTAAAATAACAATGTTGAATGATTTGATTCAGTATCATATTTATTAGTGTTCAATTTGTGTTATCTATGATGTTTATTAATTATTAAGTATTTTTATGTTTAAATGAAAGATATGTGATGAAGACAAATAAAGTTATTGTGTAAATTTTAGTTAAAGGTATTTGTTTATTTTTAGATATGTTATCATATAGTCAAGTTAAAATAAAACGAATAGAGAAATTTAAAAGTGATACATATTCAATGATAAATATTCATTTTACTTAA
Source organism: Logfia minima (assembly GCA_963921325.1). NCBI lineage: Eukaryota > Viridiplantae > Streptophyta > Magnoliopsida > Asterales > Asteraceae > Logfia > Logfia minima. The sequence goes on from OY992773.1 coordinate 23,247,690, forward strand.
TTTTAAAAAATAATGAAGTAATAAACACTTTATATATTAATACAAATAATAATAAATATAAAGAAATTGATTAATAATGGTGGAAAACACAATGTGATGTGGATAGACATATTTTATTAATATATTAAAGTTCGTTCAAACTTGAAATACAATATTAGATACATTATTATGATGTTTGCTAAATAAATGGATGTTAAATGAATGATGATTAAAAGTATGCATCAAATAAGAACACTTCAAAAATAAGAACGGTAAAAACGCTTCAAATTTGCACTTATACTTGATAAGATCATTGGATTAACATTTGTATATCTCAAATATGCAAAGAAAAATGAATGCACATTTCTAGAAATGTATACAATTTGAGAAAAACGATTGATGCACAATTTTACATTTTTCATCTAAAATCGTGCATCAATCGTTTTTCGATTTTTATGCATTTATAAGAATACGCATCTATATTTCTCCACATATTTGAGATGTATGAATATGAATCTATTGATTTATGGGATACATTTGCGGATATGAAGCGTTCTTACCCGTTCTTATTTTTAAGGTGTTCTTATTGGAACTCTACCCTGATGATTAATATGTACTTTTAATTTATATATATAGTGGTGGATTATGGTAAAATAAATCTTAATATAAAATAAATAAGATCATATATTACTTGTAGGATTGAATTTGATTAAATTAATTTTTTAAAATAGTCAAAGACTATTAGATATTTATGGGTAAAAAGGTCATCCAAAATTTCGGCAGTGTATAGTTAGATATTAAAGTTATGGGGGTGCACAATCATAAATCAAAAGTTTCGGTGGTGGACAGTAAATTTTCCGGTGATACACAATAAGAATTCTAATGGTGCACAGTAAATAAGAGAGGGGGGAGAGGGAGGGTTGTTAGCTAAAATAATGAGGAAGTTTAAATATTAATTAAATGGTTATAATTATGCAAACAAAATTACTAATTCACCATCTGACTAAAATATAATTTATTTGTTTTACATTAAAGATTTTTGTATTTTATCCAACCCCTATAATATATATATATATATAGTATTTAGAGGAAAATTCCAAATCTTGTGGAATGAGAGAAGCAAAACTCAGTTCTTCCCTATTTCGTCATAAATGAATTTTAAAACTCAGTCCTTCCCTACTTAATCATAAATGAATTTTAAGTTGTAATTTTGAGTAACATTCATCACATATGAATGTTAATCTTTTATAAATGAAGGATTGAAATTAATTTTTTTTTTCTCTTTTAATCTTCACCCCGTATATATGTATGTATATATATATATATTATACGGAAATTGAAATTTTCGCCCCATCCTGTCGCAAGGACCATGCAACTGGTACCTTAGGACCGGACGTACTCGGTAATTTGGCCAAATTGCGACCGGTTCCCGTGATTTGCGGCCGAGCTTGCGACTCGAGAATGAGATTTACAACCGAGACTTGCGACTCGAGACCGGGATTTCTGACGGAGACTTGCAACTTGAATCTTTTATTTGCAACTAGAGACCGGGATTTGCGACCGGAGACCGCTTTTTTTCGACTTATGTTGACTTTCCCTTTTTTGTAAATTGTGATAAGTTTTTTGTAAATTTTGAAAAGTCATATCTTTTGACGTCTAACTTCGATTAAGCCACCGTCCTTTTTTTTTAAAAAACTTTGTATTTTTTTCGAGATATATTCGTTGGCAAACGGCCAAGGGCGGTTTGTCCCAAAAAATTTCCAAAATTTGGATTTCTTGACCTTCAATTTTAACATTTTACGATTATTTTGACTTTTAAATGCATTTTGATCTTCAATTTTAGCATTTTACAGTCAATCTGAAGTGTAAAAAAACATTAACCCTCAATCAATTTTGAAAAAATCAATTATTGAGTTTTTCGAATTTTTCACAAAAATTGGTGGCTTAATCAGAGTTACAAGTTACGACGAACTGGTCGCAAGTCACGACGAACTGGTCGCAAGTCACGATGAACGAGGTCGCAACATATAAAGTCTTGGGTCGCAAGTTACTTGATCAACGGGTTAAACGGGTCGCAAGGTTGGTACTCCGATTGCAAACTACGGAATCGATGTCACAAGTTTACGGGTCGCAAGTCACGAATGACTTGCGACCGAATAACATATATCGGTATAGTTTTAAATTTTTAGAATAAATTTTTTTATATCATTATCTTTTAAAGTAATTTTTTTGATATTCCTATATTATATTAGTCTCAGTTATGATTGAGACTGGAGTATTTATTTGAGCACACATTATGAATCATAAAAGCAATTTATTTATGTTTATTATTATTTGATGGTTAAAGTGGTCAATTGTAGGGAATGAAAGACTTCCGTGAGAGTGTGTGACACATTAATTACAAAAATTTATTTCTACTTTTAATAGATTTAATATCATGCGTCTTGTAACAATTAGTGCACATGATTGCATAAAATCGTTTTATTGTTTAAAGATGCATTTGGTCTGAGGTTTTATTGTATAAAGATGCATTTGGTCTGAGGATTTGGAAAGGCAAATTGATCAAACATACCTTTGTTTACCAAGTCTGTTTTAATGGAATGATTATTAAAGTTAGGTATCAAACGCATTTCTCAAACTCATCAAAATGAAATGAGTTTAGAATTCGTTTCCATTTATGTTTTTCATTTTATTGAACTCATATCGAAAGTAAAACTCAATTGCAAGCAAACATCTCCTAATATTTGGATGTATGCATAAGAGATGCCCAAACTAGTATAATAAACACTATAATCATAGCTGTTACAAGTAAAGAGTTAACTCTTACCAGCCAAGTTAAGAATTTAAAAAATGAGGCAACTTGGATCTCGATTCTTAAGTGCCTTTGATTCTTACGAGTTACCTATTGACTCTTATGAGTCGTATTGACTCGTGACCCTTGCAAGTCAAACAATCGGGCATAATTTATAGTGTAAAATCAAAAAAATAAGAAAATATAAAAAAGTAAATGACTAAAGTTTGTTTTTAATTAAAAAGTTATGTTTCATCAGTCGATGACGTCACCATCAACCCTCGACTGCTCTACTTCTTTTGAAAATAAAACTCTTGTACAATAATTGTCTCTTTGAGTGATATCTTAAGATATTGTAGATAGTATAAGAAGTTGTGATTAAATAAACGCTTGGATGTTAATAGCTGATTGAGTAGTTAAGTTTTTACGCTAGTATTACCCACTCTATTATGACGCTTACTCTCAAAATTCAACCATTTAAATGTACATAATAAATACATATATTCTTATTACTTTATAATAATTTATGTAAATTTTATAAATTTGATCTCTTTTTTTTTTGGAATTTTTAGATTATGTATATTTGTCTAATAACTTTGAAGAATTAGAGCCTATAAAATATGTAAATACTTGTTAGTGTCTAACCTTTATATATATATATATATATATATATACGTGTTATGACTCTTACGAGTCGAGTCACGAGTTAAAATTTATAACTTCGAATCACGAGTCGAGTTACAAATTAATAACTATAACTATAATCATTTTCATAATTAGAACTAACTCATAACCTAAAAATGGACATCAACAACTTACTTTTTACTTTTTGACATATAATTTATCAGTTCTCACCATTTCCATTGAATTTGATACATGCCTTCCTTTTGTTGTTAGATCTATTATTAGGTCATTTTATTATTTGACCCAACGTATCATTTTTGAATACTATATACAACTTGCTACTTTTATGTTGTTCTTGTATGACTTTTAAATGATATTATATATTTTTAATTCTTTTGTGTTTGTCTTTACAAAACAGCCCTAAAAGTTACCTAACTTGGTTGGATGACTATGGGATACAACTTACGACGAATACAAACTATTCATAATAAATAGACTATTGAATCAACTTGTCAAAACTATACGACTAATACTTTTAAACTTGAAAGTTGCAGCAAATTATTTAATAGCTCAATCTTGATTGCTTTATTATGGTCATCATCACTATCATAAACGTTTTTCTATCTATAGATCGTTCAATATACACAAATATAAAAAATAGTCACACCCATCCATGCTATCTTACACAAAAATTAACCAAAATGACATCTTAATGGTAATTATTAGGTAAATAATATATTATTATAAATGATATTCTTTCTAAAACGTAAGGATTTTGGACGATTGACTATGGGGAAAATATATGATTTTGTTATTACAATCAGGTTGGAGATTTCTTGTTTCAAGTTTCTGTGTATAGAGCTAGATTTAAAAGCTTATGTTATTTTTCTTATCTTATAGAAAAATATATAAATATATAATTAAATATAAATGTAAACATGAGCAGAGATCAGGAGGGCACTCATCGAAGGTAAGAGTTAGCAACTTTTGACGTAACCTAAAAGTGACACATGTCACCCAATAAATTTTCATTTCAACTCTATATTTTTCATATACTATACTTTACTCCTTCTTATTTATTCTTCATTTTTGCAAAAAATTTTCATCTTTTTCTAGTTTTTTTCTTAAAATGTTTTCTTTTTTAAAAAATTTCTTAATATTCTCACTGCATTTAGATGTTTGTTGCTACAACTTTTTATATTGCATGTTTTGTGTTTTTATATTTGTATGTTTTGCTTTGTATACTACATTTTAGTTTTTTTAATGCATTTTATATATATTGCATGATATTTTGATGTGTGTTGTTGTATTATATATATTGCATGTCATTTTGATATTTATTGCTTCATTTTACATATATTGTATGTCATTTTATTGTTTGTTGTTGCATTATATTTATATTGCAAATGTTTTGTTTATTTGTTTTTAAACTGCATCTTAAAAATCTTTTTAAAAAGTCTACATTTAAGGTATATTAAACCAAAAAGTAAAAAAAAAAAAGAAGAAGTTAAAAAGGTAAAACATTGGATAAAAATAAAGATACAAAAAAAAGTTTGTAAAAGAAAAAGAATCTTAAAAAAAAAAGTTTACGTTTAAGGTTTACAAAACAAAAAACTAAAAAAACAACTAAATAAAGGAATTAAAAGGGTAAAAATTAGATAAAAGAAAAGATACAAAATAAGTTTATATAAAAAAAAAATTGTAAAGAAAAAAAGTGATGTTAGATGAGATAAAGCTTATCAGCAAGCGATTGAGGGACGACGAATGAGCTGTGTGATGGGAAACCTTCATGTACTGTTCGGAGAGTACTGATTTAGAATGAGAGGTTCACCACCACATCATTGCATGCAAGGGGAGCTCGCTCGATTCTCATATTAGTCCGACTTGTAATTCTCTTCTGACCTATTCGACAGCTTGCGGCAGCGGCCGGCGGCCAACGATTGGTGGTGGCTGGCAGCAAGTTGGATGTGGGGGTGAGGGGGAGTGGGGTGGGGTGGGGAGATGAAGAAAGAAGAATGATAGTTTGAAAAGTGAAAGGAGTGTAATTGAAAATTAAATATTAAGTTTTTTTCGTAATTCTTCCTTAAACTACCAACTAATTATAAAATTGTCATGTCATATTAACCATTAATTTAGCTTAATTTTTAATTTGATAGTTTACATTAAACTTTTCACTTTTTCTCTCTGTATATATAAATTCCTTCTCTTGATTTTAAATCGTAAACATTAAAATGTCAATGTTGAAAAAAATAAAAATAAAAAACAGGGGAAAAACCACCGATTTTTGAGAATAAATGAAACCAACAAAGTCACATGCCTTGCTCTATTTAGCTCACCTGTTCATACACACAAAAACCCTTCATTCTTCATTTTCTTCCAATTTATTTGTTTAATTAAATATAAATATTAACATTAAAAAAACAAAACGAATATAATACAGAAAAAATCATCCATTAATTATTATCTCTACTTTTGTCATCTTTCTTTTCATCTCCTCCATATATACTAACCCTTCCCTCCATCTTCTATCCCAACTCTTCCTCTTCTCTCTAAAACTTGCAGCATTGCCATTTCAACAACACACATTTTGTGTTCTATTTTTCAGAGAAGAAAACACAAAACTCAAAACCCAAATGGGGAAACTAGTGGAAATGTGTTCAATGGCAATTAGTACTCTGTTTCTTCTTATGGGAGTTGTACCTTTGGCTTTAGCAGGTGGACATGATTATGGTGCAGCATTAAGCAAAAGCATTTTGTTCTTTGAAGCTCAAAGATCTGGTTATCTTCCTGGTAATCAAAGAGTTAAATGGAGAGGCAATTCAGGGTTGTATGATGGCAAATCCAATGGGGTAAACTAGTAATTTCACGTTTACATTTTCAACCATATTATGATTTTTCTTAATAAACTTATGTCTCAAATGTAACTTAGCATTACTTAGACACCGCTAGGCCAAATGACTTCTTACTAATATAACAAAGTGAAATTGGAATATAAAATAATTGAGTATTGTATATATTGAATTGAAGTATGATTGTATGTTTTATGCAGGTGGATTTGGTGGGAGGATATTATGATGCAGGGGATAATGTGAAATTTGGGCTACCAATGGCATTTACAGTGACAATGATGTCATGGAGTATAATGGAATATGGGAATCAAATGGGTGCAAGTGGTGAGCTAAATCATGCTATGGAAGCTGTTAAATGGGGTACTGATTACCTCATTAAAGCTCATCCTCAACCTCATGTTCTATATGGAGAGGTAACCTTTTTATGTTCTGTTTTTTTTCTTCTTAGGTTTTGTCTTTGTCTTTTAGTTTAACAAGGTTTGTAAACAAACATGTACTGCCATTTTTACAATACGAGTGGTTTTTTATGATTATAATAATATAAGGTTTAATATAGGTTTTTGTAACCGTTTAGATTTAATAAAGGACAAAATATAAAGAATAAATATGTATGTTGTCAAGTTTGTATTTAAGTAAACTAGGAAATGAACTGTTATCTAAAATAAAAAGTATATTATCTAATACTCCATCGCATTTAGTAAAAGTATATTAGTGTCGTTAAGATTTAAATTGATTCTATCCAATTAAGTTCTTTCATTTTTTTAGTAAGTTAGTATGAGAGTATGGAAACTCAATCCCCTGAATAAAAGATGAAGAAATAAGAACTAAATTCATTAAACTATGAATAAAGTTATTTTACGAGGTTGTTTTGGGAAATGGAGTTCTTTAACACAAAATGATTTTATGGGTCTTGTTTTTGTTAATTAAACAACTAAATAACCTACGAATCATGACAGAACGTGCATAGTAAACGGACTAAAAGAATATATTTGCATGGTTTTTTGTGACAACGGTGTTGATGTTTAATTTTAAAATATACCGTGTCGGACCCGCAAATATAAAACTTCATTAGCGGTAACACTTATCGACTAACATATAGTTATATCTTTTACTAGGTCAAATGTTTTAATTAACGTCTTTGGTGTGTAGGTGGGAGACGGTAACACCGACCACTACTGTTGGCAAAGACCCGAAGACATGACAACCTCGCGTTACGCTTACAGAGTTGACCAAAATAACCCGGGTTCTGATCTCGCTGGAGAAACGGCCGCGGCAATGGCTGCTGCATCCATCGTCTTCCGCCGTTCTAACCCCGCTTATTCCCGAGAGCTTCTCAGTCACGCTTACCAGGTTCGTTTAGTCATTTTCACAATTTATACTTTTAGTCATAGTCATTTAAAAATTACCTAAAGTTACCAGTTTCTATAGTCACGAATAAAAATAAATTCCATTCGTACATCATCAAGCAATGTTGTGTTAATTTGTGCCACATTAAAGTAGTTAAATGGTCAAATGCGTATGTTAGTAAAAGATAGGCGCATGGTAGTACAGCAGTTGGTGTGTAAAGCAGCTGCGGTTAATAACTTTATTGTCTGCCTTGTTTTTGGCGGTTTAAATTAGCAGTCGTAGCTAGGTCGCCACCTATTTATAATGCGCCTATGATAGAATAGTAATTTATTCCAACTTTATAACTTTTGTTCCTTTTCCAGACCTACAGTTTCTAGATTCAGAATAACTTACAACTTTCAATTCTTGGCATTCAGATACTATTGCAAAAGTTTCTTGATTTCAGAAATTTTAATTCTGGAAAAGTAAAGCACTTCCATCATGCTCAATTGACCCAAATAACCCTATCCTGTAAAATTGACTGGATTAAACATGAAACATTTTTTTTTTTGTTGAGAAACAAATTAAAACTATTTTTTAATTAAAGATATATATAAATATATTATTTAATGAATGACACCAAATATTTTTTCACCCAAGTTATAATTTGGAAGAGTGAGTAAAAACAAGGATGTTGTGCAATAGTTATAACTTTTTATTTGATACATGACACCAATACTTTCTAATGTACATGCTACAAGTCTACAATAATGTACATATAGTTATGATTTACACATTAATTTGTGATATACAAAGGATCTTATTGATATTATACAAAGTAATACAGAGGTAAAAAAACAAAACAGAAAAGAACCGTGAATTGTATTTGGTTGCTGATTTACTCAGTGCACATGTGTGGGTGACAAAAGTTAAGGTATAATTGGTATTGATCACGGACAATGTGGTCGCACCGTACAGATTCACTGAACACCGTAGATCTCAACGTATCAAAGTTCTAGACTAAACTTAATTAATTCTGTCGGTTGTAGTACTGTATCACACCGCCACCAAAAAATAATTCATTTTCTCATTTTACCCTTATGACGTGTCACTAACTTACAACTTTTTTGTCTTCAGCTATTTGATTTTGCCGACAAATACAGGGGCAAATATGACAGTAGCATCACCGTGGCCCAGAAGTACTATCGATCTGTCAGTGGCTATGCTGTATGTGATCACAATCTCTCTACTCAACCACCACATCTTAACTGTCTCAACCACCTTTGTACAAATTTACAATTTTACCCTTTGTGAACCTTTTTTTCCTTTGGATTTGGTCAGGATGAATTGTTGTGGGCAGCTGCTTGGATGTACAAGGCATCAGGAAATGAGTACTATTTAGATTACCTCGGCAAAAATGGCGACGCACTTGGTGGGACCGGGTGGGCCATGACCGAGTTTGGTTGGGACGTTAAGTATGCCGGTGTTCAGACCCTTGTCGCTAAGGTATTGATTCAAAAGTGGTCGTTTTCTACCGAGTTTTTTCTAGTTGACCGAAAACTGTTAAATTAGATATAATTTTTGATGTAGTATAAAAAGATCTCACGAATAGTTTACTGGATAATTTCAACAAAAAATCAATTTAAAGTTACATTTAAGAAGTTGAAATAAACATTTAGAGATATATTTAAAGGCTTACATTAAGATATTAAGAAAACAACTTTTACAGTTGTTTGAACACGTTTTGATGTTTTTGTATTCTGGTTGATACTGTGCAGTTTTTAATGGGAGGGAAAGCTGGTAGTCATGCTCAGGTTTTCGGCAAGTACCAAGAAAAGGCCGAATCTTTTATGTGTTCATGTCTTGGCAAGAGTAATCAAAATGTTCAAAAGACTCCTGGTGGTCTAATTTATAAGCAAAGATGGAACAACTTGCAATTCGTCACTAGTGCATCTTTCCTTCTCACTGTCTACTCTGATTACTTAACATCTGCCCGGAGAAACCTACATTGCTCTTCAGGCAGTGTTGCCCCCTCAGAGCTACTTGCATTTGCCAAGTCACAGGTATAGAAAGCTGCCCGTTTTCACTTAAAGTTATAAGTTATCACCATTAAAAAATGTCTAAAATTTATTTGCCTTTTTTAGGTGGATTACATTCTTGGAGACAATCCAAGGGCTACAAGTTACATGGTTGGATACGGAAACAACTATCCCCAACAAGTGCACCATAGAGGCTCATCAATTGTGTCGGTTAAGGTTAACCCTTCCTTTGTTAGCTGCAGAGGTGGTTATGCAACTTGGTTTAGTAGAAAAGCTAGTGACCCAAATCTTTTGGCTGGTGCTATTGTTGGTGGGCCAGATGCTTATGATAATTTTGCTGACCATAGAGACAATTATGAGCAAACCGAGCCCGCTACTTATAACAATGCCCCACTTCTTGGTGTTTTGGCTAGGCTACATGGTGGTCATGGTGGCTACAACCAACTACTTCCTGGTAGGTTATCATTTTTATGGGTATTTTATGATTTTATTGTGGCTTCTTTCGACTTAACGTGGTTGATGTGCTTGCAGTTGAAATTCCTGTTGCAACTAAACCTATTACTGCCCAACCAAAGCCTAACCCAGTTAAAGAAACTTCATTTGCAGGTAAGTTTTACCTTTTTTTGGATTAAAATGTTGATTCTGTTTAACCAGTTTGTTAATAAAATGGAAAAATAAAGCTTACACAGATTAGATTTTGTCTCATTCTTTAATATACGATAAAAAGTTGTAATCTTTTTGAACAAATTTGATTAAATATTCTACCTTTTCTTTGTGTAGATCCAATTGCAGTTGAACAAAAACCAACAACTTCATGGGAATCAAATGGAAGAACATACTACAGATACTCAGTTGTGGTGACCAACAAATCAGGAAAGATGATCAAGAACCTTAACCTATCAATCTCTAAACTCTACGGTCCTGTCTGGGGTTTAACCAAGAGCCCAAATGGTTCCTACGGGTTCCCAACATGGGTTAGCTCATTACCAGCTGGAAAAAGTATGGAGTTTGTCTACATTCATTCTGCTTCACCTGCAGATGTCTCGATCTCTAGCTACACGTTGGCATAAGTCAAAATTAAGAACTTGATCAATAGACGTATGTGTCGAACTAAAAGTTGTGATACATAATTTATTTGGTGTTTTAAAGGTGTGTGTAAGTATGGAGGAAGAAAGGAGTGAAGAGAGAGTTTAAAAAAGTGCTCATCCTCTTTCTCATCCTCTTTTATTTAGCTTAGAGTATGGATAATATAGTTGAGTGGTAAAGATAGAGTAGAGTTTGTTTTTACTTCAAGTTAGCTTGTTGAAGTTGTCTTTCACTTGTTTTTGGTGTGCTATGTGTTGCAAAAAAAATTGGCAACATCTTAAGTTCCAGTATGATTTTATAGTGTGATACTCATTTGTCTTTTTGTTTAACTTGTTTTAGTTTTAAACTTGATACTTGATTCAAGATGAAAACTGCAAGATATCCTGATAATGATAAAAACGAGCATACTTCAAAGTAGATAAACAATCCTTAAACCGAGAAGGAAACTACTAAGATTGGATATTGTGACATCCCACCTTACCATGACTACAATATTGTCTGCTTTGCATGCAGGCTAACGACTTTTTTTTGGCGACCACACGAGGACTTCCTAGGAGGTCACCTATTCTAGTACTACTTCCGTTTGAGCATGCTTAATTGCAAAGTTCTAATGAGATCTATTGTGCTTGTAGCCCCAAGATCCACGGCCGATGTAAGATTTGCTTAAGGTGTTACAAATATAAAGTATGCTCTACTTGTATGGTCAAGATTGTACTTGAATACTAACAAATCTAACTTTAACTTCATGTGTCAAATTGCTAAACCATTTGAAATTGATGATATTGACCAAGTTCTTACAACTACCTTATAATTAAGCTTCTACATTTGACCTCAAAATCTCCTTTCGAAAGTAAAATAGAACTCTTTGTGCTTAATTTTGTCTTTGATTGTTGTGGCAGAGTTCCATCTCTTTCTGAGATCAACACTGGCATCAAACGCAGGCTTCGTAGAGGATTATCCTTGTATTACTGTTTTGCTAGTTACTTATATTTTTATTTATAGGTTATACTTATCGACAATAATTGACCAACCAGAGTAGATTAAGATGTCGAATACTTTCAGGTCATACTCTACTTAAAAACTACATTCCACTTGCATTATTGACATAATATCGACCATAAATGTTGAAGCTTTGATACAAAAATTATTATTACTGACTTAGGGCGTGTTGGTTTTGTGGGATGAGAATGGTAATGGGAATGTGATTGATACCCATTGAGAATGTTTTGTGGCTAGCTTAGAAATCAACAAATGGGAATCAAACCCATTGATCCATACCTATCATAGGTGGTGAGTTTTGTACTTCATTTCTATTCCCTTACCAACCATCTATCAATCTCATACTCCCAGAGTCCCAGTGATTCCTAATTTCAAACCAAACGCACCTTAAAGTGTCCAACAATTCAACAAACACCACATAATTTTTTCCCTATAAGATGAAATAGTAAGAGTACTGAATACTTGTAGAACACCACTCAAGTGACTGATAACCAAACTTACGCAGCAAAAACATGACTGAAAATACTAATCAATCACTGCGCAAACTCATCATAAGATTATTCATTTAACATTTAAAAGTCATGGTTCTTCTTTCGTTATACAGAAGTTCCATGCACATCTTTATAAATAATGTAAAGTGTGGCAGAAATTGAGTTACAGAATTATCTCAAAGTATAGCACAGCTGTACAATAGAATATCAAACGAAATAAGGTTCAAAACAAACCCAGAGTTTGCTAAAGGGGATAGAAAACTTTTAATCAGGTAAAGAAGAAAAGATACCATCATGCAGCAATTCACTTCTTGTTAATAGTCTTGTACATGTTATCAATTACATCCTGCAAAAAGGTGACAACTTTTTCATCAGGAAGATGATATAAACAACTAAAAGGTCAAAACGTTGCACATAAATAGTTTAAGCATAGATAATAATCTTAGATTAGAGGGATGGAGAATAATCAGACATTAATGTCATTCTTGTAAAATTTCCAAAGGGCCATTGTAATCTGCAAGACATATAGATGCAAAGAATAGCTTGTCCTTGGCCTTTCTCCAAGACTGCTCATCATAGTGTTTCTTAGCATTTTTAAAGAATTGATGTTTTGCATTGAAAGACCAAGGAACGATGGATTTGAAAGTCAACCGATCAAATATTACATAAGCAGAACTGTAGAAACACATGGATTACAGTTTTTCTTATTTAACTCATGAGAATAGAATGGAAACATAGAGCATAAATACCTGGTAGTATTTAAGCATCTGGGGCCTTTTCTTCTTGAATGTTGGGGTTAGAAGGTCACGTTCCATGTCAAAAGGAACAGGGTCAAGGTGAACAGCTTTAACAAATTCAAAACCTTTTAACTGCACAACGATAGGTTACAGTTAGATATTACTTCAAAAACCATACAGATAAAGGGTCAAGGTACTTGGAAAAAATTATGAGTAAAAAATAATACTTTTTTCTCTTTTCCAATTCTAGTGAGCTCTCCGAGAATGTATTCTTTAATTTTGGGATTTTCACATAGTGAATCAAAATCCCCAGGAATATTATGTGCTTCAGCATAACGTTCGACTGCTGGCTTACTTGGGTTGACCACAGCAACAAGACAAAACTCGAAGCTGTTCCCATATATCCATACCTGAAATAGTAAGTAAATGTTTCTTAATGGAAGTTGTAAGAGACACAGAAGATTGTAAAAGAGCTTCACTACATGATAATAGCTGTAACAACCCGACCCGATCAATAGGGCAAACTGCAAAAAGTGTCAAGTACTTTTCATTTGTTACCAATAAATGTAAAAAAATAATTTTAACCACTTAATGCAAGATAATTCACCTTATCTTACCAAATTATGCGATTTGTATCCCTTTAAATGCAACATACTAAACATTTCTTTGCATTTTAAAGCAAAAGACCAAATACTTTGGTAAAAGATGGTGTGTATCTTGCATTAAATGGTTCCGTAAAATTAAAAGTTCAGTTTCAGCTGTTACCAAATCCACCCATATTGGCACTTCTAATCTCATTCATCAACTTCATCATCTATCCCTATGTAGGTTTATACTCCCATCTCATCTTCAGAAATTTCTTAAATACTCGTATTAAATAAGCTATATGATACAGTTTCTCTCTCCTAATCTTATACATACAACTTGCCATGTGTCACGCTCACAATGTTAGGCCAATTTTTAGGCCTATTTAATTAGGTCTATCTATCATCTTTCGTGTTAAAGTGCATACCGCATCAATGTCAGAAACATTTCCATAAACATTCTCCAGATTTTCAACCGCCACATACTCTCCTTGCGAGAGCTTGAAAATGTTTTTCTTTCGGTCAATAATTTTCATGCTTCCATCTGGTTGCCACTCACCAATATCACCTGCAACATGATGTGCGTTAGAGAAATTTAGTTATGAACTGAAAATAATATTAATAGAGGACCTTTATAAATCCACACCTGTATGAAACCACCCATCGACAAGGACTTCTTTTGTAAGGTCCTCACGCTTGTAGTATCCTGAAAATAGAACATCCCCTCTAATACATATTTCTCCTTGTGGTTTGCTTGAACAAGCGTCATAGTTCATCTCTGGAACAGACTCCAGTCGGGCATCTAAAACTGGTGCTGGGGGGCCCACTGTACCCAGCATATCCATTTCGTTTGGTAGTGAGACAAATGATCCAGCACAGGTTTCAGTCAGGCCTACATTATAGTAACAGAAATAAGATTATTATGTTCAATAAAAGCTTCGATTCTTGTTTTTGCAATGATTTAGTCTGTAAGCACAATGATTCTGGGATCCAGATAGAGAACATCAGTACATCACAAGTTACTATAATTTCCACATCACCACAAAAAAGAGGTAGCAACTTTGACCTGTTTACTTACAGCACTTCGATGTTGGCACTATTTTAGTGCAGAAAGAGAATCTTTTGAGAATATGCTCGCACTAAAATAGAGTTGCTCCAATGTGTTGCACTAAATCTTTTTTAATTGATTTAAAATACACAATTCAACAATATAGTATTATAATTTTTATATAATCATTAAATTCTCATAATAAATGTAATAACAAGCATTGTATTTATAATTTCAAAAATATAAATGAAAATTTTATAAAAATTATAGAGTTCTCATAAAAAATATTTAGTAATTTTAAAAATAATAATCAAAAATTTATAATCAATACATCGTATTAATACATTTTAGTTACCATATATATTACTATTTAATGTATATAATGTTTAGTGCAAATAGTAATAATACATTTACGGTTCGGTTAGGCATGTGGAAAAGGGCAGAATCGGACCAAACCGTACCGAGAACCGAAAATGTCTAAAACTCGGAACCGAGAACCGAACCGATACATGTATATTCGGTTCGGTACTGGTTCGGTTTACCGGTTTTTTCGATTTGTACCGTCTTTTGCACAGGCCTAAGACTAAATACTATTTGCCATTGCACTAAAATAGTGCAAGGTTTAGTGCTCACATTGCAGAACATTTTTTGCACTTTTGCACTATTTTAGTGCAAAACTATACAAATAGCTTTAACGTGAAAAATTATAAAAAAAGATCAGCTTAAAATGATATGGGTCGACTGTAATTGTACCGTATCCTTGAAGGACGTGACAACATGCCACTACTTTCAGGTAAGCTTCTACATGAGGAGCTAGTGGAGCAGCTCCAGATAGAATAATGCGTACATTCCCTCCTAGGCCCTGCTTAACCTGAAAAAATATAAAATTAGAGTCAGAGTCATGCCACCATTATTATGGCAAAGATATAAGGGCAAAAAGGTCTTTGATACCCCACCTTACTGAAGACAATTTTGTCACTTAATGGAGATGCCTCTGAATGTGTTTTCCCTCCCTTCATATTACGTAACTTGCTGCACAAGTTAAAAGTGTAAATCCAAATCAACAAGAATGAGAACAATAGTAAAAAAAACTTGCATGACAAAATGATAGTATAAGCTTGGCTCATAAGAATACTTACTATGCATAAGCTAGATTAAATAAGTTGCGTTTGATAAAACCCCCGGCAGAAATTTTCTGTTGCAAACCTAATTAAAAAAGAAGCAGTTATTACCAGTAAAATGAATATTGAGAGAAGGAAAGATGTCACTAACAGAAACATACCGGAATAAATCCTATCCAGCACTCGAGGAACAGCACAGAAAATAGTAGGTTTCAGCTCCCCGATGTCTTCAATCAGCAATTTAACATCCTGTATATATGATCAGCCACATTATCATATGTATCAAATAGATTTGTCAACTTATCAGGTCCCGATCTAGAACAGATGTGATCCAACAAGTCAATAAACTTGATCCATTGATCCAACAAGTGATCTGATAGATGGGTCCACTTAGGAAGATCGATACTTGAGTTGATCCATTTTAATAAGAGAACTAAGATGTTCATTTTATATATTTGTAATACTAAACAGAAGACAATGTTTATGAGAAGTGTAGAGCAGAGAAAAATCCAACCCAAATCGAACCTATTAACATGAATACTAGTAAAAAGTAGAGAAGATAAACTGATCAGCTTACCCCACGCCAAAATCCTATAGATGCTCCATGATTGATAAAACATTCTTCAATTAACCGGTCAAATATATGTGCCAGAGGTAGAAACGAGAGATAGACATCATGTTGATTCAACTGAACATTAATCATTCACAAGTATCAGAAGAGCCCAGTCTTAGTAATCCGTTTTCACGTACACATCAAAAAACTACATTTTCCATTGAATATAGGGTGGGAACTCACTGATTCATTTGCACTATCTAGTAGACGATTGACGCCAGCTATAAGTGTTGCCATGCTGTTATTTGAAATCAAAACACCCTTAGGATCACCAGTTGTTCCACTAGTGTACATTATTGTACAAATGTCAGTTTTTTTCTTCAGTGGTAGGTCAAAGTTTTTATCATCACCCTGCAAGTAGATAAAAGCCGTCAAATTCAATGTACGTACATATTACTCATATGTAAAAACGAAGATAATCATTAAAAATGAAACTTGCATATTAATAATAACTATATAAAAAACAGTAGTAAGAGCGTACCAATGACAAGAAATCATCCCATGAATGTATTTTCAAATCAAACTTTTCAACTTCTTCTCTTTGTTCAGGAGTAACTTTACCAAAGCTCACAATTGCTGAACGGAAGTATTATACATGTTAGCATCTCTGAAATGTATATTAGGATTAAGAAATTAGACATGATGAGTAACTTACTTTTCAGATATTCTCCAGCTGTTGGAAATGTTTTTAACAACTGAAGGACCAAAAGAATTCTATTAGTTCACCTGCAAACTCTTTATGAATTTTATTTATAGGCATCTAAAATGAACAAGACCAATTACCTCGGGGATCTTTTTCTCTTCTACAAAAGCAATTGTAACCTCAGCATGGCAAATAATGAATTCAATTGCATCAGCACCTATATGTGGAAAAACATGATAAAAGTAAAAAGTATATACTAGATAATAACATAGAGAAATGGATGATTACACATCTTGAGAAATAGCATTGAGTACTTACCTAAGGTATCATATAAAGGAACACAGTACAGCCCATGAGCATTACATGCCTGCATTGTCAGTATTAAAAAAGTAATCTATAAGGTTCCAATAAGAACTAAACTGTATGACATCTAAAATAGGACCATGTTGTGTTCATGGAATTTTTTTTATGAGAATATAAGTGAAGGTAAGTTAACACTACTTTCTTATTTCATTGTGCAGCTAATTGAGATATTTGACATCAGTTAGACGAAAAGACTCAATAAATATAAAGTAATCATAAGACTAGAAAGTGCAGAAAACTTTCTTAAGGGAATGGAGTGCAAGTTGAGAACTTAAAGGGTGGTTGATGGAATAAAATAACAGCTTCAAAACAGACTGCTATCATGAAGAACACGTGATTTATTCGGCAGAAAATAACAGTGATATATAATAGTCTGACAAGTTACTAAACACCTTAAGGTCAACAATCATGAAGAACACCAAAAAAAGGTGACGTACCTCCATGCTCATAACCCATTCTGCACAATTGGCACCATAAATCCCACACCGACCACCCTACATCATCCATCACAGTTCGTAAGTATGTATATATTAAAAGAATTAAAAAAGTATACTTCTTGTTGTGCGAAATGATAGCACAAACAATAAGGCCAACCAAACACTCTTGAAGAAAATATAAAATTGGAAGGCAAAAAAAACAGAAGAAAGAAATTCACAAAACGAAAGAGAATATATTATAATTGTCATCAGAAGGTCACTCACTGGTTCGACACCACACGCACGGATAGCATTTCCAACCTTTATCACCTTGTCATATACTTGTTTGTAAGTCAACCATACATATGGTCCATGCTGTAGAGTATACAAAATATATATTATATAAGTGAAAACAAACTCAAAGAGAGGGATGGAGATTTCAAAAGTTAAGCATAATCTATGGCAGACACCAGTATACCTTTCCGTTCACAAATTCACGGGTGCCAAGCATTCGATTATTGGGGTATTTCTCCACAGATAGGCTGTAACGTAACCAAACAAACATTTTAAACAGATACAGAGAAACACCGACAGAAAATCGAGAATCCTAATACTAATACGTAAGCAGATCCTTTTAGTTCAGGATATATTCTACAAACAAAATATCAGCACTGTTGTAGTAAATGGTTAAGAAAACTGTATTTTAAATTGTTCTTCATATTCAAACAAATCACTGTGTGATGTGTATGCGGGAAAACCGTGTAAGAGTGGTACCAATAAGATAAACATACTATGACAATTGTGAGAGTTAATAGAGATGAAAATAGATGAGTTCCTTTTAAATCTAACTAATAGCTGTTTTGCATAAATTCATTAAATGAAACATGAAATGAGTTATAGGACAACGATTAAGACTCTCTGCTCCTAAATTCGTAACCTTTTCAGATATTACATTCACTGTCCAATTTCACATGAACTTGAAACAAATAAAGTTCAGAATGCAGCATTGGGTCTGCTTATTGCTTCCTTTACAAGAAAATTAGTCTAGTATAAGCTTTTTTCATTAAGTATCACATCGATTATGCATTCGGCATAGACTACAAATGTTATCTATATAAATTTATCTATTCAATATAACTCCTCCAGTTTTATCCTACAAACTTTTTAGTGTTACATACTTGCATGCCTGTGTTAACTGTCAAGCACACAAGATGTTCGCTTTTCCAAACAAACAAACAAAAATTATACACACACACTCAAGATGTTAAGATGGTCATCGTGAAACAACATATACTTATACTTTAGAGTGAAAGTAGAACTAATCAGCTTTATCACCATGCTTTTTGCTTTTATCCTAGAGTTAAAAGAAAAGGTACTCTATGAAAATGAACTGCAAACCAAGAAAGCAATAAAAAATTTACTGCTTTTTCCTAGGTTTTTAGCTGATTTTGAATATTTACTACATAGTCACTTTCTATACCCAAAGTTGAATGCATGTTAACCAACCAAACAAATTTTTAACTCGAAGACTGAAATTATAAAGCTTATCGTTGTTGCCGACTTTGGAGCCTAAGCTTGAGTTTTCTTCCTTTCAAAATATCATTTATGTATGAGACTGTCGCAAGTGGAAATAAGTTTGTCCGCTATACAGGGAGATAAACTACAAAGAGGAATCATATCATATATTTATATATGTAACAAACTTAGGCTGTTATCTCAATCAACATAATAATCATCTTACATAAGTCTCCAACTTTACATTGATCAAACCTTGTTTAATAAAAGTCTACAGATTTTGTTTATTTTAATTGGTTGCTAAACCAACCAAAATCTGTAGACTTTAATCAAATAAGGTTTAACATCAAGATTAGTCTTAATCATCCGAATACAAAAGCCAATTAACTTGAAGATAGATACCATCCACACACATCATAAACATAGAATCAACTAACTCAACAAAACAAAAGTCAAACATGAGTCAAAACATATTCCATATACTTCAAAACAATATAAAATCATACAATGTGTAAAGTCAAAATTCAAATAAACAAGTCAACTCATTACACCAGTCAAAACCTAATCACACGAAATCAAACTAAATCAAGCTAACATAATCGAAACACAAAATCAAATTTCACAAATAGAGAGTTCAAACAAGCAAATATTAAGTTACAGATCTACTAAATTAATAACCACATACATATAGATATTAGATTAGATCAGATATTTTTATTAAAAGAAAAGGAGAGAGAGAGAGAGAGAGAGAGAGAGCTAACCGGAAAACATCCCAGCAGGAATCTAAACCGTCAATAGGAGCTGGAAAACCGTCTTTAGCAAAGACGCTACGGTAGACCGGTCCAGCCGACGGTTTTCCATCTTTCGCCGGAATTGCCGGTTCAACTTCAACTATAAACTTCTTTGACGACGTCATTCTCCGATCTTAGACTCTTCTTAACTAATTATAGTTATAGTTAAAAATATATAAATACGAGAAGATATATAAAATCGTGATGTGGTAATAAATTAAAAGGTGTTTAATGTGGATTGTTGACGGAGAGAGATAGGAGAGTAGGTGGCGATTGGTGGCGGAAGAGTTACAAATAAACAAGACAGATTCCGATCTTATTGCTGATGGCCAAATACCATTGCCTTGAATACGAATTTACGATTTACTATTTATAGAACAATTCGACAATTGAACGAATTGTATCTTACCCTTTCTCAAACTCTATTTTATTATTATTATTATTATTTTATATATTATTAAAAGCTTTTAAACTGTAAACATGGTGCCGAGATATGTCTTATCCGTTTAATAAAATATCGTATATTTAATGAATAAAATATCGTAATTATAATATAGGTGATCGATGGTTATATAATTTTTTATAAGAGGATAAATTAGTCAAAGTCTATAATCTCATTAATGAAGTTATGAACGAAATTCTATTGACATTAATTTCTAGACTACATAGACTTAAATGGGATATTTCTAAACACTATTCTAAAGGGTATTTGGTGAAGTCAATTCTATTTATACGTCTAAGACTTCGAGCAAGTAGTTAAACGCGACATATATTTTAAAGGTTCGATCTCGAGTTTTTGACGAAAAGAAAAAAGAAACGTTAAAAAAATAAGAAAATATAAAATACATTTTTGAAAAAAATTGTGAATCCAAGTTATAAAAAAGAGAAAATATATTTGTTTTGTGTTCTTAAAATGTAAAACAATCGAAGAGAATTATCAATTTATAACTATTTTAAATATACATTTTTTTATGTCTTTTGAAGTTTGGTGAGAAAGTTAAGAAATACTAAAATGGATAATTTTCATTCTAACTTTTTTTCTTTTTTCACTATAAAGGAATTCAGAAACAACGATACATTTCATTTTCATTTTGATTTGCTTATCTTCTCTCAAAAACAAGCTTTGAGTAAGCATTAGAATGTTTTGATCACGTATTCTTTTAAAGATTTTAGATGATTATACTTTAAGTTATAGTTAAGTTTGTTGCTTATACTCTTTAAATAATTTGTTGGTTGTTAGTAATTGTCACTTTTATTTTGTTTTTGTTTAGGTAGTTTTTTTTTTTCTTTTAACATGTCAAAAACTTGCTCCTTACCATCATTGCAAATTAGTGAATTCCTTGGATTCATAACCAAGTTACTATCGCTAAAATAGATAAAACTGAAAGACTTTATTAAGTATACATCCTTTTGTTAATTAAGTATAACATTTCAAAGCTAGTTTCCTTGCATTTAATGGTTAACACTTTACGATTTAAACAAAGACGGTATTACGGTTTCTAATAGATTACGATGGTTCACTTTAAACCACAAACATAAGATAAACCCAATTTTCCACAATTGAAAAATATGCATACCAACTATTGTGTCACAACTTACGAGAGTATTTCTAACTACGTCCTCAAATTCCCTAAATCTAACCTAACACGACATACAATGACTGCCTAGTTTCATGTTGGTGTGATTGATTAAATGACCGTGCTTCAAATTTAATTTTCTATTTAAAAAAAAATCAAATATACAATGTGTGTGTATATACGTATAAACTAGTATAACCGTTTGTTTTGATACGACCAATAAGGTATAACAGTTTAACATAGTAAAATGCTACAAAGATAAACAATTTACAATCACAATCATGGTAAAAAAAAAGAAGGGAGAAGGACAGTCACATAAACTTTATCCAAGTTCATACTAACTTTCTACCTTAAATTCTATGATAATTACTAAAACCAATTGATTACAATATCTTATTAGTAACAGGATTTTGATCTCTACTAGAAGGGGTTTAATCTTGACTTTTTTGTGCACAATACTCATTCTAGTACATATAATGTCATCTTCAATGTATGTAATCAAATTTAATATTTTAGTGTAAAAACTCATCTCCAACCAACTCACTATATTTAGTGCAAATTATAGTGTACATAAAATTTTTGAAGATTATGCACCAAATTTAGTGCAACACTAAACTTTGTACCAAATTTTTAATTTTTATTTTAACTTTTAATTAAAAATAATATTATTATGCAAGTCCAAAACCAAAATAAAATAATGACAAATAATCCAAAAAGATAATGTAAGTTTTTAATAACTTTATCGTTGGAATGTATTAGTTATTTATGTTTAATACTATAATTAAATTTAAATTTTTATAAATAATAATTAATTGTGAGTATAAAAATATATCATTTAGGTGGCAATATGTAAATGTAAGTAATTATTTGATGCAAAAATTTAATACATAAATTAGAAATGAATCACGTTTGATACAAATATATAGTTTAAAAATCCACTTTTTATACTAAATTCAATACAACGTCCGATTCATACGTTAGAAATGCCTTATATTTTTGTATCTATCACATATAAGGTAATAGTCAAAGGGCGACCCTCTCAACATAAGAAAGCTTGATGTGATAGAATTAATAAATGATCGTGAAATAAAATATTTAATTTCTTGTAGATGAATGATGACTTAAGAATGGGTCATTTTTGTCCAAAATAAATGAGTCTTCATAGAAAAGGAGAGAAGTTGTTTGTTCTATTTCAATTTTATTTTCATTGGCAAAAAAAGGAAAACAAAAAGTAATTCGTTGAAACTTCAACGTAGTTGAAGAAACAGTTGAAAGGCGTTGCAAGATCTATATTTAATAGAATATTGTTAAGGTTATTTATTCAATTGAGAGGAGAACTAAAGAAAATTCAAACTATATAAAAAGTATAAAATGGAATTACCCAACTAAACTAATAATCGCGAAGCAAGAGTTTAAATGTTGCTCGATGTTTTAAGAAGCATAAGTGAATGATGTTATAACTTGAGATGATTGATCTCTATTTTAATTTCTTATATTAATAATCACCAAAAAGGCAAAAGGTAACTTTTAACTTGAATGTTGTATGTTCTATTCCATTGTAATGTCTTATTCGGTTCCTCACGAGTTCTAAACTTCTATGTTAAGTTTTCCAATTTTTATGTTACCATCAAGAAATAAATAGATATTAAATCGATAATGAACAAACACTATAATCTCACGTAATTAACACAAAAACACACTAACACCCATAGATTATGAATAAAACTTAATAAAAAGAAAAAGAATTTAACTAACGAAATGACCAAAAACAAGATAAAACCTCATCACAAACTCAAAATACATTTAACACTCAAATCTACCTACAAGATTACCAGACGTTACATTTTCACCTACAGATTTATTAAATATTTATAGACCACCTCTTTCACTACTGGTCCCCACAATCCTCTTTAGATTCAAATCATGTATAAAACAATTAGACTCATCAAATCCAACACACATCTTACTATCCCTAGAAAGCTTATTCGCAAATAGCAAACTCACACAATACTCAGGAACAACAAGCATATACATTAAGATGATTATCTATTAATTTTAAATTTTCAAGTTTAATAATTTTAGCCAATGTCCCCGTTTGAATGTCCTACTATCATGTTTAACTTAGAAACATCAAAAACATTTACTATATCTTTACATAAAACTGTCATATGTGATGATGCTTATGAGTCAATAATCCAACCCTTATTATTATTATCAAAACTTTTAGAAGTATTAGCATTAAAGAATGTCTTAAAGTTCAAGTTAAAAAACACATTGCAATTTATGAATATACTTTCCATATTGACGTGCACATTCCCTAAACTTGACATTTCCCTGACAATACTAATTAGTTTAGAAATTTGATCACTACATAATTGTAGATAACTAATTTCAAACACGAAGTTATTATTAACATCTATTTATAGTATTTTTCAACCTATTACACTTTGTACAATTTAGAGTGGAGTTTAGTTTTCTTTCAAAAGTTTTTTTTATCATCAAAGATTTATGAAATTAACTAAAATATCATTTAATAGATATTATATATTATAGAAGATTTTGATAAATTTATTTAAAAAAATGAGAGATATTACTACTCATCACCAAAATATTAAAGATCATTGGCACATACAGAAGCGCAAATAGGTGAAAACATCTATCTAGCAGAACAACTATAAACAAAACCTAAATATATTTTTAAGACAATTTAGCCATGTCTCATTATTTATTCCTTATTACTTCATCTTTCTCATAATAAGTACTTATAAATAAATTATACAAAATTTTAAAAAAGACAAAATTGATACATTACGTAAAAAAATTTGACAAGTTTACCTATATTTTATGTACAATTTTCTATGAATTAATTTTGTGAAAAAGTAAATTACAAGTAAATTAGTAAAGTTAGTGTATTACCTTTGAAATTGACTACTTATTTTGAGACAACCTAAAATAAGAAGGTGGACACTTATTTTCAAATGAATGAAATATATACGTCACGTTATGTTAACATTTTATTATTATTTTTTGAGTTGTTTTGTAAAAATATTTGAAAATGTAACATGTATGATGTTAACGCACCTAGACCAGCGTATTCTAGGCTCTTGCTATTGTTTGACAACCACCACTATTTAATTGTAACACACCGTAGGCAATTCTAGGGAAGTTCGAAAATTTTCATAATTGAAAAAACGAACCGTGAAATCATACCGAATTTGACGTTAATCAAACCACATCCTTCTTAACATTTTCAGTTTGATTAACTAAACCAATAAATATTAGGTTCTACGATATTCTTAAATTTTTATTATAAACGATTAATCGGAAGACCAGTAAATTTATATACGATGGTTATTAGCCTTACATAAATGATCCACCTTTGCTAATTTGCTATTTGCAGTTGTTTTTGTTTAGTTTATATAAATAAAGTGGTTGTGACTAGTCGCGCATATTTCATTGGTCGTAGATGCTAATTTGGATAAGGGGGATTAAGTTTAGGGTCTTACCATGGGTCAGGTCATGTGTACGCAATCCCACTTGTGTGGTTCATAGCCCATGGTTTACTTCTTATGAAAATTCACATGGTCCATTGATGTCAGACCAACATGTCTACGTCTATCTTCCACACAAAACAAGTATATATATAATGTAATGTCCAATGTAACGATAAAATTATTAGTCTATTATAGTTTCAAAGAAAAACTTACAAGTGTGTGCTATATATATTTAATTATCATTTTAAATAGAAACTATGACTAATAAAGGAACATCAATTGATCAAAATAACAGAATATTACCATTTAATAACAACAAGATGGGTGTGATATTGGTTAACTTTTTTCCACAGAAGCTGATAAATATGACAACGACATGAGCAATAATAAAATTGGTTGAGAAATTGCAAGCAAGCTACCTACTACACTAAAGACTTCTTTTAGAGTACTAAGTTTCTAGTTATTAGTTATTAGTTATTAGATGGGCTAGAGCCTCTTTCAAACCCGTAAATGTTTTAAATGCTATACTATAGAGAGAGGAAAGTTATATATCTACAACACTATAAATTTTTGAATTTTGAAAGTAATAAATAATTGTAATAAATGTTGAGTTTTATTATAAATATTAAATAATAATAATAATGATGAAACCAAATTTTAGTTTTGTCATGTATATAATAACAAAAACCTTTTAAATCCTCTTATAAATAATGGTAATAAGTTTCTCATAGATTTCACAAATAATGGTTACGTAACTAATCTTTTTCATTTTTCACATGATAAGAAGCTCACGGGCCATGTATAACTGCAAGAAACTGGACGGTTTATTTACTTCCATTTGTATTACTTGGTTACAAATCAAGTTGTGTATCTACGTGTATAAATACTTTGATATCAAAATGGATAAAAATACTACTCAAAATGGCTAAAGATACAAACACTCTTCCAAAACAACCTAGAGAAAATCTCTAACTATTCTTAACCAAGTGTGGGAAGGCGCGTTGCTAAAACAAAAGCGTCGGTGGCTATTACATTTCGTCTCCTCCTTCAAGCACCTCCAACAAACATTCTCCAATAACACTAACACATGTCTAATCGAAACACACTACGGAGCATACAGAATTTACATGGTTCAAAAAAGATTATCAGTTTAGTGTGATGTTTTCATCATCTAATAATAAATATGACATGAGCTAATGAATTGTTGAAATGAATTTGGACTAAAGATAAAGATAACCGCTTCGGGCACTTTAAAAATTAAGATTTCATGTCATTATTTTTTTTCGTATATTACTTTTAAACACCAAACACGTATCCATATTAGGCCATGATAACGTTGCACTTGAGCTTCTTTCTTTTGGAATTTCTTTGTGGCAATCTTGCGAACAATTAAATAATAGCTTTTTGTGCATCAAATTACAATTATATTTGCACCAATTTTGTCTAATAGCTTTTTGTGCAACAAAATTTCCAGTTAAATTAATTATAAGTTGCATATTGCATTTTTAGTGGATCCAATGATTAACATTTTGTCTATGATGGAGCCAATTATTGTAACGATGTATTTATGGTAATAAGAGCTTAAGAAGGCTGAATTTACATCCGTTTTAATACGTATATTTGATTGATTTGATTTGATATTATGATTATGATTATTTATTGGATAAATAAGATATCTAACTTTGTATAAGTTTTATATATTTCCTTCGAGAGACATAAAGTCGTAAATCATATAGAACGATATATGAAAAGATGATCATACAAGAAGATAGATAACCACGAATGCTAATTATATGTTTAGATTACGTGATATTAACAATATAACGAACCTATCTTCACACTGTACATGAATATAGAGTTGACTGTTAAATGCACGAGAAACTCGATCAACTTATATCCCTCATTAACCCAATTTTCACATGACTAATTATTACTTAGTTTAACTCGATCGACTTATAACTCAAATGTTTAACTAACTGCATTCTTTAGCTTTATGTGTAAATGTTATCGTAAAATAGATCAAAATTTGGACATTTTAGACAAAATATTATAGTTTTTTATCACTACGCTTATCCAATTTAGATTTAATAAACGAATAAAGTAACAAAACTCGTTTTTTATTGCTACGCTTATCCAATTTAGATTTAATAAACGAATAAAGTAACAAAACTCGTTCTATCTCACAAATCATTGCACAAGCCAACATTACTAGTTAGTTAAAATGGTTGGTTGTTTGCAGATATATAGTTCATTGTGTTCAGTAACGAGAAAAAAGTACACAAATATTTAGTTGAGTTTGTACATAGTTAAGTAACTTTACATTTGCATTAACTATTAAGAGTTTATTAGTCACATCATAACAACTCTTTACATACACATTAGGAATGCAACTTATTCAACGTTTGACCTGGTCCTTTTGTTACCTCCACCCACTTCTATTTTGTCCCGTGTTGCACCTTCCGGTTGCTTTCTCGACCTTTTTATGATTGTGCTATAATTAGGTTTCTTTCATTGAACACCAAAACCTAAGATTTTGATTTGAGAACTTTGTTACGCTAAACGTGGGGGCCAATGCCGTCTTGGTTTGCACTATAAGTACGACAATAATTTGCATGCAAGCATCCATAATGCATACTTCACCATCACAACAAAAATTCAAGCAGAACAAGTTAACAAAACTGGCCATCTTCGAAGATCCCAAACTTACATGCTATAGTTAATGAAAAAATGGTATCATACACAAATAACTAAGACTAAAAGAATGCATATATCATGAAAACTTGCAGCTCACTCAAGAAAAATGGATACCCGCTTGGTTAAATAAAGAAAGCAGATGCATAAAATCTGCTTGTGCAAGCTTTGATGATCTCTTGTCTTCAAAGTCACCTTGTTTCAACACGCCCAGAACTTTATTTTTAAACTCTGATCCCTTTGTCTCACCATCATCCATTTCCATATCATCATCATCATCATCTCTTTCATCATCGGTCTCCATTGTTAAGTCACCCGAATCTCCAAGAACAGATGCATCCGTTGCCATTTGATTATCATTACCCTGAGAAAGTTGTAACGCTTGAAGGGTTTTGTAGTTTTTCTCCAACATTGAAAGTACGTTCTTTTGCTTGAAGATTGCACCTAGGGTTTTGTTCTTCCTGATGAAACACATTCGGACCAACCCATCCCATTCTTTAAAGTTGACGACGGGGCCAGGTTTTCTTGGCTCGATCCGGACAACAGATGAGTCGACCTTTGGTGGGGGTCTGAAGTTGTTTTTTCCAACTTTTAGCAAGTGGGAAACACGAGCCATGAGTTGGGTGTTTACTGAAAGGCGACAGTAGAGTGTGTCACCAGGTTGAGCCACTAATCTCATTGCGAATTCCCTTTGGAACATTATTACAGCACATCTAAATAAAGGTCTGTGATTTAATAGTTTGAATGTAAGAGGAGATGATATCTGGTATGGAATGTTGGCTACACAGATGTCAAAGTATGGAAGATCACACTTGAGCACATCCCCTTGGATAACCTGTGAACAGTGTCAAAAGTAAAGGCATTTCATTAGCTTGCATTCCAGATTAACATAGAGCACTAAATTATTATTATTATTCGTATATTGGCTACACAGACTGCTGTTCTTGAGAAAATGCAAAAAGAAAGGCACCTTAGTTTGCAAAAATGAGCACTTTCAAACAACATTTGAAAAGTGAAGGGAAAAAAACTGTATGTGCTATTGTTTTATTAAAATCACCTAATCTTGCAACGTGTACATTCTACATTTTCATAAACGTAGTTCTCATTTTGAAGTGAGGTTTGGGATCAGACTGACGTGCATATATGACTTTTAATCAGCAGAGTGCAGATAACTGCACCTATGATAATGTATTGATATCTTTTATCATCATTACCCAAACATAATAAAAACAGTTGTATTGAACTTTTAGACATAATAACTCACTTCTTATGAAACTTCAAAAGCTACATATAGAAAAAGCATCGGTGGCAATTTGTAAATAACATTGGTTTAGAAGTTGCAAAGATGCAAATTAGTGACATCAAAAACATTAAAACAGGTTGTACCAAATTCCATGTAATGGAGAAAAGCATTAAGACGCAAAAAGCAGCAACCTTTTTAACAGAATAAGTTGTTTAGAGCTTAAACAAATGTTGACTTGATATTTTTTCTAAAGCCATGTGTGTCATGGATTCTATGTATCGCCTAAAGGGAATTACAGAATTTAGTTGATGACATGAAAAAGAATCTTATATTATGCAATGGTACAGATGGTGTCATCATAATATAAACTTAAACAAGTTATTGCTTCGCCTGCAAAAAAGTTATCTACGATTTCACTTCACAAAAAAGAAATTCAAGGCACCACTCTAAGTCTAGTGACAAAAATCATATTATGAAAATGCGAACAATGCACAATTAGACACTTAAAAATTAACAAATGTACAGGATATTACTTGCCTTGAGTCGATTAGAATGTGGAGTGCCTTGAAAACGACGCTGCAACTCGAGAACCATACGTGGATCAAGCTCGACAGCTATAACAGACTTCCCAGCCTCAAGAAGCTTCTTAGTCAAATTACCAGTACCAGGACCAATTTCAAGAACCACATCCGTACTGTGAATGCCAGCTTTCTGAACAATCGAGTCAACAAGTAACGGATTCTTCAGAATATGTTGACCTTTTGATTTGTGAAATTGTATACCTCCTTGGTAGTGATTCGCAGAGCCACCACCGGACCCGCCACGTGAAGGCTTCTCCTTCCTAATTTTCCCTCCAGCCATACTGCAATAAAAAAAAATGTTATTTGGATTCAAGATTCAAGTGTTTTTTATAAACATAATATCACATTCAAAAACACTTTAAGCTAACAACCTTAAAAACATGGATATGAAATCGATTCCGATAAGCGAATTAGACAAATTAACAAAATTTAAAGGTGATTAACACGACAAAAAACATTTTGAGGTCAGAATTTAACTAGCTAGGGCTTAAAAAACAATCCGAATTTAAATTATGCTAAAGGTGATTATACTTGAAACTAATAGCATCTAAATCATAAAATATGTAATAAGTAAATCAGCATCTTCAATCACT
The DNA here is from genome assembly GCA_963921325.1 of Logfia minima. NCBI lineage: Eukaryota > Viridiplantae > Streptophyta > Magnoliopsida > Asterales > Asteraceae > Logfia > Logfia minima. Next base: position 23,277,884 of record OY992773.1, read on the forward strand.
AGAAGCATTAACTTCAGAGACAGCTAAACTTAACAATAGACGGTTAGCTATCAATCTAACCTTAGAAGTCGCCGGTCCGATTGTATAGCGGTCACGATTTCCGGTAGTCGACGGCGAGCGGCGAGTGGAAGTATGTGATGAGAGGCAAAAAGAGGGCTAAAATGGGGTTTTGGAGGGTTTTGTTATTTTGTAGGTCTAAAAGTTTATAAATAAACAAGTTCAGCGCTACTAGTTTCATTAATTTAAATAAAGCACTCACCATTATAAAATATATACATTCAACCCTCAAATTTCCTACATAAACATAATCGCCCTTTATCACTTAAATTGTACATCTTGCAGCATGCAAGTTTGCTATATTTATTGTTTGTTTAACTCGCGTGCATCATAAATCTCTTCATTGTCACTATCATAGGTACCTGTATCGTACGTTTCTGTATTCGTATCCATGAAGACACCGATTAGGCCACAAGGCACAACAGATAACAAATTACATTGCACGAAAAATTACAAAATGTGTCTACCAGCATGTACAAGTGATGCACTTTGTGCATGTTCCATGAATAATAAATAGATCTTGAAAGTTCAAACAAATTTCATCAGTAACTTTGAGTTTGCTCAAACATGAATATTCAATGCTGTTTTCGTGTAAATTATTATTATACAAGCGATACATATCTTAAAACTTCGGAAAGTAATGACTTCCTATTGAATCCCGAGAGGGGCAATTCATCTACACCCTACACTGTGAAAACTCGTTCTTATACAGTATAATAATATACACATACGACATATCAAAATTCTGTGTTTAAGTGGTTGTGTTTGATGAATTCGAAGAACTTGATGACGTTGAAAAACAAGGTGTAACCAAAGACGAAGTTTCAGGTGATTTCCTGCATACCGGACAAGTTGCATTTAACTTGAGCCACTCGTCTATACAATCTGCATGAAAATAGTGATTACACTCCGGGATTGTCCTTACTTCCTCTTTAGGCTCATAGTCTGAAAGGCATATGGCACAAGTGCCATCATCTTTGGGTAATCTACAACTCTCGCCTAATACGGTTTTTGGGTAGGACGCAATTGTGGGTGCATCTAGGCCGGTTGTTGTAGGTGGTTGTGGGGTGATTGCGACAGAAAAAAGATCAATGCTGTGACGTTGACCCTGATTATAATTTCTCATCCTGCCAAAAATGTAGCATACAAGCCCAATGATGCATACTAGTGAAGGTACGCCGATACCTATGCTTAGCCCATACTTGGCACCCCTCGGGATACCTGTAAAAGTGAACAACCAAATAAGCAATAATCCACATAGAAGTTATCTTCATGGCTCACTCTAGTCAATTTTAAGTAAAACTGAGAGGTGGTAGAATAGGCGGGTTGGGTAATACGTCAAATGGATCTGGGTCCAGAACCAGCTTGTTAGTTGATCTGGGTCAAAACGGGCCAGCTTTGGGTTGGGTTGTGTTAGTTTGGAAACATGTATGTCCAAAAGTGTAATTACTTCAAAGAAAAATAAGTTTTTAAAATTGTACCATGGGACCTTGAGTTAATTGGACGTTGACTGCAAAGACAAGTCTAACTGTGTTGATTTCTATTAATCATCAATTAAATGCGACCATTCAACTTTTGACTGGTTCTATATATATTTGCTAGTCAAGAAGTAAATACTATAAACTTTAATGCAGACTTTATATGCATCATTTATAAGAGCAATCAGCAATCTGCAATCTGCAAATATTAAAAGCATTCAGTATGCACACAGTTATACTAAGGCTTCTATGCACCTAAAATTGTTTATTTCCCTTGAAGTTGGAGTTAAATCATGTATAATGAGACCAACAATCATACAAAAATGAGAAAACCAAAAGTGACTAAAACACATTCACAGGAATTGTGGTAATATCTATGATTCTGGTTACCTTTACTCATTTAAAGCTAATAAGCTTATTTTTGTCCGCATCTTAGATCACCTCATACAGTTGTTATGTTACTTAAAGAAATAGCAATTGGGAAATAGACAAGTATCAAGATCGGATCTTTCACAAATGAAACTGATTTTAGTGGCCAAAACAGCAAGCAGACAAGCTTCTTCCATATAAAGACGTACACACAAATGCCTAAATCAGAGTTCATTATTTCATACCAACTATGCAAATATTTTTATTCGCTAGGTTAGTCTGTCAATTTTGTCGCTATATGCAAAACAGATTATGCTTATGAAAACAAGTTCTACACTGTGCTCAGCATAGCAAAAAACAATGATCACGAAGAAAAACAAACATGTAAAATTATATATCAAACATAAATACTGAACGCCAGATATACTTCCCGAAAAGTTAAAAATGCCAAAATGTTATGATACTTCAGAACAAAACCAGCATATAAAGCTTAAAATGGAATACAATTTGGGGTACCGCACAGTACATGACTAAATATAGCTTATTTAGCAAATTTTCAGGAATGTTCAAAATTTTCATTCGTATTCATGTAACAATCAAGCAAGTGGGCAGAGTGTTTTTCAGCGTAATCGGTCTACCAATTACCTACTTCAATTATATAAAGTTTTTTAAGATGGTGAAAGTTCAGCAACCAAGTTGAAAATGTAAAGACACATTCATGATTCAACAATAAGCAATCTACTAATCTAGCAGTAGGATTAGTACCTTATGCATAAAAACATGTACAGTTAACGGGAAGAAAAAAAATCACCATTTGAAGAACCACCGGAACAAACAGTCTCTCCATCATCACTCTTCAATCCACAAGTTTTACCGTCAAGTTCACAAGATCTGCAAAAGGGTCTAAACCACAACAACGTCAATTCACGCCTGATATCACTTAACCGCCTAACGGGCACCGAAACCGTCGTTATATCCCGACAGCTCGCCGGTATATCTACAAACGGAATCCAATCCGTCCGTACAGCATACACTGAATTATTCAGACCTCCTAAACAAGGAAAAGGAATCATCGGTACCGTCTGAAACGTAAACCCTAGATTCTGCGAGGAACAGTTTAAGAATGTGTATCTATCAACGATACTGAAATCAAACGGTGTGCCGGTTAATTTGATATCCCCTAGTCTCCCCGGCGAACAGAAGTCTGGATCGATGTTGATCGTCTGTTAGCATCAATTCATAAACAGATTATATACATTAACACTGAGATTCGGTCATGCGCCATTCATATTAATTTGTTAAGAAATCAATTAACACGTTCTAATTTACTCATAACTATCAATTGAAAATTTTAAGTAATATTTCTATTAATAGAAGCAAGTGTTGCTACAACGATCGAAAATTAAATAATAAGGAAAATTAAATGTAACAGATTGAAATAGAAAAAATGAAACCTGCGAAGTGTATAAAATTTGTTTAACGACGAATGATCTAGCTGATGCAAGCTTTATAAGTGTTTGATTTTTGTTATCACAAGTTAGATCAAAACCGGGGAAACCACAGCGAGCCGGTTGTCGGTCACGGAGGCGGAAGGGAAACCGAATTTGAGGTCCGGTTGGGCTGCAGAAGGTTGGACTACAGTCATTGTTGCCGGAGATAGATTTAATTAAGAAAAAGAAAAGAAATAACGGTAGGGTTTTGTTGTTCTTCATAATAGTAATAAACATAAAAATAGGGTTGTTGAGTTTGGGCACCATTGTTGGTTAAAGTAAGGTTCTAGTAGTGGTGATGATTGATGAGTATTGACTCCATGGAAGTTGTTTGCAATTTTTTTTCTTTGATTCTCGTTTCACGCGCTCAGTCTATTTTTGTTTGGTAATATATACGGACTACTGATTATTATAATAATATTGTAATATATAATATACAATATATATACTCCATACTCCATTCGTCCTATTACCTACTGATTATTATATAATATTGCAATATATAATCAGCATTCCTCCTGCACAATTGTTTTACATTTCTATTTTATTTTCGGTTTTCTCATATAGATATTTATATTCGTATTATATTTTAATAAATTAAAAGAGATTTTAATACGTGAAAATAATATTCGATTTTTACAAAGTGTAGTTAGTGAAAAATTCTAAAATCGTATGCAAAATCAAAGTGAACACTTTGACTAAGATGAAAAAAATAGTGTTTTTCATTGTTCAAATAAAAATGTTTTAAAGTTACTTATAACTACTCCATATTGTATTTGATTTTAGAAGCATTATTACTTATCAAATACCTTAGGATCATACAAATAATTATAATATTTGCAATTGTCGTTGGTGATATGTGAAGGTGGCTAGCTATTATGGTTTGCATATGTAGAATGTGGGTGAAAGTCTTATATTGTTGCAAGTAATCGCAGGATATTATATGTTTGGGGCCTTTGTAACAAATTATGGAAGACAATGTTAAGCATACGGTTCATATTCATTTAGGCCGATAGATAGGGAGTTCGACTACATTGAAAAACACACACGAAATTACAAAATCTTCATCTACATAAGGATCATAACCATTGTACGCGCCTTAAAACTGGTTCGAAGTTGCAACTTACGAGAAGTGAACGTAAGGCTTAACTATGGATTATCAATCTCCAACTATATATCATCTTGAGGTGAATCTCACTTGCAACGAATATGTTTAAAACATTTATAACATTGAAAATTAATTGATATATGTTGATTGTAATTAGTTGATAATGTTTATGTACCATTTTTTTACTCGCACACGGTTATCGTTTCAGCTTAACAATGATTGAAGGAATTCAATGAGTTCATAAATCAACTATTACACTCGTAGACTTATGAAATTAGTTTCCTTTCGGCAAATATATAAATATAATGATATTAATTGCAAAAGGCTAAATATAACTAACAAATCCTCTATACGAATGTCATAAAATTGATTGAATAGTTTGTGAGTTTTCAGCTAGAGTTTGGAAATATTCGGGTATAAACAAAGGATGTACAAACTTCCATACACATGGTGGACGGCTGAAAGTGTCAATATGCTTGTCAATAAAGTCTCTTTAATCAATTTATACTATGTATTTATATTATATTATGTATAAATAAATATAATACTGACTTGTCACTTGTAATTTGCGTTAATACTATAATAAACAATATAATTAATATATATTGATTTATATGATCATATATTAAATATATAGCAATTACATAGAGGTGAAAGGCAAATAAATAACAAATAGTAATTCAGTAGTCATCTTTTTGCAATTAAATTAGTAGATATGTACGTGTGTGTTGTTCTTTTAACATTATAAATACATACTTAAAAGAACAAAGACGTTATAACATTATATCGAGCATCACATGGACAGATAACAGATTACATACCGACATATGCTGTGAAAAATTAATATCCACGGAAAATGAGTCACAATACCACGGAAAATGATTTGAAATGTTAAGACTGTTACGATTATATAGACAATGCCCTTTGATCTAATTAAATGTATAAGATAAAATTAAAAATACATTAAAACAGCAGAAATGTGAGATTTTCATAAATAAGTGAACAAATGTGTCATTTGAAAAATGATTTTTCTTCCTATCATTTCATCATAATAATCCTTGTAATATTCTAGGATTATAAGATCTGTTACCTACAAATTATTTCTTCAGATCATGATTCTTAATCCTTTCATGTGTCATTATGCTATGGAGTATAAAAGTGGATTTGTTTTTATACAAATTGATTTTTTTAGTAATTTCTTTTTTATATAAAAACATTGTCTCTAAAAAATTAGATAATTTTTTTATAATTAACAAAGGAAAACAGAAAGTGAAGTTTGTATAAAAAGACACAATTTATAAAAGAAAATATATAATCTATAAAAGCACAATTAAGAAAAAAACCTTTAATGACAGGGTTAAGCAATTAGAAAAAAGGACCGAACAAAACAAACAAAAAATAATTGATGGGTGAGAGGGGTGTGCTAATAATATGTCCATCTTTCATTTTCCAACCTTTAGAAACATATGAGACAAATTTAGGCTTTTCTATTCAACATTTATATATATATATATATATATATAGAGAGAGAGGGGGTGAGAATCAAGAGGAAAAATAAAAAATTTAAAAAATGAAGAAAACAAATTTCAACTTTTAATTTCATCATAAATAAATGTTGTTAATATTTATATTTGATGAATGTTACTCAAAATTTAACATTCATCACAAATGAATGTTAAAAACGTTTATTTATGAAAAAAATAAGAGCTAAGATTTATTTCCCTCGTTCCCCAATATTTGAAGCTTTCTTGTGAATCATTCCCCTCTATATAGACATGACAAATAAATCAATATCGTAGTAGACAGCCAAATAGATGTACAAAAATAGTTATATAAAATCTTATATTGTTTTATTATTTAAATAAGTTGTTATTATCTGGAAAAGAAATTTATAGGCTATGTACATTTATGAACGAGCTAATTATAATGGTTAACAGATGTTGAGGAATTATTTGATTTGGGTATATTCTATTCAAGTAATAAACTGCTTAAGGTAGGGGTAGTTTAGATCACAGCTTAGTTGGTTTGGAAAAACATAAACGCAAAAGTGTTTGGGAAGAAGATTTTGAGAGGGAATGGCTTATTTCAAGAGGTACAAATTATAAGTTTTGAATGGATAAATGCTAGATTGTATCCGAAAGAATTAAAGTGGGAACATTGGAGTAATGAACCGAGATTAGTTGGTGAAATGAGAATGGTGTGAAACGGGTTGGTAAAAAAAATTAAACTGTTATAAGAATCGGTCAATGTTCATAATGATTGGAGGTTGGACAGATGATGTATTTGTAGTCCGGAGGGGATAGTGCATGGTGTTTGAAATTGTGCATATATGTATGGTAATGTAACTAATAATCTGGTGTAAACATGTATTTGTGATTATATGGGCTTGTCGTGGTATTGTAACATGAGTTCGAGATATAATAATGTTATAAATATAATAATAATAAAATTATTGCTTCCTCTAAAAAGTTATGATGGTTAACGATATACGACACATTTTTCTTCACTTTCTTTTTCATTTTAGTAGTTAAGATAAATATTTTGAAATCTTAATTATAGATTAATACATTTGTCACCACCATAAATCTTTGATGGATTTGTAACTTTGCTCTCACTTATTCTTAGCCTATGGCTATCGTATAGAGTTATTAACACTTCCAAATACTTTTTCCTATTTCGGGTGATTCTTTTATCCAATCGAATTATAAACACCTCCAGATTTATAGGACTAATTACGTGGTTATGTCCAAACATGTGATATAATTTATCGATTTACAAGTTATAGTTGGAGGCAGGTTTATAATGTACGAGTCGCTTGATAAAGTGGATATAAAAACATGACCATATTTATGTTTGATTACCATTTATAACTAAAGTGATGATTATTTTATATTTTTTTATCCCAGGCTTAGGATCATTCTAAATGATACCACTCTTAATCATGCGGTTTTTGTACTTTTCTAAATGTATCACATGGTTTGTTACTTGTCATTCAAAACGACCCACGTGTAATAATAATAATAATAATAATAATAATATAACATTACTAGTCATTGTATATTTGTATTGCTTGAAAACAAATTTCGTATAATTTATTTAGCTAACCATCAATAACGAGTCAAACCACTCATTTTTGTAATGCACGTGTGAATGCGTATATATATATGTATATGTGTTGGGTTAACGTTAGATCCCGTAGAGTGCATTCATTATGGACCAAGTGATCGCTTGATGACCAATGGCGAATTTAAGATTTTTGATGACTTGTTATAGGTATTTTAAATTTTGAAAATCTCTAGTACATATAAAAAGTGCAATTGAGAACATAAACTTTTATAGAAAATTTACACTTTAAATAGCGAATGAAACTACGAGTGCTCCTATCTTCAATGTGACTAAGTCCTTGTTGATGATGGTAACTTTGCTTGCAATGGGCCCATTCGTTTGGTCCGGTCGTGGTCTGGTTGATGTTTCATAACCGGAAAAATGTGAGGCTCACAGCCATTTTTCTTTATCCTTTGTGACATTGTTACTCTCATTTGTTAAATGGTAGCTTATTTCTTATTTTTTTTCTCTCTTGTTGAATTGAAAATGGCGGGAGAGAAAATAGCTTTTAAAATTTTAAGTAAGTTTTTGTCTTAAATTGAGCTTTTATTGTTCGTTTTATAAATTAGATTGGCCCACTAGTATAAAAAAAAAGGTTATAAGACCTTTTGAAAATATAAAACGTATAATGTTTTTTAAATAAATAAAATTTAGAAATGCAATGTACTTTTAATTACTGTATTCATTTTATTTAATTAAATATGATCGTCTTTTAAGAAAAGTCAAAAAAAAATTTATCCCATAACCTCATATACAAATATTGAAGTATATATCTATACGTACAATCAATCGTAATTGAGACAAATTCATATTATTGCTGATTTTCTCAAATAAAAAACAATTTGAGAAGTAACGGTGAGGGGATTTTACAAAGAATATATTAAGCATGTGTTTCTAAATAACAATAACAATGTTCAATCTCGCTATTAATCACGTGTTTTCGTTGTTAATTTTCTTTTCACAAAAATAATCGATTAAGAATGGTAAGAAAATTAAATTCAACTACCCTTGATAAAATAACAACAAAGGCAACTTAAGAATTACTATGCAAAATAATTGGGTTTATTTCTTTCAGCTCAGAATTTTTTAGGGGACACATTTACCGATTTACACAACGTTTATCAGAAAGTGAAAAAAACTAACACGAGTCCAAGACCTTTAAAAAAAAACATTTTGGATTGGGCTTTTGTTTATGGCGGGAAAATTGTACATTTTTACCCCTCTTTTTTCTTTATTGAGCCCTAATTTTCTTATCTCATAACTCTTTCGGTTCTCTTCAATTTCACGATATCTTCATCCTTAGCTATACGTATAAATCATCGATCATTTCACGTGCTGTATGATCCACACACCATTACACCAACGCTAGATTCCTTTATTCAATCAAGCACCTAGGGTTTCTTTTCACCAACTTCTTCAGTTACCGTAAGTCATCGATTCCTATTATTTATATTTTTGCAAACTTGGTTTTCTGTTTACAGCTTAAATTGTGATTCTTTTATTAGTTTTTTGCCGTTGTAGAACAAACGCTGTCGTTTCTTTCAGTTAAGATGGCTGATGTGTTTGAAGAGGAAACTGAACAAACGGTTTCACTTAATGAGTACCTCGATGAAGTTGAAGATCAGGAACTTGTACGTATTTTAATTTCTTATCACTAATTATCAAGATCTTATTGTATTTTATCTTGATTTCAGAATGTTAATATGTTATTGAACGGAACTAACTTATAAAGCTTATATATTTTGCTCATAGTTCAATAATTTTTTTTTTTTTTTCTTACATAATACAGCTAGTGGGATTTGAAGATTTCTTACATAATAATTTTTTAGCTTACATGTTAATTAACACAGTTGTCACTTGTCACATTAACAGCTTAGTGGGATTTGGACGAAGAAATAACTTGAAAAATACTTCTGCATTAACTATAAAGTAGGTTAGCACATGCTGTTTGCACCTTATGTTAAGGTTACAGCCAAACTGCAGAATCTAATTACATGTGGTTGATCATATGGAGATTTCTTGTCCCCTCTTCTTGTATCTGTGAATGAAAGGAATACACATGATGTTTTCGGTTTGAGAAGATAACATGTGAGATGGACTTGACTTTAGTTGTATGCTTGCTGAAAGATGGATAAGAAGGATTGCACATGGTGCTTGACCTCCTTTTCCCATGTTGTATAACTTATTGTCTGTGAAAGAAGCTCAAATCTAATATGTATGAACATGCTGTTTCTCTAAGCCATAATTTGTTTTAGGTGGCTGAACATAGAACTATACTGGATTAGTGAAAATTTAGTGAGCTATTGACATTTTCCAACATGAAGTTGTTAAATATCTATAAACTATATAGCTTCAATATTAGCAGGCTCAAATCTAACTCAACTTTAAAACTATGAACATTTGTTTTGAACACAGCTGACTTAGCTTTACACGGAAACCAGGGAAGTTCATAGAACTATGTTAATAATTTATAATGAATATGAACTTTTAACACTTCTTATCTCTTGATGAAGAACCCTATCTTTCTATGTTGTGTGAGACAGTGCTTGAAAGATGACATTGAACTAAAATAATAAAAAATTCCCAGTTACCGCTAGCAATTAGTAAAATACGCATTTGTTTGTACTTCTGAAGTATGCCAGCATGTTATGGTGTACTTTTTGTGATATTGGACTACAAGTTATGTGTGAATCCTGACACACTTTTTGTACTTTGTATGTACTTCTAAAGGAAGCGGATTTAGTTCTGGGTGGTGATGAGGGAAAGGAATGCACCTATGTCAAAGGTTATATGAAGAGGCAAGCAATTTTCTCGTGCTTAACATGCACTCCAGATGGAAATGCTGGTGTTTGCACAGCATGTAGTTTGTCTTGCCATGATGGACATGAGGTTATCCTTTCTGAATTAATTAATTTTAGATAACCTTATCATTTGGTGTATAATGAACTAATAACCTTTAAACATGGCTGGTTATACATACACTGCTTCTGATTGTTGTTTTTTGTTATTAATTTTTATATTTGCTTTGGCCCTCTTTTCCCAATATGGCTAGATTATAGAACTTTGGACCAAGAGAAAGTTCAAGTGTGATTGTGGCAATTCAAAGTTTGGAGAATCCTACTGCAAACTCATGCCAAGCAAAGATATCGAAAACGAAGACAACTCTTACAACCATAATTTTCAGGGGAAATACTGTACGTGTGGCCGTCCATATCCTGATCCAGATGTTGAGGAGCAAGTAGAGATGATCCAGTGTTGCATTTGTGAAGATTGGTTTCATGAGGAGCATCTTGGCCTTGAGTCTACTAAGGAGGTTAGTATTATTAGTTATACATCATGTCAACATCATTTTTTTTCTGCTGAAGGTCATGTTAGGAATTGACGACTTGATATATACGTCAAGAATATTATATCAGGTTATGACTGCTTAAGAATGGGTGCAAACCGACGTTAACGGTATTCCTTACCTGACGAAGTTACTAGCAAAAATAATGGTTATGTTGTGTTGTTAGATGTGGCGAGATGGGAGGGGGCTGGTTGGGTAACATGTCAAAATGTTCAGTTCGGGTTGGGTTGACCTGAAACACTATTTGTCTAAAATTATTACCTTTCTTATTAATATTTAAGGTGTTACATATGCTTAAACAATACTGCGTGTATACTATTTCCATAATAATTTGTCTTCTTTTTTAATAAAATGATTTAAGAAGTTCTTTGACACACTTTGGGTGACTTTCACCAGTTTGGTCTGCTTCATTTTTGGTTTCTTCATATTGACCCATTAGAGATCAACATAACTCTAATGGACCCCTTTCGAAGTAATTGGTTTTCATCACTTTAAAATTTCCAGTTCTACATGCATCTGTGCCCTCAAATCATGTTGCTGTATAAGTAATGCTTTGTCGTTGAAAATTTTAGTTACAGATCCCAAGAGACGAGGATGGCGAACCTCTGTATGAAGATCTTATCTGCCACATGTGCTCGTCTATCTGTTCTTTTTTGCACCTGTACCCTCAAACCGTATTTGCGCCACATAAGCAACCAAATACTGCAACTGCTTCTAAAGAAAAAGGCGTGGAGGCTGCACCTTCGGGTTCTGGATCCTCTCCAATGCCTGAAAACGGTACTTCAGAGGTTCATAATGCAGACTCTGCAGTACTTGATCCTAACTTTAAAAGTGTGGATGATGATAAGAGTATGCTTGTTGGAGAGAAATCTGATAAATGTCTTCTTGGTGTTGATCTCTTGACCACCGGATTGACCTCGGGAAAAAGTCAACCAATGTTTCTTTCAAAGAATTGGAGGGAGGCACTCTGTGGGTGTGAAAACTGTTTGGGATTCTATGCCAAGAAGGGAATCAGTTTCTTGCTTGATAAGGAGGATTCAATTGCCGAGTATGAGAAACTGGCGAAGCAAATTAGGGATGAAAAATTGCAGCAACAAGAAGGGGCAGAAATGAATTTTCTTAGTAATCTTGGACATGTAGAGAAGATGGAAATACTTTCAGGCATTGCTGACATGAAAGACGAGATCCGTACTTTCCTGGTCAGTTCTCTATTTTGAAACATTAATTTGCATAAGTAATGTCGTTAATTCTTTTAGACAATATCTATTAGGTCACTTAAGTTTAAATTATGTTGCAGCTTGGCTTTTGAAGTTAGATTGACAAGTTATTGTTTGTTGAAAATTAGATTGGATTCTTAAGATTTAGGAGATTTCTGACCAACTGCATCATATTTATATTAAGTTCTAGATTATGGATATGAAATTAAATGTTGGACTTTTAGTGTTCTAGTGATCAACCTTTTGAACTGTTGTATGCGGTTTTTGATTACAAACCATTGTTGTAACTAAAATGCAAAATAGGAAAAAAGTATGTGCTATAATGAGCAATCTGTTAACAAGAAATGTCAAGTGTGACTGAATTTTAGTTTTACATTTTACAACACTTCCAAAATGTTCTTGTGCTGTTTTTCTTTGAACATATTTGATGGTTAGTTTCTTCATTGCGTTCGTGCAAAATGCTTAAGTTGCATTCACTTAAACAGTTTCCTTTCATGTCTTTTTAGTGGCATTTGTTTTTTTTTTTTTTTTTTGTTTCTGTGAGTGTATGTCGTTTTTTCTTATCAAAATTTGAAGTTTTATACTTTACAGTTCTACATTATATAGCGTTGCCTTTATTTGTTTGAACTAATATATGCGTGACTTTCAACAGCAATCCTTCGATGCATCAAAACCAATCACGTCTGATGATATCCACCAAGTATTTGATAATCTTAAGAAACGTCGACGAATGGACTGATTTGTAAAGAGCCATAAGCTTTTGCTACCTACTCTTTTGAAAGAATGCCTCCGGTCTGTAGTTTATAGGAATGTTAATTTGCAACTAAAAACTTTTATCCTTCAGTACTAAATCTTGGTTCAGACATGCTATGCTTGTTACCAGTTCATGACTCTTTAAGTTAAAAAGTTGACTTTGACTTGGTGCTTTCCACTTGATGACCTGGCAATATGTATATATAACTATCTGCAACATTTTCTATTTTGAGATGTTACAGTCCTTCAATCCTTTCTGTTATAAAAAAATTCAATGCGCGATCCCTTGGTGATTGGCAGTGCAAACTAAGGTTTGAATCTTTATTATCTGCTTAGTAAAAGTAGCAATCTTTGACAAACTTGAATTGAATATGCTCCAAAAACAAGACTTATGTGATCGTTGACTAATTGTGTCTTTTGAAATTTATAATACTCCTTTGCTAAATAAAATCGGCTTTGACGACACTAACATTTTTAATGATATTAGGATAATTAAAGGCATGTTCACTTTGTTGTCATCATCTCATATGTGAAACGCCACTATAATAGTAAAAAACGAGTAAATTAGAACTTACGAGAAAACTAAACGTGACATCATTATCAGATATTTCTATCCTTATATACCATTGCAGGTTGCAATTTGGTCACTCGCCCTTCAATACGAAAGTTTGATATTAAAATAATGTTAAATATATGCTTAGCTAACCTATTTCTAATAATATATGTTAAATATTAAATATATGCTAAACACAAAAAGTTTGATCTAGTTTGACCGGCATTGGGCTATGCACATTTTGGAAAAAAAAGTTAGTTTAATGGTCTAAATGTATATGATGATAAATTCAATACCATGATCTTCAAAAAGATTAATACCGCTTCGCAATTGGATCCATGGGCAACCTCCATGAAACCCTTTGTTTTACACCGCATATTATATATTATATATGTAGATAAATTAATAAAAATTGTTCGATGAGTATTCAGTGTGATTTAAACCAGGTATTAAGTTTCATTTTAAGTTTTCTTTAGATCCATCCATATCACTCCCATAAGAAAGAGTAGTATAGTAGTTAGATGGAAGATGGTGGTGTGATTGGAGAGCATCAAAGCTATTGTGTACCGTTGGAAGATGGGACAACGGATCACCATCATTTTTCAATTAATAAAGAACGCAAATTCATAATATATACAAGTTAATATTACGAGTTAACCAACTTCGGTGTGTTTGCCAAAATGTGTGGATGAGGCATGAACACTTAAAGTTTTAAAGTCTTTGGTTTAATAGTCTACGTTATGTTATAGGTCATGTTAGTCTTTAATGTTGTCGAAGACTAATGTACGTGTATCATAACAGTCTTGAACCTTAGTCAAAAATCGAATCCATGATAATAATAACATTAGTACAGAGATAATTACACTTTAGTCATATATGCTTGATCAATATAAGAAAAGACATTTTTATAAATATTACTCGTAAGGCTGTGATTTTACGTATAACATATAATCATATAGAGTAATAATAAGTTTTGTAAACGATAACCTTTAGGTATGTCGTTAAAAAGGATAAAATCCATCAGTAGTCGTACATTAACGATTAACTGTCGACAATTTAAAATTCGTAATTATAAAGTGCGACTATATTTAGCGTAGAAGCTATTTTTATAGATAACAACATTTAAGAGTGTCGTTATTATTTTTCTAATAATAATAATAATGGGTAATTAAATTAATCCGTTGTATAGACACTTGGATTAGTTTATTAATGAGCCAATAAGTATACGTTGATTCACCACCATTATTGGAGACAGTTGATTTTTGACACCAATCAACTATTAACCAGTAGACAAGAAATGCATTTATTTCCATATTTAGATTTAGTTTTGTCTTATAAAGAAAAATGAAAGCAAAAGTCAAGATCGCGGACTATATGTTCCACATGATGACAATTTAATCACACAAATTCATTATTTGATCACAGATTACGCACATAGGATTATGCTAAACAACATCTAAAGGGTTGTGATGCACCCTTTCTAGTTTATTCATCCATTCAAATTGTTTTCTTTTACAACTAAAGCCGCAACTAACATACTAGAATAATAAAATTAAGATTTGAACACTTGAAAAGTTGATTTGTTTAATTGGATGTAACTTTATGACGAGTTCCTGCATTTTCAAATTCGACTGTAACGTTTTTATATTATTTTATCTATTTTCAACTCATCTCACGGCCAAATCTTGTATAAATGAAAATGCTCTCAAATAGAATCTCAGCACTAATAACCGTAGTTTTAAGTTTGAATTAAGCATTTAAGTATTTAACACTTGAAATGCATAAGGCAATAGAAAACAGATAAGTTACCTTTAATGTGGTTTTATGATGTTAAACTATTGTTTGGGTATGTCTTAAAAAAGTAAGTACAACGACTTCAAAAATCACAATCAAAATCAGATAACAGTTCACTTAGTGGGCATTTAGGATTGCGTTCTCAAAATTGATTTTGCATTTGAAAACAGCGCCTTGAAAAAGGTATGTCCCAACCTGCTTTTTCAAAAATGCGTTCTCTTTCCAACAAAACGCATACAATCACTTTTTATCAATCACATTTTTGCAACTATTTGCGTTATCCAAATATAATAATCAGATAATCTCTTCAAAATGCATTCCCTTAACACCCCTTAATTGAAGTTACAAAGTCTTATATAATTGTCATAAATCAATTTTCTTGATCAGTTTTGCAACACATCAAAACATAGTGTATAAATTTAATTTATAATATATATAAAGAAATATGTTTAAGAGAAATGGAGTAAAATAATGACCTAGCTTTAGTGAGCCATTGGTCTAATAAAAAATGGCAATAAATTTGTCACCTGCATGTACCCATATGTTCCCCACCCCTCACATGCATTAGTTGACACACTCTACCAACTCCTCAATTTTCTCTCCAAATCCCTTTGCTCATCATAATTTACATAAAGCTTGTGTTTTTCAGTTATACAATATACTTTCGTGAAAAGGGTAAAGAAAGAGAAATACAGAAGGGTTGTATTCCACTTTCAAGAGTCATATTCTTGATTTTTGATAATGGGAAATTTTATGGAAACATGCATACAAAAGAAGCAAACAGAGGAAAAGCCACAAGTACTGCAGATGTTGGAACAAGGAAAACAAGAATATGTGAAAACAAGGGGTAGTTACGGAATGGAAAGTAGTAAAATGAGGGTAAAATTGGTATTAACAAAAGATGAACTTGAGTGGCTGTTATTGCAGTTGAAGAACACAAAAGGTAAAAGATTGGAAGATGTTTTGAGTGAAATTGGAAAGAGTAGAATGAATGGGAAAAGTATTGCAGGATGGAAACCTTCTTTAGAAAGTATTACGGAAACCCCTGACGTTCATCATGAGATGAACAGATCATGATCTGTTTCTTGGCCAGAATTACCATTTTACCCTTACCTCAATTCTCCTCTTTTTCAAGATCATGTGTTTTCTCTTTGAGATGGAATCATGCCCAGATTTGTAATTATGTGTTTTATTTTGG
Source organism: Logfia minima (assembly GCA_963921325.1). Taxonomy (NCBI): domain Eukaryota; kingdom Viridiplantae; phylum Streptophyta; class Magnoliopsida; order Asterales; family Asteraceae; genus Logfia; species Logfia minima. The sequence goes on from OY992773.1 coordinate 23,294,352, forward strand.
GATTTTAAAATGATTGGTATGCCTCTCAAAGGGAAAAAAAGATATGTTTTTTTCTTCATCTTTTAGCAGTAATTAGGTAATTATGCTTTTACTAGATATAAGTATATTTTTTTTTAATGTTGTAGCTCAGACTCTGCTCTTAAGTCTGATCCTTTTTGTGGTTACTCTAATTATCTAGTTGATATGTATACTTAATATAATATGATATAATTTTGTGACTTAAAGTTTTTGTTTTCTCTAATATATATGATTGTGATTATGTTTATTTTGAGTTGTGACTTTTTGGTCATGATAGTCAGATGATATGTATGCTTGTAGTAGTTATAAGTTGGTTTCTTAATAATATTTTCAGTGTTCCTACTCTTAAGAAACTTTACAGCTTTTATAAAATGTTCTTGTCATGCAGTTATTGAGTTAATCATTATGGTTGCCTAACAACATTTTTCAAAGTTATTAGCCTTTGATAATGTAAAATAGAAAATAGAAAATGGGACTAATTTGTGTTAAACATCTTGTATTCTGTAACATACTATCATTATTATAACTTGCACATCCAAACTTTCCATAAAATAAGTCCCAAAGATGGATATGAAACCACTTTTATTGATTACATGGTCCTAGCGTAGCGACGACCACTAGGGATTATTTTTACTTGGTCCATCACTAATGTAAGGTTTTTTTTCCGGCCAGATTGGGACTTCATGGACACTTACCGACATTAATCAAGTCTAATATATTTTGAGAAAATTAAAGGTTGAAAATGGTATTTAATTGGAAAGTTTTACCAATGGGAAGAATATTGCTCTTCAGTCTATGGTGTCAATTTATTTTCTTTTTTTGAACTACTATATATGTTGTCAATTACTATTGTTATTTTGCAGTTAGATTGATGGGGACAACAGCAGAAAAGTATATATTTTTAAAGTGTAAATTTAGACTAACACGCATGCATGTAATTGACTGACCTTTTCAATTTTCAAACGATTTAAATAAAATCATTGTCGGTGAATAAACAACATGTTAATTGTTATATAAAATCGTTTATAGTTTCTTTAGTGATTGGTGTTTTGACGATAACAAATATGCTGCTATCAACGTATGCGTTCATTTGCTGTCAAAATATACTTAAAGTTATACGCATCTAGCATAACATATAATCTGTCCTTGTAAAATACGGGAAACAAACTGGTTATCGCGGTTGTTTCAAACCTGAAAACAACAAAATTGATTAATTAATTAATATAGTATGTGGAAGCATTTGGTTCATCGTAGATTCGGGTTCCAACCTGCTTTTCAAAGCTCTTAGAGGTTTTGTCATAGACTCATTGCGAATCTTTTATACAATAACTTCTTCACAAAAAAGTATCATCGAATTCAAGATGAATCGAGTCCGATGACGATTTTTTATTACAGTTTGCATAAGTTCCTAACAAAAGTAAAGCATAATTTGTAGTAACATGTAAGAAACGGACCTATTAAAAAGAATGGACTTATTTCCTCTCATAAAAATCCAAATTCAAAAACAACTAGAAACCTTTGATATATTTAATCCATAATTAGCCAAAACGGTATGGCAGTTATTATCCGTAAACAAAATAACAACACAATTTTACGGAATGTCTTTTATTTGAGCCTAAATAAATGTTTTTCTACTTGGTTAAATTTGGAAAAAAAATTATGAAATAAAGAATATTTGGTGAATAAATTAAACTTATGTATTTGTTGTATAAGTCATTATGATTCAACTCAAATGTTTATTAAAATATAAAAAATGTTAACTAGTCTTGAGAGCTATATTTAACCATATTATTCTGAATTTATAATTCACAATTATCATGATAAACACCTTTACTTAATTTAAATAAGAAACATCAATATCAAAAAGAAATATTCATACTTTGTAATTAATTAACTAACTTTAAAAATTTTAACATAGAAATCTAAAACATAGTCATAATACTGTGTTCTCAAGTTAGAGGGTCGAAAGGTTAGGAAGTTAAAAGAAATAGAAATGAAAGGGAGTGAAAGAATAAAAGAAATGAAAGTAAATGAATCAATGATAAATTAATGATTTATGTTTTTGAGTTGGATGGAAAAGAAAGAAGATGGTTTCTTCCAAATCATCCCAAAAATAGGAAGAAAATGTTACAAGAGAACTAAAATGAAATTTCTAATTCTCTTCCTCATCATTCTTTTCCTTTCCTTCCATTAAGAAAACTTAAAACACAACTCGTTTTTAAAATCTCTTCAATTCCTTTACTTTCCACTCTAAAAAAACTCGGTGCGACCCTTGAAGATAATGACAATTCCAAACTATTTGACCAACTTTAGAAGATATTTTTGCGGTAGATTTTTGACTTCCTGACAAATCTTCTACTATAGGGTATGAGACAAATCTTCTACTATAGGGTATGAAACTATGGGTGTATTACACTTGGGGTTATAATTGGATATATACCTCTTCTAAGAGACATTCTCCGAATTCTGTATATTTTACTTTATATTGGGAAGGTGCTGCCAAAGAAGAATCCTCCTACATGTTAATGAGTCCAAATCGAGGGCAACCCTGCTAGACTATTGGAAAGCTAATGAATGGTAGTTACATATGTGTGTGTGAGATGTATAACTTCATTGTGGTATATAACGAGAAACAACAATACTTTAATTACTAATACTTCGTTGTTAAAAAACGATCATTTGATATGTTAATGAGTCACAAAAGAAGGCAACCCTACTAACCTGTGGAAAGCTAATGGATGGTAGTTTTATGTACATACATGGGAATTATATGTATAACTTCACTATGGTAACTCTTTAATATGTTTACCATCAAATAGTTGTTTTATACCTCTAAACTTTCTTATATCATCACCGAAATGGTAACTTTAATGGTTGATTTTTGTTTGTTGTAATTATAGTTAATGAGACGAATTGACTAAAATAAACTAATACAAGATTCATGATTGAGTTATCTCAAGAATTATCCTTGTCGAAACGCTAAAAATAAACTCCCCACTGTATTCTCGAGTTAGTTACAAGGTAGAAAGGAAAGGAAGTAAAAGGAAAGAAAGTAAATTAAGAAAAAAGAAAATGAGGTAAAAGAAATGAATGACAAATTAAATGGTTTATGTTTTTGAGTTAGATGGAAAAGAAAAGAAAGAATATGGTTCCTCCCTAATCATCCCGAAAATACGAGAAAACTACATCGGAATTTCCTCTCCTCTTCCTTCCATTTCTTTTCATTTCCTTCAATAAAAAACTTCAAAAAAATATTCATATTGAAATCCTTTCAATTTGTATCCTATCCACCCTAAAATTATTTTAGTGTAAGGGTTATGGTTATCAAACTCCTTAAAATAATCTATCACATTTTTATCCAGAAAGTAGAGAAATTGAGCTATGTATAATTTGATATCTCAAGGAAACTCCATGTTTCTTTTCCCACTGTGTACCAAACAATAAAAATGAATCATTTTCATTACTTAGTCCCGACTAGAGTTGAAATCAAGTCGATTCTAGATGATAAAGTGAAAACTCGAGCTCGACTTGATTTGAAAACTCGAAGGTCAAAAATTGACTAGAGCTTAATTGAGTTTGTATTTTCAAGCTCGAGCTCGACTCGACTAAATAAACGATAAAGTCGAGGTTGGCTCGACTCAATTATCAATATTAAAATATTAATATTAAATTTAAAATGATTAATTAATCAATTCGATATACTTTTAAGCTTAAATAGACTTGATACTTTTGTGCTCGATTTGACTCAAAGTTTATTAAAAACTGCAACAAACATGTCAGTTTATATACAATAGGTATATTCGAGTAGCTTAAACTTGACTCGACTTTTACCAAGTTAATTCCGAATATTTCTCAAATCTATCTTGAATAACCAACAATGTGTAAGAAGTGGAAACAAATATGTAAATATTAGAAAATTATTGGACGTATATTGTAAAATAAAATACTTGATATTAGATAGATTAAGTTCGGTTAACATAAAAACAATAAAACCCCACTAAGACCCTTTTTCTACTTGCTCCGACTTTCATTCATTTTAACAGTTTATAATCGTATATGAGTATTTTTTTATGCATAGTTGGCAAAATAGGCCAATATTCTGGGCAGCATTATGGGTGATTTTGGGCTTTAAGTGGACCAGGTGGACCGGGCTACCAGACACAATGTTTATATGTGAGCAGAGGATAAAAAAACCTAATGGGTCTAGTGGACTTGACATTCATCAACGCTTCCTCCTTCCAAACTACGAACCAATTAAAGCTCAAAATCAGTATCCAATCACTCAAATTAGCTGCCAAAAATCATCAGAACTTGAAAGACGATTTATTGGATACTTTAGTTTAATTACAGAGACAACAACACTTGGACCTTTGCTCTCAAGGTACCAAGCACTACCAACTACGAACACTTTCAATATGGTTAGGGTTTCGAAATATAGTCAAATAATTAAACAATTGAAGAATTTTATAAGTATGTATTCATATGTTGGTTCTTTGTTTGCTCAAATTGGTCCATGTTACTTTCCAATTGTTGTTTCGTTATACGTTTTCTGGTGTGTGGATATGTAGAAGTGTTTTATCGATTTAATGCAGTAGCCGTAGACTCGTATTATGAGAAATCTGTTGTTGATGGTGTTTCTTAGATGGTTTCGCACAGCTATGCACATGAAGATTGTTTCTACAATATGTATAAATTAGGACAGTAGAACTAAATTCCTTCGATTTTCATGCGTTTAGTTATTGAACATTATGTATTTGTATTCGTCATAGTTGAATGACATTTTTTCAGTTTCATGGATACTGGTCATTACATCTTTGCGTGTTCCATTTTTCGCTTCTTTATAGACATGATGATATAATGGTAGAAGTTTTATTAACCAAAAGAAAGAGCTCAACAAAAGTTCTTTTGATGGAATCTTTAATAGAAGATGTGGAATAAGACATGACATTGTTTTCCTTATAAAACAAAGACAATATACATTTCATACATCATATCAACTTAGAAGTAAAAATCCATAAAGCATTTGGCTTAAAAAAATCATAACTCGAGCAGTGTTGTCAATAGCGAAAAAATAGCGAGCTATAGCGAATAGCGTAGCGAAGCGAGGAACCTTCGCTATTTACAAAATAGGGATAGCGACCTTATATAATAAAATTAGGGTTTATTTTTTACTCAGTCGCCGTATTATTTTCTCTCTGTAATTCCATCCTATTTCTTCAACCAACTCCGGCCGACCTTCAATTAACTCCGGCCGACCTTCCCCTGACTCCGGCCGACCTCCGGCGAAGATCCCACAGCTCCGGCGAAGCCCCTGCACCTCCGGCGGACTCCACAGCCACTAAGTAATTTCTTTTTCTTTATTTTACTGTTAATTGATTTCAAATACTTCCTTTAATCATGTCAATTGAGTATAATCAATTGATTTCAATTTTCAAATACCCAATTTTCAAATACCTTCTGTGATTTTAAATTTACAGTCACTAAGTAATTTTTTTTTCTTTATAAAGATTGTGTCTCTGCATCGGATGGTGAGGATGCCCGAATACGAGGATTTGGATTGATGTTTTGTTTGATTTATGAATATTCAAGACTTACTATTATCTTTCATTATCTAAGACTTATATATATTTAATATATTTCAATTTTTAAAAGTTTATCGCTTTATGTTAAATAGCAGTCGCCATTTGTCGCTATTCGCTACATAGCATAGCCATAGGTCGTCGCTATTTGTCGCCATTCGCCATTGACAACCATGAACTCGAGTCTGTTAGGTTATTTCAAATTACTTATTGTGTGCTCTTTAATATTTGAAAGTTGTGCCGCGTGCAATGTGACATTTTAATGGTGGTTCTTTACCTTCACAGGAGTAAAAAATGTTCAACTTAACCAAATTGGAGCATACATTGCGACTGCGACCTGACCTTTTGAGCCGCCCTCTCAATGAAGCAGTTAAAGGAGAGCTCGAGGGTCTCTTTTTGGATAAGGTATTAGATGATAGTTTTTTCAAGTTAGCCTGTATTTATAAATCCTTAAACATATAGAATTTTATAATTCATACTATTCTTTATATAACAGGTAATTGCAAAATTGGGGCTATGCATATCTGTGTATGATATTGAGTCGATTGATGGCGGTTTTATCTTTGCTAACGAGGGTGCTCCGACTTACACAGTATGTCTTAGTTTCTGTCTCTTACCTAATAAAATCATTATATTGCTGATCACAATTTTTTTTTTTTTTTTACTTTAAATTGATAGACTGATGGCATTATAAATTATACAAAAACCTACGTAGTGGAAGAGATATTTTTGATGTGGCAATACATGTTAGCGTAATGTGATGTTGCGGTGTATATTCACATAATGTAATGAGACATTGTGAATCTTGTTGACATGCTTTGTTAAGTGTTAGCAGTTCATTGAACTATATTAATGTTATTGAGCATCCACTTGAGAACTGTGTGTGATGACCGATTATTGACCTTTTTGGCAGGTAAAGTTTAGGCTGATAATATTTCGGCCCTTTGTAGGAGAAATTATTTCTGCAAGACTTAAAGAGTCTAAAGCTGATGGTCTACGCTGTAAGTTAGTTTCTTTCCTTTTTTAAAGTTAGTTATTTGAAGTTGAATCTGACTAACATCATGTAAGCATTTCAGCAAAATTGCCGAGTTTCTTTATTTTTTTTTATCTTCTCTTTGTAAGCAATTATAAGAAAAGGCATTTGTATTATCCTGCTAGATGAACTATGCCTACAATTTTGCGTTGACTTCTAATTTGTTAATCAAACATACCATAAGAAATTGACTGTTTTTTATTTATTTAAATACGACTTATGTTCTGATACAGATTGAACAAATTGCAGTATCACTTGGATTTTTCGACGACATATACGTACCGGAATTGCTAATGCCAGAGCCTTCCACTGCTGAGCCTGTCTCGGAAAATACGTGAGTTCTCACTTATTTTTTAGTGGCAGCTTTTAAGACATGGTAGAATCTGTTTCTAATACGTGGTCAAGTGTTTTTAGAAATGGAAAAATAGGCGGGTCAAGTAGGTTGTGTAACGGGTCAAAATGGGTGGTTTTTGGTATGGGTTGGAATGAGACTTGGGGGGACCCAAAACACCTTTTGTCCAATTTTCTCAATTTCTCGTGAATAACTAGCGAGCCAGATAATGGTTACAAAAATTATATAATTTCAATAATAATATAATTTTTTGAATAAAATGATTCAGGATGTCTTATGCTGATAATTCATGAGAGCTACTTTTGACTTGTTTCCTTAAAAAAATAAATTATCCAAGTGGTTTGACCCATTGGAGGTACATATCATTAGTTGGCACATTTATAATAAATGAGTCATGTAAGTGTTTGTATAAACATCTGGTTTATTTCTTTTCCCTTTCTTCACCAGGAACCAAGTCATATGGACATGGACATTCAATGATGAGAAGTATTTTATAGATGGAGTTGACGAGGTAGGTATTTGTTAATCAATTCCACATTCTTATTCTGATTAAACTGATTGCATTAGATCAAGTATGGATACAAGCCATAATAACACATTAGCGGTAGCAGGTTTCTTTATGCGGCGTTATGTTTTGGGACTTTGCAACAAAATTATATGTTAACGTTCCAATTTGATTGTAGATTAGGTTCCGAGTTCAAAATGTTAAGTTCCCTGAGATCCCGAAGGAGCAAATAGAGGCGAAGCCATTTGCCCCTATGGAAGTCATTGTAAGTTGTTTAACTCCACAACAGAGGTGGCAAAATGGGCTGGTTGGGTAATAGGCCAAAACTCAAAACGGATGATTTTTTAGTGTACATCTGGGTTGAATGGGCCACACTTGTCAAACAGGCAGAAAGTTGTCCGAAGTGTATTTTTTAATGCATAAAACCTCCTAAATTGCTTTATTAAACGATGTACATAATTATTGTAATAATGTTGTTTTTGCAATCATATTTAATGCATTAATAAAAAGAAATATGGCAAAAAGTGTTTCGGGTCAACTCAGCCCCACTGGAAACTGTTACCCACTGTGCTCATCTTGCCACTTCTATTGCATAATTTGAAATAAAGATCTCACTTGTGCATATAATATTACTTTGGCAGGGATCGCTTGTGTCGGAGGGGGGTTTGGGTCCCATTTCGTGGTGGGTTTAGTGTTGTGTAGCATCTCTCTGACAATTTCTACGTGCCTATGAAAATGAAATAGATATCATGCAGATGAAACTGATCCCAATTAGAACACACATCCTCAGAAAAGTTCAACATCTTGTAATCTATCAGAAAAGTGTAATCAAAGTTTTATATGTGCATTGACAATATACCAACTTAATTAGTACTATCAACAAATGAATAGTACTGGTAGCTCTTTGTGTAGAAACATCTTCTATCAATTTAATTTCATATATTGAGGCCTTGGGGGCATGTTGGACTTACTGGTTAATGCAGTCTCCCTTTTATTACTTTTCCAAAAACAATAATAAAAAAAATCCCTTTTGGTTTCATGTATTTCAGTTTTGGTTGTTAAAAGACAGTTTCATATCAAATATCTGCTCTGGGATATGGCAAAATGAATGCCATGTATAAAAAGTGAAATTGGTTACAGTCAAAATCAGCAATTTTTTTGTTGGTTGGGTTATATTCGGTTGACTTAAACCCATTCATTTTATATCCCCAATTTAAATACCCAAATTACAGATTTCCTCAACTCCTTAATATCATATGTCCCCAAACTAAACTCCAAATCTCTTATATTTACCCATTTTATCATTTTAATCATAATTAATTCTTTTAAATGAATAAATTATAAAGCTAATGACTATTGTACCCTTCTCATTCTAGTCAGCCATATATTACCACAAACAGGAAAACGAGCATGACCTGACGATTAATAACCTACACTATCTTTGCTTTTTTTTCCTACATGAATCCAACACCAACACAGCATTCATTGTACCAATCATCCAAGAGATGCATACACTCAAAATAATTGCTAATAGGCAGATGGATTCTGTATATTGATGGATTCTGTATATTGATATCGTCAAGACATCTGTAACAATTTAATGCCTTGAATAATCTTTTTCCTTGTTAAAAAGACCCAAGTTCATACCTAGTATGATACTACACAATTTAATGCCTTGAGTTATATAATTTTTTAAACGTTGCTAAAAAACCAGAAAGGCATATTAAGATTCACCAAAAAGTGAAAATAAAGCCATACCCCACTCATTTATGTACGTGGAAAAAATCATGCTTTTTCTTCTAAAAGACAGAAACAATGCATTAATAACATAAGACACTTCAATTTATCAAATTATTTTAATACAATCCAACCGAAAACAAGTAGGTAAGTAACAAGTGAAAATCAAAAGGTACATGCCATATACTAGATGAAGAGGTGTGAAACAAGGGACCACCAAGACGAAGACAACACACATAGATACTCAGTCACATAAAAAAAACAAAGATTAAAATTGTATATATATTATGTAGACATACGAATGACTTGCACCCAACACTAAATGGTATTGAGGTTTAGGGAAATAGTAAACCGACCTTTCTAGTGTCTTTATATTTGTAGAATTGTAGAATGGAAAATTTTGATCGCTCAATTTTATAATCATGTAAGGTTTGTTTAATTTTGGTGTAAATGGAGGCAATCATATGATAAGGAAGAAAAAATGGCGGCAATAATTAGAGGGAGGAATTGAAGGGTAAAATGATCATTTTTTATAATTTATTAATTTGAAAAAGATGATTTTAATTAAAATACGAAATAGGTAAATATGAGAGATTTAAAGTTTAGTTCGGGAATATATGATATTAAAAGTTTAGTTGGAGAAATATATAATTTGTATGTTTAAATCGGGAATTTATGATTTATTTATTTATTTATTGAGTTTTATATGCAAAATTGCATTATTTATCTATATAATTGAATTTTTTAATGTACTATAATTTAGATGTATCTTTTAAAAAATAATTATGAGATTATTATCACCCTTTTCATTAGTACGTCATTTTGTTTTACCATGTAGGCAAATAAAAGAATGCAATTAAAACTTTATATTGTTCATGAAATACGTTACGCGATGAATATGATAATTTATCTTTCATTACGATTACGATGTAAGACACAAATAATATAAACTTTGATTACTTATGAGTTATGACATACGTAGTTTATTGAAATTTGACTTAGTAAAATGTTAAAGATTATTTGAACAGAATGTAAAACATGGAATACTATTTGAGAAAATGATAGCAACACTTTATGGATCATTTCCGACTCCGAGTGTTGATATTAATTTCCTAAGTTATCACTTTTAACAAAACTGAAAAATATCTCATTAAGGCTTGCAAATCATAAGTAATATTTTGTTGCTATTATGGTTCGCGATAAGCCGCAATCTGTAACGGTTCATTTAAATGTCCAATATAGATTCTCGTTATTAGTGGAATTGAATTTACTATCGACGTGCGTTATCTCTAAATGTCCAAAAAGATTGCTCGTAAATTGGTCCACATTTCAAGCAACTTTCCATAGTAGCACCACCTCGATCTCTATATGTAACACCGCCCCTTCAACTTCAACCACCCTGTTCTCCATACAAAACCTCCAAAACAACTGTCTTGAAATTAAGTCAACAAATTTTGATTCTGAAAATGATGATGTATAGCTGTGGAAGAAAACAACAAACTGTTTTGATGTTCCCATGGTTAGGCCGTGGTCACATTTCCCCTTTCTTAGAACTAGCCAAAAAAACTAAGTAACACGAATCGCTTTAACATCTACCTTTGTTCAACTCCATCTAACCTCAATTCGGTCAAAATGAGTTTGGTCAACCCTGGATTCAACTCATTGAACTTCACCTTCCTACGTTACCCGAGCTTCCAACTCATCTTCACACCACCAATGGCTTACCTCTCCATCTTATATCTACTCGGAAACAAGCTTTTGACATGACAAGCCCTCGGTTTTTAAGAATCTTGATTAACCTTAAACCTGATTTGCTAATTTACGACATTCTTCAACCGTGGGCCCCTGTTGCTGCTGCCACTTTAGGAATCCCTTCCCGTGGTGTTTATCACCACTAGTGCTGCTGCATCCATGGTTCATTTTCAATTGAACACCTCTAAAAACATTCCATTTCCATTCTTGTCGACCATATACTATCGTCCCTATGAAGATGGGCATGTTTCCAAGAGAGCAGTTAACAAAGAGAGAGATCGTATGAAGGAATGTGTTGAAAGCTCGTCAAGTATTGTTCATGTTAAGTCTTCTAAGGAGATTGATGATATCTATGTTGATCATCTATTCATCTTTCTCTTTTGACCGGTAAAAAGGTTGTGCCGGTTGGTCCACTTGTTGCAGAACCACTTAGATTGGACATGAAACAAAACAATGTGATCGACTGGCTTGATACAAAATCTGTCGGGTCCACTGCTTTTGTGTCTTTTGGGAGTGAGTATTTTCTTTCTATTGCTGATTTGGAAGAAATAGCATATGGGTTGGAAATGAAAATTTCATTTGGGTTTTAAGGTTTCCAAAAGGCGAAAACAAAAGTTCAATTTCGGAAGCTTTGCCACTAGGGTTTGTTGAAAGGTAAAAGGTAGGGGTTTAGTATCGAAGGGTGGGCTCCACAAGCAAGACTTTTAGGACATAAAGGTTTAGGTGTATTTGTTAGTCACTGCGGTTGGAATTCAGGAAGCTACGAAATTTAGTGCTCCAATAATAGCGATGCCAATGCATCTTGACCAACCAATCAATGCTTGGTTGGCTGTGGCTGTTGGGGTTGGGGTGGAAGTTGTGAGGGACGAGAATGGGAAACTAAGGCGGGAAATGATATCAGCGGTTGTACAACTCGTGGTGGTGAGCAAATTAGGGAAAGTTGTGAGGGAAAAGCCAAGAAAATGGGTGATGATTTAAGGGTGAAAGGAGATGAGGAAATTGATGTGGTGGCAAAAGAGTTGATTCAACAATGCAAAAGTGCGAAGGAACTTCAAAAGATCAAAAGTGAAGCATTTGGTGGTGGTTGCGGCATGATCAAAGTGAAGCATTTGCGATTTGTACACGTTGTGCTATGAAGAGTGAAGTTTAATATGATGAAAATCTCCCCTCCTTTTCTCTTCTTTATGTTTGAAAGTTAACTAGATACCGAAGAGTGGGAAATGATCTAAAAAGTTTAGCGTTAAGTGTTTCGACTAGAAACTCTTTAGACGTACACCTTCAGAGTATTACTATATAGTCCGTTAGTACTAGTGTTTGTGTTTGAGAACATGCATTTTTAACATTTATTTCAAAAGAAGCAAACCTGATTTTAGTTTATGTTTTTAGTTCTGTATTTGATGTTAGACAGGGAAGATCTCTAAGAGGAAGGCTACTTCTTTTGTGTAGCCTAAAAGAGGTAGCCTAACTACTCCTTCCTTCTCAAAATAAGTATTCATCTTTCCTTTTTAGTTTGTCTCAAAATAATTGTCCATTTTTAAAAGTAGTAAATTAACTTTACCATTCTATTCTTTCTCAACACTAATACATGAGAGTTTGTGCAAAAAACAAAGGTAAAAGAGTCATCTTCACTGCCAGACAAAGCAATTTCTTAAACTGTGTGCAAACTGAAAGTGGACACTTAATTTGGGACGAAAGAAGTATTAGTTAATTAGTTAATAAATAACTATTAGGAAAACTATGAGTGAACTGCATATTTCATTACGGTATTAATTTAGATGTTAGTATATTTTAACATTAATATTTTTTCCTGCTTATCAAGATCATGTGTTTCTCTTTCGGATGGAACCAATCTTAGCGTGTAAATTAGGTGGTTTTGATTATTTGGTACGCATATGAAAATCCTTTACTTTTTTCTTTATCTTTTTGTTAAGTAGTTTTATGCATTTATTAGCTCTGATCCATTTTTATATGTTACTATATTTTAAAATTTGTGCTTTGAAAGGTGAGGATCAAGAGGGAATTAAAAAAATTAGAAAAGGAGGGAAGCAAATCTCAATCCTTATTTCATCGTAAATAAATTTTAAAAATCACAAATAATTTTGATATTTAACATTCATCATAAATGAATATTAAAAACATTTATTTATCAAAAAAACAAGAACTAAGATTTGCTTTCTTCATTCCTCAAGATTTAAAGTTTCTCTATGGATCATTTCCCTATATATATATATATATCATTATAAATTATAGATGTTAAAGTAGGTTTGTTTTCAAAATTAGACTTCGAAATCATTTACGACCATCAATTAAGACTAATCAGTTTGGTAAATGAGTGTTTGATTTAGTAAGCTATTTTTCAGTCAAATTGATGGTGACAATTGGAAGAAGTGTAAATTGGATAAACGTGTGATTGACTCGCATTTTCAATGAATCTAATTAAAAGGCTTGAGCTCTTCCGATTAATTTACTAACTTATCGATTCAATATTCACATAATCACAATTTTTAAAATAATATTACAGTTTCTAAAACTGTATTTTCTTATTATATTCAATTAAAAAAACAATTTCGCTTAATGGAAAACATGCTAATTGCTGAATATATCATAACATAAGATGTTACAAAAATAAAAAAATAAATAAAAAATACTTCGTTTTAAGAAGAAAAAAAGATGTTACAAAAGTGCATTACTCACTTTTAAGCAAATCCTTTTACTTTACGGGCTGTGAACGTTTTGGACCCAATTTTGCTTAATCGATAATCATGATGATTTAGTATATAATATAATTTTAAACTTATGTTTTATATCTTTTACTGAAGAAGATGGCACACTTCACTCTAATAAATGATAAATTTCATTGAGGGTATCATAGTCACTGAGAAACAGGTCTCTCATACCCAATATCGATCCGTACCATAATTAGGAACGCGAGATTGTTAATTCTACATAACTATTTGATGCAAAACGGAAAGATATTGCATGAAATCCGACAAACAATAATCCTTCAAACGAAATACAAATTCAAAAAGAAAAAATTAAATATGGACTTAACACTAGCTCTATTAGTCATTAAGATTCAAAGCCATCAAATGGTTTGATCATCAACTAGATGAATGTAACATATAACTATGTCTAGATAGTTAATAAGGTAAAAAACTTAAAAGATATCTTAGTAAACCCAAGAAATATGGTCCTAAGGTTCTTCAGGTATGCTCTCGAGCATGACGTCGCTCTTACGACTACACGGACTAATGACAGAAACACGACTAGCAGGGATTTGTGTGAGCTCTTTAGCTACATCCTGAAAGCTAAGAGTTCCTCTACTGTCACATTTAGAAAGTAATCCCATTGCTTCTTGTTTTCTCATCACCACTTTAACCTTCATTATACTTGTATTCTTGTCGTCATACGTGCTTTTAGGCTTCATATCGCTATAAATTGGTTTGATGGACCCTCTAACGACACCCTTTTTGTTTTTCAGGTCTAAATCATCTCTCGCGACGTATCTTGAACCTTTAGCACTACTTTTCCTAAAGTTTAGTTTCTTAAATTTCGAGCTCAAGAAACTAAACATTGTTGCAGTGAATCAAGTTATGAAGGGGAAAGTTATAGAGTAGTTAAAGATGATTGTGAACAAAGCTAAATTTCTTAAAGCTATATATAGAAGTTATGGGTCTGATCACTGATGGATGTTATATATAAGTGCTGTCTACTTCATTCTTTAGAGTGGGATACGGGGTCAAATAATGCGTTTGAATTGGTCTACTCTAACAGTTAATTATTAAATCAAACATTGGTGGACCGGATAATGATAAAATATATAATGGAAATTGGAAAGAAAGATACTGATGAATCAGTAAAATAAATCTTTAAGCCTATTTTAATTAAACCCAAAAACTTCAAGCTAGAAAATTGCATATCATGAGTCAGCCAATAATAATATTATATTAATATTAATAATAACTAAAATAAAAAATAAGAAGATGAAATAATATGTGCAATAACTTCACAGATGTCACAAAGTTATGTACAACTTGTTAAAACTAAAAAGAGTATTATAGTAACAAAAGACTTGCAAACAAATGTTTACAAAAGGGTGTAACATTCGAGATGACCCAATCAATTAAAAATACTTTGTTAGTTGTCACAAATAAAACAAACAAATATACTCTGTTTTAACTCTTCCAATCCCATCATACCTTTGGCTTATTATTCCATTGGCTATTAATTGTCGTTTTGATTTTAAATATAAACAAATTACTTTATAATTTAAATTTAATTTAAAGGTTCTTTTTTAGTTATGATTTGTCTATAGACGTACGTACTGAAAGTAAATTGTTCTATAATGTTCAGTGAAACCATGTTTGTATTAATAAAAAAGGGTCTGGTATTGAACAATCAAACTTAATTAAGTAGGTGCAAAATACTAGACTTATTATGACGACGTTGAATATCAATTGTTTTACCCATTTTGGTCTTAGTTTACGCTTTGGACTGTTTAGAAAAATCACACAAACCTTATAAATAATTTCTGACTCTCTTCTTCAATTCTAGAATGCGAAGATCAAAAAATACCATTTTATCCATCTACTTATTGAATATATAAATTATTCAATTGATATCATATCTCCCATAATACCTTTAAATATTTGTCTTCTTATTTAATATACATTTTTAAATTTACAATTACAATAATTTCATCTATTATAAAATTTTTATTTTTATTAAAGAAATTAACATTGATTTTTGTATGCAAGTATCATTAAGCATTTATATACTCACTCATTAATTATTTTTACCAATTTAAAAAACATATGCGTATAACAGAAAGTTCAAAAAGTATGTCGAACTAAAATTAATTACTCAATGTAAAATTTCAAAACTACCGATTACCAATATGATCAACAATATTAATAATCACTAACAAATATCACTACATCTTAAACTACTCCACGTGACTATCACTGTCAACAAACACTATAGTTTTTTATACTGCTGCATTGCGCAAATAACTTACTAGTTTTATAGTTTTCTATTAGTCAACAAAAATATAATCCTTTTCAAAGTTTTCAATATATAATTGCACAGAAATTAACTTCACTCTAAGCAAGTCGTATCTTCTAGACGAAAACTTTATTTGTTGAAAGTGTATCATATTTTATTTAACGAGACATACTTCGTTTTATCGATCGTACTCACTCCATCAAACTTCTGGATTATTGCTTCAGTTACTTATATATCATCTGTTTTTTTGAATCTTTTAATGTTTAAATCTCAAGGCAACTTACTCAAATTATTTTATTTTTAGAAAAGATAAACCTATAGTCAATTTATACACATAAATAAATTGATTTATGTTGACCATTTTTTATCCAATGTTCAAAGTTAACCATCTTAACATATACCTTACCCGAGTATTATTTTGGCAGAATATGAAGTGACATGTAAAAATACGTATAAAATCTTTTCTTAATGGAAATACTTCGAAATCTAAATTTTCATCAAATACAACATAAATACTTATTAAACATTTATATTGTTTCTCGAGTTTAAAACTAAGTAGATAAAAGAAGAAAGGAAAGTAAATTAGTGGTTTATATATTCTTAAGTCGAAAGAATTTCAAATTTTTGTATTAGCAATTGAATAAGAAAGTTGTTACACAATTAGTCTTTTATAGTCAAATTCAGAGAGATGTCATTCGTTAAATTTGAGTTACTATGTATTAGGGGTATTATGAATTAATGATTCAAAAATCAGCATTAACACACATGGCATACAAATAGCATGAACCTAGAGAACACTTCGACTAAAATTACTAGGTCATTTCACATATATGGTCATGTAGCTTAACAAACCAATATACCAAGCATAATTGTAGGCATCCAACCAAAAAACACTAAAATTACTTTTGGTCATTTCATTTATTTTGACCAAAAGGCTATAATCATCAACGAAATATAAAAGAATCCGATCCATTTTTATAAACATTTTGCGTGATCTAAACTAATAATGTTTCGTGTAAAATTTTGCCCCAAATAAAATAGAAATTAGTCAGTAAATATTCTTTAATTTTTTTTTCACAATCATTAGGTTAAAAAAAAATGGCAATACTAACCAAATGCCATCACTTTTTTTCATCATTCTATAAGCAAATAAAGCCTTCCCGTAGATCGCAACCGCAAATAATTCCCCTGTCCCGTTCGCCGCCGTCACCACCACCTTCACCGTTACCGCAGATCGACCGAGATATGGGACCAGCAGCGCAAGCGTTGAAACATATTCCCCGGATCAAGTTTCCACAACGTCATCCAAAGCCTTCTGGTTTGTTTTCATTTATATTATTGATTATTGATTCGTTTGTATAATTATATAATTAAGTCATTTTCTCGTTAATTTATGTATGTATATTCTGACTGAATTTGTATAGATATGTTTCCGTTTAGGAATAGTTAATGACATGAAGATTCTATTTATTGAATTCATCATTTGACCTAATATCGATTTAGGTTACTGCTCCCTGTAGTACATGTTTATGATACGATTGTATAGTTATTTTGCCTGTAAAATTGTGACATCTTATGCGAAGCGACCATCGGCCTTGAAAATTGAGTGATGTTCGGTTCATGGATTAGCTTATGTAAAAGAGTTTATGCTTATTAGCTTACAAAGTTTTTTTGAATAAGTTCCGCTGGTTTTGCTTCACCAAAAAAGGTTATCCACCTGAAATAAGCTAAAAAGGCATAAGTTGTTTGGCAACTAAAAAAGGTTTATTGCATTTACATAATCATTAAGCTAAAAGCTATGTAAAACAGATATTTCAAATACTCGTTCAAAGATCTTATGTTGAGGTCGTGGTAGGCGGAGAGTTATAAAACTGTTTGTCATACACATAGGAGAATCTAGGTTGGTATTTTGCAAATATTATTGTATATTTGGAATTTTAATGATGGAGGATCGATGGAATTTGTTTGATAGGCTAACTGAGTCTGATATACTCTTTAATAATTTGTAACTCATTAACTTCAACTACCAAATGTTGGACAGTTTTATTTTGTAAGTGTTGGATTAATAACAATTAAAATATGATGTAGTCTTTTGTAGCGGTTTTCTTATAACTTGTTCTAAGTAAGGATATTTGCTTGTACCATACTGCAGGTTCCGTGACTCAGACCCAAGCAGCACCTGCTTCCAGTGATGTTACTTCTACCTTTTTCTCAAGGTCTTCGCCGTCTGAAAAGACTCTTGGGGGAAAAGCGTCTCTTCAACCCAAACGGACACCAATGACTCAAGAGGAGATTGATGCCATAATGGTAACCTCGAGCTTAACATCAGCTCTTTTATATATTTTACGTTCTTTGATTTGTTTGATAATTTTCCTTCTTAGTGTTTAGTCAATTGTCTTGTCTGTAAGAGGTACCCTTCCTAAACTGTTTAGGCTCAGTCTCAAGCCATTAATAGTTTGAGCCTGAGCTCAGCTTCTAGTGGCTTGTATAAGCTCAATGTTGACCCAGCTTCTATTGCGAGTTTCCATGGGCTCATATAGGCTTGAGCTTTGAGCTTCGTTTAAACCAATAAATAATCCTGTAAAATAAAATTACTACAAAACTATCTATTCAGTAGACAAGGAATAGTGGACGGTTGAAATAAAAATTACAGTATACCTCTTATAGGCTTGATGGGTTCTCCTCATTTTGGCTGGTCTAGTGATCAAGCCTGAGACGTGTTTGGGTCAAGCTTGGCTGGTATTGGGGTTGCCAAGCTTATTAACTATCCAAGTGAGCCCTCACGGGCCGATCATTTCGTCTATATACCTGTTGCCTTGTGGATCTATAATTTTATTTGTTGTGACATTCTTGTGATCTGAACACTTGTAATTCTTACATTTTCCTCATTGGCAGTTGGGTGGCTGCTTATGAAGTTGATAAAGCTTTTACAAGAGGAAGACCATCCTAAGACTCATCTTTTCTTTTTAAGTCTGATTATGAACAATTGTGGTAACAAATTTAAACCATCTTGAAACTTCTGTCCATAAAGATATGGTTGAATGTGAATTCAACATTTCAAATATTTATACTGTTTGCAATCTTGATGATTGTAATGATGCAGCCCTTCAACAAAAGGAACTATTTAATCTATGCGTGTAATTCATTTTTTCTTATTTCATTTAAATATAAATGGTTTTAGTTTTATGTAATTATAATTATAAACTATAGTATTTTATAGATTATTTATGTATATAATTGGCTTGTGAGTCTAATTGAGCTCGATATATAAATTCGGAGCTCCATTTAGCCTGAGCTTAATTAAACTGGTCTCAAATCAAGCTTTTAACGAATTGAGTTCGAGTAGATTAGCTTGTTCAATTGCCCCAAACAATTATATGGAATATTTATATAAAAGATTTATATCTTGACAAGTTTTAACTCAACCTTTTTAAATCTTTTGAACTATATTTGCATTCTTTAGGATGTGTTTGGATGACAAGCTTATAGGAGCTTATAGAAGCTCGTTTATGTTTTTCAAAAGTTCAAATTAGAAGTCTTATTTGATACAGAAAAACATAAAAAGTTTATCAGAAGCTTATTATAATAAGGTAGTTGAAGTAATTTGCAAAAAAATTCTAGATAGTAACGTAGCCAAAAAATTTATATATGTGAATGGTCAAATAACTATCACGCTAACAAGAGTTCAAAAGATAGCCAAACATAACAAACTCATAATACCTTAGTTTAATTACAAAGCTTCGTTACATCAATGAAATCATTATATATCGAATACAACTAAAAGGAGAAGCTCTTGTAACATTCCTAAATACTAAATTAATTCAGTTAGTGTTAACGAAAAAGAAAGTTGTGCTTGTAAGCCATCAATTTCATGCCATTTCCGAGTTATGTGTTTCAATGTTTCTGTGTCACTCCTTTCATATCTCACAAAGGGAAAATCACGAGTGTACAACTTATATATACAGCTGAGGTTGTATTGCTATCTTTGACCTCCTAAACAATCGAATCATCTCAGGAAAGGATTAATCCTGGATTAACCAATCAAACTTCACCCATTTACATTGAATAGAGCCGCGAACTCTGTTTTTGCAGTTCCATGAACATATATTGTCCTATTCAAACTTATATAAAATGGACGAGTTTTATAACAAGTCACATGAACTGTAGGGACTTTTGATCGAAAAGTAAAAAGGAAAATTCATCCAAGTCACAAGGAAGATAAGTAACTACGACATCAATTTCACCTGGATCATAAAGTCACAAGGAAGATTAGTGTCACACTCGAACAAGAAATACAAAATGATCAAAGAAAATTATCATATAGAGAACTAATTTACAGAATAAAAGACATTGTTGTTCGTCACTTCCTGAATAAACCCAAATGATTAACGATGAGAATCATCCTCCCTGATATTTGCGAAATGACATTGAAAGCAAATGTTGAAATTGTATACTTCAGCTCGACATTCAAGGATTACATAACCGTTAATGACGAAATTACAATTAGAACAAACATACATTGGTGTTTTCTTCCTCTGGACATATGTTAAAGGATGTTTGTGATAAGAAACTCTTATGGTGCCTGTGTAGCAGATGTTTTCACACACATCGAATATGTAAATCCAACCAAGATGAAAAGAGTTTTTACACATGTGACAATGATAAAGTGGGAACTTGGGGTGCATTTCCTTCTCACAAATATCACAACAGAAATCTTGAGGATGATCTTCGACCGGGGAGGATGATCTTCGACCGGGGGATATGTCAATGGGGTTTCATGTCCTTCGCAATACCTATGAGCAAGTAACCATGGAGTCCTAATTGCACAACGCAAGTCTAGTTGGAAGTCACAAGCCTTGCAAACATAGCTGAGACGAGTCAAAATATCACGTGCTTCTCACGTGATATTTCCTAACAGAACGCAGGTGCCACGCTCATGACACTTGGTGGGAAAAGTCGTTAGGCTAGAGTGTTGGTGGATAAATAACGAATTAAATATTCATTTCTCTTTAGCTTTTGGAATGTAATTGTTCTTCTCTCTAATTCAGTCTGTACACAAGAACCCTAATCATTCGGTTATGAGTTGATTTCGGATTTCATTCTATTCAATTGAAGTCCCAATTAATCGTATTTGATCGTTCTTCATCTCTTTAATAATTTCTAGAACGTATCGTATCAATAGCTTATATAGTCAGATGTTTTGTCACATGCCTTGCAGAAAACTTTAGGATTGATAACTTGGATAAGAGGGTGGTTGTGGCGTTCATGTTTGATGGCGTTGGGTAAAAATGCGCAATTGGCATCAAGCAAGTACACGCAAG
Organism: Logfia minima; assembly: GCA_963921325.1. Lineage (NCBI taxonomy): Eukaryota > Viridiplantae > Streptophyta > Magnoliopsida > Asterales > Asteraceae > Logfia > Logfia minima. Next base: position 23,315,653 of record OY992773.1, read on the forward strand.
TCTCGTACTTGTACGGACAATTAATTCCATAGCTGTAACAACCATAGCATTTCCAGTGATGTCCCGATGTGACAGCTACCAAGTGAGCCGATGATACAGGTGAAGTTGATGTTGTTCTAATGTGAGGGGTAACTCGGAACAGTTGTGTAGAGTAAATGAACATCCATCTTTAGAGCAAGTATAGTATGGAAAAGGTACGGGTCCTACAGAACAATGACATACCTCTATTGGATTTACTACTAACCATACGATTATGCTTGAACTTACTTTACATAATTATAGAATAGAATAGCAATTACCTTTTGTAAATTAGTACAAACATCCGCGTAATGCAACAGAAAATAAAATTTCATTTTAGTTAGTAAAACTGTAATAGTTAGTACGTCATTACTCGTCAAGCAAACACATAAAAAAATAGTTGCACATTAATCGGGCAATTTGTTGTTGGTATCTAGAGTGAAATTGTCTTTTTCAAGCACATAGTGCATATATTAGTATAGATTTGCTAATAACTTTGTACCATCATTTATGTTGCTTCTAACAATGTAAGAGATATTGTAACATCTATCACCAAAGTCAGGTAGTATAGAATACAAGTATGCATACTGAAAAATCCTTACGCGATATGATTGTATAGACAAACTTTTAAATCACAAAAAAAAAGAGAAAGAAAAAAAAAAAAGATAACTTCAAAATAATGAATTATATCGAGCAAGAATTTCCTGAATTCAACCATAAATATTATTAAATTGCACCATTATTAGTGACTTTTTCACATTAAAATCATATGTTATCTTCTAAATTTAATAGCATTAAAAAATAAATAAAAAATATACATGAAATATCAATTAAAAATTTAGACTTGTTAATTAAAAAAATAGATCATAAAAATTAATTACATATATTATTCATGTAAAGTTGTAACTAAGTAGACAAATAAGAATAATAAATAACATTTATGTTTTTGCATTCTATTTGCTTAAATTATATGGTATATAAAGATGATTGAATAATACACTTATTAACACTTTTTATATGTGTGTTGTCAAATTAAGGGTATTAAAGTAATTTATGATCTTACAGAAATTAAGGTTTAAAGTAAAGTAATAAATGATTAATAACGGTACTGAGTATTGTTATCTCATATTATTCGAAAATGATTAAATAATAGAATATTTTTAGATTTGATATGTTTAACAATATCATTAAAGCTAATGTTAGAAAAATCCTAAAAGTTTAGAGCTAATCTTTCATTGCTAAAAACTGCGTTGAATGCACGTCTCTAAAATTAAGTTTTCTATAGGGCCGTGATAAAATAACCCTTCTCATGAACCTGTCGAAATCAGATTACATACTAACTGACTTTTTATTATATATATTTTTTTATATTTGTAATAATAATAATTTGTAACATATCAAAATAATGTCCACAATTTCGTCCTTCTAGTTTTCCACATTGATTTTTCTTATTATTTTATCATATTTTTAGTTTTGTTATGTTTCTTACAAAACTAAGCTTTATAAATACTAATGTTCTAAATAATTGTGCCAAATAAGTGTACATAGTTTCTAGTTATTGGATCGGCTAATAAGCTATTGACAGCAGTTCGTCATTTTATTTATTTGTACATACATATAGAATGCTGCAGCCTCTTAGTAACTCTAAGAACTTCAGTCATTCTTGTGATGATCAGCTATCTAAATTATATCAAATTTGTTTTATGGAAGTAACCAACAATAACTGATAATGGCAAGTAGAGTAAGAAGAAAGCCTCATTGATAAAGGTTTGATACTTGAGCTTAAAAATGATACTATTTCTTCCTTATATATTCATTATAAAGCTCGTTCAGTAACTTTTTAAAAGATTTTTTTCTTGAACTGAAAATTATTTTATAAAAAGATTATGATAAAAAACTTTACCATTGGAGATGCTCTAACTTCATTAAACGTTCCAACCTTATTTGGGTCTGACCCACTAGTTCGGATCTAAGGTATATTGATTATTGACACCGACAAATCACATACATTCTAAATATAACCATAGTCAAAGGTAGTGTTTTTACCCCCCTAAAATTTATGGTCAGGTAGAATTATATAAAACTCGTGTGGTTTACAGCACTGCCTATATAACCCTTCATTTTCAGGGTATGAACATTTATACTACCATCAGTTCCTCGACTACCAAAATAGTTTCCCTGTACTAAAACATTTTATTTAGCTTCAACACGACTTTATTGGCCTTCTTTTTTCTTTTTCTTTTTGAAAGACAATTTATTAACGCACAATGATCTCGATTAGACACACATATTTAAAGTGGGATTTGAAACAACAAAGTAATAGTTTTAAGATCACTTTGATACTGTTAGACAAATAATCTCCTGTTAAAAGAAGATAATACTGCAAGACAAATGTCCTTTGGCATCATGGTATCGATTCTTATCACCATTTTCCATGTTATATCGTTTAGGCAAGCGACATCTAAAAAAAAGAACAATAACCTTTAAAATTTAAAGTTGTTATTATATGTACTTTATTGATGATTATTAATTACAATTATTGAATTGTACCCTTTTACACCAACTTTTAACCACTAGTCATGTGACTACCAAGTGCAAGATTTAAGCTAGACTTTGATTGATACAAAAAGTACCTTCAACTTCAAATTCTAATCATTTCTAAAGTCATAATTGCAAAATGATGGAAACCTTAGGGCTCTGTTTATAATGTTGTCCAAAATGCCACCTTATGATTAAAAAAAGCATTCTTTTCTCCATAATAACTATACACCAAACCAAGACATGTTGGCCGTACCTTCCTTTGTTCTCACTCCATTCCATTCTACAGATAAAAGAACTCTCCATCAATAGACCTTCTCAGTTTCAGTTTCATTTTCATTTTTGAGTTCTGTTTGATTGTTTATATTCTTATTAGTTTATCGATCGAGAAAGAGAATGAATTCTCAAATCTACAGATCCGCTTCACGAGCTGCTAGGTCCTTCCTCTCTTCGGCTTCCAAGAACAAACATGTTGTCTCGGGTGAGTTTTGTAGTACAGTTTATAAGTTCACGTTCTGTTGTGATATAAAAATTTACATTTATGTGTGTTTTACATTGTACATTATATAATGTGGATCTGGTAGATCGTTTTTTTTGACAATGATGACACTACTTAATGAAATGTTGTAGATGACTTAAGACATCAGATGATAATAGTATATATCTTCTACCATATTAAATTTGATTTGGATATTTTGATTTATGTGTGTTGCATATTGTGTATTATTGTACGCTAAAAGTGTGGATCTAGTTCAATCACGACGATTTTAAAGATGATCTTGTTACTTGGCATATATGGCCTCGTTGGAGATTTAGTGCTCTAAATGAATGAAAATTTACGTATTAATATTTAATAGTAGTCCTTCTACTAAGTTAATTTCACTCTGACAATTGATAATATTCAGATTATGGATTTGTGGCTGCATGTTTTTTTGTATATCAAATGTGTTGTTTAGATTTTAGCATAACCGTTAGTTCTTGATCTGTTAAATGAAGATCCACAATTTAGAGAATTTTTTAATCAAATCTGGTTAACATGTGAAATTTACTTTATTCCTATTTCTTTCACTTGCAGAAGGACGAACCCCAGCTACTGCAGCCGCAATTTCCTTCAAAGGAACGCTGCCAGCTCTAGCTTCTTTTGCCAATTCTTCAAACCCCTCCAACAAATGGATTGCCGGAGCACTTGCACTTCCAGCCGCAGGTTCAAATTTACAGAATCTATGATTTTTCTGATCTTATTCGCCGTCATAGATAGATTGCTGACCATAACTATCTTTTTATACATGTAAATAAATGCAGCATACATGCTTCAAGATCAAGAGGCACATGCAGCACAGGTATGCAAATAATTGCAGATTCTATTTTCTATAACTGTCAGCATTATAAAATCCTAATTCCTATCTCCTTTCAGTATATTTCTATTTTAGAAATACTAATGATTACTTATCTTGCCTCCATAGATGGAAAGAACATTCATTGCAATCAAGCCAGATGGTGTACAAAGAGGACTGGTAATTAATTCAACCATCATATTATGCATACATATTTCCTTATATATTTACTAAATCCTGTCAATGTGTTTTAGATTAATTAGCTTTATTATTATCTAGATTTCAGAGATTATACAAAGGTTTGAACATAAAGGCTTCAAACTTGTAGCTATTAAACTTATAGTACCTTCAAAGGCCTTTGCCGGGAAGCACTATCATGATCTTAAGGAAAGACCGTTTTACAATGGCTTGTGCAACTTTCTCAGCTCTGGTCCTGTTCTTGCAATGGTAGGAATATATCATGATAATTCTTTTACTGTACGTTTTGTGAACAAACAAACAAACTTACATGATTGTCATTCACTTATGAAGGTCTGGGAAGGAGAAGGCGTGATCACATATGGGCGTAAACTTATTGGTGCCACAGATCCACAGAAATCAGAGCCTGGAACCATTAGAGGTGATTTGGCCATTGTTGTTGGAAGGTACTGATTTTGAGTTTTGGTCTAAAACTAATTAAAAAAATTTCTTAATATTTCCATTACAAAATTTCCCTATGTGGTTATTACATCTGTTACAAGATATTGATGAGATCGAGTATGTGTCTTATATGACTGTACAAAAGCATTATAGTTTAGCCATCGGTCTCGTGGATTATAAGTTCGTAGCTTTTTTTTTTATAGGAACATAATACATGGAAGTGATGGTCCAGAGACCGCCAAGAATGAAATCAACCTATGGTTCAAACCAGAGGAGCTGACAAATTACACGAGCAACCAAGAAAAATGGACATATGGTGTCAACTAAGAGAGATACACAAAATAACACTAAACCGAGTTTTATTATGATTTGAGATGTGATCTTTTCAATTCTAGAACTTTGTTTAATTCTCAAAAATAAACCACATGTAATAAGATGTATCAAATTTACATTGTTGTCAAACTTCGTCTTTTTTCTTCTTTGTTGTAGAAGAAGTCTATTATTATTGGGAGGAAATTGTGTTGAAAAAGTAGAAGAGCGAGAACAGTATTTTGTACTTTAATTTTCTTTTTATTTTTAAAAAATTCAAATAATATAAAAAGTTGAAATTTGATAACAACATAAATTAAAAAAAAAAGAAATAAACTCATTAAAAATAAAAATTACATCCAAAAAATTATACATTGCCAATTTTAATTTAAGTCACCTTAATTTCAATGAGTTTGGTCAAATTAAAATAATTTTAAATAACTATCCATTTTAAAAAATAACTTCATATTAAGAAAATAAGCTCATTTTAAAAACTTAATTCATCTTCTTCTTCTTTTTCCTTGTCATCCATCTTATTCTTCTTTCTACACACAAACTATCTTCTTAAAATAAAGGGAAAGAAAACAAAAAGAAAACAAAGAAAATGGCAGAGGAAGAACAACGTCTTCCAGAGTGACGGAACGCTATCCGACAATGTTCTCAACGACAAACGATCACAAAACGATGTCCGCTCCATGTGCTCTTACCTGTAAGGAAATTTTTTACCCTATCAATCGAGGTAATAATTGATCAAGATCCTTGTCAAATAATTGACACCATATTACCACGAACATGTAATCAAGACTATAAATTCATTACTAATAAGATACGAAGAGTAATGATGTATCCTATTACCCAATTATCCTACTAATCATCCTAAATAAAAAGATCACAACACTTGTCAGAATTAAGGGTAGAACTGGGGAATCAGAATTAGTATAATGTATGTGTTGGAACTTAATTTGAGTTTGGCAAGTTTTCGAAGCATATGATACAAGTGGTTAATGAAATAACCATATGTACATATTGGACAGCAGGTGGTACAAGTTGTTATTGCATGAAGTCTTCATATGTGTATGTAATGGCTTGGTCAGCTAAAAGAAATGAGAAGTCGGAGACTTGAAAGGAAACTACAAGTTGTAACCGTCTCCACTTCCTCTTATATTTGGGCCACATTAGTTACCCATTTGGTGAGGATATACAACTATAAAAGAGTGGTTTGTGATCCTCCAGATAAAATGAACATACACCAACTGAATTGAATACACATGTGTCCATCTCTGATTCTCCTTTTAAATATATACTTGTCTCCTCAAGTGTTTCTAGCTACTGCCCATTGACATTGTGTTGGATTCATACGCTCATGAAAACAACACGAGTCAACATGAATCCTGGTAGTTTACATATTGAGGCTCGTAGCGTATAAGAGAATGTATAATCCTTTAAGGATAGAGAATTGTCTTCCCGTGCAAGACTCTAGCTTTACGCATTGTTCTTTGGTTTTCCAGACTCTCATAGCCGTTACCTGATCTTTCTTTGTTGATGTCATTTGTGGTCGACCGTACCATGAGTTTCACTTCGTTGTTGCTCGTGTTCAAGACTTCATACTGCTGATCTTCGGTACTAATTTGGGTACGAGTGTTATATTCATATTTTACATTTTCGTCATAAATATTGTTGTACAGGTTGGTGCAACAAGAAGATTGTGTTACATATATATAAAGTAGAACAATATGTGTATTAACTTATTATATAATAATTGGTTTGAAGGATATGATGATTTAGGACACTTTATTAGAATGATAATATGAATCATTTTTCGTAAAGTGAAACGTTCACTCGTTAAATTTATAGTTTCTTCAAGACAAATTAACATTAAAATTAGGTAGCAATTGACTATTCGTCATATTCGATGTCCATCGGTGGGTAGATTCAATAATTAAAAACTAAATAGGTAATACAGAGTATCAGTTATATTCTATTTAATTGATTATTGATTGCATGGGCAAATGAAATAGGTTGCACTGCTACAAATAACTCACTAGTAGCACATGCTATCAATGGTTCCAACGTGAATCTGCCCACTATAATTAGATTATTTATCGTAACTAATTAGTCTAAATTAAGAAAATGCAATGAATAAAGTCAATTAATAAGTTTAGAACGTTATGTGGTCAAATAAATGGATAACTATCTTCAATTTATTTCATTACATATAAGCATTCAACTACTTACTGTTTATGTAGTTAGATTATATGTATCATGGTTTTAAAACCCAAACTAGGTGCGACAGTTCGACCAGTTTCTCCTGAAAGCGGACCTTTGACCGATTTCGACAATTTTAAAATGGAGAATGCACGGCTTGATGTTAAACTAATCAAAATCAGTTGGGAAAAAAGAATTATAAAGTAGTTTTCTCCTTAAACGACTTTAATGGCTAATACTAAGATAAGAACCTCTTACAAAGTTTATCCTAAGCTCATATGGTACCAAAATTAATTCAAACGTAATCGCAACTATTGTTACGTTTAAACATGATTATATAAACATTAACTCCGTACAATCGATTGTACGGATATTGTCGCAGTGATCGTCATCCAAACTTATCATTTCACGTGGCGGACTTGAAAGTAAAAATCCCCAAATTTTAATTTTCCATTTTAATCAAATTTCACATCCGTAAACTGTTTTAAGGAATAAATATACGCGTTTTCCTCGTTCATCATAATATCATCGCTTTCTCATTAAGGCATCTTCTCAAAAACCCTAAAAATATCTTCTGCGTTATCTCGTCGGTTTCATACTCGCCGAAACCCTATTCTTCTATCACAGGTGTCTCCATCAAGTTCCTCCGTCTAATTTGGTATGAAGTCGTATGATTTATATGTTTCTTATGTAAATTATGTTTTCGATATGCCTGTATTGATGATAAATATGCTTTCCTCGGTGTGTCTAATTTCTTTTGTAACGAGTTTATGGTGAATTTATCACAAAAAGGTCTTTTTTTGGTGAAATTAATCTGTTTAGTATTATTCTGTAAAAAAAAATAGGCCTTTAATATATCTGGATCACATATTTAGGGGGTGGTTGGGTCAGCTTATTGCATTAGCGTACAGCTAATTAGTCCTTGAAGGTGTTTGGCCTAGCTTTTTTGAACAGCTTAAGCTCTTTTAGAAACTGTTTGTCTTAAAGAATTAATTCTAAGAAGGTGTTTGTCTGAAGCTGCAAATCCGAATCTTTTTCTTACAGCTTAAGCTCTTTTAGAAAAGCTTAGCCAAACACCTTCTTAGAATTGAATCTTTATTTTCTATATTGTGATGGAATGAGTCCGTTACATGCATATATACATAATATAATGTTTGGAGTTTAGTTAATTAAGATGAATATATGTTTGGTGGGACTTGTACAGATGGCGGCCAAACCACTTACAACTGCTGCAATTGCAATGACAGAGAAGAAAATGGACATGTCATTAGGTACAATCAAATATGCACTTCTGTTTCTATAGATTTTATATGTTTTTCTAGCTGTAAATTTAATTGAGCTAATAAGGTTTCGTAACTATTTGTCTGTCAGATGATATTATCAAAATGTCCAAGAATGGTACAGGCGTGAATAAAGCAAAGAAACAAAGAATTCCAGTATGAAACTTCCCTTTTTATGTGCTTTGGTATGTCTTATGTTTGTTTTTTCTTGATTCTAATTTGATTGGTATTCGATTTTGTGCAGAATAAGAATCAGAAATTCTCAAACAATGTAGTTCAAGATAAATCTATGAAGTTGCGTCGTTTTATGGACTCAAGATCCACTCTTAGACAGGTGTGGTGCACATCATTACATAGCATATTTTGGTAGACATGAGACAAAATTGTGTATGTGCCTATGCATTGATAAAAATTGATATGAAGTTTGACAATATGCTTTATGATATCAGGGTGCTCTGGCTCAGAGGAGATCCAACTTCCGGGGTAATCAATTCCCTTTGGCAGCTGAGGCTGCTAAAAAGGCTGCAGCTGCTCCTATCCGCAATAGGAACTTCAATCAGAACCAGCCAATGACTTCATATAGACCAAGGCAAGTTTCCTGCTATGTATGCTTTTACATTCAGGAATCTTCATTTTGCTTCCTTTCTTTTCTGGAGGTAGGAAATGTGGGTAGTAGTTTAATGATAGCTTGATAAATGGTATCCTAATTCTTTTTTAGTTACTTTTAATTATTCATGTGTTGCCACAATAATCTGATTACTATATCATTGTGTATGTGCATTGATGCAGGTAATTTGTAGCTCTTCTACCTAGTCAATGACTTAGCCATGTGCTCATTGGTTATATGTATGAAACCCCATCGTCTGAAAAATATTATGTTGCTTCTGATTTGGGCTTAAAGAAAGCTCCTTCAGTTGATTAAAACTTTTAAGTTCTGGCACTTGGAGAGGTATATTAGGTTTTGAATATTTAGGCATGTGGACAGTTAATCTGCACTATGTACACGGTTTACATCTGATTAACTTGCTTTCCGGGGTCATGTTTTTGGATAGGATGGATGTGAAAGAGTTTATCAAACATGTATAGGTGTTGGTTGGAAAAAATCTTGTATCCATTTTTTTTGGAAAATTCAGCATCAGGGTTATGATCAATGGCCCTCCAAGCCCCCTCTAAAACAATCTGTTTGATGTTGGCCGTTTAGATATTTTATCTTGAATTTTCTTGGCCTAGCTTTTGACATTTCCTTGGAAGAGTCCTTTCGAAACATCTATTTACTTGACAATACATGTTGCTTGTAGAGTGTAAATTCTGTCTCCCTCTTAAGAGCTCTCAGTCTTCTCATTATTAAGAGTTACTGTGAAAATATTTAAAGAAACTTGAGGTATTCATCTCGATTTCTCTTGGCCAATCTTTAGAATAATCATCTTGAATATTTCTGATCTAGTATTTATCATTTCCTTGGAGTTCTTTTGAAACATCCTTTTTACTTGACAAGACATGTGACTTGTAGAGCGGCTAACAGCTAACCAGACTTACTCTTAAGAGCTCTCACGTATTCTCATAATTGACAAGAGTTGCTGTGAAAATATCTGAAGCACCTTGATGCTGTTTCTAAGACTAAGATGCTTTCATCCATGGCAGTCATAAAACTTGTGTTTAAGCTGCTCTTCCTCCAAAAGTTCTGAAGCTGTTTATGAGATCATTCATCTGAATGCGAGACCCGGACGCCATGTGGGTAACTTGGCTAGGCTTCTCGAGTTGAATTTGGTTTTTAGGATTTAGGGGTTGCCTCATCTCTGCTCTTGCTTCAGTCTAAGTGTCCAGTTACAAAGAAGGTTATACATGGTTGGAAATATGCTCTGATGACAGTCTTCCCAATTTTTGGTTTGTTTTCAGTTATTAATTCCCTTGAATTGATCAACGGGAAGTACAATAGTTCTTTTTTGCGGTCTGTGCAACCACTGGCTCTATGTATTGATGGTAGCTGCAGTTTCCCTCAAGACGTATTCTCTGTTTCCTTTCTTCAATTATGATTAATTTTTTGTGCAGGCCTGTGGCTCGACCATTTCAAAATAAGGCTGCAAATGGCGGCTTTGCTGTTAAGGTACTGCTTTCATCTGCTTTGACACAATATGTATGATCACATATCAAAAATTACTAATAGATGCATGCATGCATGGGGACCATAATCATTTTTGCTTGTACCTTGAGATAATTTGAAAAGGAGGCTGGTTAAATAAATGGTTGGTTTTGTTTGTCTACTTTCACTAATCTGCTTTCTATTGTTTTAATGGATGCTGTGTTCTTATCCCATTTTTAATTCTAGAACCAACTATAAACGAGACCTTTTTCTGGTTCATGAATGAAATATACACAACTAGGTATTTGGCTGGCCCGCTGGGGTTATATAAGTCATAGTGACAATCTTTCTAATTTATGCAGCAGAAACAATTGAAAGTGGTGTCAAAGCAGAGGCCTCAGACTATGGATTCGTTATTCGCGAACATGAAGGAGCAAAGGATGAAGGCTTTATCTCAGCAACAAAACAACACAGGAAGAAGAAATGGAGCTGGGCAGTCAAGACCTGGACCCCCGTGGACTAGATATAATGACTGATGATCAAATTGTTACGTTTTCACAGCTATTGGGTTTGGATCTATCGGGCATACAACATATTGCAAATTGCTAATAGAATAACCTCCTTGTATCTGGGAAATGAAACAATTGTACTCTGGATCTCCATTCAAATGTTAATTCGATGTTCTTTCAAATGTTAATTCTATAGGTTTCTCATAATATTATCTTTTAGGAACACAAACATACTTTAGAACAAAATGAAGGTCAGTACATATCACACTAAGGAAGTGAGATGAGTTTTTTTAAGGAAAATGAACATCCCAACTAAAATGTGTAGTACTGATAAAGAAAAAAAACTAAGATGTGCAGTAGAAGAAAAAGATTAGTTTCATAGTGGATCCTCTTACATTCAGACCATAGTAATTAGTAAATGTCAAGCCGTACGTGATGCAATAGGCAGTGTACATGGTGTATGAGTTTCAATTCAAATACAGGTTCCAATTTAAGCCTATGGGCGTCATCAAGTGTCACACAATTAGTTCAAGTTTGTTTGTGAGATCAAGGTTTGATCATATACAAAGACAAAGTTTAGCAACTTAATAGCTTAATACTAAAAGTCTAGAAACAAGGTCCATCTTTTTTTTTTCTTTCTTCGTCAGAAACCTTTTATATATATCGTCCAATCATTGTGTTTTACTACCGCTAGTTGACTCGATAATTGATTGATTGAATAACAGCTCGATAAGCACTTAAAGCAGCAATATTAATGATATGAGAAAGCCAAGCATCCTGATTGATTTACTCTGAAATAGAGGATACAACGTTGATTAGCTAAAAATGAATCGTATTTGATTGGGTTCGCTTCAGCATGTGATAATTAATATATCAATTATCTTCTCGACAATAAGAAGAAAAAGGGGATGTAGCTCATATGGTAGAGCGCTCGCTTCGCATGCGAGAGGCACGGGGTTCGATTCCCCGCATCTCCATTTATTTCTTGAAATATTAAATTAAAATGTCGTATAACCAAGTTGTGGAGTCCGCCATTCACCATAACCTAGTATTCTTCATTCTTTAATTATTTTGGATTAGAATTTTAACTGATCAATTCACACCTATCTATTATCTATTACTAATACAGAGTTAGGTACAAATGAGAATGGAGGAATCAATTTCAACCATCCATCTTATCAAAAAAATAATACCCCCAACACTTTTAAAAAGTGAATATCTCACAAACGGTTAGTCAAAAAAATATAAAAATTGCACCATAAAAATCAGCATTTTTTTCTCTTCGATTAGACATCTCACAAGGTATACTTTCGACGAATTTTTTTTTTTCATATTTTGGTGGGTTTCGAAATCGGTAACACATGTGTTAGGTACGGTAACACATGTGTTAGGTACGGTAACACATGTGTTAGTAGTTAGTAACACATGCCACTAACACATGTGTTACCGAAACTAGCACATGTGTTACCAACCACTAACACATGTGTTACTGGTTTTCATCTCAAAAAAAAAAAAAAAATCTTTTTTACCAAAAATATGTCATGAGTGATCTCTAATCGTAGAGAAAAGAACGCTCATTTCAATGGTGCAATTTTTATAATTTTTTGATTAGCCGTTTCTGAGATATTTAACTTTAGGGGAAAATTGGGTTTTGCAAAATGGATGGCCAGGATTCATTCGTTAATTCTCACTAAAATTTCCATTCTCATTTGAACTTCCCTCTACTAATATAAACATTTCCATGTTTTTTTTTAAGATAGAATTAATTAATTTGCCCTTACAATTACTAAGAGATTTTCTAAAAATTTATAAAAATGACTAACATACCCCTAATTATTAATTATTAAATTCTCATTAATACAAACATTATTGAACCATAAACTTATTAATATATGACATTTAATTAACATACCTCTAATTATTAATTATTAAGTTCTCATTAACACAAATATTATTAAACCATAAACTAATTAATATGACATTTAATTTAACTTAAACTTCTCCATATATATACCCTATTACATTTAAAGGTGTGAAATGGGCGGGCGGGTCGGGTCGGGCAGTTGGACTAAAACAGGTTTAGGTCCTAACGGGCTTGGGCCACAACGGGTACGGATCATAACGGGTTCGGGTTAAAACGGACTTACATAAATAAAAAAAATTGTGGCTTAATTTTTATTTTCAATTTGAACTTACTAGGTTATGATCTTAATTAACTCCAAAAAGAAATTACAAATGAAATTACAAATAAAATTGCAAAAGAATATGATTACCACGTTTTAAAAATAATGAAAATTGCAAAATAAAATAACATTTCGAAAAATTTGTTAAAAAGTGATTTTTCCACTTATAAAACAGTATTCTTCGTGTATTGTAATGTAGTTTTTTATTTTTAAAATATTTCAGAAAACACAATACTGTATATCGAATTAATATGAAATTAATAAACTTTTCCCGCTGCATTGCGCGGGTATTCTGCTAGTAAATATTGAGATGTACCCCGTCCAATTCGATAAAACTTAATATTTTTCACTAGGAATAATATAATATATTACGCTACTTCGGGATGAAATTATAATCTTCATTAGAGAGTTGAGGAATAATTGCATTGTTTTGCAGGTGGAAAGCTCTGATACGATTGATAGTGTGAAGGCCAAGATTGAGGAGAGAGAGCATATTCCTTCGAATCTGATGTGTCTAGTAGTATCCAGAAGAGATCTGCGTGATTATACAAAATCTTTGGCTGCTTATAACATCCCAGATCAGTTTATATGCCATGTGGTTATGAGGTTGTTGAGTTTTAAGGTTCGTCCAAAGTGTTACCATGGGCAAATTATGTGTTTATGTAGGTTGGAATGGGAATGAAACCCATTTTTGCATTCCCATTCTTATAATAATAATTATACTTTTTATTATCGTGCATGTAATGTCTTCTTTTAGATTGGGTTTGAATTACTTTTTAATTTCCGTTTCTTTTTATGTGGGCACGCACGTTTAGTTAATCTATTATGTTTTTCCGCATGCTATTATACTATGTATGTTTTTCAACATTGGGTGTTATTGTTGATTGATCATTATGTTAGATAGTTATTCAATTTCCGGTTTGCTTGGCGCATTTAATTTATAGCATGCTTGGCTGATGCTCATGGCCTTAAGAATTCAATCCCAATGATCTTTTCATGCATAGTTGTTCAAGCTGCTATGTTTTCAAATAGTTATCGGGCCAAGCTTTTTGTTGCCTTCGTTTGTAGTCTAGCCATCTCATGTGTCATGTTATAGTTAGATTCGTATCGCATCTCTATGCAGGAGCCGCTCAAGCTCTGACAAGGTTTCCGCATGCTATTATACTAAGAATAAATTTTTGTTAACTTTAATAACTTGTAATGTTCTATAGTGTAGGTGATATATATATATATATATATATGTATATATACAGTACTTGCGCAATGCAGCGGTACCTTACGTTTGAAAGTTAACGTATCGTATTCGTACTCAATATATGAATATTAAAACATTGGTTTGAGTTACAATAAATATGAAAAACGTGTATGAAATTTTAAGAAAATTTTTGTGCATGATTTTCATATTACACAGTGTAAATGTAAATATGTAGTGATTGTGTAATCAAAAATGAAATTATTTCCAAAAGTAGTTGGATATAAAATTTAAAATATAAGTCATTAAAGAGTTATAACTTTTTATAATTGTATGTATACATTGAGAAAATCTTGTTAATTTATTTGAATCATGTGATATGTTTAATTGGTAGACTTTTCAAATATTTTGCATATAAAAAAGGGTAGAATAGGTATTTCTGATCTTTAAAGTTTCAAGTTTAAGCCTATTGTGTAAAATGAATTATAAGGGTTGTATATATATATATATATATCTTATACAATCATTTTATTAAGAGTTTATAGTTAATAGTTTTTAATCCTTTTAAAGATTCAATAATTAATATAATTTTTCTGGTGCATTAAATGGTTTTAAAGATTCTAGAACCTGAAAAATATAATAGTAGTGAATGTAAATGACGTCATATTAGTTAAGTAGCGTTAATATTAAATGCTTGAAAAATAAAAGGGTTATAATTATAAATTTCATGTTAGAAAATGTCATGTAACTTAAACTTAAATGATTATTATGTAAAAGGGAAATGTTAAAACGAGTTGTTGGACAAAGTCTTAAGTACGTCTTTAAACATCAAGATTTGATCTAGAAAATAATTACAATTGTCCGATCAAAGTGAAGGAAATTAATGCAAGGGTCATATTACTCGATATAATTCTCTTTTATATATTTAAAAGAAAAGAAATATAAAACTTTTAAAAGAATATGAATACAATATGTTGCTCAAGTTATTTTTATTTACATTTTAATATAAATTTTACTGTATTACGAGACAAAAATATATACATCAACCTTCAACGTATAAAAATCTGACATATTTTTCGATATCATATTACAATAAAATTTATAGCATATCATAACATTGATGAAAATAAACAGAGTAATATAGTGTAGTTAAGTTAACATACTTTTATGAAAATAAACTATACAGATGAGATTACAAGTTTTAAAGAAAAAACAAATTACACCTAAAATTAGTTAACACAATATAATAAAATAATAACAATAATAAAAGTAAAGTTCTTACGGAATACTATGACCGAGAATCTTTTTAGGAATGCATAACTGGACTAAGTCATACAAAAAAAAGTCTGTTTTGTATTATTAATTTGATAAATTATAATTAAATAAGTATTACATAATAAAATAAGGCATGAAAGATGAAAGATTGTTGAGTAGTAATTTTGTGAAGAAAAAAGTACTTTGTTATTTATTAACTTGTTAATCAACTTTTAATTAAAATCGTATATTTAAAAAAATATTGATTATATGAAGAAAAAGTTGTATTACAAGTCAATTTCAATCATGAATCCGCTATTGTAAATATAAGGAGTGATTACGAGGTTTGTAATTGTTTAGATGTTAGTCAAAATCACCAAAGATTTCCTGCATTTTAGTTGTTACTTTCTAACTTTGTTTTTTTTTTTAACGGCTGATAAATATATCTATATATATATATATAAAAGTAGCTGGTAAGGCGCTAAAAGCTAAAGAGTACAAACATATCTAGAAATAAATAAAAACAACACATCCTAGATACTTCTCAACGTCCTGTAATTGTATTATTTGATCTTGAGCTTTGCAAATTGAGGCACTATCTAGAAGTCATCTCACTTTGTGTTTCCTACCTTCACGTTTTAAAATATAGCTTTTATATTTAAAGAAAAAAAAATTATACATGTTTTAAAATATATATTTTAAAGAAATATTGCAATGCACTTTTAAATGGGGCAATGATAAATCTACCATCGATTTTGATAAATCCATTAAAAATATGCATTATTTGTATATACAATAGTATTTGTTAATGTACAATTATAATAAATTTTTTAAAATTGATGATGAAGATATTAAGATCCTTTTAAATGTCATGGAACAAACCTTCACATTTGTTTGATTATAAGTTTGGTGGTCAGTGTCTTGGTCAAGCAAAAAGGTAGCAGTGCGTTGACTTTGATTTGTTGCAGAGGATTATAGTTGGTCAAAGCTAAGTAACATAAAAAATACTTCAATCAAGTTTGTTCATTATCACGAAATTAGGCCACAAACCACACGTTAAGTATTGTCTTAAGCATCCACTCTTATAGTGATTGATTTATGTATCTATACCTAAAATTATGGTATGAATTTACTATGTCCGTTCAAAATTATTTTTTATCCGAATTCGTCATTCGAATGTCTGAAAACCCGATTTGATTTGATTCGAATTTGGATATCAAATTCCAGATAATTTGAATTTCTGCTATCTGAAAATCTGAAAAAAAATAATCTAAACTTTTCTAATATTATTAACACGTCCTAAAACGTGTTAAGGTGACTGAATTCGAACAATCTCAATATTTACCGCACAGTTAATAGATATTCGTTTTGCCTTCAGTTAACATTTTACATTTTTTTTGTTTGATATAAAAATATAAGTATATTAATTACTTCATTCCGGCCGCAAACAAACACTAACTATTCCGTTAAGTTTAACTTCATTCATTAAAAAACTATATATGTATAAATGATTGGATGACACATGAGTCTTTTGGAAAATGATTGTTTTATGATTGAGTTCGATATTAATTTCATATGATGAAAGCTAATATTACTCTTTATATAATTGTCTGCATAGGACAAAGTTCTAGAGTAGAAGCCTTCAATTATATTCGGATATAATATAATCAGATAGCCAACGTATATCATTTGGTAATCACAAAAAATTACATAACGAAGCTTAATTATATTCAGAGCTGATGATATACGAATGCGATATCGGTTTTATATAAACATAAACATAAACATAAATGGAAGACATCATCTTTCATGTATATACAATTCAAGTTTCCCATTTATATAGTGTAAATACCATTGAACAAAAAGTTAAGAGTTCGATGAGAGTCGCATATGAGTGTATGTTTTGGTCATATATTAAAATAACTTATAAAATCATTTATTTATTATATCACTTTTTCCAGTTTAAATCATTTGATCATATTTCTTTGCAAAAATCATCTCTTTAATACATATTTTTTTACACAAACAAATCCTTCCAAGGAACTGACTATGTAAATAATATTAGGAGTATTTTAGTCTTTAATGTGAATAAGTGACTTTTATATAACAAAATATGCTTTTCAGAAACAGTTTTTAAGAACATACTCAAAAGATTGAAATTAAAAAGAATAATATAATACTTACATGATTTTTGCAATTTACTCAAATAAATAAAATTAATTAATTATTACATAATCTTATTGTTACTATTAATGCTGGTTGTATATTAAGTCAGCTGGATATCACATGGCAGTATACAAACTTGCCCCACAAATAACGAATCAAAACGCTAGGTTCCAACTTTAATTTCAAACTATTGATAATAAAGAAGGTTTATGCTTGATAATTCAACACAAGCCTTTTAACTTTTCAAGTTATGTGTATAGTGAGTATGTTTGTCGGCATATTGGGACGGAACTTTTCAAATAAATGCTTTTATAAGAATATAAAAGGTTACATTGTGTTTGAATATTTAACTTATTTTAAATAAACTTATTTTTATTTATTTCTAAATTTTAATAGATATTAATATTTAATAACATAATGTTATATTATATTTATTATTTACAGAATTAATTATAACTTTTAATTATAACAAAATTTAAATTATTATAATGAAACATATTAATTTTACTATGTAAAGAACAAAATATATTATAATTTTTGACAAAAGTTTTAAGGTTAACATGTAAATAGAAAAAATCGATTTATTTAATACAAATAGACATGTTACCCAATATAAAATATATTTACAATAGTAAATAAACGTTATTTGTGTTTTATATTGACAACTATATGCAAATCTAAATAAAATATATGTTATGTTAAAATAAGAAGAGATAGTTTATTTTCAAGTTCGAAGTATAAAATTTTTAGCTAAATTTTCCTGAAGGACCATAATGCATTTCTTTTTATGCGGTATGTCACCCCTTCTTTTATGTTGAAAATCCCTTTTAAATTTGTTATATGTATATTTATATCATAATAAACTTTATGTTAAATTGTTGAAATAAAGTTACAACCTTTTATGTAAAAGTTATTACATACAAACTTGTACAATATGTAATTTTCTTTAACGATATCTTAAACAGTAGTACTTAAAATTTACCATCAAAACATTATTTGTCTAACTTCATCAACTAACTTATTAACTTCAAAATCATATTTTCAAATACAATATATCAAATCTTCAAGCATTTTTTTATTTATGTTATCCAATTTATCACCTTAAAAATTAACCAATTTATAGTTCATATCATATCTTCCAACTCCAAATATGTGAAACGTAATAAAAACAAAATCACTCTCTAAAACTCAAATTAAAACTTATTATTTATCTATATCGAATTATTTGAATTAGACTCGAGGGGTTAGTCTTGACTGATACTAAAATAAATTCTACTAAAAAATATAATGTCAGAATACGGAGTAATTTTATTAAACTTATAAAATATTTTAACCATTTAAAGAATACATTTTATAAAAATATGTAACTTTGTATTCCAAACAAAAAAAAAAAATTATCATTCATTGAATAATTATATTTACTTCTAATAAATATAGAGGTTTTAAAATACTTAAAAGGTAATATAAAACTTAAACTTATTAACCCACTATTTACTTATCTTAGGGTTACTTATCTTTGTAAAATAAATCAATGTAATATGAAGGTTAAGAAGTTCATATCTCATATGATCTATTAGATAACATAAATGTTTGACATTGTGACCAAAGTGAAAACAAATAGAGATGATTTGAGCATTCAATTGTTACTTGTAATTTAATTAAAGTTGGACTAAAGTGATGCTTTGATATCGCTACATAAGTAAAATACATGGTCAGGGTTTTAGTGTATGATAAGCATTGTATAAACTAGCAAAGGTCCGTATTATGTAACGGAAAAGACTTTTAAATTTTATTATAAAATATTATAATTAACTGTCACATAGTTGATGCGAATAATGTTGTCCTATTGTTAGTTTGATCGTATTGAAGTTTAACTATAGTTTGACTTATTTGTTATTTTCAAATTTATATATGTTTATTTATGGACAGTATCATGTTATTTAATGTATCAAAATTTGATTTAATGTAGCTATTAGTAGTTTTGTATTTTTCTTTGTAAGTAGGAGTAATTTTGTCTTATTTATCTTTAAAAATATAAGTCTAAAAAAAAAATAACAATTTATAAAAGGTAACGATAAGTTTGATCCAATTATTTGTTATACTATAAACGCTAATCAATGTAATACACATGTCTTATTCATTTCGATATATATTAAAATGGAACACAAATTGTATATGAACAAATCAGGAATCTTTGAAAGAACATAATTACATTTTAACCGGATTCATCTCAAAAGATTTAAAGGCGGCATGACATGTATTAATAATATTCATACTCATATCGTAACTACCATCATCTTCCACATTCTCATCGTCAATTTCCACAAACCTAGCCACAAATCAAATGTCAAGCAAAATTACTTAAACTAAAATTATAATGCATCACATATATACAGAATCAAAATCAATTGCAACCACGAGTGAAAGTTCAGATCCTACTCTCGCTCACATATGGCCCTTCCATTGTGATTGAGGGAGGAGGAAAGTTGATCATGGTGGCTATTGTTAAGGATGACACGGAACTTATAAGCGTTCACAATGATCATAAAGTAACAGTGACAACTAAAAATACACGTATAATATTAGAGAAACTTTATCAAATAAAATCAAATCATGAATCAATGTCGTAATGAAATATGTTTATATCACATGATAGAAATGAATTTTGTTTTTAAAAATATATAATGTGTTTTTCTTTGTGAATATATTAATTAATAAAATTAAAAACTAAAGAGTTAATTGTATCGTTGGTCTACGTGGTTCACAGTAACACACCTAATCTTTGTATTTCGGCAATTCAAAACATAAAACTTGTTGCATAGACATTCCCTGTCATGTTAAGTTTAACATTTCAGCCGTTAAATACAATAAATTGACTATTTTACCCCTTCACCAGAATTGACCATTCTTTCAATCATCTTTCACCACTAACAGATATACAATAAAGACTAAATATAATCACCACCACCATCACGTTCTGTAACACCTACCAATACAATCAAATCTATGACAAAGTTTGTTGGATCTAATAAAAAGCTCACACCATTTACTTATATGAGATACCCAAAACCAAGACCACAAGAATATTAACTTTTAAAGGCCGTTAGGATCTCGAATTTTGAAAACCACGACCGCCAAAATCCTTTTGAAGGAGATGGTAGTTGCGTTTAGGACTTGAGAATTTCTTGTGAAAAACTATGGTTTTGACTTGGGGAAGAGATGAAGTAAATGTGGAAATTAGGGGAAGAGGTCAAGTAAACAAAAGACAAAAGTAAAAGAGAAAAGTAAGAGTACTTCAGTAATTTTAATGTAACAATTTTAATGTATTTTAATTTTAATCTTAAACTTAACAAATAATTAATCGTCTATGAAATAAATTTTGTTTTTAAGCTGCCCGATAAGAAAAAGTTATAGAAAAGAATATGTGTTGCTATGTGAAAAGGAGAACAACCATGAAATTGAACTCAAAACTAAAATAAATAAGAAAACAAATAAAGTGAAAGTGTCTATTTGTGTTCCACCCAAGCTACCTTTCTTAGTTAATTTTTTCCATCATTAATGGCACAAAAAACTCAAAAAGATATCAACTTTGATGAAACCAACATTTTCCGCAAAGGACTACTAGATTTCATTTCATCTTCCCCAAATTTCCCCCAAATTGGGATTGCCAAAACTACACTAAAACAAACCCTACTTTATTCATTTTTAAAATTAAAGTTAACTTAAAATAATATCAAACCCTCTCTCATCAAATCAGTCTTCCAATCTGTCCCCACTACCTTCACACATCACATGTAATTAATCAAAATCAAATGTACAAGTATATGTGTGTGTATGTGTATATATATACATCATCAACATTGTCCCATTAAATTCTCCTATCTGTCAAAACCACACACCAATATTCTCTCCTCCCTTCTTCCCTACAGATCCCCCTCAATTTATCATCAAACTGTACATAATAAAACCCTCAATTTCATTCTTTAATACATTTATACATACATATATACTTGTATATATATGCGATTCGTATAGATTCAGTTGCTTGCGGTTCAATTGGATTCCGATTTGATAATTAAATTCGGTTAATTCTAAAATGGCGCCACCGCATTGCGTTTTGGTGACCGGTGGTGCCGGTTATATTGGTAGTCACACCGTGTTACAGTTACTGTTAGGCGGTTACAAAACGGTTGTGATTGATAATCTTGATAATTCTTCTCAAATTGCTATCAATCGAGTTCAACAGCTCGCTGGTGATCATGCTGTTAACCTAAGTTTTCACAAGGTTTATTATTATTATTATTATTATTATTATTATTATTATTATTATTATTATTATTTATTTATCTATTTATTTATTTTGTATTGAATGTTAAATTTGTGAAATTGGGGTTAATTAGTTGAATCGGACTGAATTTTGAAGGTTTCTTATTCTTCTGTTTGCCCCCTTTTTAAAATTAGTAACTTTTTTGATAACTTGTGTGCATCTAATGTTAGATTTTGTGGGACCTTTTAATTTTAGTATAGCTGAATTGGACTGAATATTAAAGTAACTATAATTAGATAGATATTGTTAGAATTCAATGAATCGTTATTATAATTGGAGCTTGAGTAGTGTCATGTCAAGTGATGTGGACCTTTATCTGTTTATGCTTCAATTATGGAAAATGATTGATGTTACAGTTTTGGGTTTGGTAGGAATTCCAATTTTGGTGGAGGGATGACCACACAAAACTATTCGGAAAAAAGGAACATACTTTTGATCTTTTCTTTTTGAATATTCTTGATCTCATTATTACTAGGGTTACAAGTCGGGTGATTCATTGTTTGAATTGTCCTTCTTCTTCCAAAAACTGTAAAAAGGACGATGATAGGGATGAACAACTTTCTTTAATATGGAATTGTGAATTCAAAAAAAGACTGGCTTTTAACGTACTATTTCCAAAACTGCTGGTGTTACTTTTTGAATACTCACAAGAACAATGGTTTGAGAAGCTAATACTTCCAGATAAATTAACTTGTTTACTTTGAGAGGCATTCATCATATATTCTGAATTGGATTGTTGTCAAAGTGAACATTTATTGCATTTTGGTTAAAGTAGGATACTAGGATCATATCAAATGATTACTATGATTATTTGGGATAGTCTAGTTGCATTAATCAATCTATTTATGAGTTAAACCTTGGATATCTTCGTTCTTTTGCTGCAGATTGACATTCGGGACAAGCCTGAATTAGAAAAGCTTTTTGCCGACACAAAGTAAAGTTTTTTCTTATTCTTGTATCATCTCATCATTCTGAAAATGCATATTTTGGAGTATTATCTTTGTGAATAGCTTCTTTTGCTGTTTACTCCATCCGGTTCGGATGATTAAAATGCTTATAAATGAGTGGGGAATTTGAATTAATCAAGATTGAAATGTAGGTTTGATGCTGTTATACATTTTGCTGGATTGAAAGCTGTTGGTGAAAGTGTGCAGAAGCCGTTGATGTATTACGATAATAATGTTGTCGGTACTTTAACTCTCTTGGAAGTCATGGAGGCTCATGGATGCAAAAAGGTATTTAGACGTATCTAAGTTATTTCATATTGATTGGAACATTAGAGACTGATATGCTAAATAGGTAGCCAATTAAAAAACCTGACATGCTTTTTCTTGGTTTTCAATTATTCCAGATCGTGTTCTCATCGTCAGCTACTGTTTATGGTTGGCCAAAGGAGGTACCATGCACAGAAGAGTTCCCCTTATCTGCAGCCAATCCATATGGAAGAACTAAGGTATCAATAGCAAATTTTGTTTGTTATGAAGTTACTAATGAAACAAGAATGGCAATTAAATCTGATCGACATATTTATAAATCCATTATCCTTTCTATTAAATAATTAGTTAAGTTGTCCTTAAAGCTCTACATGTGAGTTTTTATTGTTGAGTATCATTTCTGGTGTCAACTGAATTATGTTACTTTTAATAATTATAATAAATAATATATATTGTGATTGTGATATTATATATCTTGTTTAGTAAAGAGCTAGAAAATCTCTATCTCTTTTGAACATGAACAGTAGAATGTCTAAACTTACATTAAGGAATGTAACCTTTGAAGTACAACAAATGGCTAAAATGGCTACTAATATGAGTTGACATGAGTGTTGACGATATTAAACACGTGGCAAAGTTGGTAGGCCAGGTGGGTTCAGGTCAAATGGGTTTTATTCATCTGAGAGTACATTTTGGGTGACATTTGATGCATTTCTTGTTAATTGATTCAGCTTAATGTGTTTGACCTGTTAGAGGTAACATATATCCTGACTTGACCCATATGTATGTAAATGGATAGAAATTGCCACATCTAAAGGATAAACAAAATCAATCCCGAAACGTAAACAAAACCAAATAACCAAGGTACAAAATTTGTAGACACTTAGGAACCAGATTACAAGAAGATGTATAACATGATATCCTCATTAAGTACGTACTAATTGTTTTTAATCCATCCAGCTCATGATCGAAGACATCTTCCGTGATATATATGCTTCGGATTCTGAATGGAAATTTATAATGTTGCGGTACTTCAACCCAGTGGGTGCACATCCTAGTGGATATATAGGCGAGGATCCTCTCGGAACCCCAAACAATCTTATGCCTTTTGTTCAGCAAGTAGCTGTTGGCAGGCTACCGGCACTCAAAATATTTGGAACTGACTACTCAACCAAAGATGGAACAGGGGTAAACTTTTTCTGCCAACATTTTAAATTCTGACTCTTACTTAATTGGAAACTAGTACAGGATGAACATCTTTATTTTTGTTAAACTCTGTTTTCAGGTACGTGATTACATTCATGTTGCAGATGTAGCTAATGGGCATATGGCTGCATTGAGAAAACTCTCTGATCCAGAAATAGGTTTGTGTTTCCTACTCTCCTTTCATATTTAATTGGCTCACATTGCATGTTTGTTTGTCTTATGGAATTTAGCTATTATGATTTATCATACCACAATTCGTAGGACTAGCTGTGCATTCAAATTTTCAAACTGTTGAACTACATAAATAGGGTTTTTAAATCATTAGTTTTTTGTGTCCTTAGCATGTTTCATAATGCTTCAAATCTGGATGTATCGTGGAATTGACTGTAAATGTACTACATCTATCAATACTTTATAGTTTATATATTTATGTAGCATTTTCATTTAAGAGGTGAAGAATGAAGGTGTAGTTGTAGGTAATTCAATTAATGTGAAGGGAAATGCAGATGAGACCTATAAATGAAAATGGAGAACGATGGTATAATCGAATAGGTTATACCCTTTTGATGGGCCATTGCTCGAAGTCTTGAATTTGATTTTGGTTATATTGGATAAATGTTGATGTTCAGTCACTGTGTTCTATTTTGCTGCTTATATAAATAATTTGATATTTTAGGTTGCGAGGTGTACAACTTAGGAACGGGTAAAGGAACATCAGTTTTGGAGATGGTGGCTGCCTTTGAGAAGGCCTCAGGAAAGGTATTGCCGTTTTTTAGGGGTTTTTTTTTCAGATCTCATAATAAATTTAAGTATTGGTGGAATGAAAATAAAAAACTCGTCTGCAGAAAAGTTTCAACTTTGTATTTCTTTTGTCCCCAAGAGAGATGCATTTGAAGTCTTTGGCATCAAAGACAAATATCACATTTCTAAATTTACTATATTTTTATCGATCAGAGTCATCTTCTTAGTTCTATACATGGCAAAGATGAAAACTCATCATTCTCTAGTTCCCAATGAGTCGGCCTTTTATTAGTTAAAAGACAATCTTGATGTTCTTAAATTACCCGCCTCTTCAAACTAGCATAGTGCCTGCGCATTGCAGCGGCTAGATATAATGTTCCGTTTTCAAAATATAAAACGTTTATTTAGGTGAAATATGTAGATGTCTATTGCTAAAAGTTACAACTGTTTAATTATATATAAATCCTTATTATTTTAAATTTAGAGATGAATGTAATTTAATATACTTTTTAAAAATTATAGTTTAATTTGATTATATATATCTCTAATATTATAAAGGATGGAAGTTTAAATATAAGTTGACTTGCAATAATTTAGTAAAGGTATAATTTTAGAAAGATAGTTATTAAAGAGGGATATAGACTATAGATTGTTTAAAGGATGGAAGTTTAAATACAAGTTGACTCAACAATGTCAATATGCATTATAGATAGATTATAGATTATAGATATTCTAATTCCTCAGTTATGTAATGTTTACACTCCATTGCTTTCTCGTTCTAGGAAATTCCAATAGTAATAGCTGGAAGACGGCCTGGTGATGCTGAGGTTGTATATGCTTCAACAGCCAAAGCAGAGCGCGAATTGAATTGGAAGTAAGTTCAGTTTGCAAGTTTTTACGGAGGTTTCATTTGTTATACCCTCCATCTCATGGGAATTACGAAGTTAAGATGACGAATTATTATTTTCAATACATAAAAAATCTAGCCAACACAAATCAATACCATATTTTTTGTGTCAGATGATAGGCCCATGGACAATTCTGACGTGTAATACTCACAGAAATATGAAATTTTTATAGTTTTTATGGGACGATAAGCGTTTGATATATAATTTTGATCATGAATGCAGGACAGAGAATGGGATAGAGGAAATGTGTAGAGACCAGTGGAACTGGGCCAGTAACAACCCCCACGGCTATCAGACAGAATAAACAGGTGCACAGAAGGGCGGTTATACCCATATGAGAAACGTTGTGGAATGTTACAGAGTCAAATTATTCGTAGTAGTGATAGGATTATACAAGTAATGTTTACCTGTTTCTACAGTTGACACTTTTTGTCTTCTTGATAGAAGGTTAGGGAGGCTAATAACTAAAGTTAAATGAATAAAGAAGCAGTAGATAGTCATTATATTTTTTTTAACTCCATCAGTACCCTTTTACTTTTTACATATAGTTCAGTTTCTTGTACATGAGATCTGAGTATTTGTGCAGCAATTGAAAGGGGCATATTACAGTTACATACAATACAACAAGATTATGATTTTCAAAGCCTGTTTTAAGTTCTTTCTTTCCGTTCTCTTTGCTGCTATATTGGTTGTGTTTTTTGAATTGTTTATGCTGGAAATGGTAAGAACCTGATCTTGACTGGTACTAATCTACAAAGTCCTGGGGTTGGTTTGTTGTGTGAGATCTATGCTTATTCATGTTATAATAAGGTGAATATTTTTTTCAAAATATGAGCTTATAGAATAATTTATAGATGGTCAACTACAAAAGTTGGAGAAGACCTATCTAGGGGAGTACCAATTGAATTGGAACTAGAAGTTTGCAGTTTAGAACCAAGAACTGGATTGCTAAGTATTGTCCAGAACTATATTTAAACTTTATGCTACTAATCATTGCTTAAGCGATATTGTTTTGTTGATATCGATGTAAAAAAAACTGGTTGAGTAAGATTCTATACGACTATACCACTTTTGGTTTTGCATGATTACGTTTTTGGTTTTAAGGTCTTGTTGAGGTTTGAACACTCCTAACTGCATCTACTATTTCTTTTGGCATAGAGAACCTCAGAACAAATTGACAACTTGTTAGCTAAATTTTTAGTTTCTTAAGATCACACATTCACCGGGTATTAAAGGGATAATCCAATATAATCAAGTTTACATAAATACATTCCATATTGATTTCTTCAAAATAAAAGACCTACGCTTCAATGTTCATACTATAAAAGTTATATTTTATGCTTTTGATTCTATACTCTCTTATGTCCAGTTCAATTATTATAATGCATATATATTCACCTCCCAATCTCCCAGTGGTAAAACATGCATACATGTCACAACTCAAACTCACAAGTGCCAATATTAGAAGATATGAGGGTAAATCAAATACCACAATCTTATTGGCCAACACCAAATCTTCTTATCCAATAAAATCGAACCAGATACTTCCTACCCCACCTTATCCCAACAAACACCAATTCGTTGAACTTTCACAGCACCACCACCATCTAAAACTACAACCACCACCACCACCTCCACCTCAGTTCACAAAAATCCCATTTCTTCACATCTCAATTTCCTCGCTTCCCAATGGCCATGACTACCCAAGCTTCCCTCTTCACACCAACAATCTCAAACCAAACTACCCAATGGAAACAACCCTCAGAAGTCACCTCTTTCCCGACCATCAAACCACTCAAAACCACCCCAAGATTCACCATTAAGGCTGCAGCCGGTGAAGCTACTCCGGCCCCAGTCAAAGAAGCTCCGGTGGGATTCACCCCACCAGAGCTAGACCCAAACACCCCATCACCCATCTTTGCAGGAAGCACTGGTGGCCTTCTTAGAAAAGCACAAGTTGAAGAATTTTATGTGATCACATGGGAATCACCAAAAGAACAAATCTTTGAAATGCCAACTGGTGGTGCTGCTATCATGAGACAAGGACCAAATTTGTTAAAGTTAGCAAGAAAAGAGCAGTGTTTGGCTTTAGGGACAAGATTAAGGTCTAAATATAAGATTAAGTATCAGTTTTACAGGGTGTTCCCTAATGGTGAAGTTCAGTATTTGCATCCTAAAGATGGGGTGTACCCGGAAAAAGTCAACGCTGGTAGGCAAGGGGTGGGTCAAAACATGAGGTCAATTGGAAAGAATGTTAGTCCCATTGAAGTTAAGTTTACTGGAAAGCAACCTTATGATATATGATGATTATGGATGGTTTTGAGATAAATTTGTGATTATGTAATTTACTAATTTTCAAGCTAAATTAAGGAACAAGAAGTTTGATATTCTTTATATTTGTTGATATTATATGTGCGATAACCACTTATCGGTCACTGATTTGTGTTCCATTTCATCTTTTCAATAGGTAAAACATAAGAAAGTGAACTAGTTAATTACTCGCTTGGATAAAAATTCGCTTCAAGTACAGTGTTTAACTACATACAACTTTGTAAATTAAGCTTCTTCTTTTTTTGGAAGAACTATATTTGTAATTATCATAATATAGTTTGTTTAATAGCTATATATAACCCTCAAACTTCATAATGGATTTCATTTATACCAGTTTTGACAAAGTTATCAAGAACGATGAAAAGTCCCTTAACTATTGTTATGGTAGTACTTTGTTTGATGAAACATTACAAGTTCGCAAACTATGTTGATTTAATGATTCGTGAGTAGTTAATAGGTTACTAACATAGTCGATTTTACACTAATAATATCGCATTTTCTGTTAAATAACTCTAATAAGAATACTTAACCATACAAATCTAGCTTGATTTCCATTTAAATCAAGTCAAACAAAGTCAACACAAAAAAAACATAAACACACAGTTACACAGGAATTAACTAACAGTGAAAACCTAAAATAGAACCATCATTAATACCAATAACAACTCTACACTGAGCTTTAGCATCCACATGATGTGTAAAAAAATGCAAAACCCTAACCCGACCCGCCATCTCCATTCTCGTTTCGATCTCCAAACTAGGCCCGACCCGTAACCCATTCAACCTGTTAACCGGATCCTTAAGCACCACCGAAGACAACGGAAAACCCTCAACGGAAAAAGTAGCAGCCATATACACTCTCCGGCGAGCTTCAATCTTCCCTGAAGGAACAAACATGAACCCCAATTGGTTACCAACGTAAAGAAGCTGTAATGAGCTGTCGTAGTGTGTGAAAACGCCGCGGTTGGGGTTGTTAACGGCGACGTAGTGGGAAACGGTGAAGGTGACGGTGGTGTTAGTGATCGAGAACGACGGAAGTTGGACGGCGGTGATTGTGATGGTTGGGCTTTTGGGTTTGAATAATGTGAAAAAGATTATGAGGATGATGATTGTAATGAAGATTATGAAGATGGTTGCTACGATGCATGAGGCGAGGTTTGTTCGACCCGATGGCGGCGGTGGTGGTGATTTTTTTCGGGTTGCCATCGGAGATTCGGGTCAGGAAGATGGTGGCCGGAGAGATGGAAGAAGGTTATGATTTGTAAGTTGGTTAATCATATTTTCTTGATTCTGAAATTTGACATGCTTTTACTTTAGAAATAAAACGTTCTGTCCTTTTGACTTTTGAATAATGTGCATGTAAGTACTGCCCTGTTAGACCATCCGTAATACATAATTACATATAATTTTATTTTTTTAAATACATCTTTAAGTTTATTTAGTCAACTAATTTGATGAAGTTTAAAATATAAAAAAAAAAAATTGTGTAAGATGCAGGTACGAGCAAGGGAACACATAGCAATAATTACCGAGCAACTTGTGGGGTCAAAGTTAAGACTTTTGAGTGGGGACGAACAAGTTGAAAGTGAGAACAGAGACTGAGTGGGACCCAACAGAGCTCGACGCACGAGGCGGAGAAGAGCGGATCTTAGTGGAGCTTGCGGTGGTCGTACCGTTGGTGGTGAAAAAAAAATTCTATTAAAATATGGTTTTAATTTTAAAAGCTTTTTGAAGTTGAACTTAAAATTATATGTCCAACAATAGCAGATTCAAGAAAGAAACTCAAATTACATTACATGTGTATATAACACGATAATTATCATTTGTAACAGAAGGTTAGAGAACAGATACAAAGCATGAAACTGTAAATGACATTCAGCAACGAGATCTAAAAAACAGCGTTGCTGATCATAGTTTTATTCGTGTTCTTCTTTACTGCTATTGAGTGTCTCAACAGAGTTTCGAAGCAAATACATTATAAGAAAACTAGAAGCCACAAATTACTGAAACTTTTATATGCCCGGGGACGACGAAGTGAGTCATCCACACCTCATTTCCATGCAACCCGGACTCATTACATACATACAAATAATATCTCTACACGTGCCCTAAAGACATATTCTCGATCTCAGAATCCATGATTTTAGAGATGTTTTCCAGAAACACAGACTCACTCATTCCTATGAGCATGTAATCGTGGGCCTTTTGAACTATCTTCTCAATCTTGGAGTCTTTGTTTAATGTTTCTCTGCACATAATTTGGCCTATGTCAAAGGGCGAAAGACCTTTTGCTGCACCTTTTTTCAGAAGCATGGTTGAGATACGCAGGGTGCGTGCACACTCTAGTGAAAGGTCCCAGCCGTGCGAGCTCAAGAGTGCTATGTCTTGCTCTGCGTCTAATGAGTTTATGTAGTCGAGAGTTTTTTGTGAGTACGCTTCGCGTGCTTGTGGCCAGTACAGCCAATCAAATGTACAATCTTTGAACTGAAAAGAGATCAGCAAATGCAGGTTACGAAGTTACTAACATGTTTAATATCACTAATTACTAACACGTCCCTTTGATTAACTCCAGACCAGCCAACCAGCTAGATTGGTCCAAAATAATAATAATAATAATAATAAAAATCAATCCTCTTTTATAGCTAGTTTACCGGAGGCCTCGTTTTCAGGTTTGATAGAATAAAGAAGTAGAATAGATCTCTCTTCTTAAAGTATACAACACTTCCCGCAAGGTTCAGGATATTCGACGTTTAATGAGATAGTATAGTCTAGACTAAAGCTAGCAAAAAACATGTTCTCACATTAAGTTAAAGCAGATGCAGTTTACGTCTCTTGGGAAGTGCAAGGCATGATCTATAAACAGAGAGCATAATTGACAAGCTGCATCTTAGGACTGGCAAAATTGCAGTGTTAAATGAACTATCGGGTCCTCTAAATGGAATATGTCCCAAATACCAATTCGCTTATTCAAGAAAGTCTATTGTCATCAAGGTTTTTAAAATAAAACAAGAAATGCAGGTTAGAGTGTCTTAGGACTAACAAAATGGTAAGTTTAACAGGACTAATAATTCATCTTGGACAAACCCCGACTCACCTAGTGGTTAATTAATTAAGAAAGTCGAATATTATCATAATAACTAAGGAACAAAAATAACAACAGAGTTGTAAGTTCTTACATTTTCAGGCAAGCAGTATCCGTGATCAATAGGGATCAGCACAATATGATCCCCTTCTCTGCTCATCAAGATGTTTCCTACATGCCTATCAGCATTCGCTGTTCGTATATCAAAAATCGTGATCTTATGAACCTCCTCCACTGGAAAATCTCTCGGACCCATATCTTCACAACTTCCACAATTTTTCACATACATCTGCAAAGATCCAACCTTTACATTCTTCGGGCCACCATCATACCCTTGTGGATGATTAAACTCAGGATTCAAACACTTTACCATGATCGTTGGGGGTACACCAGCAAAACCCGTCTCCATTTCATTCTTTGATGACCGGGGTCCACTTATTGGATGGTCTAAGATATAGGCCGCTACTTCCCTCAATGCACCTTCGCCTACTTTAGTCCCTCTCTTTAATCCTTCACCGTTTGTTGATGGAGGTAGCCCCTGAGGGTTATTAACCGCCATCGGTTCTTCATCAATAGGCTTGAAAACAGAAACATACTTGATACCAGACGGGTGTTGCATAAAGTAAGCGCCACCTGTGCCCTCAGATGATCTAATTGGTTTTTTCCATTTTTTAAGTCCTTCAGATGCAGAGTTTAGCATACTCCATATAGCAGGTGATAATTTTAAAGTGGGATTGACAATAACAGGCTGCAATAAGAAACCAACATTAGGTGATTTCTGATGAGTCTTTTCCTTCTCGATTCGTGCAGGTTTTACAACAACTAAATGAACAACAGCCTCACGATTCTTACAGATATCGTCAATAAGCTTATGATTATCAAGCTTCACACCATTACACAATATTTCTTGATCCTCAACATCGACAAAATCAAACCCTTTTGCTTCTTCTGCTATCTTTTGTTTCAAAAACCGCACGTTTGTGAATCTATCAACCTGAAACTCAAACTCTTTCCTAAAAGCGGTTTCAACAGTGATCACAAGACGGTTAGAAACTCTAAGAATCAAATGAAGCACATCACCACTTGAAACACCATAGTCTTTAACAAGACAGTTATTTCTTGATAATTCTCTTCCTTCAAAAACTAACTTTTGTTTCTTCACTAGAAACCCTTTACATGTTTGTATCCTAAGTTTCACTGATGCAATCGAATCGGACTCCAAAATACACATGGGAATCACTGACCCAGCAACAGTTAAGTACACGACAATGGATTCGTTTTGGTCATGAATGAAACCAGATTTGATGTGAATCGGACTCAACGCAACATCAACAGCTGACATTGTATCAATTTGATCCACAAAGATTCAAACTTTACCTACCCTCTCCTTATATTCAGTATATATTTAGATTTGCTACAACAATAATTCACGCATTTTGATCAAATTAATGAGCAGAACCCTAATGCCCCTTTCAACAGAAAGACCTCTAAAAGAGCCTTGTATCAAAGGGCATTTTCGTCAATTAACTCCAAATGTAGATTCAGCTATGAATCTTAGAATTAAACCAACAATATCGCTTCAAATAGCTTCAATTGTTATAAAGCAAGTAACTTGGGAGGAAATGGAAGTTGCTTCGTAAGATTTTTTTATATTTATTTAATTGAGTGAAATTTGTACCTGATTGGAACTTTGGAACGAATCAAAGCTCAATCTAAAGAAATTGATGAGGTTATATAACGAATTTGGTAGAATGAAGAAATGATTACAAAAAACGGGAATGCGTTTGGGATGGTGTGATTTGAAGTTTGGGGTTTGAAGCCCTAATCTTTTTGATCAGATTTTATGATTCAAAAGGGAGGAAAGTTTGGGTGGGTAGGGGTGAAAGAAAGCGAAAATGTAGCCGTTGAGAATGGTTTTTTGTCTTGACTTGACCTTTAAACTCAGTAATTAATATTTGATATTTAATTGATACATGATGAATGCTTTGTTCACTAAAAAATAAAATGATGATATCAACGGCCATTTAGAGCGTCTCGGCTTTTAATACGATATTTTGTATTCATATGATTATAACAATTCCAGGGAAGATGGTACTACTTATTAAGTTATTAACTTATCATGCATGTGTTAACACAACAGTACTCAATGGTATACTTGTATCTTATAATTATGGTAATTAGAATATATGCTTAACGTGACTACCATTAGCTAACTTTTAGGACAAAGCAAACTTGTAATTTCATAGTAACGTAACAAAGCAAACGGTAGAAATAAATGCTTCATGTAATTTTATAATGGGTATTGATTTATACATCACAAAAATTAATATCGACGATATAAATTCATTTAATCAATGCATATGATACGATACCAAATACGCATAATTGTGGTATACACTTCAATTTTAATGGAGTATACATCACATATTCACTTCCCTTCCATAATAAAGTAACAAAACAAACTTAGACCAATTGATGAAATTTCTCTAAAGTCTTTTTCATAGATACTTGACAAAATATAAGATGATGAATGTAGTTGCAGGAGATCAAAGTTATCTATATCATCCTTGTTCAAAATCATAAACCCTATTTTCTAGGGTGATAATTGATATTTGATAACTTTGGCACATATGTTGGGACCAATTTATATGCAATTGGCCCATTGCAATAGAAAAAGGGTTCCAAATCTACATTACAAATCCATCAAAATAAACAATTTACCTTCCCCATTACCCTTGGGATTACCCTCTAACTGTAAATCTCTTTTTTACCATCTTTTTACCTTTTTTCATCTAAAACCTAACTTCTCGTATAATGTAATTGAGGGGTTCTATTGTAAGTTATTAAAAACACTAACGAATTATGATTTCAATGTATATGTGTTTTTTACAATATAAACACGTTTAAGAGGTAAAACGTAAAGGTTAATAGTAACAAAGATAACTCAATGGAGTTAGGATAGATCAAAATGGTTGTTATGACAAACTAGACGTACGTTATCTGATTATTTTAATTATCAAAGTAAAACCATATAAGAAAAGGTTATATATAGTTTTCTGTTGGATTTAAAAAAAAATAAAAAATTTGTATACAATGTTTATATCTTTTATTTAATGGAGAATCAAACAAATATTTTCATTAAGAATTCTTATCAGTTATTTTTCTGTTATACTATAATTTTATTGTTTCAGATTGGATATATTATACAAAAAATGTTGATCCTATACTTTGATGTCGGTTGTCGACATGTTTATGGTTGTACGTACATCCATCATGCCTTGAATAAAGTTGGTGTATACATTCATTGAACTCGATCTCTAGCACATCATTTTAAATTAATAAGTAAACAAACAAAGCTATATCGTTGCTTTGTTAGATTTTTCCCAAAATGATAAAAGTTAGTGTTAGTTACCTAGTATTACTAATAGTAAGTATTAAATGAATATCTTTTTTAGTACTTTGAGTTTACTGAGTACACCTTAAACACATACTCTATACTAAATAAATATCATTTTTAGGGAATACTTTATTTATTAAGAAATCAAACAACATATCTAGTTAAAGTATTCTCTTTGAAAATATACGTATTTTTAAATCAATTGTCCACTAATTAAACTTTTCAATAATAAAATATTATTTTTACTCATTAAAATTTCTTTTAGTTAGTTAAAATATAAAATAGACACTCATTTTATTTTATTTTTAAAAAAAATGTAAATGCTCACAATTTGATAGAGTATATTTATTTATTAAGAAATGATATCCTCTGAAAGTGCTTTTAGGTGAAAGACGAGTCTACATGCAATGGCTATAACTTCAAATATCGCAGTCTTGTTTCTTAATTAATAAATTTAAGCCATCGTGTAATTAAGAAAATAGATTAATGTGTACGTACGGTGGTTCACATAACATGTGGCAAATCTTATATTCTTTTAAACGAGATATACTTCATCATAACTATATAGTATTATGGAGATACATTGCATTAAGAAACCTGTAAATATTGTTTTAGTACTACATATTTTGTAATGGTGTATGTATGGTTTAAGTTGTTAACAATGTTATGTTTGCCTTTAAGAATTGTTATGAACACCTCTTAAACTAACGAATATTGTTTTCATCGTGTGTCTCAATGTCAACATCGTGATAAAGTGTGTTTCATAGATTATATCAATGTGAATATGTGATATCAATGTAAATGTAGAACAATCAATGTAAATCTAAGTTCTATATGTGACTATTGTTCAACGTTGTTAGTTATTTAGTTTTTTTATAAGGGTTTTATTAGTAACATCTTTTAGTGTTATCAATAAAACTAACTAATTTAATGCACTAGCAAGTGGTACATTAACTGTATAACTGACGATGATGATTACATGTAACTGTAAAATATAACATGTTTATGCATAAGATTTATTTTTATTAACGGTCATAAAAATTATCATTATTATTTTTCTTTTTATAAATATCTCATTTTTAAATTTTATATTTATTTACTGAGAAATGATAATAACAATATCGATAAAAATAATTTTTATGCATAAACTGATTAAATTTTATTATTAAATGTTATTATCACTAATTATTTAATTTAACAATTACTAGTACCACTTCTAATACATAAAACCTATTTTATTGACAGCCCCTACAAAACACTTATTATTTACTTTCAACCTTCGAACTAATTTTCTGAAAAAACGAAATACTATTTAAGCCCCAAAGTTAATTATAGGCCCAATTAAACTTAACCTTATTGGCTATTTTGAACCCATTAATGTCAACTGTTTTACCGCTTATTCAACTGACTAACTAACTCTGTAATTAACCCGCCATTTTTACCCTCTTTCAAACCTCAAACTCATCAATGGAGTCATCATCTTCTTCATGTTTTCGTCGATTAATTAGCCTCTTAATTTTCACTCTCATCATTTTATTAAATTTCAAACCAGTTATATCTGTTCACATTTTTGAAGATCTTTATACAAGATCAAGTAATAGCTCTGCTTCCTATCTTCCACCACCGCCACCGCCACCACCTACATCTCCATTTACGCCAACTGGACTGCCTCTGTTACCCCCACTTCCACCTTCTCCGGTTCCCGCATTGTTCGTAGTTGGTGACTCTTCGGTTGAT
This sequence comes from Logfia minima, assembly GCA_963921325.1. Classification (NCBI taxonomy): domain Eukaryota; kingdom Viridiplantae; phylum Streptophyta; class Magnoliopsida; order Asterales; family Asteraceae; genus Logfia; species Logfia minima. Next base: position 23,352,303 of record OY992773.1, read on the forward strand.
TGTGGAACCAATAATTTTCTTGGAACTCTTGCACGTGCTGATCATCTTCCTTATGGACGTGATTTCGATACCCATCAACCCACTGGACGATTCTCTAATGGAAGAGTTCCTGTCGATTATATTGGTAATCGATTAAAGTTTTATTTAATTTCTTGTTTTTAGTTGAGAATATGATTGTCATTTTGTAAAGTTTGATTGTGTACTTTGACGTGCTTGATGAGATTTGAGCTCATCAAAATTGATAGAGTGATTGCAGATTAGGTGTTTGATGAAAGGTCTAAGTGGTTTATATTTTTTACCTTTTTAGTTTATATGCCTATTTAGCTACATACTTAAAAGTATTGATCCAAAATAACTAATTTAATCATGTGTGTTGGAAACTTTCTTGATTAATACTCTTTGCATTCTAAAAAGGGATGCTTTTATTTTGGTCGTGAACCCAATTCTGTAAATACGATGTTGATTTGTTTCAATTTAGAGCGAAGTGCTTCATCCGCTAAGTTTTTCTTTAAAAAGTCTAACCGTTATTCTCAATTTAACAGCGGTGTATCTCGGCCTTCCATTAGTTCCAAGCTATCTAGGTCAAAGTGGCTCCGTTGAAGATATGATTCACGGGTTGAATTACGCCTCTGCTGGTGCTGGAATCATCTTCTCTAGCGGATCAGAACTTGTACACTTCAAAATTAACATATGGATCGTAAATGTTAGTTTTTGTTGTTTATTATGTGATACCTGATATATGCTACAATATAATTATGCAGGGTCAGCACATATCCTTCTCTCAGCAAATTCAACAGGTTATGGATACCTTTCAGCAGTTCATATTAACAATGGGTGAAAAGACAGCTGCTGATTTCATTTCAAACTCAATGTTCTACATTTCAATTGGGACTAATGATTTCATACATTACTATCTTCCTGATGTGTCCGGTGTACAATCGAAGTATGTTTCATGGAGATTTACACAGTTTTTGGCTAGGTCGATGAAACAGGAGATAAAGGTTAGAACAATCCTCTATCTTCCAGTTTACTTTATTGGATCTTATAGTTGTCAATTTGGAACATTTACGTATAACAAGTAAAATAAGTAAAATTGAAACGGGTCAAAAGTTGTCCCAAGTGTGATATTAATGCAACTAACCTCCTAAATCATTCTAATCAATTAATAGAATGCTTAAATTAGTATTCATAGAAGACACTTTATATTCATAAGTTTTTTATTTTGGACAAAAAGTGTTTGGGGTAAGCCCAACCTAGACCTACCCGTTTTGAAATAACCTGTTTTGGACCTTGAATTGTTATTACCCAAACAGCCTGACCCATGCATTTTTCCATCTCGAAAGGATCTGTTCTTTTATGTACACCCCTTTTGGTTTAATCATGCATTCATGATGCAGAATTTGTTCAATGCGAATGTTAGGCGAGTGGTGGTGATGGGACTGGCACCTATTGGATGTGCACCATACTACTTGTGGCAATATAACAGCAATAATGGAGAATGCGTCAAGACAATAAACAACATGATAATGGAATTCAATTTTGCTATGAGATACACAGTTGAGGAGCTTAATAAAGAACTCAATGGTGCCAATATTGTCTTTTGTGATGCTTATCTAGGTTCCATGGACATCTTGAAAAATGCTGACCAATTTGGTAAGATACTTCAAAACTTTATGGAAATCAAATAAACAAGTTGTCTTAAACGTTTATAATAGAGGTGGGAATTTGGACCCATTTTACTTAAAATCTGAAAAACTAAGCTTACAAGGAACTAGGAAGACGTGTTGAAGCTCGCCAAAAGTGTTTTTAAATGCTTAAGGCCTCGTAGACCGTTTTTCTTAACAAAAGGTTACTAGTATTATTTTTAACAATATAACTCTATATAATTATATTTAAAACATTAGTTTATTCAAAATCTATGACAAAAGAGTGTTGATGGGTCAGCCCATCCCAATCTTAACCATTTTTATCAATATCTTGCAGGATTTAGTGTTACAAATTCAGCATGCTGTGGTTTAGGAAGATACAATGGTTGGATCATGTGCCTATCAGCTGGAATGGCTTGTGGGAATGCTTCGAATCATCTATGGTGGGATCAATTTCATCCAACATCTGCTGTGAATGAGATTTTAGCAGAAAATGTATGGTCTGGACTGCATACCAAAATGTGTTATCCTATGAATATGAAGGACATGGTAGCTCAAAGGGTTAGATGATGTGATCAACCATTTTTTAGCCATGAATAAATTCTACATGATCAAGATAAGCATTTAATTTCTGCTAATAGGAATTTTTCATATAGTTTTCATATCTACTTTTGGCCAAAAAAATATATTGAAATTGTATAAAGTTTGGTGATGTACATAGAATACAATTTCAATTTTACTTGCATGAAATGTAAGTTGGTTACGACGCTATGCTATAAGAAGGAAATGATTATTACCCTGTTGTCTAAAGTGAATAATAAGTCAAACCCCCTCAGATGAGAAGGCAAGAAAGATGTATCTGTCACCTCACCACAACATGACATACTCTCTTGAAAGAGTAAAATGTTCCAAAAGCCTGCCATGTGATTTGACCGACTGAGCGCACTTCAATGACAGTTCTAGGATGCATCCAGGCTCTCACAACTCGTCCAATTCACCAGTGTAATCACTTCTCACCAGCTTAGAACAAAATGTTATCGATCTACAAGACCTGATAACAGATCTTGGTAGTATCAGGATGACAACTGTGAATGTCTATTCTCAAAGTACTTGATAATTAAAGTTAAATTAGTTAATTAACTTCGCATTCCCATTATAATTCAGTTTTATAGCAGCTACATATCTAGCTCTCGATATTCGATTATTTAGGTCTGAAAAATCAAAAACCAAATTCAGATTCATCAAACATTACAAAACTGTGCAACACTACTAAACAGTAAAATAAAACACTTCCAAATCAAAGAAATGCAAAGTACGAGCATGCCAAAGCTCAAACTGTTATAGATATGAACATGTCTTCCTACATAACATCTGCCAGTAAAAAAAAATATGAGTGAAACGCAATCTCTTCAAATTCAAATTCCGCTACTATTTCTCAACGTCGGTTGGTTAACTTCCCATGAACAAGAAGAAAGAGTTTTCCAACATACGTTATAACAGTTTATATAACAGAATAGACATCAAGGCTTCACGCGTTCCCTGATGAACTGCTCCAATGGTAGTATCTCCCCAGTTAACGCAGAAGCCTCACCGACGGTTACTTTGTTTATGCACTGAGAAAAAGAGAAGGCTTCTCCAGGTACTCCAAGTGTAAACTCGTTGGCTATATCCGCATCTGATACAGCAGTTCTTGATGTACGAAGCTTGTCACTGTCGATTAAATAAAAGTGAAACCTTTTTTAAGTACAGTACAACATGACACACTCGCACACAACGTGACAAGAATAATGAAGGCACAAAAATGCATTTGTAGAGTTCAAATGGTAATTACTGATTTCTACTTCCTTGATTTGATCAAGTGAAACAGACAATGAAGAAGAGAGCAAATAGGTTCCTTAATCGCTTAAACAAGAAAATAGGAGTAGATTATTGATGTAGTAGCATAACCTTAGTAATCATTTAATAGACGGATTTTCGGAACCAAAAATAGAGGACAGTATGTTTGTGGGTCAACAGGACCAATTTTAAGGTGCCGATTGTGACCTGCTAGCCAGTCCGCTCATTTTGTAACATCTACAGATAACCATTTTTAAAATATTGCACAAAAGACCCTAGTTTGTATTTAATATGGCATTTACATTTGCAGTGCCTCCAAAATAACTCATTCTTGCAACTATACAATGTTTTATGGACACATTCGCAGTAACGAAGTTAGATTAAAACAAAGAACCAGATACGATGATTCAAAAAGTAAACCGCCATAGTATAAAGCAAAGAGAGATCTAAATTGAACTTTTAGATGGAAAAATAACTAGAAAGAAGTAACATACATTTCCTTCTCAAGTTGCTTTCTAATGAACTCTTTTGTATGTGCAGTGACCTTATCCACCTTGTTGCAAAGGATAAGAAGTGGGATCTTTCTCTTCACAACGCTTGCCTTGGTCAAAATATCATAGAGATACCTTTCACAAACAAACCAGAAAATGTCAGTTCCATTTAGTGGCAGCTTTCATTCCATACAAAATAAAAAAGATAAGCATATCCAGGCTTGCATTGTAAACCATAATTTAACATAAATTACTCTGAAGCAGCACGGCAGTTAGGTAAGAATTCCACAGCATCCACAACAAAGACTATGCCAGCTGCTCGAGGCAAGTACTCATCCAACTTAGGGCGAAGGCGTGAGTGACCAGGAACATCGACAAGGTGAACCGCCTTGATCTTTCCTTTCTGCAAAAGAAAATACAAATGGGATGAATAACAAAAGTAAGTCTAATCAGCTTAACATGTATATATCAGCTGCAACTAAAAATTGACAGTCAAGAATCTTATCTCAAATAACTACATTACATCTACAGTATTCAAAAGACCATGTTGCTACTCTAAGGTACCCATCAACCAAGGGGTAGCAAAATGCATGGGCTGGGTAGGGATTCTGTGCTACAACGGGTGATTTTAAAGTTTTTACTACAGGTCTGAATGGGCAAGTCACGTTGACCCCAACAACCCATCTTTTATATATAGTTAATGCATTAGATATGATTACAAAAGTTAGGTTATTACGATAGAAAACTAAGTTTTTTTTATGTAAGCCGCTTTAGGTGAATTTAAGCATTAGAAATACACTTTGGAGTTTGGACGACTTTCAACCCATTTGACCTGTTACCCTTTCAGTTAAAAGTTCGATTTGGTCAGCTTGACCCATTTTAAGTAAATTGGTTGAAATTTCCACGTCTACATCAGTCTATTAGATTACAGTAGTATACCTTGGAGGTCTCTGAGTTCAGTACAAAAAGACCCTCATTGGGTTCCATTGATGTAACAGTACCTTGATGAGAAGATCCATCACGAAGCTGGCAAAGGGAACAGATTATAGTAAGCCTGGATTAAAACGATTTAATGTGGGAAGAGAGCAACTTGTGTTGGGAATAATCAATTAACCTGTCGTGTCAATTACCTGGTAAAAAAGAACAGTTTTCCCACCTCCACTAAGCCCAGTGAGCACAATGGTGTTAGATATTGTTTGCTTGAAAATGCGTACTGCAATAAGATTCAGAAAAAAAATAGAAGAGCTTGACGATAAATCAACAGAAGTATTCAATGAAAATCCTAAAATAAACTATTGTTCTAGATTAGAAACAGCCTTTTAGCCCTTAGATCTGGAGAATAAACTAAAACCTTATGATGGAGAAAAGTTTGGCAATCCAATCCTAAAAGAAGGTTGTTAGCTAGTTGTACTGTATGGTTACAAGGCCAGCCATGGCCTTCACAACACAATTTTTAATTTTTAAGAAAGCATATGCAATGCTCTCTCAAATTTTCAATGCAAGACTTTACTAAGTGTTCTCTTACGTATAAAATTTCCTTGAACTTGCACTTAATAATCCCCATCAGTTGCAGTTTCTATGATCTTACTGTGAGAACGATTTGACTAATTGCCTCCAGCCAACTGAGTCCTTTTTGCACTGTTGTAAGTTAAAAGTAGAAGACAAGAAAGGCGACATAATTAATTCGTCAATGTGGGATATATACTACTTTTTCTCTCCCATAAGGAGTGTCAACTTCAAATTTGCAAAGAAAGGAATCTAAGTTCAATCCAAATAAAAAACACAAGTTTTGTCAAAATTGAACTTTATTCGAGTCCTAAATTCGTACAGATTGCACTTGTACCCCTATGTAAGTTATAAACTAAACTCACTCCTTTCCTGAATAATATTGAACCTCCCACTCCTATTCAAAAGAGAGAAATTAGCAGCATATCCCCACAAAGACAAATTTTGGATTTTGTGATCATTTTCTTGGCAATTTTCCCTAGAAAATTACAATGAATGGATTTGTGTTTACTCAGATAGCATCTTAATAGACAATGCATGCAGTTAACTTCTTCCCTTTAACTCACTCCTATCAAATTCTACACAACTAAACCGTAACTGTATCCAAACTAGTGAACACAGCAAATACTTAAAAAACACAAATTTATAAACTAAACAATAATATAATATACCGCAACAAAGTAAAGAACTTACTTAATAAGAGCAAAATTGTAGTAAATAACACAGCTCCGAGTGCAATATAGATCTGAATTGGTGGGATCTGATGAACAAACTCTTCAACATGACGAACGTAAACTTCTACTTGACGTAAATACGGTTGCAATTGAGCTTTTACAAGCTCTACTCTATCCACGTCCATCACTAATTTAACACTCAACAGCAAACTGAATGAAATTACAAAATTCATCAGATAATAAAATTAATTACGAAATTAACATAGCAATTAGCAACAACTATCGAGTGTTTAAACTAAACTAGAGAGATTGAGAAGAATCCCACCTGTAATTGACTGATAGTGCTTCGCAAAGACACCAAACCCTAGGATTTTGACTGAAATGTTTTTTTTAGCTTTTTTAAACGTATCTGATTTCGTCGATACAATCCGCCACCTGTATCTTTCGTTTATGTTACTTAGAGCCCCTAAGGTTTTCGAAATAATATATCGAACGTGTACGCAAGAAGGTTATATTGTATAGATACTCCACTTTACCATTTTAACATGAATAGAATAAACTTCGTATTTTATACTACTATACTATATATATATAAATACACATAGGGTGAGAATTAAGAGGGAAGTAACAAAATTAAGGAAAAAGGGAAGCAAATCTCAACCCTTGATTTCATTATAAATGAATTTTAAAAATCACAAATAATTTCAAAATTTAACATTCATCACAAATGAATGTTAAAAACATTTATTTATGAAAAAATTAACGGCTAAAATTTGCTTCTCTCATTTCCTAAGATTTGGAGTTTCCCTATGGATCATTTCTCTATATACATATATATATATATAATATATTTATATATATATTGAGGGATAATCTAGAGGGAAGTGGGAAGCAAATCTGGATCGTCCGTTAACATTCATCACAATGAATGTTAATTTGGTCATGATGAATGTTAATTAACATTTACCGTGATGAATGTTAAAGGACACCCCATATTTGCTTCCCCATTTCTCCAAAATTACCCATTTCCTATATATCAGCCTCCTATACACATATAGGGTGGAGATCAAGAGGGAAGCAAAAAAAAAATATGAAAGTTAATCTTAATCCTTTATTTCAAGAATGTTAACATTCATATATAAGAATATTACTCAATATTACAACTTAATATTCTTGGATATTCATCTTACACCTTTATAAAAGGGTTTAACCCTTTTATTCAATAAGTTAAATGTTTAAAGAATGGAAATGACTCAAATACCCCTATCTTTAACGAAATAGACTAGTCTACCCTTATCTAATTTTGAAAACGACATAGATATTTAAGATATAGTTGTATCTTAAATGAAATGCAATTTAGTCTATAAATAAACAAGTGTACATTTGAAATACATGTTTATAAAATCACTAAATGGAATAAGTATCCGCTGGCTTGCGCGGGTGTTTGTTATTTATAATGAAATACACTCATTTATGATTAAATCAAGGGTTAAGATTTGCTTCTCTCCTTCCTTAAGATTTGGAGCTTCCCTCTAGATCATTTCATATATATATATATATATGTGTGTGTGTGTGTGTGTGTGTGTAAATGGTTTGACTAAGAGCATCTTCAATTAAATCTTTTTAAATTGAAATTAACAGTTTTATCGTTGAAAGTTTGATAAAATCTCAAATAAAATGGCTTTTCTAATAATGTGTGTGTGATTTTAAAATGAAACGTGTTCTCCTTGTAGTTCAAAACATTTTTATAAAAATGTTTTAAGATAAAAATGATGTTGTTATCAAAAAGCTTTTAATAGCTTTTGTTCATGGATGATGCTTGATTAAAAATGTAGATCAACATCGCTAGACTTGAGTCTAAATCCCGGTATAATTCATAACCAAATATACGTTATTTGAAACACAATACGAATACAATAAGATTGAATAACGTCATAACAATCCACTTTATCAGAGTACGACATCCTACCATATGTTTAACTTAATAATGTATGTTCTATAACTTTGTTCAATATCGTTGTGAAGTCTATTCTACACTTTCAATCCCTAATTCATGATTTTGAGTTACAAAATATTAAAAATATTTGGCTCAACTAAAGACTTTGTAAAGATTAAGAATTTTCACATAAAATATTCATAATAAATTTGCAATAAAACATATATAATAACAAATTTAAATAAAACATTTTTACTACATATTATCAAATAGGCGATCAATTATTCAATCCGATAATCCTCTCAAACCTTCTTTTATCAATTTTCCTCTTCCAATTTTATATGTTATTTTGATAGCCCTCTTTTTATTTCCCTAGTTATAATCCTACGTTTGTTTCATCATCCTCTTATGATGGTAAACTTGTTGTTTGCTCTTACACATAATCTACTCTTTATTTCCTCACGTGTTTGCTCATTTATACAATTTAGTTTTCACATTATATTATGATACAATACAATTAAAATAAAATCGCATTATCAAAACATTTATATTTTTAGTAACAATTATAAAATAAATGTATTTTAATTAAAGCTTTTATTTTCTTATTTGCTTGCTCATTTATGCAATTCAATTTGCACAATATCAAAACATTTATGTTTTAATATTTATGTTGTTAGTAACATAGATAATTTAAATACCACTTAAAATAATAATTTATCAAATAAATGCAGCTCATTATAAAATCACATAAAACTCACTTCTTATCATAGCTATTTTCACTTTTTGCTAAGAAATGATCACCTACAAATCTAGTAAATCCTCCTAAGACTTTTATTTAATGTCACTATCATACTCTAAATTTCCGTAGTTGATTAGTTGAACGTGGACTATGTGCAAGAGCAAGATGTAAATTTTAAATTTTTTATATACAGTTGTTCATATAAAACTCTAAGCATGTCTGCAATCTTTTTCGTTTACATAATGTTCGATTTCACACAACTTTTTAGTCTTGCATTTTCTAACATAATTTGATTTCAAGATAAAACTTTAACTAACTTAAGAAATGATCTTCATCTTTATAAATTATAACGTGCTTCTAATAATTTAAATCAACTAAGAATTAATTTGTTTGATTAAGCCATATATAAAGGTACTAAATCTATAATTACAAGAATATTTACGACACTAAAACTTAACCAGTCTAATAAGACTGGTGTCAATGGTTGCGTCGTGCAACTGTCTTCGAGCATCTCACCAAAGACACCAATAGAAGCGAGCATTTTCAGTGGGCGTCTTTCATTTGCTTCGGTGTGAGGACATTTAGAAATGGAGAAGCATGGAGCCCACTTTAACGTAACAAAAAACGGTAACAATAGGAAAAATAATCTTTTTATATCTTTTTTCTTTTCTATATATATACATACATACAACTTAGTTATATTTTTCACATAACTACAATTACAATTCTCATAACCTATATTATTTACATACAAATTATATAATTTACATACACTCAAAAATACCTAAAAAACACCACTACTCTCGACCATCACAATCGAACGATATGAGGAACAACTTACTCGACAATCATAATCATAATACCAATTTTTCACCGACGGGTCCGCCTTCCTCACCTTAATTAAGCAATCGTTCCTCAAGTCAAATAGGTTTTGCTCCATACGTACCTCTTGTTAATCCGTATTCAATCCCACCTAACTACCCACGAGCTCTAATCCATCTAAATATGTATCATCAAGCACAACAACAACAACTATTCAGCCAATACCCCCAAACACCACCAACCCAAAATCAATTCCACTACATCCAAACACCACCACCCGTTGTCCAAGACGAAGCCGAATTTGTACTCAAACCAAACCATAAAAAATGATTAAAATAAAGGTAAAAAAGTTGTATGGAACGAAACAGAGAGTATGATCTAGGCGGAAGGGAGGATCGACGCTTCTCAAAATGCGGTGCAAGGGAATTCATAAAAGGACGAGTCTTTGTGGAACACCATTATGTCAAAATACAACTCAATAGTTGAGACCAAACGTAATATGGATCAACTAACCGACAAATGGAATAAAATTCAAAAAGATGTTAAGTTTTTTAATGTCATCTATAAAATACTTGAAGAAATGTGGGAAAGTGGGAATGGGGAGGTAGACATTATGTTTAATGCCCGCCAACAATTCAAATAACAACAATGTTAATTACAAGGAGGCATGACGCATTTTAAAGGATTATCCAAAGTTCTTTTTCCCCCGATGGTGTTATGAGTTACAAACGAACGATGAAAGAAGAAAATTACCGCCCGATCAATCTCGAAGAAAACATTGACACCCCGAACCCAAACACGAACCCAATTCCGATGCAAATTAATTTCAAGACAACCCGATTCTCCGTCCACAAAGTCGGACCAAAAGTCGAAAAAGCCAAAAAAGTTTGGGTTCGTCAGATGCTACTTTGGCACGTTACTCGAGTGAGGATGTCCGACAAGAACTTATTACATACGCACAAACTCAACAAAAGAGTACGGAAACAATAGCGGAGGAGGCGAATAAAAAACAATGTTCAAAGCGTTTAAATTTCTTGCTTACCAATACCAACAAACTTGCCACCTGACGATCTTGTAATGCTCTTCAAGGCTAGGGAGGAAGTGGAACACGATTATGCTCCACCTTTCCGACCACGAGCACCGCCCGAAAATGAGGACGAGAATGATGACTAGAATACTATTTTACTTTTAGTTATTTAATTAGTGGAATGTTTTATTCTTAATATAGTTAATGTGATGTTTTATTTTTAATGAAATATATTTTATTTTAATTTATGTTTTAGAACTATAATTGCAATTGTATTAATTGAAAAAATAAAAATTAAATAAATAGTAGGGTTCATAAAAGTTTGATTATTCAGTATATCATTGACAGTGTTCAGTTTTTGTTTAATATTTCTAAAAAAGTGCTGATGTATCGATGAACTGACAACTCCATTATTCTATTATGTGTTTAAAATGGTTTAATAAGCATGTTACACTTCTAAAAAATAACTTTAAACAAGAGTATTACCTTTAACAACTCTAACTCTTAAAACCAGAATTCTTATGTCTTTCGTGTTTAAGGTTTTGACTTTTGTAATGTAACTAATGAATGATGTTGTGTGTTCTATTCCATGCTCTCATATCCTTCAAAATTTTATAAACGAATCTACATGCCAACCCATGAACTTTACTTGATTTGTTATCCTGGTGCCTCGTATTTTTACTGTATTTTTTCTGTTCAAAAGAAAATCTAAAAATTACGGCCCAACATAATCGTATCGTACTCGTTTTTATAAATGCGCAAGTAAATACAAACTTTGGATTCAGTCGGTTGTCTTCTACAACTTGACCCGTTCAGATATCCGGATCCGCTCCGGATAAACTTCACTTTCCATTTCGTTACAGAACAGAGCACTCATATTCCCATCTTCACACTCCTATATGGAATTCATCTACTAATATACACTGCAATTCTCTCTAAAACCCTAAATTTCACTAAACCCTAGTTCATCACACAATATGCTTCCCACACATATACATACAACTGATAAATTTATACTACCTAGGGATTTTTCTTCCCAATCAAGCATTACTCTTCACACTTCACTCCAAATCAAACGCTCCTTTAGAAAAGATTTAACTTTTATTGAAATTAAGAGAAAAAGATTGCATTTTGCCAATGCCCTTTTTCGAAAATCGGATTCGGGTCGAAGTAGTGATAATTCAAGTTCAACCGAAGATGATTTTGTGACTCGGGTTTTGAAAGAAAATCCTTGCCAGGTGGAACCCAGGTATAAAATTGGTGATAAACTGTATACATTGAAGGAAAAAGAGGATTTGGGTAAAAAAAGTTATGATGGTAATGGGGCTTTGGAGATTGTTAAGAAGTTGAATTTGAAAGGATTGAATAGGAATAGAAATAATAATGGTGTTAATTATTCAAATGAAGTTTATCTGAATGATATTTTGAGGAAATTCAAGGGGAAACTATATGTTCCTGAACAGATATTTGTTGAGGATTTGTCGGAAGAAGACGAATTCGATAGGGAGTTTGAATTGTTACCAAGAATGAGCTATGATGATCTTGAGAAAGTTATGAAAACTGGCATGATAAAGTTTTTAACTTTTAAGGAAGACGATGCTGTTACCAATGGGTATAAGGATTTCATTGTGGAGTTGAAGGAGATTCCAGGAGACAAGAATTTGCAGAAAACTAAGTGGTGAATATATTATACAGCATTTTAGATAGTTAAGTTGTTTGTGTGCTTTTAACTGTTTGAATGGTTTGTTGATGGTTTTATGATTGTGTTTAGGTCGGTGAAGCTGGATGGTATTCAAGTGCAAGATGTTTTAAAGGAGTATAATGGGCCACGATATGAGATTGAGACACAAATGATGGTATTTCATTCGTCCATGACATAGACTTTCACAATTTCATTTTTTAACAAGTAAGCTCAATAGGTTACAATTACGGGAGTTCGGATGTGTGTTTTCAAGTACTTATTTCAACGTTAAGAATCAGACAGTCGAATGAGTGGTTAAAAGTTGGTACAATAATCACTTTTATTACCAGAAGCGCTTTCCTAAGATCCAAATATTTCTTTAATACTGAATACTCAGGAAATAAATCATAAGCAGTTTATCGTAAACATTTAAAACTGTCAGACTTCCATTTGCAACGCCCTGGTCAAGAAAAAGAATGTGAGATAGAGTTAATAAGTGAAGTATAAAGAAGAATAGTTTGCAATTCCTATACCATACATTTCAACTCAATAATGAGATTTATGGCTGTATGTATTAGCTACATATCCTGTTACCCAAAAAGAAGGCACTACCTTAAGTTGTGCATGGTCCAACAACATGCATTTTTTAAATCATAATCAACATGTAAGGAGGTGTATGTGCAATCTGATCGATTATCTGACTAGTAGCAAGTTAGCCTAGCTGATAGTCTACGTGTCAAGTAACTGCTTTAATACCAGCTACAACAAAAACCGATTATCAAAGGTTAGTGTGAAATTGCATGTGCATCGTTATTTTATCATCCTCTAATCTTGTGATGCAGACATCAGTGGGAAAAGTGCCACAATATCCAAATCCAGTGGCATCATCCATATCAAGCAGGGTAATGGTGGAACTCGGTGCAATAACAGCTGCAATTGCTGCAGCTGCTGTTGTTGTTGGAGGTTTTTTAGCTTCAGCAGCATTTGCTGCAACCAGCTTTATTTATGTAGGGACCGTATATGCCATATGGCCTATCGCCAAGTCATTTCTCACCGTTCCTTTAGAAGTTCTTGTTGGTGTTTTAGAGAGAATGGGGGATGTCATATTAGACATGTTCATTTACGGTGGGATCTCTTCAAAGTTCAGTGAATTGTATACGTTTGGGGTTTTTTCATCTGCTTTTAAAATAGCTAGACCCATGTTGCTGGTTGGTGTATGCATGGTAATTCTTCTACGGTTCACTCTTTCTAGAAGGCCCAAGAATTTCAGGAAATGGGTAAGATTTGCTTTTAAAAATTTACTCTATAATCTTTGAACTTTGGGAAATACAATTAGGTTTTTATTGTCGGTTTTGCAGGATATATGGCAAGGCATTGAATTTTCTCAGTCTAAACCACAAGCTCGAGTTGATGTTAGTTATCTAAAAATTGCTTGTACTTGAGCTTAATCTTTTTTATCTTATAATAATAATAATACTATATCTTTACCTCTTGCAAATCTTATTTATCTTATAATACTGATTCAGGGTTCAACTGGAGTTACATTTAACGATGTGGCAGGGATTGAAATAGCAGTCGAAGAGCTTCAAGAGGTAAAGCTATAGTACAATATAAAGAATTATTGCACCCAAAAAATATAACTGTTATCAATTTGTAAATCTCATTGTTTCATATATATTCGGGCTCTGCTATTACTTTTAAACCAATTTACTTCAATTTTTGTTTGTCAATTTCAATTGAAATTATTAGCTATTTTGATGTATTCGTTATGATTTTTATAGTAATTTTTGTGTGATTAGTTGGTCAAGTACTTGAAGAATCCCGAACTATTTGACAAGATGGGCATAAAGCCTCCTCATGGGGTACTTCTAGAGGGGCCTCCAGGATGCGGAAAGGTTAGCTACTTCATTCAATTTGCGTTGCGATTATTCATACTGTATTATGAATATAGATGAAAAATTAACTTACTTTCATGTCATTTAGACCCTTGTTGCCAAGGCTATTGCTGGTGAAGCTGGTGTTCCATTTTACCAAATGGCTGGATCAGAATTTGTTGAAGTGCTAGTTGGTGTTGGTTCTGCTCGTATTAGAGATTTATTCAAGAGAGCTAAGGTGATTAAAATACCTCATTTTTTATTTAGCCTCAATATATATGTGGGGTCCTATCTTAAATATTCGACTCTAGTAGATGGGCTTCGCAACATGTTCAGTTCTTTTGATACCAGTAAGGTAAATAATGTTATGATGGACCTGGGATTGATTGATGAAACGCCTTGAAATGTTCAACGACTTGTTCTTACCCATTAGAGTCTATAAGTTAGGTTACATTACATGTTTTATTGTGAAAAGTTAAGATTTTGAAAACTTTGTGCTAATTTGTTTTTAGAACAAATGGACCATAGATGGTTTGGCGAGTTTAAAACTCTACTGATAAGAAACTTGCTTATCTGGTTTCTGCAGGTCAACAAACCATCCGTTATCTTTATCGATGAAATTGATGCACTAGCTACAAGGTATTGTCGTATTGGTGGTCTCATAGTGTTTATATATATATGTATGTATATATATAATAAATATAATAATTATATGTTTGCATAAAAGGATCTGAGAGATAACCTGCGATCCCCAAATAACTGATTTTTTTAAGATGTCCCTAGTCAAATGCAACCTTTTCCTTTCAGTTGAAGTTTAAAACCGTGTTACATTTTTGCCCGTTGGTAATAAGCACAAGATACTAATTGCATTGATTTGGCTCTCTTGATTCTTCTATTATGCCATCGTTGAGGGTAATAATTTGTAACTATCAAGCCCTTATGTTAAACTATGGATCAGGTCAAATATTAGGTCTATTTTGGGACAGAGTACATCCTTTACATGAATTGTATTTCTTGTCTTCTTAGATACGTAAGTGTTTATATGTTGAATAACCCTAACATTATTTCATCTGATAATTAGGCGTCAAGGAATATTTAGTGACAAGACAGACGATCTTTACAATGCTGCCACACAAGAAAGAGAAACTACTCTGAACCAGCTGTTGATAGAGCTGGACGGATTTGATACAGGAAAAGGTGTCATATTTTTGGGTGCTACAAATCGTAAGGATTTGTTAGATCCTGCACTTCTCCGTCCTGGTCGCTTTGATCGAAAGGTTAGATTTTTGCTGTTATATTGGAAAATGGGCAAGTAGAGCGGGTTGGGTAATGAGTCAAATTGGGTAATGTTTTCTACAGTTCGATCCGGGGGCCGAGTCAGGTTGACCTGCAAGCATATTTTTGCCTAATTTAAAAGGAATAAATGATAAATGATTAATGGTTGAAATGTGATTATTTCACTTGTTCATACTTTTCACCTCTAATCATTTTTTTATTTGCTCCTTATTTTCCTAGATAAGAATTCGTCCTCCTAATGCGAAAGGGCGGTTGGAAATTTTACAAGTTCATGCCCGCAAAGTGAAGTTGTCTGAATCAGTTGATTTGTCCGTTTTTGCACAAAACCTTCCGGGTATGTGCTTCAATATGCTCCCTTTCTAATAATTTTATACTCACTAAAGAGTTTCCTGTCACAATGATCCGATAAGTAGTCCCAAAATGCATATCCAAACACCCCTTCATGTATGATGAATAATGTCTTTAATCTACGATGATTATGCGATCTTGTAAGTCCTTGTATTAGTGATATGGTTGTCATATCAAAGGAGAAGCCTATATTTACACAACATGATTTGGTGATGGATACAAGTCAAGCTATGGTTGTGATACCTGCTAGGTCTCATTTTGAGAGGTTGTTTGGTGACCCTAAGTTCAGCCAGCGGTGCACCTTACTTAAATGGATGGCCTAGGACCATTACCAATCCTATCTTACTTGCTTTCAATAACAATGTCTCATGCATTATGTTTGTATGGATATGCAACATATATGTGTGTGATTGTAGTAGTTTTAATTAAGTTATTTTAGTTGGAAATGAAGCTTAGAATCCAGCCAATCAAGTATGAAGGAAGATAGAGACAAAATGGAGCAGAAAGTGGTCCCAACTAATGCAGTTTCTATTTGTTATACTATTGGTTGAAGATTGTTGTGTACTAGGGAGCAACCTCTTTACATTTCCAGCCTTTGTTTTATTTTTGTCTAGGGTTTGGAACATGAATTTCTCTACTAAAAGAGGCTGCTTTAATGTAACAAGGCAGTTTTTTGATGAATATAAATTTTAATGTAGTACAGCCTCTATTTACCTAAATCTTCATTTTCCTATATAGGTCTTTTGATCTTGGTGGTGTGAAGTGTTCCCTTTATTTTTAATCTTGGTAGATTATCCTCCTTTAGAGATTAAAGTGGTGGATTCCTATCTTTGTTTTCCGTTTTTCTTCTAAAAAGTCAGCAAGTTCTTCTCTCTGTTTTTTTGGTGTTCCTGTTTTAATTTAAGGAATCAGTCCAGCAAGTCTACAATCTGTCCTACACTTAATTTCACATCAATTTGATAGAATTTTGTTTTATCTGAAAAGCTATATAATTATCTATCAGGATGGAGTGGTGCAAGGTTGGCTCAGCTTCTCCAAGAGGCTGCTCTTGTAGCTGTCAGAAACAAACATGGCGCGATCCTTCAGTCAGATGTGGGTGAAGCTGTTGATAGGCTAACGGTGGGCCCTAAACGTGTTGCATTAGATTTGGGTCATCAGGGTCAATGTCGTCGAGCCACATCTGAAGTGGGAACTGCATTGACTTCCCATCTTATAAGGAGAATAGAGAATGCAGACGTTGAACCCTGTGATCGTATATCAATCCATCCTCGTGGCCAGGTTTAAGATGGCTCTTTTCAAAGACTTAGTATCGATTTTCTTTCACTATATAATTTGTTTTGAGTAAAAATCCGAGTAATCGTCGAGCAACATTTTTGTCAAATGGTAAAAGAAGTTGAAATTTAGTTACAGGTGGCACAGCAATGCAAACATCTTTTTTAACCTAATTAACTTTCTTCTTGATTCTATATGCACGCAGACACTATCACAAGTTGTATTCAATCGACTCGATGATGAGAAGTATCTATTTGAACGTAGGCCACAATTGCTTCACCGCCTTCAGGTGTGATCTCAAACTCCTTATCTATTTATATTGTATACTTTCATATAGCGATGGGGAAATGGTCTGTTTGGGTAGCCGCTCCACGCACATAGATTTATGTACGAGTTAAAAAACTTGTCAAGTTGGGTTGATCACAAACTCCTTTTGTCAATGTAAAAACATTAAAAGATTACAATTAATTTGTAATGGAAAAGCTAAATAATATAATCAAGATACAAGCCCCTAATAGCATTACAACTAATTAATACGTTAAATATGCTTGGAAAAACTATATGATCACAATAATGATCTTTATGTTTGGAATAAAGTGATTTTAGGAGTTAGTATGCAGTACAATTTACAAGTACAGTTTGGGTGACTTTTTATTCCTTTTCAGTTTTGACATCTTCTACCAATAGGTAATTTGTGATTGGAATGGGATCAACATAACCCAAGTTGACTCATTCATAAGTAAAGAGTTTGGTCTCAATTTTCCATCTTTATATATTGCATAGCTTACTACCGTCGTTAACAGGTTTTACTCGGAGGGAGAGCAGCCGAAGAGGTGATTTTCGGAAGGGATACATCCAAGGCATCCGTAGACTATCTTGCAGATGCAACTTGGCTTGCTCGTAAAATTATTTCAGTGTAAGGTTACCCATTTGCCTCTTACCAAGCAATTTGATCGTATCAATTTTTCTTGTAGGGTATTTTAGGTATTTGAGAAAACAATGAAATGTTTATTTTTTCTTTGCCTGTCAGTTGGAATATGGAGAACCCAATGGTCATTCATGGGGAACCACCTCCGTGGAGAAGGCAACCTAAATTTGTGGGCCCACGGTTGGACTTTGAAGATTCGTTATATGATGATTATGATTTGATAGAGCCACCAGTCAACTTTTATATGGATGATGAGATTGCCAAAAGAACTGAAGAGTTGGTATCTAATATGTACGGAAAGACTGTTGGTTTGCTGAGGCGCCACCATACCGCTTTGCTCAAAACCGTAAAGGTTAGTTGGTTTACATGGATCTAGTTAATACGAAACATTAAAAATCAAACACATCATGCATGTGGGTACCCACTTACCAGGAGTTTGTTATATTTTGTGAAGTCTGTGTATATATAATCGGGGATCATCTAGAAGTAAACCATACATCAATTTGATAAGATAGAAACCTGTCATCCTAAATGGAGAGGACATTTTTAACCCATTTACTTTCTGAATGGGTTGACTTGGGATGATGGTTTTATCTCATACAGGTTAAACAATTTTTACAGATATATAGGATATGGGTCAAATGGGTCGGAAGCCGCCAAAAAGTGTATTTCTATTGCATACAACCTTTTAGAAAAGTGGATCAATATTTTAGCCATTTAAGCGTTGTTATTTTTATTTTAACACAAGTATTATCAATTAATATTCCCTAATTTATATTAAAAATGGACAAAAAGACGTGTGGTAACAAGTTCCCTTTAGACTGAACTTGTCTTAAAAGGCTAAAGACAAAGTTCCGAAAAGTTTACAGTACAAATCATACTTCATATTCAACATAGATGAGACTAATAGAATATTGTTTGTGGTTCACTTGTTTTCTACAGGTTCTTCTTCGTCAAATGGAGATGACTGGGGACGAAATCGACTTTATTTTGGACACTTACCCGCCAAATACTCCTACAAGTCGCTTGCTTGAGGAAGGAGATCCAGGAAGCCTTTCGTTCTTTAAACAAGCAAAGGGGCAAGATCTCGAGATGGAGTATAGCATCTTAAATCAATGACACTATCATACTTGATAACGAAAATCGCTTCGACAATTTTCTTTTCATATGTGAGTTTGATGTTTGTGAAAAAGGCAGCAGCAACAACTTTAGTTTACAGAGAATTTGTGGTCTGGAGGTGTTGTATAGAGGTTTTGTAGAAATCTTGAAAAACCATTAGAACAATTATTTGTATGTTGGTTCTAAAAATTCATAAAAAAAATCCCCAGATTTCAGTGTTAGTTGAATTAGGTAATGTATTTTCTGGGATTTGTGTACTTTATGGTCTTTATCAATGATTAAAGTAGTTTGTGAAACGTTTAAACTCTTATTAGTTTAATCATATTTGTAAATTATACAGTAATTTTTAAATGAAATTGTTCCGAATATTGGTCAAAGGTACATACAAAAAGTGTCTCCTTTTGAACACATTGAGTGCCACCGTGGCACAAGTTAGTTTAGTTTGATGAGGTTTGACATCATAACATGACCTCTGACGACAAATATTCGAAGGAATGTAAAGGGGACTTGGGGGATGTTTTTTAATAACGAAAAAAACATAGTAAGCTTGTCGTGTCCACTCTTAAACGTAAATTTTATAACTTTCATGAGATAGATATGAAGAAAGCCAATAATATTGATGATGCATCATCTACAGATATTGAATATCATCCCAATAACCTTAAATTGTTCATCAAAAAAGATGAAAAGGAGAGTTTTTTAAAGCTCTCATTGCCTTTAATTATCACATTTTGGTTCCCTTTTATGATTTCATTCTCTACATTTGGCCCCAATTATGGAAATCAAGGTATCTAAGAGAACTTCTCAAGATTTGTTGTTTTTGAGCTATGTCACATACCCTTGTTTTATTTCTTAATATTATGGATCCCCATTATTGAAATCTTACAAAAAGTTATGATCTTTAGGGTTTTCCTTGTGTAATATTTTGCTTGAATTTGAGAATTTTGTGATATCCATTTTTGTTCTTAATGAGGTACCTTTTGTCAAAGAAGTTTTTATCACCAAATTTCTGTGTTCTTTTGACATTGATTACAATTTTAAAAGCAAACAGGGGAAGATGACCTTAAGGGTTATTTGGATGCTTGATAGAAAGTGATTAGATAGTATTGAATAATTATAATCAGATATCGACCTCAATAAGACGTTCTGCAACAAAAAAATTGTGGGTTGTAATATCACTTTTGATCGTTCGCATGGCAAATTTGTTGATTATTCAAGAAAATGTTGTTATAGATTTTGTTTTGCTGTAGCTAGTCTGTTATTATTGTTACCCATACACTAAAAAGTAAACACTGATTATGTGTTCAAATAATAACTTTCAAAATGTGCACCAAAACATCTTTTAATGTGATATTGGTTTTGTCTCATTAATAGGTGTAACGAAGAGTAATATTTGATTTTTGATCTGAATCTTGCAGGAAATGTAGGTGTTTCTAATAACAAGTTCGCTAACATGAGTTCATATCTATACCTTGAAGATCAAGGTAGAAATCATACGGATAGGGTCCTTTTAGAGTTCAATATCTCAAGAGTTTATAACGATTCGACATTTCAAGAAGATAGCATTGAAGAACAAACTGTGGATAACCCTCTTCAAGAAACAAGTTCAGGAGAGGACTTATTTTGGAAAGTGTTAGGTTATTCAGCATTCTTTTGTGAACGACAAATTCAAGATATGTATATAGAAAACAAACAAGAAGAAGAACAAGAAACGGGTCAAACCCAATTAACATACTATCTAGATGAGTTTAGAAGCATTGCAAAGCAAGATAATGGGCTAAGTGGTGCACCAAGTGGGTTAGTCAACATCACCCATAGGCTCGAACCAGATGGAACCCAATACAACTACGCGGCTGCATCAAAAGGTGCAAAAGTTGTGGCTCATGATAAGGAAGCCAAAGGTGCAAGCAATATTTTAGGTGGAGATCATGATATGTATTTAAGAAACCCGTGTTCGGTTCCTGATAAATTTGTAGTCATAGAGCTCGCAGAGGAAACTTTAGTTGATGCAATAACGATAGCTAATTTTGAACACCATTCTTCTAATTTTAAGCAATTTGAATTATTAGGAAGTTTGGTTTTTCCAGCAGAATCATGGTATGAACTCGGGACATTTGTTGCAGAAAATGTGAAACATAGACAATACTTTAAGTTACCTGAACCTAAATGGACTCGCTACATAATGTTGAGATTAATTACTCATTATGGTTCAGAATTTTACTGCACACTTAGCGTTTTTGAAGCATATGGTGTGGATGCAATTGAAAAAATGCTTGAAGATTTGATCATGACTTCTGGTGTATCAACTGATAAGAAATTATCAAATCCTAATCGCACAGCAGCCCCTGCTTTGTGGGAAACTAGTAGTATTAAAAAACTTGATGGTGATGGTAAAAAGATTGAACGGGTTGATGATGATGCACCAAAGAAGCCATTGAAAGATATTAAAGTTCCTGAAACTGTAACGAAAGGTAATGGAAGGATACACGGTGATGCAGTTTTAAAGATTTTGATGCAAAAGATTCGATTGTTGGAAAATAATTTGTTGTTGTTGGAAGATGACATTAATGAACTAAACAAGTTACAAGGTGACGCTTTTCCACATCTTGATAAAGAAATCATGAAGTATTCAGGGCTCGTAGAGCAAACCAAATCGGAGATTAAGGAATTTTGGCCGTGGAAGGAAACCATGGTTTGTTTTCTAGACTAATATAAACTGGTTCTAGTTAACTTGCCAACAGAACTGGACCCAAGACGGTTTAGTTTGAGTTGGTTCCATAGAACCAATTTGGACCCATCAGTCTGAACCGTGTTGGGTGCCAATTATTGCTAATATTATGATTTAATATTATGATTCATCTACTTGTTTTAACCATTTCAGGAGAAGGAAATTGCAGATTTGGCATCATGGAAGGCTTCCATGTCATTTCTTTTGGAGTCGATTGTCAACGAAAACGCAATGCTAAGGTAAATTTCGTAATATAAACCCTTTTTGGTTGTATGAAAGTACTAAGAAGTACAACTAAATACAGTTTGCATTATTTAGAATACAAATATTAATATACACATATGATGATCTTTAGGTAGGGCTAAGTACAGTTCTTTGAATCAGATGTTGAGTGAAATTGACTCTTTTTTCGATTTCAAATACTCATTTTACACATTTGACCTCAAAAATCAAATCATTTTTCCAGGTCTTTTTCAAATTTAGATTTGACATAGATTTTGTTTTTCTAGTCATCCATTTTCTTCACATCTATTAACTATGCTAAATGTTAGAAAATTTTCAAACTTGTTTTATATATAGGCAAGATATAGAGAAGCTTGCAAGAGATGAAGAAAGCATTGACAAAACCGAGCACGCTTTGGTTTGTGCAAGCGTTTCTTTCGCCATCGTAATCGCCTTTAAGATTCTATCGGATCGACACTTAAATTTCTCCAGTGATTTGCCTCATGGAAAAGTACGTAGGCCAGATCGAAGGTGGAAACCAATAGTTTTTACATGCATTGTTACAACATTTGTTACTTTGACTATTTGTTAGACTTATAATCGTAATATCTTCATTTGTGCATTTACCTTAACATAGCTATTCTACGGTTCAACATTCTTGCCAAATGAAATACGTACTTTAGGAATATCTTACTTAACGTTAAACCTTGTACGTTGTTTCGAATTAATGATGAACGATTTACTATTAATGAGTTTGCAAAGGGTGGATCAAGATCGGCCCAAACCAATATGATCAAAGAGTAAAGCTCAACTGCAATGGTATATTCGGGTTTGATAATTTTCGATTATATTTCCTAAATAGACAAATTTCGGTAATAAAAAAAACAACCTTCAAATCGTAACATGTTATCTTTCAAAAGAACATACAAATAAAAAGCCAGATATAAAACACAAATAACTTATAAAAGGTATTTAAGTATCCTCATTTCTATTATTCTATTAGCTCAATTTTATATATATAAAAGCAATTTTTAATAATATATTTTTTTAAACTTTATTTTTGAATAAATTTTCACAAGAATTTTTGCTATTGAAAGAACCCTTGGTATAAATTAAACGAGCTAAATGATAAATGCATTCACAAGATAATACTTATTAAAAATGTTAGATAGGGCATCTATTATGTTACGATTAAATGGATACTGTTACACAATCAATCCATATTTCCCTTATTTTCTCTAATACTAATACCAACCCTAACACAAATTCAGCAAAATCAATCAAGAATTTGTTATTATAGTTGTGGAGCTAATGCAATTGATTCTAGGAATCACAATCCATGAATGCAATTGATTCTAGGAATCACAATCCATGCATGCAATTGATTAGTATGCTTTATTATCATGTTAAATGAATAAATTGGTTTTAATTAGTTGAGTGTTTAATAGGAGCAAATATATGATTTTAGGGTTTAAGGTAAAAGGTCTTGATATATGCATGTGACGGTCTAAATTAATTGTCTAGTCGTCCACTAGCTAGATCCTGTGCGTCAACCAAAGTTTCTAATGTTATAGACCATGTTATCATTTCCTTCTTTCGGTCCTTATCTTTTACTAAGATGTGGCTTATATTCGTTATCTGTAACTCCATTTTTTCTCATATCTTGTACCTACAAATACTACTATGATGCACTTCTTTTAGTGCTTTTGCATTGTCGTGCTTTGGGTGGTGGAGATCTTGGATTCACTATCGGTGTAGTTTTGTTTTGACCGTGTCCCTGAGTTAAATGTTTTAAACTTAAAACTGATCTTTTATGCTTGTGCACTTGTATATGAAATTTTGACTTTTAGGTAAAATTGGGACTGGTATTTGCATGTTCCATAAAATATGAATGTCAAATAAAAATGGAGCCATTAACTACAGGACAGTCATCCGCCGAAAGATTTGCTATGTTATTCCTTGTTTCTTGGTTGAATTATGTTGCATCATTTAGATGGACATCTTATGGCTTATAATATATTGATTAGCAGGATCTAGTGTCATAAACCCAATTGATTTCAATTTATTGGTTATCTTATTGCAAACTTGGTTTATTTGCTCAATGAAGTACTTCTTAGTGATCACATAGCAAAGGCATTTTTGTGGATCAACATATTGTTTTGTGAGGCTTGTGAGACATGAATGCATGTCATATCTTTTTGGAATTCTGACATGCATTCTTTACAGCTACGCCTCTGAACTTTTGCCTACTCTTTAAGGATTTAAAGTGGAACAAGATAGCATAATGTCACGTGGTTAGATTTTTTTCCGTACGGTACTTGCAAATCCTACAATCAACGATGCCAAGTAAGCCTCTGAAGCTATGAAGAGGTAGTAAGCACTTGCAAAGGATAAAAGATGCTAAGTGTTTGAACAGGGACTTCAATTAAGTGATCATAGAGACAACTTTTACATCACTCGACTTAGCACTGAATACAAATGAGAAGGACTTGACCTTTATAGAGATGGGACATACACATATTACTAGGAAACATTCTAGATAACTCTACACTAAATTCTTGATGAACTATTCTAAAGAAAACTTTTAAGATAGATTCTATAATATAAAACGATAGTTTTTTTAGAGATGGATACTCTAGATTATTTTAAGATTGCGTTTGATTCACCGAATTAATTGAAATTCGATGAAATTGGAATTGAGATTTCATTCATTAGTTTGTTTGATTGAGTAATTGATAAAGTTAGAATCCATCAAGTTGCTTCCATTAAAGGAATTGAAATTCCCTTTTATTTGATAACTTCCAATTTCTTCAAAAAAAATTCCGCAAACCAAAAGCAACTATTGAGTGGGCTTACATCTTTTTAAATTGGGCCTTCAAGATTGGCATGTGACTATAGCACCTTCTAATGGATGGAAAGCCTACTAAAAGCAGCTACAAAAGCAATGGTGAATTCCCGATCAAGAGTTTTTCAACATCCTAAGAGATAGATCTCTTCCAGATATGGGCAGGTTGTGGCTTGCTGCAGATTATGTGAAATGGGTTCATCCCTCAGGAGAGCTCTTTACTCGGTACACTATACTTTTCTTTTTCTCTGTTTATGATTATCTGAGTGAAAACATAATACATATATACTTTCTCTGTTCCACGAGAATTTCTATGATTTCATTTCATGTCATATCGGCTAATTTTTAAGTTTGATATTATATGAAGACTAAAACTCCATGACTGCCAACTGATAATCACATAAAGTTGTGGAATGTATAATGTGCTTAGCAAATCAGAGACTAAAGTTGTGACACACTTTGCCAGTTCGTATCAATTTGCATCTGGAATTTACTTGTTTTTAGTTTAACCATCTTCCGTTTTTCTTGGGGCTTATAGTATGTGGTAGAGACAGTTCTGAGGATGTTTAGTGATTAATCTGTATTTTCCTCTTGAGCTACTGTTTTTTCTAGTATTTGTTCATGTCTGAGTTCGAGGTGGTCTTAATCCGCCAAGGGGGATCACTTTTATTGGCAAATTGCGTCCTCTGTACTAATATATTAGTCTAGGTGGCAGAATGTTCTCGAAGGGCAGGTTGGGTGATGGGTAAAAGAAAGTTCTTTTTTTAGTTGGTATAGGTTGGATTGACCCCGAAACGCCAAAAATGTCTACATATTGGTGTATACAATTAATCTGTCAAATTTGATCTCAATTTTTTTTTTCTTTAACCAATAATCTAAATAGTTACCCTTTGGAGACGTTCTACATGTACATCCCATCTTGTTGAGTTGCTTCCTTTCAAGCTAAAAAATAACCCAAATCAGCCTATTGATAAGAATATATATACTGAAATTGCCAGTTCTATGACACGTAAGTTTTGGATACGCGAGCAAATTATTGTTTCACTTTGTATTCTGCTTCCTTTTGTTACCGTCTATCTTATCTTTTATCAAAATTATTGTTGATGTTCTAATTGACTTAAAACATGGAAAGGCTGGGTTCTCGGATGAAATCTACAATAATCATTAGGATTCACTCTCTAGGTTTCTTATTCATTCAATTTTGCATATGCAGTTATAATGGGGTTATCAGGAGTTGGAGACACGCTTTTACCTGAGAGACAGACTTTGGTTTCCAGGTTCGAGATACAGGTACACAGGTGCTGACTGGCATGGCTTAGTAACCATGACAGCTGCTGCTGGCAATGAAGACAACCCTTCAATCGTGACTAACATATTTTAGTTCCACAAAAGACAGCGGTTCATGGTTCGTCACCGTAGCTCAGTAGCATTGACCGTCGGTCATGTGGCTGATCAGCACCTATGATAGGGTGGTAATTGAGCGTTCTTCTTTTTATAATAATTGGAGACTGGTACAGTTTTATTACCAGCCCTGAGTATCTGTTGATTTCTTTTAATGTTTTATTCAGGCGTATAAAGTCTATTTTATCCCTCATTTACATGATCCTATATATTCAAGTAAAGGGAATGAGGTTTAATGTTCGAGCTGAAATTGGTGTCAGAAGATTTATGATTGGCTCGTTTAATAATCCCTCGATCTGACCTTGAATAACTTTTAACAATTGTATTCGAGTTTGAACTCAAATACTGTAATATGTTTAGTGTTCGAGTTTGATGCTTATTTGGTTATTTTGATCAATGTCTTAATGAACTAATCTTTTAAGGTCAAGCTGCTCGTTTACAAGTTCGAGCTTGATAAATTTGTACCATAACTTGATCTCAAGCTCACATAAGGTCGTGTTTACTAGGGGTTTTTGAATTCAAATCATATTAGCTACAATAATGTTGATTTTACTTGAGGTTTTGGGCTCAAATTATATTAGTTACAATGGCCAAAATCATTGGGTCTACCCCGAATTTACCATTGTTGTTGCATCAACTTGTACACATGAAAATAAAAATAGTTACATTGTATGTATCGAACTTGCAATTTGTTATTGCACTATTACCCTATAGGTTTATTATATCACAAGTTAATTGATGACGCGGTACGAGTTATGATGATGTCTAATGATGTAGCAGATGATATGGCAAAATATATAACCGCCTTATATTTTAAAAAACGATCCGTTAAATAATTTGTCAGATATATAATACCTAGTTTGTAAGTTTAACACGTACAAATATGACCTTTCAGTTCGATACATACAATAATATGATAAAGTTATCTTAATTACACTACGATGAAACTTAACCTAATTGCAATAATTTAAAGTCATAAAATAATATAATAAATCCTTATATAAAGTAGACCATGCGTCTGATTAAGCTCTATTACTTCGTTTAACTTAATAGTGGAACAAGTTTCCTAATGAACCAAACAGATCAATATCAATACCAAAGTTTACTAAAGATGTAACAAGGGATTATATGGATAATTAGTTCTTGATAAGCCACTCTAAAGCTAATAACTTATAACTGAAATCTTCACTTAAAATAAATAGATTAACAGCTTAAGATAGCGTATTTGCATCAATGCATAAATATGTCCGTTTTTTAACAAGCTAAATCAACTTAGTACATACTAATATCGGTTTTTTAGATCTAGCTCGTTAAAACCTTTATCAAAACTTGACTTGAACTAAAATATTTTTTCTTTTGTTCTAATTTAGTTGTCCATTACCTAAATACTACAGTTTTAAAAAAGTTTAATAATTACATTGCTAACCAATAAAATTTTATACGAACTCACTAAATATTTTTTAATTAGTTAAAATTAAAAGTGAAAGAATTTATCTGAATCATCTCAAAATAAAAATATGAACACGTAAATTATGACAGAGAGTGTCAAGCTTGAATACCGCTTATCAATTGCTCTGACTCATTAACAATCACAATTCTGATTTTCAAAAGTTCTAGAAGACTTGGTCATATAACCTACACGTTGATTCGGTTGAGTTGGCTTACAAATTCAATTCGATGGTCTTAAGAGAACCAGGTGCTGTATTATAGCAAGAATAGAATTTGCCAACACAACAAAGGCAAACAGTGGCATCATAACCAAATTACATAAAGAATATTGATTTGGTGGATGGGGTGTCAAACACCATGAATGACTTGTTCAGTGTCACACCAACTACCACCACCTCAACCACTTTGTCCATTTCAAGATGGTGATGGTAGATGAACCATTCAACTTCTAATATTACTCTATTAATTCACATCTTATCCTACAACTACAACCTAACTAATATCAAAACAGCCTCTTATCTAGATGACATATTTTATCCATGTATTAAGACACCGATGTCAATAATCCCAAAGTCTACTAAAAAAAACCATTTTTCTCCCAACGCATATCAATAAAAAGGATAATATAGATGACTACTTCTACACAAGCCACTTTAAAGCTAATAACTTTAGAAGTTTTCACTTGAAATAAACAGTTTAACAGCTTAAGATAGAATATATGCATCAATACAAGTATACAACTTGAAATCACAATAATAATATACTCTACTATATTCTAGATCCTTAAGTCATGGATTAGCAAACTTCATACCCTATTAAATGTTACACACATGTTACATGTAATCTAACTTGTCTCCTTTCTACCCTATCATCCTTTATATCACTCAATCCATGAAAGAGACTCCCATTTACACATTTAAGCCTTCTGTTTTCAGCTCACAATTTTGAACAACCATTTTTACAATCAACATGAGATGCACATTTAAATAAAAACAGTATTGTAGTTCATTTATTCGTACCGAGTTTGTATTTTTCACATATATACGACCGAGCCAAATAAACAAAAGGGACGGATACCATTATCATCTTCATGGTTAATACCTCCCGTATTTAAACATTTACTACTTTCTTTCTACAGTATAAAACACTTCGGCTCGATATAAACTTATATCAGTTACGTATATATGATGCAAAACATCTCTTCTTCCACAAAAGCTCTTCAACTCCATAACAATTATCAATTACCCAAAAGAAAAACCGCTGATTAGACCTCTTCTTCCTCACAAGTATCATACTTTATGCACCAAATGCACTTCAATTCTTGTTTTCTTCAAATATGTCCAAAAGTGAGAGCGCCTGTGATGAAAATAGAAGTGTTTGTTAATTTTGCATGTAAATACAAGTGATGCCAGGAAGTGTTGATGCCGAAAACTAAAGGGTAAACATGTAATTTACCTCTGGAATGTTGAGTTCAAGACGGAACTTAGGGCCATCATAGTGGTGAAGAATCGGCCTGAAGGAGTCTTCTTCTAAAGGCTCAGCTACTTTCCTAGTAATAACTTGCACTTGAGCAGGGAACCGTGATTCTCCAGGGTTCTTTTTGTCTTCCCAGGCAGATGGGTCGATGTTTGTTCCACCAAAACTTGCAGCCTAAATCATTTAGAACAAAAAAATGTGTTAACCTCATCGACATTTTAAGCTTTAAAGTCGAAAGTTGAAGAATTGATGGCATATAATACCTCAAAAACACCATGAAGTTGGTGCGTGGAGTAGTTGTACAGGAAAAGAGGCAGACCAGGTGTGATTTGCCTAACAGAGTCTCGGTAGCGTGGGGGTAAACCTGAAATTCATTTCAAGAAAATATTAGGCATATTTACAACATAATAGTTGGATCATACGTGATGAATCAGTTCCACTGGAAAATTGTAGCACTCAAAAAATTTCAGAAAGACTGGAACAAAATCCCAAGTTAGATAACTTTCATCCCAAAATTGTCATCAATTTGTAAAATCTACCAAGATTGTGATCAATTTCTATTTTAATTTCTAGTCACAATTCAAGATGGACCTAAAGGAAGGTGTCAAGTAATCACTCAATTTACATGTGAAAAGTTGCTATTTTAAATAGCCGTATTTCACAATCCTGTTATGATAAGTAAGTCCAAGAAATAGATCAAATTTGAAACTTATAGGTGTTACCAATTTACTATGACATAACAAACTTCCAATGTGAAGGTAAAATTACTTCAACTATTTATAAGTAAACATTTTGTTGCAACTAATTATCTAATTGAGCATTTCCCATTCTTAGAATCACACCAATATCTCCAAAAATGCAAATCAAAACCCCTTTGGATGTTTTGCAGGGATGATTCTATATCATGTAGACCTGCTAAAAACCCCAAAGTTTCAACCCCTAATATCTTGAAAAAAAATCCAACAATCTAACCACCCCAACAAGCATACTACTTGCGGACTCACAATTCACATAATCAACATTAAAACTCACAAAAAAGGATGCAGAAATTATTATATTAAAGCAAAAAGCATATAAAAAACCAATGAACCCAATGTAAAACTGCCAAAAACCATGAATTTTCCCAACTCACAAGCATAATATCATTACCAGCTTATAATCCACACAATCAAAGCCCACATATAAAGACACAAAATTTATCAAAATTGAATGAAGAAAACTTACCAAAAAGCTGCCTTTGGAGATTTTCTTGCATAGTATCATTGTTGCATACAAAGATATACCCACCAACAGTCTCATTTCTGGGCAAAGATTCTGAAGGTGGCAAAGTCTTGAACCTCTTATCAACACTATTCTTATCCTTTTCATTATTATTCACATTATTACTGTTGTTGTTTTTCTTGTTCTTCCCATGTTTACCCCCAAAATTATGATGTTCATCTTCACCATTTTTCATATATTTACCATCCTTCTTGAACCCACTTTTCTCAAAATTAACATTATTTAAACCATAATTCAAGCTGGGTTTTGAATAAATTCCTTTATTAAACCCACCATTAATCCCAAAATCGCCAATTTGGGTTTGATTGTTTGACCCAACTTTCCAATCAAAGTTAAACCCATTAAAATCTTGGTTTAGTGAACCGGAATTGTTAGTTTTGACGGTGCCGGAGTTGCTGCCGGAGTTGATGAAGTCACCGCCGACACGGATGTCAAAGTTCCGGCGATCTTTTTCCGGCCGTTTAGAAGCGTAAGAGGTGCTCCAAATGGAATCGTTTAAAGAAAGATTAGAAAGATTGTTGCTTTGAACACGAAGTTGATCACTAAACTGCCAAAAAGTTGATTGATTGTTGTTTTCCATGTTTCAAGTTTGCTTCAAGATTGTAAATTTGTTGATACCCAAACGGAAAAATTGTAACTTTATGTGAAATAAGTGAGATTAAAGTGTATTGTGAAGTGGGAGTTGGGTTGTTTATATGAAGAAGAGAAAGGGTTGGAGTTATAGGAAGTTTCGAGGAAATTGAAAGTGATTGGAAAAGATTGCGTGTTAATTTGTCAAAGAAGTATGTGTTGAAAAGTCAAGAAAGGAAAATGATAAACGATTAATTTTAACAAATTTTAAATTTCTATATATTATTCAGTCAATAATATTTCATATCTAAAAATTGAAAAATACATCTATATCCTTTTCAATAATACATAAACAAATAACTATATAAATTAAAACTCAAATCAATTTATATTTAATTATTCTTTTTATACACTTCATATTATAATTATCTATATTTAAAATATAAAATAAATAATAATTAAAAAAGTTATTGTAATAACATCATATATTATAAGATTAAAATAAATTTTTACAAATTATTATTATTTAAACGACTATTATTATTGACCATTATCATATTTTTATTTTATAACTGTCATATTACATGAGATCGTAATTAATTCTACATAAATTGTTTATATTTTAAAAATAATTTTTTATTCCTAAATATAATCATAATCACTGTCAATTAAATTAAAGAAAATTTGAAGGAAGAAAATATTATTATTTATATTGCGAAATGATGAAATCTAGATGGATGAATATAATCGTGGAATTTATTTTAGATGGTAGGTGTTGTTTTGCGAATAAACTGGTGAAGGCAAAAACGCGTAAAGGATGATAATAGAAAAGTTGTATCCTTCATGTTTGGGGGTATGTACAATTATGACCCCTTCAAGTCTATGGGTTGGTAGCTTTGATTGGAAAATTGTCATATTTTGGTATCTTTTATTCTGATTCTTTTAGATCACTCCCTACGGTAGATAACTAAGACTGTAAGATTGACTTCTAAGTCAGTGTCATATTAGCGCTAAGACTGAGGACTAATCCAAAACTGAACGCTCCATGTGGTGACTGCAAGACTGAACTTTTCAGTGTCACGTCATTTCTTAAATATCAATACAAATACATTTTTTTATTAATAATTACAATTACACTAATTAAAAAACTAATTTATATTAATAATAAATATTACAATAAAATTATTAAAAAAATTACGTTACATTAATAATTAAAAACTACGTTACACCAATAATTAAAATTACAATAATTAAAAAAAGTCTACGTTACATTAATAATAAAAACATTATAATAATTAAAAGAAAAACTACGTTACAATTACCGTCGTCTGTTTCTTCGTTCGTGAGGCGTAACATTAGGATGATGTAAATAAGTAGAAATTGGAAGAATTATGTGTGATAATTGTTGATATAATTTGTGTGAAATAAAGTAGGAAATGTGAGAATTGTGTGTGAAAAATGTAGTATAATGTATGTGTATTTATAGTGTTTGAGAATAATTTGAAAAAAGTTTTTTTTTTTTTTTTTTTTGTTTTTTTTTCCTACTGCCCGTCCAATGTTCACTGGGTTTCTTCCCGTTCTACCGTCCTGCGTTCGTTCTCCACAAGACGAAAATCCATAGTACGGTCCCCAAGACGGGACCGTGACTATGGTAACGATGCAAGACGGGATGAGCTGACCATCCAGCTAGGAGCAAGATGAGGATGACCACTGCCATAGGCAGTGGTCTTACAAGAAAGGGATAGATTACCGATTTGTTTTGTTTAGTTGATATAAATAATAAATTTATGGATATTTTGAAGTGGCTTTTGAATTGGTTATTTTGGTCTTCATAATTGGATAATTATTTGTATTTACGTTAAATATAAAGTTAATAAATAGGTGAATGGATGAAGTTTTTTTTGTTCATGTCATTGAAGAAGGCAAGTTTTTTTTTTACCAAAAGTACACGACCGCCTGTGACCATTTTCAACATTTTCTTTGTCCCCCAAGATGTTTACTTAGTGTAATCTATATGTTTTTTCAATCTTAAAAGGTTTATAATCAATTGGAAAAATGTAAAATAAAAGTAAAGGTTTAGAAGACGGTAATATATGTTCTTGGATGTCACTTGGATCTATAATATGACTTGTTGAATTACTCTCGAAATTTACTTACAAATATATAAATTGGAGGCTGTATTATTTAGATAAGTATTTATTTTTTGAGTAAAGATAGCTAAAGTGGTTGAAGTCAAGAAGGTTAGGGTATGTTTCATGAGATAAACTTAGAAAATGTCAAATATTTAGAAGCTTGAAATAGTGAACATATATCTCAATGCACTTATCAAGTAATTTGAATTACTAGCATACAATTTGTTTAATGAAATATAAATAGTTTTAGTATTAAAAACTGAATACAAATCAAAAGGTGAGTACTGTGTGTTCGTTAAACCCAAACACATGGGGTTCAAGTTCAGTTAATTATTAAGTTATTAGTCTAATAGTTGTCAACTTGTAATATAATGGGTTAATACTATTTGTCACCAACGTACTCTTCTTTATTTTTCGAGATCACCAACATACTCATTTTAATACTAATGTCACCAACATACTTGGTTAAAAATTTTCGATGTCACCAATCTGTAACCGGTAACCGGGACAACCGGTTACCATTCACACGTAGCACTTATATACTTAAATGAAACGGGACAACGTAATGACCTTCGTTCTTTGCGGGCTAGGGGTGTCATTCGGATGGATTATGCGGATTTCGGATTATTCGGTTTGGATTATTCGGATTTTGGACAATCACAAGTTAAACCGTAATCCTAACCGAATAAGAAACAGATTAATCGGATACGGGTTAAACAGATTCAGATTAGTGTTCGGATTATACGGTTTCATCCTAATTAGCTATAATTATCTATTAATATATAAGATTTTATTTTTATTGATTTTTTATATGGTAAACATTAATATATTAGTAAAAGTATAATTATTTAATTACTCAAATCTTATACGGATTATTCGGATGTATCCAAAATATTTAATTTTGATCCTTTATCCGATCGGTGTAATTCGTTTATGAAATCCGTAATCCATTTAAGTGATCCGTAATCCGAATAATCCGGTCCATTTAACTTAACTTGGATTGGATCAGATGGATTTTTCAGATTTCGGATAAAAGTGACACCCCTATCGCGCGCAACGCAAATTCATACCATCTCCAAAAAAATTCAACGTTCGGGACAACATTTTAAAGGCATCAACAAATATTTCCCGGTTAAAAATAGTATATTGGTGATCTCAACAAGTAATTACTAAATATGTTGGTGACATTAATATTAAAATGAGTATGTTGATGATCTCGGAAAATGAAGAAGAGTAAGTTGGTGACAAATAGCATTAATCCTAATATAATTGCTACTTATTTTGAGATGTACATAATGTGAAAGTAAACATTGACTATTGTAATTCCTTTAAATTCGAGGGCTAAAGTGAAACTAGATGGAAGGATCCAAGAGTAAAAGCTAAGGGTCATCCACATCTAGAAGGTTTCCTAGTGGGATTTTCGTTCACACCTATTTTTTTTAAGTGATAAATTGATATTTTATTTTAAAAGATATTACGATTACGATTATAATTACAGGTACGTTTGATGAAGTAAATATAAAGCGTTGCTGTAAATTTAAATTTTGAGTTTTTCATAAAAAGTTATTTCTAGTAATTTTGAGTTTTGAACTTTTCATTGGATTCTAAAACTATAGTTTGTAAATGACAAATAAGACTTATATTTTTATAAGAGTTTTTTATTCAAAAATTAAAGAATAAAACTCCATGTCAAACAGACCTTATAATTCACAAGTATGAATTGAAAGGATCAAGTTTAACAATTTTCTTTTCAATAAATTTAATGACTAACTTCTAGTTAAAACAAATGGGCATTGTTATTTTGTTATAAATATAAGAAAAAATATTATTCTAACAATAATATTAACATGTAGTTGTGTTTTACACAATGTTTTATTTATTAAACTTGTAAGAAAAATGAAACATTAAGTACTTGCAAATAGGGTCAGATTTGAACATGTGTAAAGTACTCAATTGCATAGGACCTCAATTTTTCGAGAAACCGAAATTTATATATGATGGTTTATAGAAAATTGAATTTTTGAATAGTATAATTCAAGTTAAAAGATTTCTAATGATGTAGAAAATACGTTTAACAACATTGGATCAAATTATCAAAGCTACATCAGTACAATAAAAATTTAGGTTGATATTTTTACGGAAGAAGTGGAAATACATATGTGTTAGAAGAAAGATAATCTATTTGTATGTTTTGGTCATTAATACCCCTACCATTATTAAAATTCTCTAATTTAACCCTTAGCATTTTAAATTTTACATTCAATCTCTACTACTTAAAATACTAAAACAATAAACAATAGTAAGTAGTACAATGGTGATAAAAGAAAACCATATATTCTATTATGAAATGTTGTTTTGAATTATTACCAGCTAAAAATTTAATTTTGATTATGATTGTAAGAAAATACTGTATATCTTTGAGATTAAAGTTATAAAAGCATAAGAATAGTTTTTATGTATCATTAGAGAGATGTTCAAAGTTAACCAAAGAATACATACAATACATTTATGAAATCTGCTAGTAAAAATATAAGGCAAGTGTTTTTTACATGTAACAATATTTTATTTATTTAAGAATCTAATTTTTAATAACCGTATAAAACCATCAAAATTCACATGACGACCCTGCTTGCAGAACACCCTAACTAACTTTTTCGACAAAGTTAACCCAAACTTATTTACTTAATTAGTCACTCCTAAGTCCTAACTATTATTAATTAGTTAAAAATCATATTTCAAGTCATCTATAACTTATCCTGATATTAATGCATAATAAAATATAATTTGATATATATGTATAAATATCATTAAAGTCATTAGATTTTGTCTAGAAAATATAAAACATGAACAATCTTTACTTGAGTGCTAAGGTAGCGAAGCATTTGAAATTTCTATTCTTACTAGAATAAATATAGTTATTTAATTAATAGTAATTTTTCTTTTCTAGATCTTTTGTGGTTTCTTTTTTTTTTTCCATCAAAATTTCAAATTTCTTCGCCACAAGATGCGAATTAAAAATTCTCGTCGGTTCGTGTCCCAAGCAACCATGTCACGTGCTCACGTGTTAACATGTCATGGTTTAAACCCTTAGTGGGACGACCAATTAAATCATATCCCATTACGTTGCCCGAAAAACTATGTCTTTAACCTGATGCAATTTTGTTTTGACTTGATTTGTTGACATGTCTAGAAAAAGTCAATGTATCTAGAAAGAATTGTAGCCTCTGTAGTACAGTAGCACTGTTGCTAAAGAAAGATGCTTGAATAAGTACAATCGCCACCGTCGACATGAAAAGGGTTTAATGTTTTTAATAGAGAAATTTACTTGAATAGGGCCCAAAATATGAAAATAGACTCTGTCGGAGTTTTTATTTAAATTTAGACATGTAAATTGTCAAAATTAAAAATTACAAAAGGCAAAGGAGACGATTTAATAAGGTCTACTTATATGTATTCACGTGTCAAAAGTTATTGTCGATTAAAGAGGCAAAGAAAAAATGAATTTTGGCAATTTTGACCCGGCGATCCCGGCGATTTTGTTTATCTAATCAAAAGGCAACATGTGTTGATATAGTTCCCAGTCAAATTAGGCAAACAATAAATGCATTTCGGCGATTTGAACCCGGCGACTCAGGCGATTTTGTTTGAAATCTCTTTTCTCGTGCAATTTGGCAATTTTAGTGTATGTTTTACTTTTTCACCATTTTACATCAAACCTTGAGAACCTTTAATGAAACTCTTCGATCTTTGTCTCTGTTAAATTTTAAAAAGTGAGACGATTCACTTTTTTAAGTTTTGAACAAGTGTACTCCGGCGATTGTAGTTTGACACGAAAATTGTAAGTTATTTTAGCATTTAACTTGGTATTTACTTGGTATGTAAGGAGGACAGGTGGCGTGTTTTTATTGGGTCGAACCTAATCGTCAGGATCGCCTCTTTTAAATTAAGAATTAGGCAATTTTTTTGTCTAGTTTTGTAAACTGAATCTGACACGGTCTATTTTCGTATTTTGGAACTTGACTTGTCTCTTTAAATTAAGATTTAGGCGATTTTTTAAGTTAAATACTAAAATAACTTACAATTTTCGTGTCAAACAACAATCGACGGAGTACTCTTGTTCAAAACTTAAAAAAAATAATCATCTCACTTTTAAAATTTAACCGAGACAAAGATCGAAGAGTTTCATGAAAGGTTCTCAAGGTTCTGATGTAAATGGTGAAAAAGTAAAACATACACTAAAATTGCCAAATTGCACGAGAAACGAGATTTCAAACAAAACCGCCTAAA
Organism: Logfia minima; assembly: GCA_963921325.1. Classification (NCBI taxonomy): domain Eukaryota; kingdom Viridiplantae; phylum Streptophyta; class Magnoliopsida; order Asterales; family Asteraceae; genus Logfia; species Logfia minima. Next base: position 23,389,889 of record OY992773.1, read on the forward strand.
TCATTGCGTCCAAATTGCTGAAATGCATTTATTGTTTGCCTAATTTGACCAGGAACTATATCGACATGTGTCGCCTTTTGATTAGATAAACAAAATCGCCAGGATCACCGTGTCGAAATCGTCGAAATTCATTTTTTCTTTGTCTCTTTGACCGACAATAACTTTTGACACGTGGCTACATATGAGTGGACCTGATTAAATTGCTTCCCTCGCTTTTCGTGTTTTTTTAGTTTCGGTGATTTGTGTGTCTAGATTTATATAAAGATTCTGACACGGTCTATTTTTGTATTTTGAGACTTGATTTGTCTTTTTGATAAATTTCTCTTTTTAATATATTAAAGTTTAGAAAAAGTATATGAGAAATAAAACAATAGAACAAAAATACAAACTAAAAAAAATAGTGTTGTTAATTTGCAAGATTTTTCAAGAAGATTTTAGTAAAGGCTTTTAATAAAATTATTTTTATTGTTGATGAAACTCTTAGAAAACATTTTATCAATAAAGTGAACTCAATTTTTTTAAGTAATAGATTTAGATTTGTCAGGTTTTGATGAAAGATTTTTATTTAACCTTATTTATATAAGTTTTCGTAAAACTTTTATTCATCGAAGTATGTAGCTTTTTTTTCAAAGAAGATTTATATGAGAACGATGTGGCATGTAAAAAGGGAGGACTGACAATCGAGATAGGTCATTTTGGCAGGTTAGAAATGGTTAACTCGGACTCCACTTAATTTTATAACACGGTTGAATATTTCTGCTCAATTTAAAACTTGATAATATAAATTTGACTAAAGTAACCTTTTAATCTAGTCAATATGTTTTCAGGTCATTTTCGATTTCAAGTCAAATGGATCACACGAGTTAAATGGGTCACGTGAGTCAATCTTTTCAAAATTAATAGCTAATCATTAATAAGCATAAACATGCTTATAAAATCTTAAAAATATTCATAATACCTATTACATCCATTTAGATTCATTACCAAAACTTTATTAATTCAACTTGAAAAAATTACCTTTATAATGTTTCGAGTCATCGGTTCAACCCGAAAATTCATTAGGTGACCCAAACCCGACCCGAAAACTCACATTTTCGGGTTTTTGGGTTCGCGGGTCAAAAACCCCAATCCAAACCTGCTTATTTTTTAGTTGGTTTCAAGTTGCGTTTCATATCGCGTCAAAAATTGTCCGCCTTACAAAAGATAGTTGATAGCTTTTCTCGTTTAGGGATACACTAACAAAGATTTTATCGGACATAACAGTAGGCATCTTGCATGCCTTTATGTTTATATTTTATGGAACGCTACAGTTCAACATTTAAAAGTATATAAGATACGTACTGCTAGCACGAATCATTACTTTTTGTTTATATTGGGTTTGCATTTTCAAAATACATTTTGTATTTACAGAAGTGTGTTCTGAAAAAAGATTTACCAATCTACATTTTCTAGAACTGAGTTTTAACTCCAGCAAAACACAAATAATCATTACTATTTTTTTATAGTTATTCACATTTTACAAACTGCTATAGTTTAATAATCGTTAAAAACACAATCCCAAACACAAAATAACTTATTTGCTGATGAGAGCCCAGTTTTTCCTTAGTCCATTGCGAATAGTGAAGAAACGAACAAAGTAATAATGATATATTATTGTGCTAGCGAATCATCCTACTAATAATTTTAAGCATAAGATTATGACATGCAGTAGAATTTAGGGGTGGAGATACATGAGAGAACATTGGTAAATTACAAATTTTAGTAATTATAGTCTTATAGGGCTTAAATGATTTCTCAAATGAATATGCTTATTGGGTGAAAGTGAGATTTAAGTTTGGTCTTCACCTTGGGTAATTTAAAAACCTACATATTAAATGGGCTAACAATTAAGGATGTGAATTTTGGTCTTTACCTTCTTATGCAAATGGGTATGGGCTATTAAGTTGGTATGCTTTAGAACACAACAATAATGTGCCAACTTATAAAAAGTTCTATAAAAGTCTTACGAGTTACGAATAACAAAATAAGATTAAATAAAGAAGAAGAAAAAGGTTTGTATGAAATAAAGAAGCCAGACGTATCGTCCTATCCGTCATGACTCACGATTTTGATCAAACAGTTGTGTGTTGGGCGGAGTTTACACAACTTAATACTTTGTTGTTTGACTGAAAACCCAATGTTTTTTCTTCACCTCTCTTCTATCTCTATATCTATATCTATCAACCATAATCATTCATCATGTATTAACAAAATTTAAACTTTAAAAGAGAAATAATAAGATTATATTAGGAATAATAATGGCAAGTATTGCTGCAACCACTTGTTCTTCTGGTTTGATTTTAAAAAGAAAAGAATCAATAAACAATGGTGGTGGTTCAATGCTTCAGCTCAATGGGCTTAGAGCAACCGAGTCTAACCAGGTTGCTGGGTTTAATCCTTCTTGGTCTGCTTCTACTTCAGGTTTCATCCTGCTTCATTATTCTTTCAATCACAATATATATAGTAGTTAAATATGATATTTGTCTCTCTATATGTATTTTATAAAATAAAGGTGGTGTTTTCATATCAACTTATATTGTAGATCATGGAGGAGTTATAGTAATACATATTATATTGTTGAATCAAGTGATGGTTTTATATAATTAAAGTTGATAATTTCCATCGAAAAAATAAATATAAACGTAATTTGTAAAATTCAAATTGATATCAACAAAATGCAAACCTTGTTGTAGGGTAGTTTGTACGAGTAGGTGAAAAATGGATATTGTTCATGTTTTCTTTGGTAGTTTTGTATTGGATGTTAGTCAAGGAAATATAATGAGTCAAAGAAATTAACACAGATAAATGAAGTACGGTTTTGTGAGTGTCGTTTGTTTTGTAACTTGAAGTATAACTAGTTACGAAAGATGTAAGTTTACAGGTTGTCACATCACTCAGACTTTATTGAGTAAGGAAAAATAAATTAAAAACCAAAGAAGAATATTGATGGCTAATTTGCCTATTTGCAGCCTCAAAATCTAGAACAATCAAGGCCATGTCTTCACCAAGTGTTGCGGCTCCCAAACGAGAAACAGACCCCAAGAAGAGGATTGTCATTACAGGAATGGGTGTTGTTTCTGTTTTTGGCAACGATGTTGACACATTCTATGACAAACTTTTAGAGGGTCAGAGTGGAATCACTCTAATAGACAGATTTGATGCTTCCAGCTTTACGGTCCGTTTTGCTGGACAAATTCGTGATTTTTCTTCAGTAGGCTACATTGATGGTAAGAATGACCGTCGTCTTGATGATTGTTGGAGGTATTGTTTAGTTGCCGGCAAAAAGGCCCTTGAGGATGCCAATCTTGGTCAAGAAGCTCTTGAATCAGTGAGTTTCTTAACCAAATTTACAATTACAAAAACAAACAAAAAAACCTTTTAAAAAATGGTTCAGATTAAAGAGCGGCACCGGGTCTAGAATTTCTATAAATAATTAGTTTGTCAGATTTAACTAAGAACAATGTATTATTCAGTAATAACATAATTTTTTGAGGATAAATGATTTAGGAGGTTTTGGGCATTAAAATATGTTCTGAGCGACTTTCAACCCATTTGACCCATTTCTAGTTTAGCTAACTTTTCTAACCTTTAGCTGTTTAACCCACGAGGCATTTTCATCTATAACATGTATTATCTTTTTCATAAGTAAATGGATTGTAGTTGCCACATCTAGTAATATGACTTAAGTTTGTTTTCCTTTTAACTGTTTATAATAGATGGATAAAACGCGAATTGGAGTTCTAGTGGGGTCAGGTATGGGAGGCTTAACAGCTTTTAGCAATGGAGTGGAAGCACTCATTCAAAAAGGATTCAAGAAAATCACACCATTTTTCATTCCTTACTCCATCACCAACATGGGATCAGCACTGTTGGCTATAGATACAGGCTTAATGGGCCCAAATTACTCGATTTCAACAGCTTGTGCAACAGCAAACTATTGCTTTTTTGCAGCAGCAAATCACATTAGAAGAGGGGATGCTGATATTATGGTAGCTGGTGGAACCGAAGCTGCTATCAATGCAGCTGGGGTTGGTGGGTTCATTGCTTGTAGGGCACTGTCTCAAAGAAATGATGAGCCCCACAGGGCTTCTCGACCTTGGGATCAAAACCGTGATGGTTTTGTTATGGGTGAAGGTTCAGGTGTTCTGGTATATTACAATTCCCTCTCATCTTTAACGCTTCTAACTAGAAATGCATAATTTGGCTTTTAAAATGTCTAACACAAACACTTCACACCAACAAATTCACGTTTATAGTTTCTGCACTTCATTTGACATTCCATCAAGTATTTTTTGAAATTTATTTTGAAAAAATGTAGAAAGTAGTATTTTTGACAATAAGAAAACGCATTCTTGAAATGGAGGTAGTCTTGGCTAGTCTTGGGTAGCTGCAAGAATGGGTTAGGCTTTTGGTTGTATGGTCCCAATCCTAAGATCTAGTCCTGGCCCTAGAGGTAGAAATTTCGACACGTTGAATTACAATTACCTCTCATCTTGAAAGTTTCTGAAAGAAGATGCATAACCGTGTTTTGTAAATGTCTGAATTTATTTTATACATATTGTGAAAACTGAAAAGTAGTGTGTTTGACCACAAAAGTCATATTCTTGAAATGGAGGGAATCTTGGTTGGCTGCAAAAATTGGTTGGGCCTGTGGTTGTATGGGCCCTATCATGGGATATAACGCAAATCCTATTAGTGGAAATTTCGACCCATCAATCAACGATGGGTTTGGTAAATAATTTACTAAAGAGTTATGTTTTATATCAACGGGTCAAATGGCTTTACTTCAGGAAATGAGATTATTGTTGTATCTTATCATACTCAACTCACAAATTATTTATAAAAAAGTGTTTAAACATGGACAAAAGGAGTACTCATAAACCTGACTCGCCCATTTTGCCTCTTCTACCAAATTCCTAAATTGTATCAGGATTCGGGCTCACATGACCTTTGATTGGGCCATTCATAAGTTTGAGTTTTAAAGTTTTGGGTGGCCGTAAGAGTTGGTTTGGCCTCTGGTCGTAAGGGTCCAAGGCCAAGATCCAACCCCCGAATCCTTATACTGTATGTCTGTATCACAACCTTATCTGTCATGAGACTAATTTGGGCACGTTCACAACTTTGACTTTTCAAGTCCAAAAAATCTTAACAAATTGATTTCTTGAAAGGTTATGGAAAGCTTGGAGCATGCACAGAAGCGGGGTGCCAATATAATTGCAGAATACTTAGGTGGAGGTGTAACTTGTGATGCTCATCACATGACAGATCCTCGCAAAGATGGGCTCGGTGTTTCATCTTGCATAACCAAATGCTTAGAAGACTCAGGCATTTCTCCTGAAGAGGTAGAATCATAAAATCACAATCCATAAACTTGTTACATATAACATATAATAAGTCGAGTTTACACACTTTTAGGTTAACTATGTGAATTGCCATGCAACATCAACGCTGGCTGGGGATTTAGCGGAAGTTAATGCTATCAAGAAAGTCTTCAAGGATACATCCGGGATCAAGATGAATGGAACCAAGGTAAGCCCGCTATCTCCCACTTCAATTATCACCTCTTTTTTTTAGGTTCAATTATTTGAAACATTTTAAGAAAGACTAATAACTAAATCTTTTTGCTATAGTCAATGATTGGACATGGTCTTGGAGCTGCAGGTGGATTAGAAGCCATTGCATGCATAAAAGCAATCAACACGGGGTGGCTGCACCCTACGATTAACCAAGACGTATTGGATTAGTCCTTGGCCCGTTTAGCCAAATTATTGATTCTTTATTAATGAACTTGGTACTTAATTGTATTCTTTGTGTATGCAGAACTTGGAGCCACAGGTTGACATTGATACAGTCCCAAATGTCAAAAAACAACATGACGTGCATGTTGGTATGTCTCAAATGCAATGAAAATATATATTCTACTATTTGACGGTTTAATATATCTTTTACTGGTTTTGATATATTCCCATCTTACTGCAGCTATTTCTAACTCATTTGGGTTTGGTGGACATAATTCAGTGGTTGCATTTGCTCCTTTTAAGCCGTGAGTGAGCCTTTAACATCATATGTCCATTTCTGAGCACAAAATATCATGATCAGATAAACAGTTGCGGATATTTGAGTGAATTTTAGCTCATTCTATAACGAGTTTTTGGTCTAAAACTGTTTTCCAATTTCATGTAACCAGGATGATTAACCATCCATCAATCAATAAAACATCCACGTATTTAGTTGTTAATGGCTTTCTTTTCGTTATCTAAATCACATGATGATAGAGATTCATATAATATGACTTCACCTACTGCTACAAATAAGGTCTCGAGACCATGGTCTTTGCCTCTTTGGCATGTTTTGTCACCAACTAATTAAAAGTTTGTGTTAGTTATCGATCATATAATTCAAACGAATCTTAGGCATTTTATTCACAAATGGATAAAATTGCAACACAAATGGTTTCCAGATAATTTGATCACCGAATTCAGGGTCGGCCCGCTATTCTCGATGGTTCTGTGCCATAATCGTGAAGTAGGACTTAAATACAAAAATATTAAATACGTGCAAATTGAATAAAAGTATGTTATTTAGAAAATAAAGGGTGTTTATTACCTTTGTCTCAAGTAAAAAAAAAGAGAGGTGGCTAGTTATTTTTTAAAGAAGTGTAATTCTTCTAACAAGAATAGAAACATATTTTATTTGTAACGAAAAGACTTATAAATTGCTTTCTTTCAAAATCAAATTTATGAATACGGACAATTGGTGATAAAGGCAAGAAAAGTTAATTTAAAAAGAATGCAGGTTGGTGGAGTCGAACACGTGCCCATTAAAAGCTTCGAAACAAAACTAACTGAGCTACATCTGCTGCTATGATTAAATTTCATTTACAAAATACATATACACTAAGTTCGCAAGTTACGGAGCCCCTGCAGTCAAGCAGACTGAACATCCTAATCACTGGGCCTGGAAATCTTATCGGGTATTTATAACTCAACAATATTTGTTGCTGATTTCATTTGTGTTGCTAGCAGTACGAATCTTGTGTACCGTTACATGTTGGATTGTGCCCCGTCTATTCTCCAAAATTATATCTTAAAACATAATGCATCGTGCACGGTTTAACATGTAACAATACGTAAGATATGATCCAGATTATCCCATTATTTTATTTACAAATTCAAACATTATTTCCAACATCACATTTCATTACAACTAATTTTATGATTATTGTATAATCCTTATCATAAGGCACACAAACCTTAAAATCGACCCTTAAACGAGTCACTACTGTGTAAGTGCATAATGGTTAGACACTAAACAGCAAACAAACGTACGGCCCCAATGAAGTCTAAAGTGAAACAACTTTAGTTATTAACATATTTATTAAAAACGTTAAACTCTTTTATTTAAGGTTCATAAACGTCATTACTATTATCACATATTCACATGCTACTTGAATACAAAAATTTAATTAACGAAGGATTCCACTGCTCATCATTCTTGTAACATGCTAAAATTTCCACTTTTGTCAAGTTAGTTTTATACAACTTGCACTCTTCTTTCGGCAACATTAATGTTTTCTTTAAAATGTCTTTAAAGATTAAGGTTTAAAATTGCAACCTTACAGTAAATTGTATGGTAACGGAGGATCGTCTATACTAGTTAGTAATATTTTTTTGCTTTTTAGAACGATAAGGAAAAAAGAAAAAATTAACACATTATTATTATCTTTTTATCGATTTAGCGAATTGTCTGTTAATGTAAGGTATGAGACACTTGGGGTCCATTATAACTGTTTCTGTAGAGGTATGAACTTTTTATCAACTTACGTTGCATTTTCAAGTTTTTTTAGTGGAAAAAAAAAAGAAATTAACAGAAAAAATAGAAGAAAATAATAAAAGGGAGAAACATGGATGGGCTTTTTGGGCAAATGTTTTTAGCCTGTTTTGGGGTTATAAATTCTTGGCCCATTTATGAAGCCATGGTATGGACTATGGAGGTCTGATAAAGGGAAAATGCCTAAAGGCTAGAGTTAGAAGTGTAATTTCAAAATTGCTTGCCCTCACTTTATGTATGTTAGTTTTGCTTGTACCAAATGCGTAACACGCATTAGTAACTTGCACTATTATTGTTTCGATAAAATTAATACGTGTACTTTATTTACATTAGAACGTTGCCCACTTGCTTTCTTTCTTGAGCAGGTGTTTGCCATGGGGTAATTTTTGTAAGCCAATGTAACTCGTATATTTATTAAAAATGAGCTTAATATTACATTTACTATTGATATTGATTATTTTGATATTATAGTGGTCTGCATATGCTCAGTTTTATAGGCATGGCAAAATTATGAGAATATATGGTTCACACATGACTTGTTTTGTTTGGGAAACATAAGTATTACCATTTAATTGTGTAGTTTAATTTTTCCAGTTACATACATATATATCAATAAAAGATTAATTTAAAAATATAAAAACAGAAAAAAGGGTAATAACCTTTTGATGGTCCCTATCAACCGGACGCACGATTAATATGAAAGAGGTGAACCGTATAATTTGTGGTTAAATGAATATAGAATGAAATTTGAATACGTGATCTCCACCTTTATATTGTATGTTCTACACCATTAGACTATCATCTCGGGACATAAAAGGTTAATTTAATACTGGTCAATTTACTATATCATTGTTAGCAGATACATTGACAGTTTGATCACTTATGAAGCTCCATGTATGTTAATGGAATGAAAAATCATCTAATCTAATTAATATATTACAGAGGAAAAGTTCTAAATGATAATTCTTTCTAATCTATCACTTCATAAAATATTATAAAATTAGTCAGGTTGTCGAAAATTTACTCACGCAACAGCTAGAAAAAATAAAATCAGCTACGTTTAATCATGGATTTTGTTGATAATCTGAAATGATTCATGATAAAGACCGTACAAATAACTTCATTTGGATCCTTAATTAACTTTTTTACCTTTCTATTTAAAATTAGTAACTTCAAAATAAAATAAAATAAAATAAAAAGAAAGAAAGAGAAAAACTCCAAGTTTAAATTAAACCCAGTAAGGGTGAGCCCCGTGTTTATTCCATTCTCGCTATCAAAAACACTACGATGGAGGGCCACCATGGACCGCACTCCGCCCATCGTCCCGTTATGAACTTACCTGGTGGTGCCACTCCAAGTGGTCTAATGAAATTAGAGTGTTCATATGCAAAAAGCGTGCAAATGCAATTTACATGTACATAAGATGTTTGTAAATGATATTTCCATATTTAAATTACTATCGTAGCCTATGAAAATTTTCTTTCCATGAATTTAGAACTTCAATAATTAACGGATCAGTTTGACCCAACATATATAGCTCGTTAGGTCACAATCCAGAATGTTCATATTTGATTCGACCTTTTGTAAGCACGTCATGTGCGAAATGACTCTTTTTTATCGGAAAAATGTTAATAAATGACAACGATAATCGACCCAAAAATTGACGTTTTTTAAAACCATATGAAATCATATGAACTTATAAATCTTGACAAACGGCTATAACAATATCTCTACACCTAAGGACACAAAACAAGCACAATATGGGAACACTTCTTCACACATACAAGCACGTGTCATGCACGTTCTTCAACCGTATCTTTGCAATTATTTACACTTCTGCCATTCTCGCCCTTATGTACCATCATTTCCTCACCCTTATCCACCACTCCACCACCGTCATCACCACCACCTTCCTCTTAATCTCTGACGTCATCCTAGCCTTCATGTGGGCCACCACCACTTCATTCCGTCTCCGCCCTATTATCCGACACGTGTACCCCGAAAACCTAGACAAAATCTTGGACAAGAAAGACTTTCCGGCCATTGACATATTTATATGCACGGCGGATCCGTATAAAGAACCGCCTATGAACGTTGTTAACACAGCGTTATCTTTGATGGCTTATGATTACCCACCGGAGAAAGTATCGGTTTATGTTTCTGATGATGGTGGGTCCGAGCTTACTCTTTTTGCTTTCATGGAGGCTGCAAAGTTTGCAAAGATTTGGCTTCCGTTTTGCAAGGATAATAACATTATGGATCGATGTCCTGAAGCGTATTTTAGCTCCAACCACCATGGATTAACGGCTGAGCTTGAGATTGAGGAGATTAAGGTAAGAAACATCTTAAGGAAATTTTGATTACTTTTTTGTATGAAGTTGAAATTAACTTATTGTTGTTGCATGTTTTTGCATGATGATTAACCAAAGTTTAATTATGTATGATAGTCTAAACGTACGATCGAAAATTATATATTACACTCGCTCTCTTATTTTTATAGTTAAGTTAATTTAATAAAATGCCAATCAAAAGTTGAGACTTCAATCATTTATCACGTATTAATAGTGATACAACGACCGTCAAACCAACAGTAACAATGACATATGTCCGTTAAGTACAATAATCTTGTGCATCAACTTCTCGCTTATTGACGGACTCTTTAAAGTTTTTTAATTATCATCTCCGTTAAAAGTTTTGATCTTATGTGTGTGGTTTCAATTCATTGATTATTACAAAAATTACATGTACATGTAAATAAGACCGTGATAATTAGTACTATTGTAGCTCACATAATTTCTCGACGTCCTTTTACGTATATATAAGTGTATAATAATAATTTCAAGAAAATAGTTGCTCAATACAGAAATTTAACATTTTCTGCAACTACGGCAAAGTAGCTAGGCATTATCTACTCCGTTTTTAAAAATTATTTATTTATTTATTATTATTAAAAAGACAACGAACTCAGAATCTCATATAAATGGCTCTCAAACCTCAAAATCCCATATATATGTCATTACAAATAATATAATAATCAACTTATTACTAGTGTTTATTAATTATTTTTTTTAGTACTTTGAAAGTGACAGAACGTATAAATAGAGTAACTTAATCTCATTGAGAAAGAATTTAGGCTCATAGGAGTATTTAATTTAATTTTTACACACATTTTTCCGGTCAACTTAACTAACCTTTTGATTTGTGAGTCATACACTCATACACCAACACTTTCTTACTTAATTTTTAGAATATATCTGTCAGCCAAACAAAGCACTCAAATCTATCGACGTTTCATATTTGATCATAATGTTACCCTTTTATTATGTAGGCGATGTACGAAAGCATGAAGATAAGAGTCGGAAATGTGGTCGAAAGAGGTGAAATGTGCCCCGAGTACATTACTAGCGAAGCACAACGTCTGACTCTTGACAAGTATCGAACTCCAGGATTCACTCGTTCAAACCATCCTCCCATTATTCAGGTATTTTTTCTTAAACTTTCTTTGTAAGATAGCTTATTCATGATATCAGGATTTGAAATAAGTAAGGTATGCAGAATTTGATTAATTCAACTAGATCACTTTCTAAACGTACTCAAAATAATTTAAGATGACAAAATGAGGTAAAGAAACTGAACGTGTGAAATATCTTTTAAAATGTATTCAAATACTTATAACATTTTTATTTTTTCTTTATTCAACATAAGTATATATTATTTCCGTTCTATTATAAGTGTCCATACTATAATTTTGAGTTGTCTTATATAAGTATCCACTTTTGTATGACAACTAATCAAAAGAGACTTTAGTAGGTAGACATATTATTTGACTGGCGAAAAATGTAGTTAATAGACATTTATATAGGTGTGAATACTAAAAATAAACACTTTAATTAAAACGGGAAGAATATGATTATTGTTTGAGTAAAAGAGCTCGTATCATCACATCTATTATCTAGCACATTCATTAAAAATTCTAAGAAAAAGGAGTTGGACAGTAAAAATGTTAACAAACCAACCACATCGACTTATATGTACTTAAATGTCACCCGATTTGATCCGTTAGTTTCTTAATGAGCATTAATATTTAGATCTAAATAAATAAACGTTAAAATCAACCTAATTTATTTATCAATTTAAGTGTGTTTTCTCTCTTCATTCATCACAATGTTTAATCAATAATTCGATTATGTTGATTTCAAGCCTATTCATTTAGGTCTATTAGTTGTTTCTCTAGATTCATATATATATCGTACCAATACTTAAAAAGAAGGAAATTATGAGAGAGAAATATACATTTAAAATTATGATTAAGAAAAAAGCAAATATGATTCAATAAAAAATAAATATGATTTTTAAAAATGTATTATGTGATTCAACAAACATTATCTATAATTCGAAAACTATTGTTATTAATAAATATTTTTACTGAATTAAAATGATTAATTTGCTGAATCAAATGGTTAAAAAACTTTATCTCCCTTCTCTATCAATTTTTCCTTCGATCTTCAAGCTCCTCCCATATACATAACTGGGACAGCAATTATGTTATTGAATAATTTGGAGATAGGTATTGATCGAGAGTGCAAATGAAAAGGACAACAAGGGACAGTTGATACCAAATCTTGTTTATGTATCAAGACAAAAAAATAAAAATACCCCCCACCATTTCAAGGCTGGTGCTCTCAACTCATTGGTAAGACTCCAAAATTTCTATTATACATGTTGTTTTGGATAATTATATTTAAATGTTAATCTTTCGTACTCTTTCAACAGTGGATCGCATATACATATATAAATATATATATAACATCTGATTCATGAGTCAAAACTTAGCTTTCCAATATTTTTATATTCCAAGAGATAAATATATATATATAGATATTTTTAACGACAACTCCAAATTGAACCTCACTATATACAAATCATGCACATATATCCAAATCGTCTCCCAATGAGACTTAGAACAAATCATTTTCGGATTCATGTACGTATTATCAGGTTAAAGACCCTTTTACTCTTTAGTTTTTTGAAAATATAGTTTGTTCACTTTTAAATTTTTAATTTTAGTCAGATTACGTTATTTAACTAAATGTACTAATTATTGTTGTTTTAAAGCTTCGAGTATCAGGTGTTATGACGAATTCACCTATAGTTCTTACTCAAGATTGCGACATGTACTCTAATGATCCTCAAACACCTAAAAGGGTGTTGTGTTACATTTCGGATCCAATACTTCGACCCACATTAGGATATGTTCAGTTCCCTCAACGTTATCATGGGCTCAACAAAGATGACATTTATGGAGGTGAGTTCTTGCGATTATTTGTAGCCAACCCGGTTGGGATGGACGGTTTCCAAGGCCCTAATTACGTTGGAAGTGGATGTTTCTTCCTTCGCCGAGTTTTCTTTGGTGGCCCCACATCAATGGTGCCACCAGAAATGCAAGAGTTGAGACCGGACCATGTGGTCCAGAAGCCTATTTCGGATAAATCAATTATCGAGTTAGCTCACCGTGTAGCCAAGTGCAACTATGAAAGCGACACCAAATGGGGATTTCAAGTGAGTCCTATCCCATTCCTTACTTTGTTATATGTGTTTGTGGTCGTGTCATAAGACGTATAATTATTGGAATTCTTCTTGTTTATAACACGTAGTTGGGCTTTCGGTATGGGTCACTTGTGGAAGATTATTTCACCGGATATCGATTGAAATGTGAAGGATGGAAGGCTATCTTTTGCCACCCGAGTAGGCCGGCCTTTTTGGGTGATGTCCCAATCTCCCTCATTGACGCAGTTAGTCAAACAAAGAGATGGGCTATTGGACTCCTCGAGGTCGCCTTCTCGAAATACGTTCCTGTTGTTTACGGATCACGGTACATGGGCTTTGTCATGGGCTTATGTTATGCACATTATGCTTTTTGGCCCATCTTGTCAATTCCTATCACCATATATTCATTCATTCCTCAAATTGCCCTTATGAAAGGATTGTACATCTTCCCAAAGGTATTTGTCTCTTTTAGTTTCGGAATGATTTTGGGTTTTTGTCGATAGGAGGGCTAGCCGGTTTAACTTTTGTGAATTGTAGGTGACAGATCCATGGTTCTTGTTGTATGCTTTCCTGTTTCTTGGAGCATATGGTCAAGATTGCTACGACTTCATCTTATTCAATAGCACATATAAGAGATGGTGGAATGATCAAAGGATATGGCTAATAAAGGGGCTGTCCCCCTATTTGTTTGGACTTGTTGAGTACTTCTTTAAACACTTAGGGATAGCTACACAAGGGTTCAATGTGACAAGCAAAGTGCAAGATGATGAACAAAGCAAAAGATATGATCAAGATCTTATGGAGTTTGGGGTCCATTCTGCCATGTTTGTACCCCTAACAACTGCGTCGATTGTCAACTTATCCGCGTTGGTTGTTGGGATAATTCATATGTTGAGAGTTGGGAATTTTGAGAAGTCGTTTGTCCAATTATTTATAGCTGGTTTTGGGGTTCTGAATAGTTGGCCAATTTACGAAGCCATGTTACTAAGGAGCGATAAAGGGAGGATGCCGATTAAGACCATCATTATTTCGGTGTGTTTGGCATCAGTTATATGTGGTGGAGCTTCTCTCATACTATAAATTCAATGACATGTAATTAGTTACAACTTACTAGTTGTATCAAAAGTTAGATTAGCATCCCATAATTTATCTAACTATTGGCATATTGTCGACCACAATATGATGTATTTGGATTTCTTAGGGCATACCATATGTGAAATCTAAGTAGAATCCCATGCTCCAACCTCTGTCTTATTTTGCCATTCACACTTGTTGCAACCAATTTTATAGCTTTGATCTTTTGTATCATTCATGTTTTATGTAGCATGGTAGCTGGTTGTATATACATGAGAAATAAGTTTTAAGATGTTCTCTTTTAGAATAATATATTTTTGTGGCCTTGTATGATTCACAAGCATACAATTTCCAAATACATTGTTATATCGCCACCAATTTATGTGTTATATCCCCATTTGTTTTGACACTCTTATTCGTGGCCATGTACCGCAGGGTGATACAAGACCCATGATTCCAGGAATGTCCCTTCTATTGCTACGTTAGTTGCATAGAATTAATCTTCGTTCACAGAAGATTAATCTATTTACTTATATTACTCCTATTTATTATATATATACAGAAAACCGTGGTTATATCATCCCACAGGGGGTCAGGGGCAACTAAAGATAGGTCCACAAAGATTTAACACATTGATTATCACTCATGAATCATGATCCCAACAAATTTGATAAGGAAATCTAAACTGTAATGCAACAAATTGGAGGTTGTTGATTGTGGTCCGTTGTTATGATGGAATATTGGAATCAGTTGGTATGTTAGTTACTCTTCGAAATACATGATTGCACCCCTATATGTTTGTACGGGGAAGCGTGCTAAGAGAGGGAGAAAGTTGTTTGCATTAATACCCTTACTCTTCCCTATATTTTGTATTTTATTGACTTCCAAAGAGCAATTCTCTGTTTTGCACGCACTCAACAAAAGCTACCATCAAACTCGTCATCTTTACTTTGTATAGAGCATAATGAACATGTGATCCAATTACTTAATGGTAGGTCCCGCATCTGCGATCAACAAATAATTTCTCCTAGATATAGATTTAGATACAAGTAAAATTGTAAAACATGCAATAAGTAAAATTGGACATCAATAGAAAAGTAAAACGAAGGATAATGATATCCAGTTAGTTGAGAGTGATTATTTGGAAGGACTTTCTGTTATCATTGTTGCTGTACATGTCATTACTTCTCACTAATGGCGTTTACTTTTAACTCATCATCATTGGAAAAATGTCTTCCTGGAGAAGCAAAAATAGATTAAACCTACCACTATAAAACACTAATCATGAACACATGTGTGGTGAGTATGTGTAGACTGTGAGAGATTATAAATGTTAAACGTGCCCATTTCAGCCCATTTATGTGAAAATTGATCAATTCGTCTTACATTTATATTTACAGGTCAAGCAGGTAAATAAAAGCATATAATTATTTACAAAAGCAAATAAATATTGTGTAATCATACAACATATATCTATTACTTTTAAAATTCACAATTTGCACAAAAAAGTGGTGATATGTCAACATAACATGTTGTAAAAAGTTATCCGTTTTGACATGTCCATTTCATCTGACCCGTGCATTATTTCATTCATAATATAATATGCCACAAAACCTGCAAGAAACCATTAAAACCCTTGTGCAGTTTATTTGTAAGGTACACCTAAATCGCATCACCTATATAGATTAATGTTTCCAAAGAAAGTGGAGTGGTTGATTATGTTGGAAAGCAAATATGACCTTTGCCTCCAAAACCAAAATTTCGGATCTTTCCAACCCCCACAAACCTAGTCTTCACCAAGCCCCACTCTCAGTTACTCAAGCAACAAGTTGCTTTATGCTTGTATAACCTATAACATAATTCTTCACTAATGTTTATGTTTTGTGTTTAGGTGTTTATGCAGGTCAGGGAAACTTGGGTTTGTTTGTATGTTAATGGAGAGTAAGAACACATCTGCTGCTAATGATCTTCATCCACTTTCCAACTATGATGAAGTTTTCTTGAGGCATAGCTTGCTCTTTGCCAATGGACTCAAGGTCTCTCTCACATGCTAATTATCGAATACGAGTTTTCACAATGTTAAATAGCACTAACTTTGGTGTAACAAACCAATCAAATTTGTTAGAAATGAGCTTAGTGTCAAGTTCTGAACTGTATTCATTCTCTGCATCAAAAGAACACAAATCGGTTGCCTGTATTAAATAATGAAACCTTTACAGGACTTGAGAAATGTAAAAGAACAGTTGTACTCAGCTGCAGATCATTTTGAGGATTCATATAACAAGAGTGATCAGAAACAAATGTAAGTGGCACATTAGCTTCATTGTGATATACACAATATACATTATATTTTCTACTTGATTAGCTTTATCTCTCTTAACAAGCATAGGCTGTTAAAAAGCTTAAAGGACTACATCTCCAAATCTCTGATTAAAACCATTGACCACCTGGGCTCTGTGACTAATAAAGTTGATAAGTTCTTAGATGCACACGTCAATGACGTTTCCAGAACAAAGCTTCGATTGGTATGCATTGAACAGGTGATTAATTTGTTCAATTCTTAGGTCTCGTCTAAAATTATTATGTATCCTTTCGGGTAGAAACTAAAGGTGCCAAGATGATCGTGCGGGCCGGATAACGAGTCAAAACGGGTTTAGGTTGAAACGGACAGGGTTGGTTGATCGACATACTCCCTTTTATATCGTAAAACAATTATAAATAATTTATGTGTCGATTATAATTACAACAATAATCCAAATGTTGGAGAAAAAACAGTTTACAAGGTTGTAAGAAAATATAAAAAATAAAATAAAGTTGGGCGACTTTCAGCCCTAACCCGTTTACCTTTTAGCCAATATTTATTTATATGACCCATTTGAGATACAAATTTAAACCAAATCGACCCATTCACAAGTAAGTGGGCCACCATTTAGAATAAAGTTCAAATTTTAACCTCCCCTCGACTGTTGTGTGTGATTATCTGAGATTATTGCAGAGCTTACAAACATGCCAAGAATACGGTAACCATGGTAGACTATCACAACAATCGCTGATGATGCCGACACTACAATATCATAAGCAGTATCCTCTCCAAGGTCATCCATGTTCTTCTCTGATATCTTACAGCATTCTTTAATTGCTCTAAAGATGATTAGTGTATCTGTTATTTTATAAAGGACACGGGTTGCTAGGTTTAGGATCCTACGGAATACAAGGTGACTTCTAATACTCCCTCCGTCCTAAAATAATAGTCCAGTTTTGACTTTCGGAAGTTTTTTTTTTTCAACTTTGACCTTAAATATATTTATTTGTGTTATATAATACTTGATGAAAATTATACTAATAAAAATACATTTAAAACTCAATCGATTCATATATTTTGCATCAAGTATTATATAACATAAACAAAAATATTTAAGGTCAAAGTTGAAAAAGAAAGACTTCAGAAAGTTAAAACTGGACTACTATTTTGGGACGGAGGGAGTAGTATATAAATCACCATATTATCTTATACATAGGGTTGCATTTCAGAAGTTATTAAAGAAGAAAAAGGAATGATACAGTCATCAGGTTTAAGGTAACAGAGTAATTTATGAGTTGTTGTCAGTACCTTTGTATGAGCTCCACAAGTTCATAGTATAAGATACTTGTGCAGAAAAGGGAATTCTGGACAAGCTTCTACCGAGTCCCCGAGTGCCTTTTCATTTACAAAGGCTGCATCACATAACAGACTAGGTTAGCATACATGAAGTTAGTTGATAATATTTTTAGGTTTTTCCGACTTTATGTGCTAATTACGTTTACCTGGAAACCAGAAAAGCAATCACGGTCAAATTCACCACTTCGTTTCTCAATTAAACGCTCAGCGTCTGCTGCAAATGAATCCACTTGTCCAAGCTTATCAGTCAAACTTTCTGCGTCTTCTGTTCGTCGATCAATCAGTCCAATCTCGTCCAGTAGCAGACAGAAAGTAAGCTAAATACTTTCATATTATTATAGCTACAACTTGATATTTCAAGTACAATAATGGGGAAAGTCACTCCAAACAAACGGAATTAAATGCCATGGTGCACCAGTGTATATAACACCGTTCTTTTAACATCCGGTGTAATTACAGGAACCACCAGAGGCTTGGAGATCTCAATCCTTGTATCCACAAAGACAAAGCACACAAGATATGGGAGTCAACTCTAAAAAACCCAGAAACCTTTTTAAAGTCTTGCTTAACTGGTACAAGTCAAAGCACAATACTGTATAGTAAAGATGGAGACGAAGAAACCAATATTTCCTGGTAGGATGTTTTCCAGAAGATATTTGAATGTTTTTTTATCGATTTAACAGATAACAAATGTAATACGTATCAAAATCCTAGAAATAGCAGAGAAACCAATTACTGTCTTTTAGGCATATAAGATCCTTGGAAGAGTACAAATTAGAAGTGCTGTAGTTTCTATTAATGTTCTGTTAACCAACCCTTAACAAAAATTTCCTGTTTACACTTTCTTCTTATTGGGTGGAGTCGTTTAGTGAGGAAACTGCAAGAATGTAGTGCTGGCAACATAAGATGTCCCTTAGTCAATTCCAAGATCAAAACTTGGGAATTCATCCTTTCTTGAGTTTGTCTTCTTAAAACCCTTCCTAGTCTCGCTAGAGACATCATGCATGCTAGAGTCAATCGTCCTGTTATCACCAGAAATCTGCAGTGAAGCAAAACGGTATTCAGCAAAGTGATAGATCCAAGAACAAAAAGTTTAAGACTTTTACAGATGACCAAAATGTAGCAATTGTAATCAGTCAAGAACCATAAACAAGCCCCTCACAAACACATAAAATGCAGTTACACAAGCATCAACACATCAATGCAAACTTCACTGCTATGGACAAGCAAGCAAGAGAGTTAATTAAAAAAAGGAAACATTCAAACAAGTACCTCAGTGTTACTTTGATCTTTAGTTTCTTTAGAAAACTCATTGAAGCTTGAGGTAGATGTTGCTGCAAAAGATTCGTTTTCTACATCATAACTTGCTGATCATTGCACTGATAAGATCTAACATAAGGAAAACTGATAACAAATAACATTAGTTGAATACAGGTGATCAAAATATAAATACCTTCAGAAGACATCTCTTCAGGGAGTCCTCCAACATTAGCAGCCAGAGTTTCCTCATTGGGGACTGCCTCTTCAGATCTCTTGCTACAGAAATTTGAATTCCCCTCCACCTGATATTGGATGCCTGATTTTACAAATGCTGAATCCTGTGAAGGATGGATTTCCTTTACATTTACATTTTTCGTAACACCATCTTGAGCACTGGGTTTCTTCAGAAAGGACAAAATTGAATGGGCTGCATACAGAAAAAGGCAGTAATTAAGACGATCACAATTATTTGGGGTGAACCTTTTAAAGTTCCAACAGATCACAATCAACATCTCTCAAGTTTCAATGGGCATGAAAGCATCTATGTTGCAGATGAAGTTACTAATTCAACATTTTGGTGTTAAATGCATGCTCACCCAACCCCTGTAACAAGCTCTCAACTCAACCAACCCCTTCACTACATTTATAAGAAATGCTGCTCATAGAATGCTTAACGAAAAACAATAATAGAGGTATATAACTGATAGTGATACAGTTGTGGAGGAACCACAAAAATTACCTTCACAACGTTTCCTTGGTTGTGGTCCTTTGTTATTATTATGCCATTATGGAGGAACCACAAAAACTACCTTCACAACGTTTCCTTGGTTCACCAACTTCCACCAAGTAATTTTTCTTGTTGAATGAACTCCTGCAGCTGATGTCTTCTGATAGTTTAGAGTATCTGTGGGATAAAATCATTCCATCGCCTGCTAACAAACTAGCCTCCTGACATGTAACCATGTCCCATCAAAATAATATATCTGTGGGACAAAATTATCCCATCTTCTAGAATTAAGATGAGTAATACAATACCAAAAAACCTCAAGTCCTAGTTCTGGCATCAGGGAATGATGGCAGTGGCTGCTAAACCAATCACGTAAACAAGTATGAGAACTTTGGGTTAAACAGGAACATAAGTGTACGAATAGTAATTTATCTTCACTGAAAATTCTTAACAGGTTATGGGACTGATACCTGTTCCTTAAGGAATAGTAGAAGGGCTATTGTTATTTAAGGACTCAAGTGCCTGTTCGTTTTTAATCACATTGAAACCCGTAGTGCATAAGGAATTATTATGATAGAGTTTAGAGATCGGCTAGATAGTCCCACAAATTATGCATGAAAATTATTATGCGTGTTTCTCATTGTCCATATCAACCTTAGGCTAGCTGGAAAACTTAACCAATCACAACACCAGAAAAAGAGATGTCAACATTTTGTACAACAGAAACAGAGATTTTACCTGTATCCCTAGCGATCCACAACTTGAAAGTTTCAAGACACCGTTGTGGTACTTATTGGCCTTTTGGGTTACTTGAGTAGTGTACATGGCATCCCATTCTAATTGAAGAAGAATAATAAGATAAGCTTACATATGCAACTTAAAGTGCTGTTAAGGATTTGTTAGCATAGAATGCTTGTAGAAAAGAGATATAGAGGTACAAAGTTCTTGTACTAAAAATGTTAGTCAGTCAAGTGCTGTTATTACATATCATCACATAAAGGCTTGTTTTTGCTGATGGTTGTTGGTATAACTTTATCTTCAACAGATTTTTTAGCCTTTGATTCGATATCTTGCAATGAAGAAGCTCTTTTTGGAGGTTTTTCTACAAATATAAGACATAAATATAGAAAGGGGGTTTCCATAACTGCATGATACATCAAGAAAACAACGTGTAGCTAAAAACAAAACTAAATTTCCTTAAAGAAATACACCAGTATAAACCAGTTCACTCACGTCAAATTATAACAGCTTGATTGTGTACTAAACCCAAAATAAAATTCCAGCAAATAGGATAAAAGTAATAAAAATTCATATTCTTACCATCAGATAGTGGTCTTGTAGCCGGAATTCTCTTACATAATTTGATACTATCAACATTGAAGCTCCTAATGTCCAGGGTTTCATTTTCCCCGGTAGAAGCATTTCTTGGACATTCCCCTGCATATATAAGCCATTAACAGAAGAATATTATCTAATCCATAGTTCAAGTAGTTTCACAGCATTACAACACTATCAAACTATATAACCTACCTTCAGAATGTTTCCTAGGTTCACCAACTTCTACCAAGTAATTTGTCATGTTAAATGAACTTCCACTGTTGATGTCTTCCGATAGCTTAAGGTATCTGTGGGACAAAACTGTTCCATCTTCTGCTAGCAAAGTAGCCTCCTATAAGGTAAGAATAGCCCATCAAAGGAAGTGGTGAACAAAATGTTCACAGCAAATGTCACTGTAACCTAAACTTTAGCTGACTAAAAGATAAAACTAGCTGGTGCGATTAAATTTTCAGAGACAGACTGTGACCAAAATTTTACTTTCTCATGTTTTTCCTAAAAATAATATATAATACAAAATCATTTATCATTACCAAAACTCTTACTAAAAAGATTATGGTATAAACTTAATACTTAAGCAATAGGAGAGGGACTATTTATGAGATTTACATTCCAAGCTTTTCGTATTTCTATATACAAGGAAGTGTGAGAAAGAAAGAGAGAATGCTACTAGGTCTCCATCTCCCTCCATTCCATACACATGACATTTATGCATGTGACTCACCTCGCAATGTCCTTCAGGAATAGTCACAAATTCACAATGGTTACGAGACTTTAACTCACTTAACCTTTACATGAAGCTACTTGGAATAAAGTTGGGAGGAGATCTGCTACATCGTTTCACAATTACACACGAAGATTAATATGACTCTTCATGTACATAGTAACCTTATGCCAGCTGATAATTCTGATCAAAGCAATCATAGCACCAGAAAGATAGATGGAAGCATTTTGAACAATAAAAATGACAAAATTTAACCTGCCTCCCTTGTGATCCAGCACTTGCAAGTTTCAAGACACCATCATGGAACTTCTTGGCCTTTTGGGTTACTTGCATAGTGTACATGACGTCCCCTCTATTTGAAGAAGAGGAAGAAGATAACCATTAAAATACACAGAGTTAGACTATAAACTATCCAAGGACATAATATAGAAACTGGCTACATGCATATAGTCCATCTAAGTAAACAATTGTGTTAAAGTAAGTGAAAGACTAACCTGTTAAATTAGTTTCTGTTGTATATGGACAGCTTGCTGAGATGGAAGACTTGTTCGTTTCGCGTTTCTTGAAATCTGAAGTCACATAGTTTGACATCAATGCAACAGTATTTCATTGGGACATGAGATAGTTATAAATCACCAAAAATACAACATACATATGACTCAAGACTAGTATAGCATGAATCCCGATGCTACGAGTTAAATGGCCATTCATTCGTACATATTAATCGTGTTTCATTGTAGTCACAGTTCTAATTCAGGAATAGATGAACGAACCAGCAAGATGCTCAGCGTGAATCTTTGACGGCACTGTACTCTGCGTATAGCAATTACTTCTGACAACATTTGTATCTTTGAGAGGTTTATTGTCTTTAAGTTCTAGAATGTCCACTATGACCCTCAAATCTAAGTGATTCACCAACACTAATCTTTTTCTCATTTTTAAGGAATCTGTTTTCTAAGACTTTCCGTGTTCCATCATACAGAAAGGCCTGACAAAAAAGAATAATATTAATAGTAATAGTATGAGCACAATAGCACATACATATCCATCATGAAATTTCTCTGCTTTTTGCGTTAATTGGGCAATGTACAAGACCTCCCATTCTAATTGCAAAAATAATAATTGCAATAATAATAATAAATAAATAAATAAAGAGAAGAAAAAAAAGATGAAATCCGCAACGTGGAATTACTGAAGCAATATGTAACTGTCTTACATAGAGTAAAAATATTAAACTAGTATTTCAGTAAATTATTTGTTGGATATGTTCAATTAAATACCAAACCATTTGATTGATAGTGGATAATAATACAAAAATCATAGATTCCAATATACAGTTGGTAGGAAAAACTGTTCGTTTAGAAATAACCAGTTGAATCAACTCTCGCTGTGTCTTGCACATTGGGTGAAGAACAATACTTGTTGACTCCGCGTCTCTTTAACTCTGATATCATGAAGCTTACCGTAAGTGAAAGGGCACGTAACATCTTTACAAGATAAGCTCTTTGTATAAGTAGGATCTTAGTAATTTCGAGAATGTCTTTGCACATGTGACATGGCTGTTTAAAAAATAGGTGTCAGAAACACAATTTGCCCCCTGTTGTTAAAAGGAAGGTTAAGCGTTTTAGGAGGTGAGCTTTTCCATTGAACAAGAAATGACAACATTTTGTTAGCCCTTGGGGGTCCAGGAAGGATGTACTTCCATTTGACAATGGTTATCGACCAAACATGTTACCTTACATCTTAAGAGTGAGTTCCCCTTTCTTCAATTAACTTTGCTTGACAAGACAGCTGTTTATGTTCTTGTTTCATGTTTGATTCATTAGGCATTAAGACAAATCTGATCATATGTTCATTATGTTTAACGAACCCGAATCACTCTCGACTTAAGCAAGAACGTAGGCCACACACACACAAACTCACAACTCAAAATTAACCATCAAGAAAACATATACTATGTATCAACCAAATACTGTAGTAAGGAAGATTTCATGAGGAGCAAAGCATACATCATAACAGTAATGATGAATCAAGAAGCAGCAGTACCAACTTTTTTTTAACAAAAGGTCACAACTCAATGCAGAACTTGCTGTTTTTATGATAGTTCCACATTAACATCTCGGATTTATATAACGGTAAAAATCAAACACAGTGAAGGAACTTTCATGATAAAGTTCATTCTTCTTCAACGACGACACTGATCTCGCCCTTCTCCAGCAGATCGTAGAATGCCCTTGTTTTTCTCTGCTCATTCCAGTGGTGCATCTTCCACAAACCACCAGCTGCTAACCCAAGCACAGCTCCAATCACCAATTCCTTGACCACACTGGGGCCTTTTAATACTGGATGAGCAACTCTACCACCACCCATTATATTTAGTCGTTATAAGCCTGTGAATCATAAAAAACAGTTAAAGAACACAAAAGTCAAAGTTTTAATAGGATGTGTGCAAAGAAAATGGCAGATGAGTATTTGTCGTATGGATAGATTGAATCAAATAGGAGAAGTAACAATAACTACTATTTTTGCACATAAATGCTTCATTAAAATTCATTATAGAACTACTAAAAACCAGAGGAAATACTATTTTGTGTGGGAGAACGACAAAACAGATGCCAAAATAGAAAGTACAATGCCAACGAGTAGATGAAGGTTGAGCTGAATCAATTCAAAAGGAAATACCAAAAGACCGTATAAACAACATATGAACATATTAGATTACATCTGTGCATGTAGGACATAGAAAACTTGATTCAAGGTACTACATCTGGATAATCTAGACGCACCACAGCAGTTGCGCCTAAGATGTAGAGAAAAACCAAGTGTGTATTATTATAAAATGCATAAAGGCCATTATTCAGAATGCAAGATAAGTAATTCCAAATAAGTTTTTTCAGTATGTTCATCACAAAATCTTTCTAGATCCAAAAAGCAATGTTATTTGTCATACTTTACTCGAATGCATGTCCAGAAGTGTGCAAGTAATATCAAATTTTCTCCGATAAAAAGTGAAACAAGTTGAAACCGTGTCATGCTATTCACTACCCTGAGGGCGTTCTACAATTATTTCAGGACACATGTAGCAATGTTATTTATCATGCTCTAGTCTAATGCATGTCCAAAAAATTCTTAATTTTACATACATATATACTCAAAACGTCATCCCAATAAGAAGTGAGACAGTTACAACTCACAAGCCACTACATACTGTGCATACACTTATACATATAAGTCTTGTTGTGTGTGCTTTAGAATCTATACATGGGGTCTATCAACAACGTTGCACGTCACAATGTCATGGTTCTCATTAGTGTCGGTGCCATGCTTGAGTGAAATTTGATAATGATTATGTTACAATGCATGTACACTTGAAAGTTATTCATAATGATTATGTAAATTTAAAAGTTATGTAAGTGGAAATCATAGAGACTTAGGCTAATCCAAATTAAACTACATGTATGAAGCCAACTTTGGCCATATTGATAGAGAAGTAAAAAACTGCTGCCGACATTTTGTACAATAAGCAGTTAACAAATATATATTTTATTATATCAGAAGAGTATTTAGGGGAAAGAGACTGATAAAAACTCATGTTTTCTTATCGTGGACAAGGTCTACAAGCTTGCAAGGGAGAAATGTTTTTTATCCATACTACTATGAAATACTCCTTCCCTACAAGTTACAAAATACTAGTAACAACAGTAAAATATAAAGGGTTTTTCTTAATAAGCAATCTTATCATTTCTGTTATCTTTTTTGCACAATCATAAGTCCACAACAGGCATTAAAAGCTATAAGCTATTGTCAAAACTGTTTGACTCGTTAAATATATCAAATTTAAATTTCGTCACTCTATGGCTATCATAGAAACAAATTGCAATTTTTACGATAAAATTGATTTACGACATATTGATACAAAAATAAAAATAAATTGTTTTTACATATTCGATCCCAAAATCATTGATTACCAATGAAATTGACGAGATTACAAGTAAATTAATTAAAATCGAATAAGTCGGTTAACACGGTCAGTATCAGTAACCTTAATTAGGTCTAGATATTATGATAATCGTAAAGAAATGAAATTAATCAAAGCGTGTACGGATCAACAGGTATTACGGATCCATTTGTGGAGAGATAACGACAAACATGATAGAAGTAGAGAAAGAGACCCGGGAGTATTTACCGGAAAACGATGACTGGCTGACCTTTTTCGCCGTTCGGTTGCCCTACGGATGCGTAATTTTTGTTTGGTAAAGTCGGAGTTCTTATTTTAGAACCAAATGAAATTTGCATTAACACCCCCTGATAGTCTATTACTCCGTATTATTTAAGAATAGTACATAAGTCTGATCATATTGACATTTTGACCCCCACACTTTCTAACCATTTGCCACACAGACACCAAATTTATCTGCCACTGCACAAGGTTAAAGTTCAAACTTAAAAGTTAAAACTACACAATTATAAAAATATCGACCACTAACTGATGGAGTATTAGTGTACCTTAAAATTTAAATGATGAAAAGAAATAAAGTTGTGCGGTTCTATATTTCTAATATGACATGTTGGTGCTTTCTACATTATTATATAAGAAAGACAG
Organism: Logfia minima; assembly: GCA_963921325.1. Lineage (NCBI taxonomy): Eukaryota > Viridiplantae > Streptophyta > Magnoliopsida > Asterales > Asteraceae > Logfia > Logfia minima. The sequence goes on from OY992773.1 coordinate 23,416,686, forward strand.
ACTTGGAAATGTCCAAGAAATTAGTTATTTCATATTGCAATTTGTAATTAATGAATATTGGGTTTGCTTGTATGAGTTAACGTGTTCACGTTGCATATAAAGCACGACTATATTAGACTTTTAGGTTGTTTAACAAAGGTAATTGTCCTACGTCTCACACTCATATCATATGATGCAACACTTAGGTTTTGCAGGTGTGTTGAGCATAAAGTAGTAGTTGTAGGTGGATATCTGCATACTTATTTTGTTCAATATAGATGCTAGTATATGAACACTTATCTCTTTAGCACGTATTTAGATCCAACACGCAATAGACAGATAAATATAAAGCACCTGATAAGTAATAACTCACTTTTCTTATACCAATTATAAGATCATCCATCTCATTATGGGTCGTAAAATTCGAGCATTTTCTGCTTACATTACTTAACAGCGATGTAAAACGACAATCTGCATACTTGTTGCACTTATAAACCCCCCAAAATCAACTCATTATCACTCTTCTTATACATAAAAGAAGAGATAACAAATAAAATTTGTCATAATCCATAACCAAAATTTACATAATAGTAATACAAAGGGTTGATCCAAGACATGATAGTAAAGATTTAACATTGTCATTTTATCGCACAACATAAAGATGTGCCAACAGATCTCCATTACTTGGTATAAGAAAAGATGAACAGGAGATCCGTATCTCTTTAGAATTGAAGAGAAAAGCTAAACCCAGACTCATGCATGGATGCAAGCAAGTAAGTTTCCATTGTAGAGACAACAATTATACTACATAGTATCTTGTTATTCTACGAGTATTTTATCTGACCTATTGATTTTCAATTATCTTGACAAAAAAACTGTCCGTTTTTAATGAATATGGTGGTCAATAGAGCATTCTATTTTTAGCAATGTATACTCTTGTTCAAGAATCTAGGATCTGAACCCAAACTTACTGTGGGAGCCATGTCCGATAATGATCACCATGGCACTTGACCCATCTCAATGAACATTCAACCTCAACTGAAATATAAATATAAATAAAGCAAGTAACAATGAACCTTCGTAGAATAAGAGCTATAAGATCGCCACTTCCATTTTAGGATTACGGACAGATCAGGGGTCGTACTTCTTAAGCCCTTTTTAATTAGTATTTTATTTCCTGAACTAGCGTACCTTACACAGACAATGAACTTAGCAGTTTCAAGTTTCAACTACCAGCGCATAACAAGTAGTGCATAATCATAGCACGAGTAAACACTAAAAAACAACTAATACCTACCATTCTCTTTATACAAAAAGTATACGAATAAAACTAAATATCGACATATCCATCATGCAAAAAACGCGACTTCCCAAATGTAATACCAATTGCTGCATATTTATATTTTATATTTATTTATTCCCTTTCTCCCTTTTTTCTATTTTCGTTGCCAATATCTTTTTTGTAAGTAACTTTTTATAAAAACTTAATTAACTATGTAGTACCGTCGTAACCTAAAGACAGTAAGACAAATGTTATACACTTACGCTTGTTATGTGTAGAACTAAGTAAATTGTTATTGCATAGTTTAGTATTGTTATGATGATATGCTACATAAATATATATATATATAAGTAAGTAATTGTTAAATGACATATGATTCTTTTGTATAATTTAATATAAATTATGTTATTTACGCAGTGACATATACGACTTGTTTATCTTCTCATACGATCGATATACATTATGCTATTTTCACACCTCAATAATCAAATCTTCCACTTAAATTTCAATTAGATTGTGAGAATACGAGCAATGAAAATAGGATTCGTCTCCATTAGAAACAAACTTTTGTTTGTGTAACGCCCTTATAATTCATTTAACCCTTTTTCCTTATTAGCTTAAAAACTAATGATACAAAATAACCCTTTTACCCTTTATCTACTCTAAGTATATAAAAACAATTATTAGTAATACTTATAAATCGGTAAACTTAATTAATAAATATGGAAAGAATTCCCTGTGCCAACAACCTTTAAGAACCAAATAACCATTTCAAGCATGTCAATACATAGCATAATGGGTTGCTAAATGAGTTGCGAAGATCTACGTCAACAACCACCATGTCTTTTCAAATCATTTGTACGTTTTCGAATCCATTAGATTCAAAGGTCAATTGGGTTATTTTAGGTTCCTTAGTATTTTACTTGAACTTTCACTGTAAATGTAGAGTTCTAACACTGATTACACATTTTTTAATTTCGTTTTAAAATTCATATCTTAAATGATTTACAGATAAATATCAATGAATGTCTTGTTTTTCTCATAACATAAAATGTTATGTTATTATTTTAGGTTTTTATTCCTACAAAGCATGTTTACAACATGTCTATGTAACAAAATATTAATGTATGATAAAAAAATGTGTAGGTTATATCGATTTTATAACGAATTCGTATGAAGCTGTAATCAATTTCATACATAAAAATGTGCAATTTCATGACAGCACCATATATTATTTTATTATAATCAACATCATAAGCATATCAATATATGACTTTAGATATCGGATGTTCACGGTTTTTTTTTACGTCACTATGTAAACACATTATCTACAATGAACTCATATATATATATATTGACATGTTACATGTTTTTATTTGTCAATGATTTTATTCGTTTCAAATGTTGTTCATAATATGACGTCATATTTATTACTATTTGTTTGATCTAATACATATCATTCAAATTAATTTTGCAACAGTTAGTCACTTCTTATTTTTTACCGATTTCCAATAAAGTTTCACCGCATCGCTCGAGTAACCTACTATAAAACAATAAAACATTATGATGAATAAAGCCCGATTCTTTGAATCATTTATCTTATAAAGTTAGTATCAAGTTCTATCACAAAATCCATTGATTAATTTCAAATACTCATTCGATGAAAGAACGCACATGACAATTAATAAGAAAAGTACTGGTAATATTTTCTACCCACTAGAGCTTTGTATAACACGTACATCTCCCCTGCGTCATGCATTTGGAAATTAAAAAAGACAACATCTCCCTATTCATGTTTTTCTAAGAATGCTGAGTTTGGCCCATTAGGTCTAAATGTAAAATTAGTACTTCACATCTTTTAAGGATGTTCATCATGGACCGCATTAGTTTTCTTCAAAGAGCCCACAGATTGGCCCATCTCAGCCAATCCCATCTCTGCAACTGCTTTCCTCTCAGCCAATTGTCGTTTTGTTGATTTGTAAAAGGTTGCATAGAGTATCAACTGGGTTACTCCCAATAGTGATCCAAGTCCATTAGGTATCTGTTAACAAATATACACAGGGTCACATAACTATGATGTTACAATATTCATTCACATAGGAATGTTTAAATGGAGAATGTTTAAAGTTGTAGTAATAGATGTTAAAATGAAAAACAGGCCAAATTTGCATTTCGAGTCAAATAGATAGCGGAAACAGTGACTTACAACAATGTAGGGATCAAAGCGAATGAGTGCGTAGATAGTCCAGCTTATGCCATTGAGTAGTGAAAATAGAGACAGGAAAAAGGGCATATACTCCACGCTTTTGGTTGTAATCACAAGTTTCTACATCACAAATACATAACAAAAATCTTCTGTCAATTTATATCATATAAATCAGTCTCATTTATAGTCTTTACAGTTTATTAACAAGTTGCCATCAAGGGATCAACTATTGTAATTCCATAACTCTAAATTAGAACATATATAGATAAATACATACTAGTAGCTTATTGCCATTTTTTGCATAATCTTGTCAAACTTTACCAGTCAAATTTATAGTGTCATAACTAACATTACACCTCTCATTTTTAGAAAAATTTAGTACTTTTACATTAAATAGTAGAAAACTTCAAATTCCATACATTTTATGGCTAAATCTTGTCTAGTCTTGCTAAGGCAAAGCTGTTACAACTGCATTATTTGAGTAAAACAATGATCATTGACTAGAGTTGTTAGTTACTGTCTTGTGCATAGAACCCAATTTAATGCAACATTAAGTCCTTCTAATATAAATTTTGATGATAAAATAAATAAAGTATAGTAAGGGAGACATACCATAACAGATAAAGGAGCTGCATACATCATGATATTGCCAACAATAGCAATGCTACCAACAATATCTGACCGGACCTTAGTGGTGTGAGCAATAGTCATGGCCACCACGGTCAGAACCCCAAGGAACACAAGTTCAGCAAGCATTATAAGCATCACCTTGAGCCTCTGTTTCCGGTCAGAGTATATTAGGAAAAGCAGCAAATATACAGACTCTATAAAGAAGCCTGTGCCATTGATTGTGATCACCAACAAGCTGTGCGGGTGCACCATTGGTAGTCCGTACAACACCCATATCCCACAGTTTACAAATGTGGCTAGGTATGGTACTGGTGAGAATTGCTCCACTGCCCCTTTCTTCACTATTTGTATGAATGTTGGCCTGCAATGTACGTATAGTTTTATCCTATTATGAGTCTTGACTTTTAGTCAAATACAATAAACATTAATTTGATCTTTCCTAGTCAGACCATCATATTTTTTTTATTTTTCTAATGGCATTAAAAAACTAGCAAGAAATTATAGGTTGCAATGCACCAAAAAATAAGATGGAACCAAAACACTGTTCCTAAACTAGCACAAACTAAATTCACACTCCTGAAATGGACACCCTGACAATTTTCAAAATATTGGCATCTAAAGAACCACCCTAGAAAGAAAACCGAAATAATGCCACATAACGGCTTGAACAAATGCTAAAACAATTTTTGTACTAAGCCTTAATTTATGTGAATCGGAATCAGATTCAAAATCTTTCATTTGTATTTGTTTATGGTGAGTTTTGTGTTGTAGTATTTAGTGATAGTTTTTCATTTTCATTTGTTTTTAACAAAATGATTGATCCTTATTCTTTTTGCATTACTACCACACTACAAAATGATTAAGCTATTACTATTGGATCTTATGAGCTGCAGTAATTATTATTTTTTAATAGTATAAGACAGTATCTCATTTAAAGGTGGAAGGAAAGATCCAAAACAAGGTGACTCAAAGGGGAACTAGGTAGTTGGAATTCACCTTTCACACCTTCATTAATGTAAGGTCGGATTTACCCTTTTACTACATTTGAAGTAGTTAAATTAGCATTTTACCAAAACCTAGCATATATTCCGATTCCAATTGAGAAGGGGTAAATTTGTCATTTAGCAATAACACATATTGAACTCATGAAGTGTGCATTCGTATAGCATGACGGTAGAGATATATGCTCAATGTATATGTTTACTAAAAATCAAGTGCAACATATATCACACTCACATATATATGTATATATTTAGGCATGAATAAAGTGTACGGATAAAATTAACTTACACAGGAGATAAGAACAAAATGAGAGCAATCACATTTCCTGAAAAACGAACAACAATTTAGGTCAAATATATATCAGAATCGGCAAACAGAATGACATCACTGAATCACATTCATGTCATTTGAAATTGAAATTAGGAAAACATTGATTGAAGCTAGCGCATGAAGATTGAATTTAATGAGATATATATGTTTACTTACCGATAATGCCGACAGCTGTGCGAGCAAGTTCTGCAGAAACCATGGCGAATTGAAGGAGGAAATTAGTAGAGTATTATGTGTGTAGTTGAGAAGTGAAATGAAACAAGAGAATTGGGGGTACTATTTATAGATGATGATATTGCTAGAGAGAGAGAGAGAGAAAGGGTGACGAATGTGCAGTTCAATTAATTTCACCGATTTTTAACTTTTACTTTAATAATTTACATATTTTTACATTTTTCTCCTTAATATTAATTATGGTAAGTGTTTCATAAGTAAAACATGCATCCTGCTATCTTATTACTTAGTTGATTAAATAATTAATCATAGATATTTTGTAATAAACAGAGTATTGCTAACGGCGTGTAGCTCAATTGATAATGGGTGGGGACATCTTTGCTATCAAATAAGCAGAAGATCAGGGGTTCAAATCCTGACACCCCATAGCCACAACCGCTGAGTGAGTCATGTATGCCCTCCACATTATGGATAGGCAGCCGGTTAGAATTGACGGTTATCAACTTTTTGCCACTGAATAAACAGGGTATCGTATAAAAACTAATCAAAATTTTATATATAATGTGACTAATAAGTCATACAAATAACTTGGCATGTATATATAATGTTGAGAAAGTTTAAATAATTAATTGAAAATTTGTAAAGTACTCCGTATATGATTATATTAAGATATTGGAACTGTTAAGTATACTTTGTTTTGGAAAAAGGCATATATTAATGTAAAGTTTTACTAAAAATGTGACATTTTGATACAGTATTAATTAATTTTTCGAAGAGTAACGTTATATGTCAATCGTCCGTATCAAAGATTAAAGTTGAACGTTTATAAAAAGGAAAGAGTATAAAGTAACACTTGACCCAACAATTTTGGAAAGGAAACAAAAATAACGAGAAATTGTACTGAGAAATTGGGAAGTTGTGGATACACAACCTCACTAGCTATATTAAACAGACATCATGTGTGCTCTTAATTATTATAATAGAGCAGTATATTTTATTTTGAATTATGATAAGGTTAAAATTAACCATGTCGATCATACTTATAAACCGTCTAAAAACTATAATTAATTATGGGAAAATAATTCTTAATGTTAAGATTACGTAAAAGTGTAAATGAGAGCTATTTATGTGAATATTAGAAACTTAGAGAAAAAATCTTTAGGTAGTTTTAATTCTTTTGACCTCATATTACATGAGCTAATGTTAGTATTACCTATGTTATTATCCCCATTAATCATGATTTAGTTTCGTTCGTTAGGTCGAAATAACTACGTTAAATAATGAACATCTGAACGTACGCCACTAATAGTAAACTTAGGAATATATTTTTAAGATCTTAATTTACATAACGTACAGTTTTTGTTTGTTTTATTACGGATTAGTCTCTCATTTAAGGTGCGCTTTTATGAAAAAATATATTAATTTCTACATTTTTTATTTTTTTATAGATTAGGAAGTGTCTAGTGTTTTTAAAAGATTTGTAGAAAATTTACAATACGCGTGCAAATGTAAAAACGAAATATTATTTCATCGTTCCTAATTATGAAACTCGTTTTCTTCATGCATACTCGATGGTGGAATTACTTGAGAGATAGGGTATGCACATTAGCAGATTTTAACTAGTGTATAGGAAATATATCTTAATAAAGTTTCTAAAATATATAATACTAAGTGCATACCATGTAAAAAAGTTGTGCATACCTACTACAAGAATTTGAAAGAAAGTTCATGCTCAAGTTAACAACTAGCTAGAGTGAAATTAGCACACAAATATAAGCCTATCATTGAGGTCGATCAAATCCATTTCGTGTTGTTATTTCCTCTGCTACGCTTTTATCCAAAATTTTGTACGATTCACGTCACTCTTACTATATTCTCATGAAATCACTACTTCGGCCGACACTTTCATAGACCCTCCCAGGCCCCTTGCAACCTTGCTTTTCCTAGTCAGTATCCGCACTCAATCCCTCTCCATGTTCGTTGCTTGTTGCCTTGCTAGTCCCTTCTCTACCCAAGTTGTGGTGCTACCACTCGCCCTTTCTCAAGCCTCGATTCTCCTTTCTTAAAAAGTATATGTAACTTATTGCCAACTAACTAACTGTTACTCCTGTTAATCTATTATTGACTTATATTTGTCTTTGATGTTTATAACTAATATTAATCGACTAGTATTCTATGAACCCCTTAATATATTTACGCTAGTTTCTAACTTCCCTGTACACTTTTATTTAGGATTTCTATGTAGTTAGTATTTTACTTTTATTGCATTTAATACTACATACATTGTATAATTACATTGTAGTTGATGAGTATATTTCAATTTCAGTTCAGTTTTTATAGGCAATCGAATAAAACATGTTATATGTGTGGCATTAGAAACACACCCATTCGATTAGATTATCTTTCATTGTTTCAACTTCAAGAGAGTATAGCTCATATTATCAAGAATTATTGTACTTGTATCTCTCTTCAACTTTTTTAGGGATATTGATTTCGATATTAATCAAACTGCCTTTAGCTCAATAATACGTGATGATCCATCAAATAAAAAGTTGTACAATCTAAAAAAATTGTATTAGTGATGCACTAAATGAGTCGAAACGGACCAAAAAACTTGACCCCATAAAATTCAGATCGAACAAAAAAATAATTTAACATCATGACCGACTATAATTTATATTAAAGTTGTGCACATCAAACGACGAATTCCTAAATCTGCCGATGTGCGTACTGTTTCTGTATAGATAAATTGGGTGGGGTCTACAAGATTTGCGTGAAATGTATTGGATGAGATGAATGGTCAGAAATGGAGATGGGGAAAACGGAGGTTGTATTGATTATTGAAGACGATAGGTAAGGCACTTAGTTCTATGTTATTTTCTTGGCTACTTGACTACATGTTTTTTCTATTTTCTTTTTGAGGCAAACGAACCAAAGAAACTAAATAAAAAGAAAAGTATAATTAGCTCTAGGTTATTTTCTTTATTTCATCGACGCGAAATAAATGTGTTATATATGACATAAACGGAGGTGAAAAAGAGAAGCCAGGATGAAGTTTCAATTAATTGAACATATGAGATTTTTGGAAGAACAAAAAATTAGGGTAGACGGTGAAGTTTATTATGTATTTAAAGTTTTTACATTTTTTATCAATTTAAATAAATAATATGATGGATAAAAATCATTTTTCTTGTCAGCGACGGCCAGCGGCAAACAACGGTGGCGTAAGAACAATGGTAGTAGCGGTGATGGTCTGTGGTGGTGGAAGACTCGAACTTGTATAAATTTACGGTATATGATTTTTATTTTCTTATTGTATTACCAAATTTTATTTTATTATTCGTAAAAATAAAGAAAAATCTGAAAGGACACGTGATGCAAAGAGATTCCGTACTTTTTTCTAAATATAGAAAGACTTTATGCACAATATTTTTCTCGTGTACAAATAGTTTATGATACAAAACAAATAATAATTGTATAGAAAACCCAAACCAAGAATTTATCCTAGAGAAGATAATGTCTTAGCCAACTTGAATCCAACCGGGAGTTAGTTGACTACTTGGTGAATGGGACTTGCAAGAAGCATTGAAATTGACTCAAACTTATCTTATCCGCACCATCAATTTACATGAAATCAACCATATTTCTGTAAGGCTTAATCAAACATGTTTGAATGTTATAAATGTCAAGTAGTAAGTACATTTATCTTGTATATATAAGTTAAGTTTGAATGACCAAATTGCTTATTCTATCACCCATATACCTTTTTGAAATATTTATAAAAATAAATTACATAAAATTAAGTTAACATGAATAAAACACTACTATGGTTAACAAAGGTTAAAAAGAAAACAAACATGATAGTCAAAAAGTCAAACTCATATATGACTAGCCACGTGGTCACTTTCTAATGAACCAACGAAAGCGAGTTGTAGCCCATTGGGCCAATGATCTAAGCTTTATAACCATTGTTATCAGGCATATTAGATGAGTCCATCACAGACAAGCCCATCTCACTTTTCTCTTTTCTTGCCGCTAACATTCTCTTCGTAGATTTATAAAACGTTGCATATAATATCAGTTGCATAATACCAAGAAGTGCTCCAATCCCATTAGGCACCTGATTCCAAATCAACCAAACGATATTTCAAATAAGGATTCGATCAAAGATAACAATATAGACGACTTAGCTGGATAGGTAATAGTTCAAAATGATCAAAATACTAATGGGTCAGCTCACAAACGCAACTCAATAGATTGAAAATTTATAGATTATTACACGTAAAAAGGTTGTTTACCGCGATGAAGGGATCGAATGGGAAAAGTGCATACAAAAACCAGCAAAGGCCGTTAGAGAAGCAAAACAACGAAAGTAGAAAAGGCATGTACTCCACACTTTTGGTTGTGATCACCAATTTCTGCAGTATATCCACAAAATCGCCAGTTAGTGTATGATAATGTAACGATATTTAAAAGATAAGTTTTCGCATGCATACAAAACAACGATTTAGATCATCATAAACCAGTTTTGACCCATAAGCTAAAAAATATCTACATGGTACTTACGCAAGTACTTAAGATCAAAACCTTCCAGCTAACATTTGTACAGATAACGACATTTTAGGTGCTTTAAAGAGTAATTTTTCAAAAATATTTGCACTTTTGATTCTCCAAGATTAAACATTTCAATAATTGCCCCTTGATTCAACCCTAATAACATATAACTTTGCTTGCTATTTAGCCTTATAACATATAACTTTGTGTGTTTTTAATTAGTTTGTACGAAACATTTACCCCATACATAAAACTGAAAGCTAAATTCCAATACTTTCTTTTATATATGTATACAACGTAGTAACATACCATGACCGATAGCGGTGCAGCGTACATAAGGATATTAGCCGCCACACTTATGCTCCCAACAATCGTTGATCGCTTTTGTATCTTGTGAACCAAAGTTAGAACAAATAAGACGAGTCCACCAAGTACTAAAATCTCAACTAGCACCATTAACGCAACTCTAAGCCTTTTTCTTGTGTCCGAGTACATGAGAAAGATGGTCAAGTAGACGACCTCGATTGCAACCCCAGCTCCGTTGGTGGTGACCACAAGCAAACTATTTGGGTGCACAAATGGCATTCCATATAATACCCATAATCCACAGTTGAAAAAAGAAGCCAAATATGGGACCGGTGAATATTGCTCTACACTTCTCCTTTTCCATATTTTGTAAAACGTTGGCCTGAAAATGATACATTTAAATGTCAATCAATTTAATATTCTCAAAAATAAAAATTGGTTTTAAATATGCTTTTTACTAAACTTTTCATAATTAACTTCCTTTAGCCAGGAGAATGTATGATTGAGTTTATATATATGTATATATATATGTATATATATATATATAATTTCTTAATTAATTATATATGACAATGTGTACATTCAATTGTAAGAATATCACATCTCAAACATAATTTTTGTTTTTTAGTCATACAACTACATACAAGCTACTAGTTTCTTTAATGATATTTGTACTTGTAATCTTTTGAATAACTAAAATTGGAATACCAAATACGATGAAAGCGTTTAGTTACGGAAAACTTTTTCATATTATTAATTCTTTTTTCTAAAAAAACTGAATTAGAGAACATTTCAAGTTTGGGTTAACTTTGAACTCCTATGTAGAATGACACAGGTTATTCTGAATTGATAGTAATCTTACACTGTTGACAAGAACAATGTGACTGCAGTGATGTTCCCTGTAGGCAAAGTTCATTTAAACGTACATTAGTTAACATAACGTGTAAAAACTTAACCTAAAAAAATCACGTTTAAAAGTTGATATTTGTAGTGTCGTCAACTTGTTAAAGTGTTCTTGAAAGTCATTATATTTGATAACACGTACATAATTGTTTTTATGGAGTAATAAACTGAATATAAAGAGTGTACCTGCTACACCGAGTGCTGTACGGACAGCTTCTTCAGAACCCATAACTGACAATAATTAATTTCTTCTTGCGAGAGAGATGGATGAATATCAATTATATAAATTTGCATGTTTTTTGTTTGGATGGCGATAACGCCTCTATTTATAAAAGAATATGATTTTGTGAAATGGCTTAAGTACCCTTAAAAGTCGTTAACCAAAAGACATAACTACCCTACATACAGCACAATTAATACTTCAATTAATTAGATTTAATTAGGAAAAGTATAACAAAAGAACAGCATAAAAAACGTTTATACACAATTAAAGCATGCGGTGTGATAGAGTGAATAAACCAATATGTTACGTAAGTCCACCGTCCACCCATCGGCTGGTCCTATATGTTAGTTAGGTCACCCCATGTATATGACGACAAACATCAATCATTCGGGTCACCATCGAGTAACAATATGTTTTTTACTAGAGGGCTTTTATTCGTAAGAGTATTAATTGAGGGTAAAATTCATATGCATTTTAACTTTTTATTTTTATTTCTATTTCGTGACGTTGTGGTATTTGAATAGGTTAAATTTTGCATCTCAATTTGGTTACTTGATATATTTGATAAATAGATTGGATCTTATATATGTCATGAATTAGTTATTAGTTATAAGCTCCTAAATTACCAATATTACCTACATAATAAGAATCTATGCAATATGCAATTTTAGAAGTCAATAAAAGATGTTTTTAGTGTATTAGTGAATTAGCAGGTCATACATAACGAATACACAACTAAATTACTAAATTATAGCTCAATCAAAATAGTAGAATCCTAGGAGTTGCGCATCTTTGTGACTCTCTTAACGGGGTTCAAGGGGCAATGGTGGCAATCCCGTAGAGTAGTTCGGGGCAGCGCCCATTACTACAACAAAACATTGACCCGTTTCTAAAACTCAGGAAACGTTTTTTGGACATGTAACTATTTAATAACCGTTATATTGGTTCGAATATAGTTATGCTTAATTCAGGCACCATTTTTTGTACGCGGAAACATTCAGATTTAAAGATTTGTCATCGTGAAATTTGGGTAATCTCTTAAATAATCCTGTAATAAATTTCGTTTCTTTAAAAATAATTTTCATACACAATTTATAAGATATATCTGACCAATTAAATTATACACCCTTTCCCGACCTTCTTTTCTAACATAGTCATACAATAAAACGTTTTATACGTATCTTTTTTATATATATAAAACAATATTCAAATATATAATTAGGAAGGTTTTGATTTTTGGTCAAACAATGCATGTTCAAGTTACAATTTATGGATCAAATTATTATTACTATTATTATTATTAACAATGTTACCAGTGAAAATTTCATTTGATTAATAATATTTTATTAAAACTTATAAAGTTATATTAAATAACTGTTTAGAAATTAACGTTTTAACTCGATCGTTACTCTGCAAGTTGAGAGTTGACATATTCTTCTAGAACCGAAATAAGTGACCAACTCTACTAGGTTTCAATTACATGATTTACAACTCATCATTATTCGATCATGACTCCTGAGAGTAATTGATAGTTGAGACAGGGACCATATTCATTTCGAGTGGTCAGAACAATTTTAACTACATTAATTTTACTTATATATATATATTTATTCAAGCTATGTCGTACTTGATGATTCCACGTATCATTCAACGTGTCATATATATAGTGTCATAACATCCCACGTGTCATATACAATGTACGCCAAGGTAAGCATATCTGAAATATATATTTTGTAACGGTTTTAATCTCATTAAGTATAGGGTGTGTTTGGTTATAATCGATTGGAGCTAAAATTTATGGCTGTGACTTCTGAATTCTGATTAAACTTATGATATTTAGAAACTCAACCTTTAAATCCCAAAAATAGAGATGGCAAGCGCGCCCATAATCTTCAAGTGTAACAAAAAAATACTTAGCTAATTTACAAGTTAAATAAAATTACTAGGTTTAGATCTCCTGTTAGATACTATAACTTTGAGTTTATTTATATATGTTTAAATAATAAAAATAAATAAACGACAAATGAAATGTACTGATACAAAGAATCTCTGAAACTCACTAAGCAAATATTATTTCAAATTTGTTTTGAACTTTCTTTTCGTGGGTCATATTTTGAAACATGTCAAATTGATGTTGGATCACTTTTAAAAAGGGTTTGATTATATGCTGTTTTGACCCATAACATATTAAAATTTTGAGCCCACATGATCCATCACTTCATATACCTCTTTCGGGAAGAAGACATTTCTTGTTATAAACTCTACTTTATTTTACTTCTCTTTTCTGATGAAAATACAATTATAGTAGATGTTTTTATATATCATCCGTCGATTTTATAAACCTGTGATGATTCTATATAAATTTAAGATAAATTACAACAATTAGGCTTATCAAGTAGCGTAAACTTTAAACTTGGTTGACAAACTACATACATCTATGGATACATAAAATGTGTTTGAAAAAGCTATCTGAGATACATATGAAATTGGAGTTGGAATGAAAGTTAGAAGCTCTCGTTTATTTAAGACTAGAGCTGAAGCTTTTATTTTTTAATAGTTGTTTTGCAAACTAGTTAAGACCGGAGTTTATTAATGTAAAATGACACAAAGATGTACGGTATTTTATAACTCTGTATTTTTAATAATGAGAATAAAAAAAATGTAGTAGTTTAATAAATAAAGGATTGAAATTTTGAAAAACTAGTTTTAAGAGTTTATAGAGGAATGGATTCATTTTCAAAGAAGTCATACTCTATTTTTTATATGCCAAATCAAAATTATATAATCATAAAAGATTTAAAATTTTAAATTAGAAGCTCAATCCCCTAATCCCTTAAATGTGTTTGCCAAACAGAACCATACACTAAGAAACTAAGGTTTGGCACCAAATGAATCTTATCATCAGGATCCAGATGGATTTTTTATTTTGTTTAAATCGTAAAACGACACATTCATGTGATATTTGAAGACAAAAACGTTAGGAAGAAGGATAGAAGACATGAAGTAGTGGTATGGTACTTTAACATGAAGGATAGAAAAACGTTCGATCATTCATTTCAATTGTGTACATATATTCTCTTGTTGATGTGTCCTTGAATCTAATTCCGAAAGAGACTTTACTCTTTAACATCATTTTCTACATCAATTGTTCATATAATTTATAAAGTGCTTAATCAATAAGCTATTAAATATATATTGATGTGAAAGCTATCGAACTAGTCTTTGTTTCTGGATTGGAGTATGGCAAATGTAAGCGAGTAGTCGGCTTTCGACACGTAGGGGGTTGGAAACTGGAATCATACATATTATGAGCTTTTGGGAGCAATGATTTAGTTTTTAATTGTTAAATTTAAAGATGAGTTACTTTTTTTATAGTGATTTTATGAGTAAAAAGTTGTAGTTTCAATTCAGTGGTCTGAAGTTGAGATATCACATTGCGTTTGTAGAGTGAGCCAATAAATGAGTGACAACCTTTGATTGTTAAAAAGCAATGGAGTAATCATGTTTACGTTCCAGAGCCTAACACAATACCAACATCCCTTTTGACCCGAGTCAATATCTAAGTAAGCCCATCACATTCTGTTTCATGCGTAGAAAGTTATTTAAGCTGAGTTCTGGAATTGAAAGAAGAAATAAAACACATTAATATTAAATATTAATAACAATTATAATTATTTTTTTAGAACAACTTGTTAGATGTTAGTGGCTCAGGTCTAGCAGCAGTGACATCTAATTGGCAAGTATGCTAACCCTGAAGCCATCATGTTTCTCCCTTTTTTATCACCTGAAGGGGTAAAAGTTTCGGGTGGGACTCGAACTTGAGACCTCCCTTAGCCAAACATCCTCTCACTAAGACCTTATAAGAAAACCTTGGTAGCCAACTAAACTAGCCCAGTTAATTATTAATAACAATTATATATTTTGAAATAAATAATAATTAAATTAAAAGTCCTCTCGTCTTCATTTGTCTTGCTTTCCTTCCTTAAAATCACGATGGAAATGATTTCTTCTTCATTTCTTTTCAATTTTCTAATTTTTTCTTTAAAAAAATAATCTGAAAACACGTTGTTTATATGTAAATTTAAAATAGAAAATGCACTTAAAATGGGCATTGTGATGAAAGAACAAATAACCTTAATCACAAGGTATGTTTTGATGTTTCATTTCATCTTGATATAAGTTTATTTTTCAACATTTTTGTAAGAACAGATTGGAAATATGACAACCAACTTTTAATCAAATATTAATTTGGTTATTGATTTTAAATATTATATGAAAGAGCCAAACTTACCAACAAACTTCATTGGAGTATTAAAAAATAAAAATAAAAAGATTGATACTAATATACCCAATCAGGTTTCCTAGTGTATTTTAGACCTGTACTAAATCGACAACCAACTTCGTTAACATGTAACAAACATAATTTTAGATTTATTCAGAAAATTATAGTTCATTAAATGCATATATATTAACATGTGCCCAAATCCATTTACCATGCTAAATTTGTTGCTAATACTCTTAATAGCATACTTATTTTTAGTATTTATATTTTGAGTGTATTGATTTGAGTCCACACCTTCTACTTTTGTCACGATATAGCCTGCATTGCCACCACTATGGGCAACAAAACCCACGTATAATTGACCCCTCTACGTGGTTCAAGCTACTGGTTCAAATGGAGTTCGTGAATCCGACGACTCAAACTTGAAATAATCGACATCTAACATTGAAAGCAACATACACTTTCACAAAACGACGAATAACTCATACACGAAACAAAAGGAATGAACCTATATCGGACAGTAATATGATAATCTTGTTGTATGTTTTTCTTGACGAATAATCAAAATTCTTTTGTGCCTTATCTTAAAAACATAGGCATCTTGTTATGATAACCATATGTGGTTGAGTGTTTAAATAACTCAACTATGAATTATTTACCCGAATTTATCATTCGAAAGTAGATTGGACGTCGGGGTTTTGTCACAACACATTGTATATCAAGCTAAATTTAAAAACAAGTCATACAAGGAGACCAATACCGTCACCTGTAATTCTAAACTGGCACAATGTTCGCGCATTGCAGTGAATAAATATATTATTTTATTTTTAAATATAAAATGATTATTTAGATTAAAATATAAATATCTATTGCTTAAAGTTATAACTGTTTAATTATATGTAGTCATTGGGTCATTTATGTAAAGACACCTAATTTTTATTTCAAAAAGTGAAAGATACAAAATTCGTTAAAAGTATATCATTTGAGATGTTTAATCGAAGAGAAAAAATGTTGATTCTTATTGTGTAATTTTTATAATTTTTTGGTTAATTGTTTTTGTATTTAATTTTAAAGAACATGAAATGAAATGTGTAAGCAATATAAAGTTTGAATAATTAAATTATATAATATTTGAATTGATATAGAAGTAATTTAAATATTTTAAATACGTATTTTTTTTAAATAAAAGTAATACTGTATAATAAGGGAACATAACTTTTTTAAAAAAATTTTTGTTGCTTTCAACTTTCCAGAAACCATGATAAAAAGACATGTGACCTAAGTAAACACTTGTAAGCATCCCAAGAGATGATGAAAAGCTAACTCAACAAAAAGAATATTTTATCCATTTTGGTTAGATTTTATATTTGACTGTCAATCGTCATATTTCAATGATTAAAGTTATACTTTTGGGTCTAAAACAGTTAGAAGTATGTTCCTACTATTTGTGAGTAGAAAATATAAGGGTATAATTAATTAAAGTTTAATATCCGTAACGTGTATTTAACTATTTAGATATATATTGCATATAAAAGATTTATTATTTATTATTATATGTATTTTGGTGACGTGTAAACTTGTAAGGATGAATAATGACACTTTATATAGATGTCACACGATAAAAATATCTTAAATTACAATAGCAACAAATAACGAGTTTTTTACACACAATATACACCCAAATAGTTAAATACACACTGCAAATATAAAATCTTTATTAATTGCATTTTGACACACTCGATCCCAAAACGTAAATTGACCGAAATTATGAATTTATGATCGATTCCACGCGGTTCTTGTTAAAGGCCCTAAATACAAATGAGCACAGCTAAGTGGTTTACAACTTACGACCAAGCCCAAGATCGATTTACATAAATAAAACCTAAACTTGGTTATATTTAGTTTTTGGATTTCAAGGTATTTTATAATTGGGCTTTGGACCCAACTGTCAGTTTACCTCTCTTTCTTTAAATAACATCAGATTTATTTCTAATGCATAAATAAAGCATTTTTCATTTTTATTTTTATTGTTATACACATAATGTTTTGGGTTATTAATTTATTATTGTGGAAGGTGATAAAATACATTATCTATCTTGATGTTTACCCCAAAGATAATGCATAAATGAGTTGTATAAATGCTTTAATGATACTCCGTATAACGTCCGGTAGATACATTAAAATACGTATTGTACAGTGTACGTGTACTTATCACCGCTGAATTATTGTAGGAACTAGTTCATATAGACGATAATCGCAGAGATGCAAAATCTAGTCATTTAAAGGGTATTGGGGAACTTGTCAAGATGATATTGGAAACAAAAAGAGATAATTTATTCAGAGGTATATGTTGCTTGTTGCTAGTGAGTTTTCAACAATGAAGTTGATAAAGAGCAATTTGCAGAACAAAATGAGTGATGAATTAATGAATGACTTTTCAGTATCGTATATTGAAAAAGATGTTTTATGGTATTAGTAACGAGTCTCTTACGAAGTACTTTCAAGGTATGAAACCTCATCGAGGAAATTTGTATTAAATCGAACTCTTTAATACTATTATTAAATTTTAATACTATTGTTAAATTTATGTTCTATGTTTTGTATTAATGACCCGACCCATTCGACACGTATGAACATTTATTTTGACAATTTAAAATACTTTTATAAACCCACCTTATTTGGATCCTAGATTCGCCATACCCCTTCTGCTATAGTTAATGTCTTAATGAAAGGTCATATGTTGATCTTTTCCTTTCAAACTACTGCCGCTTCCATTTTCTTGGGCAAGAGTTCACGAAAAGTGGCCTCGGGTTTGTAAGCATCTAACTCAAATCTTTGCAACTCCTTAAGTTTGATGTGAAGTTTTCTAAATCGTCACAAAATTTAATATTGTGGTTTGTGATTCTTTTCTCAAGCCTCTCCGACGGATTCTCCATTGGCGGTTGACATGCCAACGGCCATACTCAAATTAACAGAAACTGGAGAGCTTCAAAACTCAAAAGGTTCGCGATCAATGGCTCAAGAAACAAGCACGTGGACCACAGAACAATCCGATAAACTCCAACTACAACAGTTTTGGGGGCTGATTATCATCTTTGGAGTAGTTTGTTTTGTTGGTCTTTTTATACACTTCTGTGTGACACTTGACAGAATTTAGGAGACACCATCCCAGAATGATGAAGCCAAGATAAAAAAGGGTATCGTCCAATGCGTGTAAGAAGGTTTATGATGTTTGTTGATCCAAACAAAAGTCTCACGAAACAAGTAAAAAGAAAGAGGATAGCTTCTCGTGTGAGTGATGGAAGGGAAGAATAAATCAAGTTACATGTTAAATGTGAATAAACTGCAGATCGGGTGAATTTTTTATTATTTTTTATTTTTTGTTACAAAAGGGATGGAATAGATATGTCTTCAGACAAAAGGTTACACCACCAGCAGCCCTAGTAATTTTTTGAATTTTTCTTTTTACTAACTTTAGATCCAAGGGCACTTAAATGTGAAATAAATCGATAAATACAAGTTGGACTCCTAAAAGAGAATTACGGCTTGTAATTTGAAATAATCACTGATAGCATAGTTGTTGTCAGCTCAAGTCATTAGAGGCCGGCTTTTGGATCGGCTGAACCAGCTGCTACAATTCCAACACCATTTGAAGTAGATGCACCTTTATCGACACTAAGCTCGTTCACAAGTTCATCTATTTTGCGAAACTGGTAGGGCCATCTTGAATTATACAAGAATTGCCGGAGATCAAATCTGTTATCTTCTGGTGAATAACTCTGCAAATAAAAAAGGGAAGTTTGTGTCGTTATATAGTTGCATGGAAATTTATCAGAAAGATGGGAGTGTGAGAGAATGAACAGTTTTCTCATAATACCTCGGCATGATATGAAGGTGTTAAGACAGTCATCTTATGTCGATTTATGGAATAGTATTTGAAGAAATGTTTCACTTTTTCGGCTACCTCAGATGGACTCAGTTTTGAGCCCCAACCAAAACATAGATTCTGTTAAAAAAAATCACAGGGTCAGCCTATGATAAGCATAACAAATAACAATAATCCAGAAACAAGACGTGGCAAGAGGGGCGTGTGGTAATGGTTCAAAACAGGTCAGATTGAAATGGGCCTCGTCAGGACATATTTATCCATATTTTAGAATAGAAAAAAAATAACTTATCCGTTAATTATGATTACAATAATGATCTGAGACAAACCTTGAACATAGACACAGGACCACAACGGAAAATCTTCCTCAACCTTCCATATACTGAAAGTTCCTCGTATGTCATTCCCATGTCATTTTCATCCAGCTGATTCATGCAAAACTACAGGAGTCAGAATCACACGACAGTTGCGCATACAAACCGATTGTTATTAGCAGCAAAATACGCCAAAATGTTTTCTCATAAGATGTAGAGCAACTAGAAATGCTCAAAAGAGATATTAGTAAGCAGGTACTGAAGAAATTTGAAGTGCCTGATGATTGTCCTTCCAAAATGATTGAAGAAATTGAAGTTCAAAAAATTATTCCTTTATGCCAACAAGGATTGTAGTAAACTAGAAATAGTGAACAAACTCTTAGAGCTGGAAGATTGGGGACGTCAGGTTGGGTAATGGGTTAATGGGTACATTTTGCATGGGTCGAAACAGGCTGGGTTGACCAAATCGCTTGTTTGTCTAATAGTTATAGTAGTTCTACAAAACGATTGGTATCAAATATTATATTTCAATAATACTCCAATTTCCTTAATAAAATCATTTGAAAGGTTTAATGCATCAAAAGCACTTTGGGCAGGTATCAACCCATTTCCTATTAAGATACTTTCCCTTATTTTTATTTTACCCAAAACATCGGTTAGAGATGAAACATAACCCGAATCAACCCATTCAGAAGTAAATGGGCTGAAATTGCCACCTCTAAAGATTGTTGTATACCTGACTGTAATTGGATCGTATAGGCTCCAGCTCAGCGGTTGGTGGAGCAGCTTCAATTTCTGCTAAAGATGAGAAACCAAGATAGATGGCGGCCCACCGCAGAAATATACGGAGATCCTGCTTACTAATACTTCCAATTGGATTTATATCTGCAGAACTGCAATCATACTGCAAAAAAGATAGAGAGATTAGAAAAACTACCATAATACATATATCCCACACATCAGCGGAAGACTAGTTTTTTAATTCAATTGGAAGCCACAGGAATATTGAATATCAAGTTAAATCAACTCCAATAACTTATATACAGTCTAAATTGCTACAGAAAAGTAAGCCTACAGTAAAATGAATTAATAGAGTACCTTTGTTAGGTAACCACGCAAACCTTCATCTACATTGGAGCTACCCAACACAAGATAAAATCCGGGTTTGCTATGAACCCATGGCAATAATGATGCCAACATAAATGCCAAAACCATTCTAATTCGAGCTTGTATGTTTTGGAGCCCTAAATTTTCAATGTTCGATCCCCCATCCACCTGTGGCAAAAGAAAAAAATATAGTCTTGCATTAAGTATGATCATTGTAAGTCAACATAAAAGATTTATGATCAGAACTTAGGGTACAATATATCCGTAATAGATATGTCTCAGCGTATTACCTTGTAGAGGGGCCGCTTCCCGGTGAGTGTTTGAAATAAAGATAGGAAGGCAGATACCACAGTGTCTATAGAAACATCAAGATGCCATGATCCAATTTCATCAGCAAGTAACTTGGCTCGTGATCGTGTGGCATCAGAACTGTTAAGTACACGAGCCATGTTAGTGGTATAGTGACGAATTCATTGCGAAAGATGTTAACAAGGAGACACGCCATGTTTATAAGAAATCAACTACTGAACTTACGAGAGTAATGACTAATGGAGTGAAATAATATTGGAAATGAAGAGACTGATAAAAGCTGATTTCCCGAATAATGGAAGTCTGGTTTTTTCCTAGTATCCTTTGTATATGGTCAAGTCTACCAAAATAATGCAGAAAAAGTTCAAAAAGGTGTTACTAACTATTAGAGGCAGCAATTTAGACCCATTCATTTATAAATGGGTCAACTGGGTTGTGTTTTATCTCAAATGGGTTGACTTGGGTTGTGTTTTATCTCAGATGGTTCCAATAAAAAAGTAAAGCTATAAGGGTAACAGGTAAAATGGGTCTGATGTGGTATGTCGCCCAAAAGTCTATTTTTTAATATACACACAACCTCCTAATTCGTTTTTATTCAATCAATAGATTATTAATTCGAAAATTATTGTTTTTATAAACATACTTAACACATTAAATATTTATTAAAGGTTTAAATATGGACAAAAAAGTGTTTGCAGGTCAGTCCGGCCTGGTCCAGCACGTTTCCTTTCTTAGCTATAAATGATTGGTTATAAACCAAACCCATTTTGACCTGTTAACATCTTTCCACCTATACTAATGCTGATAAAGTTGTACATCGAGAAAAAGATATACAGCACATGGACTTGCCTGTTTTCAGTTCCCATGTAAACTGTGTAAAATATGCGTTTTGCAAATTCCTTGCTATCAGTAGGGAATTGTCCATCAGTGTAATGGCCAATTCTTACAGCGTCAGCCTTCACTTGTTCATCTCCATTTGCAATCTCTTCATACAGATATAAAAAATCAATACGCTAAACAATTATAACTGAGTGACGATCTTAGTATTTGGAAAAGTAGCATCTGACAATATTCTTTTTTGTTACTTTACCTAAATATACACACAGAGAGCTTAATTTATTCATTATGGGAAAAGTTGACCTTTTAATACAAGCTGACACATGCATCCAACAATACCAGCTACTGAAGAGCTATCAGCTCCACCAGAAAGTGGAAGAAGGAAACCAGATGCCCCACTTCTTCGTAGGTAATCCCAAAGCCAGCAACCAGGTCCAAAAGCTATTTCCTCTTCAGGTGAATGATATTTAATCTGCAAAAAAAAATAAAGTTGACTGATTAAACGAAGCTGACAGAACATAACTTTAAAAAAAAAGGAGGATATATGTGTTATAAATCTTCAATGTCACAAAATAATGGAAGTAGTTGATTAAATGAAGTGACTGACCTCTTTCAATGGACTTGAAAGAGACATCTGGAGGTTAAAAGGCTGACAAAGCTTGTATGGCACATCTACAGAGGAAACAGATCGTTTACAACTCGCTTGCTCTTGGAAACTACTTATTGAGCCTCTAAGACTAGCAACCTGGCATGAATTAGCAGGCTCGTTAAAAGGTTAAACGAGCAATGTGCATGATATGCAAGAGAAAGGTAACTACAAATTTATCAAAGAACTAAAAAATAAAGAAAATAGAAATCAGCAAATATAAAATATACCGCATCTAGATCTATTTGGGCAACTACCACCTCTACATCCTTTAATGAGAATTGTGACCCTTGTGCCACTACTTCTCCATTAACAACAACACATGCACACCCATCTGCAATAAAAAGAATCTCCACGCTTACAGAATTTGTGATATAAAGCATCAGCAATAGACTTGCATGTGTGTGCCAGTGTATGTGTGTGTGAGAGAGAGAGAGAGACAGAAAGAGGAAGATTCCTCACTAGATGTGGCAAAATAGGCTGATTTAAAGGACTGGGTAACGGGTCAAAGCGGGTAACTGTTGTGCAGATCAACATTGGTCAGGTGGGTTGACCCGAAATGCCATTCGTTTTCTTTTTTGTGGGTAATAGTGTGTCACATATGATCATAGATATTATTTCACTAATGGTCTAATTAACTGAATAAGTTGATCATGGATGTTTTATGCATTAATAGTATGCTTTTGGTAACTTTTAATCAGTTTCCGTTTAAGCTATTTTTTAACTTTTCCTTGACCCGTTACAGAACAAGATAACCTAAATTAACACATTCATAATTAAATGGTTGAACTGTCACCTTCAAAAGATAAATGAACTTACTACATGAACAGGCAAGTGAAGGAAGCTACTCACCATAATAAAGGCGGCCTCCATCACAGCCTTGATGATTACTATACATGTACACTCCACCACGAGTGTTTGTGGCACCTATAAGAGCACGAATGCGAAGGTCAAGCTTTCTAAGTTGGTGATGACTTCCACTTGCATTCATAAACACCTCAACACCATTTAATGCAAGCTCCGTATGAGGAGGAATTGGAGTAAAAAGCTCTTCACATATTTCAGCAGCAACAGCTCTGATAAAAATAACAAACGTTCCAACATCAAAACTCAATTTAAATACTTCAACCCGAACAAAAAGCACAAAACTGTCGATTTACGTGTCTAAAAACTGCATGAATCCATATCCAAAAGGAACTGTTCTCTGTAACAAAGCCTCAGATACATCACTCGGTAACTGAAACTCTTCAAGCTGATCTTTTTGTTTCCACGCAGTAAACCATCGAAGTTCCCTATAGTTTCCATCATTCACAAGCCACATTTTCGCTCTTATCATTATTATCTTTCTGTTCATACATAAAACCTGACAGTTATAACGCTCGGAGCCTTTGATAACAGGCATCCCAAAACTGCATAATATACCATCAGTCCAATCACCAAGCAGCAATTCTTTTAAGCACTCCCAACTGCAATTACAGAATTTAACATAATATAATTACTAATTTAATCAGTGGCATCTCTTAACAGTAAAGTAACTAATATGTATTACATGGAGGACCTTAATCATTATGAATATTGAAATGGAATTGAGAATAATCTTACGAATGAGAAACAGTATCTAGTTCTAAGAAATGATCTTCACAACCATAGCCACTGATTTCGAGTTCAGGACCAAGCCTAATAACAGAACCAGCTTGTTTAGCCCTAATTATTGATTCCTTAATGTTGTTCAAATTGGAATCGAATTCCAATGCCCATTGATTCAGATTGCACGTAGCTACCTTCAATAACCTCATCTTGTTCTATCAATTATCAATTCCTGATTGTAGGATTCAGAGCCGTAATTGTTAAACCTGATTATGAACGGTTGTTAGATGCTAGTGAAAGTAGGAGAGTGTACGTTGAACACAAGGTTTAGATATGGCGGCACAATATGAATATGATAATAGCTTACATGCTACGATCAATGGGACAGCGAAGAACCCCACGGCCGCACCTCCTTCCACGTAGACAAGAAAGTTGACTTTTTTTATATGTAAGCGGGGGTGTTTTTCGGATCATCACTTATTTGTTTAGAAAACAAGCATAACTACGTATTATCTAAAAGACTTATAAATAATTTTTTATTTTTAAAAAATTTTAAATAAAAAGACCAAAAATTATCATTTTATTTTTATTACTTAAATATAATTTTTCAATTAATATCATATCTCATATAATACCTTTAAATATTTTCTTTTCTTCTTTTATATTACATTTTTTATTTATAATTACAATAATTAAAATTATTATAAAAAAATCACTTTCAGTAAATAATTACCAATAATTCTTTAATTCAGATACCATTAAACATTTTATATATGCTAACTAAGTTAGATCTCCAACACTAACCGAATATAAAAAAAATGAATGATTCAGAATTTGTCTATCAACATCAACATGATAAATCTTCACCTGCTACTGTACGCGGGGTCTCATTTGTAATGAGTAGTTACAGTCATACTTATCTTTAAGTGTTTACTCTTTAATAAATAACTAGATAAGCACCTTTCATAAATAGACAAACACTTATTTAAGCAAATACCAGCGCACCTTAAACTTATATATGTTGTATTAGAAAACTTCTAATAAAATTAAATTATTTTTCATTTATAATTTTAAGATTTTAAACTTAAATTTAAATTTAAAGTTTCTATCTCTATGTTAATAAAATAAAACCTTTTTAGTGAAAAAAAAATAAGATCTCTATTAACTAATTAAATTCAATTATTTTATTCAACATTTAATTAACCAATCGAATTTATTTATTTAGGGTAAGGTTCTGATGGACAACTTAGTTTTGAGGGTAAGGGAGCAGGTGATCTCAACAATTAACTTCTGTGATCAACAATCCATATTCGCTGCACATTAACAACACTGCATTTAATTGACTAACTAACGTGTGTTAGACAAAACGACGATTCTCACAATATATTGAAAAC
This sequence comes from Logfia minima, assembly GCA_963921325.1. Classification (NCBI taxonomy): domain Eukaryota; kingdom Viridiplantae; phylum Streptophyta; class Magnoliopsida; order Asterales; family Asteraceae; genus Logfia; species Logfia minima. The sequence goes on from OY992773.1 coordinate 23,442,637, forward strand.
ACATGGATGAGTTACATCAAACGAAAAAGTTTAAATACCCGGCGTGTAATTTTGAGCAAACCACATGAACAATTTGTATAATATTTTTGCTTGCTGCATACCTTGTCCCACCACTGTACAAATAACATTTCCCGTCACAGTTTAATTCACCTCCACAACGCTAGTTAAATAGTTTGGTTTCACTGGAATGTATAAATAAAGTACATAACGTTAAGATTATTGTGACTACTTCTCAATTAACAACATAAGAAGAAAAAACATACACACAAAATAATTTGTATAATGTATAACATTAACATAGTTATGACTACTTCTCAATTAACAAAACACACATTTTATTAACTACGTACTATTTCAATCGTTTTCAATAGTGTTGAACATGTGATGTGTTTATAACTCAAACATAAGGTACGTTATAGTAATGCACAAAATAAGAAACGATATCTTTTTGTTGTTTGTTTGAGCTTGGGGTATTCGATATTAGATATCTTTGAGAATCATTAGAATATTTTTTTTATATTACTTGGTAAACTAAACTTTTGTACAGTGGTTGTATCATTTTAGAGTCAAAAAGCTTTTGGGCATACTCATTCGAAGTTTGGTCAAGTGTACATAACTTTTATATTCAGCACGTAGTGTGACTTTACATGGACATTACACAATGGAGTAGTCAAAATACAACAATATAAGTATTTAAATACACTTTTCATAGAAAGAAATAAGTATTCATTTTAAACTACATGGAGTCATAAAATCAATAAAAGTTTGACTTCACATGAATAAAGACAATGCTAGATCTTGTGGCGTGTGAGTTGGCCATTTCGATCTTACAGATTATTCGGTCAAAATCACATCACAACTAAAATAAAAATAAAAAATTAATGAAACGAAAGAAATAAAAATCTCGTTAAGCCGACCCCCTTAAACCCTAAGTTTTTTCACAAAGCCCTACCGGGAAATAATTGTACCTCTCAGATTTGGCAGTTGACAGAACTGTCTTCCTCTTCCCACCAACTGCTGACTGCAGAATATGGCGGCTGCTATATCGGAAACGGTCCAGCGATTCACCGCCGAAACGCTAAAAGCAGCAAGCAAACAGTCTAAAGGATGCTACGTCGTTCCCATTCGTCTCCGACGAGCCATCAAAAAGTATATTCGAGGTTATTTCCCCCCATTCTCTACACAATCCTTATTTATGAGCTAATTTTAGTCTCACTCTCAATAACTGTAAAGTTTAAAATGCAAATCATTATACATAGCCAAAGAATGAGGTGGAATCAAACCCTAGCTAGAGCTAAACAATTGATTGTAGGAATTGGTCAACTATTGATTATATTTGTTTAGCAGTGTGTGCAAAAATGTAATTAGGAAGTAGAAATTTACAAGAAATGAAATTGTATAGCTAAATAATACTGTGGTGTTACGATTTTTGTGCTATAATCATATTGTGTAGTACATGTTATACTGTCATGCCTAACATTATACTGTAAATCATAGCAGGTATAGGTGTCATGCTTACCTTTTAGTTTTAGTAGGGTTTTATCATTTCACAAAAGGCTCTCGAAGCTTGTTGCTTCTTCGTTGACTGTAGTTCTAACTTCTAAAGTATTCATCAGTCTCTGTCTTACTAGAATATCATTTGTACGTTGTAACCACTGGAAAGTATCCTTCTTTTTGGTTGAATAGTGCTTACGATATATATTTATTCTTACAACAACACAATCGAAGTTGCACTTAATATAAGTGGTTGTAGCCTTTAATCTTTCTAATGAAGAGTTATGTTCTATTACTCTTGTTATTACATGATTGTCATGGTTGCATCAATTACCTATACCATCGAAGTGTTTATACACCATTAGACTTTGCGTTACTTGTCATATGCGAGGTCATCTATAACCAATGCATAGAGAGAAATTATAATTTGACATTTGGTGCACTCTTATTCTAACATGGAACTTACTAGCATTATTCTTACCATAGTTGCCACGACATTGTATATATATGTGTGTGTCACATCAACATACCCCCAAGGGACTTCATTTTTTAAGAAAAGACCCACTATGAGTGTTTATAAAATCCACAATCATAGGATACAGCACATTTGTAGGTATTGTTAGGCTAGAAGTTCATCGTGCTTAGTCAATTGTTAAAAAAATGCATACATAAATATGAATCTTATTAAATGGGTATCTTGAACATGAGCTACAGGATTTGTACTAGATTGATTGCTTGTATACTCCTATATTAATGCAAGTTATGATTGGGAATTACAGACCAAGAAGATCAACACATGAAAAGGAAGGTATCAAGGTTATCAGAATCGTTCAATACTATCAAGGACGTTAATTTGCAGCTAACTGCGTCTACTGCCAGGGAGCTGATTGAAGATCCTCTTAAATACGTTGGGTGCTCAAAGCGATGGAAAATTAAGAGCAGCTACGGTGACATTGGTCTTAAATACAGAGATGACCAGACGATTGCTTATGTTGCTTCTCGGATGCCTGCAGTATTCTCAGCTTGCCATAGAGTCCTTACGGAGGTATGTCAGTCTTCAATTTGCTAAGATAAAATTAATTTATTTTTTATTTTTTCACAATTATTTATGTTATTATAGCAACTTATGGGCATTCTTCTTTCAAGAGAATATCCATGTATAGCACCTGTTGTTATCTATCGAGATGATATTTGTTTTTGTTTGGATGTGACTGAGTTAACACTTGATTATTCAAGACCCAGTAAACAATAACAACAGTACCCAATCCCGCCATTGGCAAGGTATGGGGGAGGTGAAATGTAGACAGTCGTACCTCTACCCGAGGGTAGAGAGACTGCTTACGAAAGGACGGCCAACAAGCATGCATATATATATATATATATATGAATGCACATAAATATAAACAAGTAAATAAGTATAAATAGATACATATATTATTATATGAAACTATAAATATATATGTTCTATGGCAATAATATAAAATATATATGTAACGTATACTATATAAATATAGACTAATAACATACACTGTGAATGGAAGGAAAGAAACTAATTTTGTACGCTGATTGTGAAAACAGGCTACATATAATGCAGATTTTCGTACACTGATTCTGAGATTCATATCACACTTACATTCTTCATTTTAATAATTAGGATTATCTGAAACACTCAACTTCCTCTCAGTTGTATTGAGCTTTTTTCCAGGTTAAAAGAAGACTTCCTGGGTTTGCTCCGACTAGAGTATTGGATTTTGGGGCTGGTACTGGCTCCGGTTTCTGGTAAGAATTTACTATGACACCATATTAATTATTGTAACATTCTCAGGATCATACTTCTTTACCTTTAGCACACTTGCTATGTACAACCATATAAGTATACTATATGAGTTGACATTTTCTTTACTATGTCTAGAGAAAGTTACTTAGGAAGAGCAAGCTATACTTCTAGGTTAGTTGAAATTAGGGAATTGTCTAGTAGAACAACATTTTCGTATAGGATTATTTCTGGAACAGTCGTGCATTAATAGGTAAGTTGGTTGTCTGCACACTGATATGTCGAAAACATTGTCCAGGGCTTTGCGTGAAGTATGGCCGCACTCTTTAGAAAAAGTGAATTTAATTGAGCCATCACAATCTATGCAACGTGCAGGTCAGAGCCTCATAAAAGGTATGTATCTTGAGTTCTTGACCCATCTGCAATCTCTTTCATGCAGTAATTAATATATTAAAATTGCATCTTCTTCTGTGCTTCAGATCTTAAGAATTTGCCACATATTCAGAGCTATGGTAGCATTCAGTCACTAAGTCAAAATATAAGCAAGTCTGAAAGAAAGCACGACCTTGTCATTGCTGTAAGCACCTTTAGGTCACCTTATTTAATTTGTGTAGTGTGTGTTTGTGGTCTTGGATAAACCTCTCTAATTGATGTTATTATGTATCTCTAAATGTTTTCCTTTCATCATCTTTCATTTAGTCATATGTACTTGGCGAAATACCATCATTGAAGGATAGAATAACAATCGTGCGCCAGCTGTGGGATCTCACACAAGATGTTCTGGTATATTTTTTCCCCATTTTAAGTTTTAAACATTATCATAAGCATGACCTTAATTTACAAAGATTGTTTGACATAAGTAGCCGCATTTAAACTATATGTGAATACAACATGAGTGTTGATAAAACTACATTTGGTTTTTATGCAATTACTTCTAATGTGGAACAGGTTTTGATGGAACCTGGAACTCCACATGGATCAAATATTATATCTCAAGTGCGATCTCACATTCTTTGGATGGAGAAAAGGGTGAGTTTGTTTACTCTTAATTTAATCTAGGAAGTGTTGTGTATATTTTTATTTGTTTCTATTACTTTATCATGGCTGCACATTTTATCCTGAAATTTTCATTAATTGTGTCACTGGCTTTCCAGAAAAGTCGCAAATTAGCAAAGGCATCCGATCAAGTCTCTATGAATTTAATGACACACAAATGTGGCACACATATAGTAGCACCAGTAAGTTGAGATTTGAGAAACTGATACTGCTGGTTTTGTAATTCTCACTTTATCATATAGTTAAGTTGTGTTTTCACGTCATTTTTCTTTGTTTAAGTGTCCTCATGATGGAGCTTGTCCATTAGACAACACTGGGAAATATTGTCATTTTGTTCAACGCTTGCAGAGAACAACATCACAGCTTGCATACAAGGTTTCTATCTCAACCAAGCTCATAATAAATAGTTGTAATATTATTATAAAAATAATTTGATGAAAATCTGTATGGTATATTATATAGAAAATGTAATAACTGTTGCCAATTTACTTTTACTTGGAAAGTCGGAAGTAATTAAAAAATCACCTTGAGAGTGAGAAGCCGTACATAACTTGGTTGGGAAAAAAGTAACTGATGGTTTACTAAATTTTTGCAAAGCTCAACGTATCAGCCAATGTAAAAGAATTGCTCCACATGTCACAGACTTGTCAACTTAGGAGGGCAGGAATTGCAAACTATGATATTCCAACTTGTTTGTTTCTATTATTAGGCTTGGGCCAATCAACGTCACCCAGTTTGCAATTTAGGAGTATTACTATGCTTGCTTGCTTTGAATTGGGCTCAAAGTACTGGACTACGATATATAGAAGCTAAATTTAACATGAACGACCTATTTTATAATCTGAATTAGTTATTTTTCTATTTTTTTTTTCTTGGATGACAGTTACTAAGACGATTTAATCTATTGTTTAGTTAATAAGATAAATTGGATTTATCTCCAACTTACTAGATTAACCCCCTGTATGATTCTTTATATGTTGGTTTTGAAATGCATCAGCAGATAGTTGGTATTTTCTTTCTTTATCACATGGAATCACTTTTATGATGTTAAGAAATACATCGATTACTATTAATTTGGCAATTTGGTGTATTATCTAGCAATCCAATGGTGTGCCTCTACGTGGATTTGAAGATGAGAAATTTTCTTACGTTGTATTCAGACGAGGCCCGAGGCCCAGGCAAGTGCTTATTACTTTTTATTTTTAACTTTGGTAGATGATATTGTTCTGTTTTATTAAAAGATATTGATATTGTCAATTTCAAATCATAACATACTTTTAAAAGATTCAAATTTACTGTGACATGAGATCACCTTTTTCCCCATGGACATTGCAATGACTGATTAGATACATGGTTTATGAAAGCAATTAATTACTTGTCATTTGATAATCTTTTTAGCACGGCATAATTTCATCAGACTTGTCAAATGATCACAATATTTGCGAATCCTGGGAATCCAGATCAACCTTATAAAACTTGATAACCTTCGAAAAGAGAAGATATCTAATTTTCACTCGACCTGTTATAGATTAAGTTATTGCAGTTTCAATGGAAGGGACGGAGTATTTTTATCCAGTACAATATCAAGTACTTATGCATTATGCATGTCAAGCTTTGCGATAGCATGTTAGTGGTTGGTCCATAAGTCCGTACATTTTACGCTTTTATATGAAGAAACCTGAAATTTTTCTTGCAAATCGTACTACAAACTTTCTTCACTTGGAGTGGAGTCACAATCATCACTCTCCTTCGCTTTAGGTCATGATACTAACCACTCTCGTGTATAATAAATTTCTTTCCAACAGTGAAGCATGGCCACTTAATGGTATGAAGTTTGATACACTTAAAGAGCAGAAGGCTAAAATGGAACCTGAGGATTTTGAGAGCGACTATGGTAGGTACCTCTTTGCCATTTTCTTATAATTCAAATTAATTATAATTATTGTACTATCATTCTGAAAAAGATAAAGGTCCATCATTATGTTAGGGGGCAGAAATGGTATGATTCATAGATTGCATAATTCAGAAACTTATACCCCTCCCGACACACCATCTTTTGCTTCTTTTATGTCCAATATCAAAATAAATTGTTGATCGTAAGGTCCAAATATCTATCTTGTAATTATAATTTGTGTCAAACAGATGATCAAATTGATCCCGAACCCGAGGAAATAGTTCATGATAAAACAATGGTAAAGTATGATTCGGATATCAATGAACCGTACGCCACAACCGAAACTGATGATGCAGAGGAAGAAACAGCAGACAAGTCCACACGTGCAGATCTTGGAAGTGGCTGGGGAAGAATCGTTTACTCTCCAATAAAAAGGGGTAAACGGATTGAAATGGACGTCTGTCGAGCTGTTGATCGTGAAGGCAACGAGGGTCGTTTCGAGAGGGTGATTGTCACAAAAAGCAAAAACCCGACACTGCATCATCAAGCACGAAGATCGCTATGGGGTGACCTCTGGCCCTTTTGATTGAAATTAACTTTTTGTGTAAATTAATTTTGTTTGCTGAATCTGTAAAAATAAGATTTAAATGAAGTCTAGCATTGTTTATTCACCATTGACAACATGTGACTTAGCCGAGTTGTACCTATCCCAGAAGGAAGGTACAAGTTATGAATCCAGAATAAGTCCTTTAAAGTATAAAGGGGGTACTTGAATCTCTGTTCATTGAACAGCTCACAAAGACACGAGACTAAAAAAAGAGAACTTTTTAGCAGAGTATGGTCATTGGGCCCTGGGGATCAGTTTTGTTGGTCAGAACTCAGAAATCAATGATGTGATGAATGCTCCAGTAATAGTTTATTTTTTTGCTGTTAAATTGGTACTCTGTTTTCACTTTATAACAGAAACAAAGAGATTCTTTAAGGCATTCATCAATCTTTAATCGTTGGATATTTTTCCATTAGTGCTCAATATGAATGGGAAAGGACTCATTGTTGAGTTGCGGTTTGAACCAGGTTGAATTGTAGCAACGAGTTTGGTTTGACGAGATTTGTTTAGTCTATGCCTTTATTTTATTTTTTTATATTTTTTTTTTATAAATACGTAATAAGATTAATTAAAATATCTCGTTTTGAAAGAACATGACATTCTGATAACAACTTTTGTGATTCACTTATTCCAGCAAGTTACTTTCATGTCAATTATATCATTTATTATGATTGTTGGCATGTGCTAAAATCAAAGTCCGTTTCCAAAGTTATTGAAATGCTCTGTGTAGATGTTGTACTTATCGCAGATCAAAATCGACACTCTAATATCGACATTTATTATTATTGTTTGTTGTTTCACACGTCTTTTCGTTAAGATCGAAATGATATATATTTGCATAAAATTGTCTTATTTTCGTCATTCATACAACAATTGATTTTATATGGCTTTACCTCCACATGTAATGACTTGCATACCCTCATTTTCATTAAGTGTATATATCGATATATACTACGCTTCTTTTTATCTGATTTGAAACGGTAGATATCAAAGCTAGACTTTTTAGTAATTTCATGTTTCATAAGTTTTACTTTCTTTTAAAAGTTACTTGGTTCAAGTAACTTATATTTATAGAGCTTATTTTTTTCATAAGCTTTATAATTATTGTCATCTAAAAAATACTACTAGTTGACCTTTTTCTAAAAATAAACTTAAGCTTTTATAAGCTTATATGTCAAACATATCCTTAACATATCGTAAGGAAAATGTGGTCGGATTATAATATGATCAGATAAGATCGGAGGTAAAATGACTAGGATCCAAGGAACTGAGGTAGAATGATTCATTTTTAGTTTAAGCTTAAATTATGTGATCCAAAATGTCAACAAACTAATTAATAGCATAATTAATTACAATTACAGTTGTAAAGTCAATTCGGATGTTGTACATACTTATGCCCTTTTACGGATTTAATATAATAATAATAAAAATTCTTTAAAGGAAAGTATTAATCAACATGCCAGGTAAGCAACAAATTAAGCTGGTTATTTGACAATGTGGTCAGTATTATTGATTTGATGTCACTATATAAAATTAAAGTTTAAACAGTATCGTGGTCCTTATTGTTGATTTGATGTCACTATAACATAAAGTTTAAACAGTATCACTTTTATGTGTTCGATATGTATGGAACTAATTTTAACATTCTATCATGGTTAATTTTTATGTTGGCATAACGACCATTATAGCACGTTGAAACTTTGAAGACGAACCCCTTAACGCCATCATTGGTTACGTTGCATGCATTATAGAGCTACGAAGTAAATGAATTTTGACTCTTTAGAGGAGAAAAGAAAAGGACAATTAATACTATAGGATAATATATATATATATATGTGTGTGTCACACTCCAAAGTACTCATTTTATTACTCTAAAAGTAAAAGATATGAGTTTTTCTAATAAAAATTCTACTAATTATTTTGTAATAATAATAAAATGAGTGTGCATCATCGAACCACCGCATCTTCGACCACTCAAATATTTAACTAAAACATACCACCCTTCATTGCATTGTAAAACGTCCTTAATGACAACCCCATTTTCGGTGTGAAAAACATTCACGAGTGAAACATTCTTACCGTTTTAAAAGCTGAATGAAAGGTTCAATATAAATTGTCAATGTTGAAGAATATGATGTTCTTCTTCTTTAGCTCAAACATTGAGTGAAAGTCAGATGAATCACTCCACTTAAAAGTGAAAGTCGGTGTAGTTCACCTTATAGTTAATCAAATTGGTTCCATAATATTGCTACTTCTAGTGTCCATGATATTTCATTATCACTTTTCAAAACACAGTTCTGAATAATTTATAATTTAATTCCAGATATATTATGAACCTGACGCCTTTAGTGCTTTTTATATGGTGAAAGAAAAAAAAAATAGAGGAAAATTTTTGTACGATAAGAGACAAAACAGCAAGGCGTCTCCAAAACGTCGTTCTCATCGGTCCACCGTGTTAGTAATGTTGCCCAATATTTGGGAACACACGTGCCTCCATCTATTCTTGCACCTTAGTCGTTACTTACCACTTTAATCTTTCTAGAATAATATAGGTGATACATGATCACTTATGATAAAGAAAACCTTAGAGCATTGGCAAAGTTGTACAGGGGAAAAGTCAAAATGAAATGACATTGCATCCATACAATTTTTACTTCATTTGTTTCGTTACTAAGTGTTATTTATTATTATTTTGAACGGTCTCAAATAAATATAATATTCATATTCGTATTATAATTAATTAAAAGAAATTTTAGTGAGTAAAAAAGTTATTTGATTGGTAAAGAGTGTAATTAATAAAAAATTTTAAAATTATATATGCATAGTCAAATCTTGAATATTATTCAATGTGAGTGATTTTACCGAACTTATTAATCAAGAATGAATTGCTCCGAGAAGGGTATTGGAATTAAGAGAGAGCATGTTAAGAACTACCCTTATTGCTGTGTTTACTTATGGTAAAGATCAAGGTATAATGAATAAGATCCTTTAAAATTAAGCTTTCTTGTGTTTGATGATTTTAGTCTTGTTTGTAGTTGTGATTTTTTAGATTTGGCAAAGAAAGAGATGATGTGTTTGGGGAAAATAATTAGGGTTTAGAGTTTGAGAAAATAGTTGGGTGTTTATATTTGAGAGTAAAGATGAAGAGTATTTTAATCATTTCGTATGATTTAATAAATTTTTTTAACAAGAGTTGATAGAAAGGATAATATTGGTAAAAATCAAAGCCCAAAAGAAAAAAAGCGAAATCTTTTTATCTTTTATAAAATGATAAAATTAACAAAACACAAAGAGTATAAGGAAAAAATTATAAATTTTCCTTTTTATAAACAAAACAGAAGACAGTGGTTGTAGGTTTTATTAAATGTGATATAAGCTTATTAAAAGTTAGACAAAAATTATTTTTTATATTGAAATTAAAATACTTAACTTTATTATATTTTACTTTAATTACATCACATATTGCATTAAAAATAATTAAACAGATTGATACTTCGGTAGTCTATAGTACCTCATATAAATAAACATTTTATGTATATTTGACTTTTAGTGTTTTTTTTTTTTTTTTTTTTTTTTTTTTTTTTTTTTTTTTAACGGCAGAATTATGTTATAAAAGGCATTTAGCAAGACATTAGAGCCACAAAAAAATCACAGACAAATCTAGAACTGTACATATCCATTACCATCTAAATAACCTCCTGAGGCTTGAACTACGAGGACTACAAAAGGGATGAAAAAACTCTTGCCAATTACAGATAACCAAGACAAGAGAAAAATCCCCACCCACGGAGGCCGTGCCACCGGTTTTCACTCCTTGGAGTTTTTGATGTAGTCCCATACAAGCCCCGGGATAAAAATACATCAAAAGAAAATTGTAAATTAAAAATTCAACTCTTGATTTGTTCGAACCTCCCAGCAACAAATTGCAAATCGCGGCTTCAATCATCCTAAAATCACATATATCCTGCATACGAAGCACATCACCACGTTGACTATATAACCATAAGCGGGTTTTTAAGCCAATCATCCCAACGCATACTCGATCTCTTATACCTATTCCGATACCACATATATGAATAATGAATAATAGAGTCAACAATGCCGATGTCCCTCTTCTTCCCAGACTGAAATATATGATCATTTCGGAATTTCCAAAGCGCCCACCAAACAGTATAAATGATAGTAAAAAGGATGTCATTGCCTTATGTAAATTATTCTGATTATTAATAAAGTCTAGGAGCTCATTAGGTGGAAGTTGAAAAGGGATATTCAGATCTAACCATTTGATAATCGATTTCCAGACCTTTATCGCAACAGTGCATTCAGACATAGTATGCGTGATAGTTTCCAGTCCATTATTTCACAATGGACATATGAGAGAGACATTTTCGACACCACGAAACCATAAATTAAACCGAGTAGGCAATCGGCCCTTGAGCATACGCCAAACATGAATATTAATCTTACGAGGAACTAACTTGTTCCATCTAGTCTTCAGATAATGGTTAGGTAGAGTCAAACAATCAATATGTTTACGTAGCCCATTAACCGAGAATTTATCCATTGTATCACAAGTCCATCTCCAGGAATCTTCTGATTGGACAATAGTAATCTTCTTAACAATATCACAAATCCTAAGATATTGCTCTTCTTCAATTCCTCCACGCAGAGGACGCCGCCAGCTCCAATGAAAGCTCGAACCATTCCAACGATCTCCAACCACAATATTTTTACACTCTTCTAATATGAAAAGGCGAGGAAATTGTTGAGCCAATGGAGCATTATTAATCCAACAATCATGCCAAAACAACGTATTCATTCCATCTCCAATATTTTTATTCATTGAAGAGATAGAAACCAAACCTGCATTATGAAGTTGAGAAACATTTTGAATAATATTATTCCACGTTCCACCCCTTTTTCTATCCCTGACCCATCCCTAAGTATTACAAGAAAAATGATACATGGTTTTTATAATGTTTGTCCACAAAGCATTAGGACAATTATGAAATCTCCACCTCCATTTGTATAAGAGAGCCAGATTAAATGCACGTAAACTACCAAAACCAAGACTTCCACGATTTTTACTAGCCAACACTAGATCCCATTTAACCCAATGTATTTTCCTATTTATAAATTTAGTGTATCTCTTTCATGTTTTAAAAATTTGCTATAACTGAAATATACAATATATTTATTTGTACAACACAAACATATAAAATAATGCCTAGTTGATATATATGGAAGTAGGAGAATATAAAGCTGGGACCAATTAAACTTCATATAATTGTATGCATTACATCGAAAAAATACTAAAAATTGTATAAAATGATAAAATAGTGACGTGAGTTCTATACGACTCATCGGAGCATACTCAGTGGGTTGATGTCACGACAATGTTCCGACTTGAAAACGCTGAGAGTCAACATTTTCAGTCCGCGTTCGAATTGAGACACTAAAAATGAAATTTTATTTATTTTTTGTTTTCAAATGTTAATATTGATTTAAATATATATATATATATATATATTTAATAATACTAAAACTTAATATCCTTTAATCTTTAATTTTCAGTTTCAGTATTCTCCTCAAAATATTAAAAATTCATTGTAATCACTTCTTGTGTTCTTATTAGAGTTATATGCATTACCCTCCACTCATTCTCTCTCATTCTCCTTTTAGTATTTAACTATCGCGCGTATAGTTGCATCCAGCGCATTGTGGGCCTTAGAACGAGACTTGTGAGATTCAATTGCTCGTATCATTATGGTACGATGGTCTACTACAAAATGGAATTTATTTAGAATTTATTTTTTAATGGTGACAGTACGTGTTTCGATACTCAGGACATTAAATGTAAGATTTATGAGGGTAGTATATAAGAGGCCCATAATAAACCACATAATAAAAGAAAACCTTACATGAAGAGGTAGATACGTGCTTCCTCAAATGATTTATGGCTTTTCGCAGATTTATTAAATAGAAAATCGTGTAACTATTTATTTATTTTTAAATGATGTCTCCGTATAACTCATTATTGGAAAATTTGAAAAAAATATTTTTTAACAAGTCAGTACGAAGAAGTTATTAAAAGGGATTATATATTTGAAGACCACTCAAATATATTATTTTGTTTTTGTAGGCCAACTATATTTAAAAATGATTTTGTAGGCCATCCAAATTTTTATATTGTTTCGTGTATATCAAATTCGACTAAAAACTCATCAAAAAAGTATAAAATGACACAAATATTCATGTTAAACTAAAATAATATAAATACTGTTAATTAACAAATATAGGGTATTTGTGTCCCTTCACCTTTTTGGATGAGTTATTAGTCGAATTTGATATACATGAAACAATATATAAATTTGGGTGACCTACAAAATCGTTTTCAAATATGGGTGGCCTACAAAAACAAAATGATATGTTTGGGTGGCCTAAAAAAAACAAAATGATATATTTTGGTGGCCTCCAAATATATAATACCTTATTAAAACTTCTTAAACAATTTAGGGAATTTATTAAAATTTTCTAATCTATTCCTATAACTAATGTAAGCATTTATATGAGGCTAAGTGATATAATTTTAATGATTTCTAAAGATATACGCATAGGAGTTTTCAATATCTTTAAAAAATCACTTATGCGAGAAAGAAATGGGATCGTTTCAAAGGGAATTATATATTCTTAATAGCTCTCGCAGAACCAAGCTAGTGTTTGGAACTTAATGGACACGACTATGAGGAGTTTAGATTGTTAGGGGTGAGTTTTGAATTGGGTGAATGTATTGTCGTTTACACAAGCGGTATATCAGTTCAAACACATCACGTCTATTGTGAGCCAGTAGACTAATTGTGTTTCATAAGGAAATGTTCAAATACTAACACATACCTATCATGTTCAAGACTTGACAGTTGAGAATGCAGTATACTTTGTGTGTTTTGATCGATATCTATTCATTTGGGGGACTGTTAGTAAAATTGGGAAATAATGCATTTTTCCGAAACTTTAGACTTAATATATGTGTACATATTATATTTACTTGGAATATTTTATGTGGATATGTAGTTGTTGGTCAAGGCTTCGTAACGGTATACAGTTAGTCCAAAGTTGTATGGTGGTCAATGCGATATTGGATCTAAAAAAAAAAGTGTTTGGAACAAGGGCCTTGTTGGGATTAAGAGGGTCATATTGCAAATTTGTTGAGTCATATTTTACAGATTTCCCTTATGTCAGCATTATCTCAGACAAGAGCCTTATTGCTGATTTGCTCAGCCATATTGCATATATGCTGAGCCATATCGAATATCTGCTTTCTGTTAGACAATGACCTCTTTGTATACGAGTTGGGTGTCGATCTTGAACCATTTACGGCAGACTGGGGGAGAGGGGGGTGCAATCTTGACCCATATGATATGACCCATGACCCATTAAAATGATCAAGTGACCCATTTGGTTTAGTTGCCTTTATGAGCAACATAAGAGCCTTATAAATGATGTCCATTAAACATAATTATGATCTTTTCATGAGTTGTTTAATACATTAATTACTAGTTTATTAACTGATCAAATAATGAATTGGGAAGTACATCAGTTACATTTTGCTATATATGCAGAATTGCTCACCTTTGTGGTGACTTCTACAAATTAGTACACACGGTAAATATATTCTCTTTACTGCATCTTCACGCAGGATTTGATAATGTGTAGACTGCAAATATGTATTAAGAGAATCGTATTTAATACAGGCATCGACTTATTATACATTGATATCCTTCATCTTTACCCATTGTTGTATTTTTTCTTTTCACTTCATCATTGTAAATGTATAAGAATTAATTTCTGGTTGGTTTATTTTGTAATTGTATCGTATTGAATATGTTATAATAATGAAGGTATGTTCGAATATGTCTATATCTATTAACTTTTTATAATTGTATGGAGTGTCAGTTATCTTAGTCTGCTTTATTAATTATTTTTTATTATCCATTCGAATTTGTTAAAGCTTGGTATTTCTCTGGTTCTTAATTTAAACATGAGTGCTTGACATAATTTTCTTTTCATACTTTACGTCTTTAGTTGCCTTAACCCAGTATGAATTCTTTTACCTTTATCAAAACAATTTATTCTGTTCGTACTTATAACTTATAAAACTGTAAGGAAACCGTTGTGAAGTAAACATATACGAGACGGTGATTGTAATAATGAGGTTGTTTATTTAATCATTTATTTGCTTACTGTTTATTTTCAAACACCCTTTTAAAAATAAATATGTTGATACCTAATTAGATAACGATTTAAAATAAATGATCAAAAATACCCATTTATATAACTCTTTCCTTTACAAATTCCCCGTCGATAAAAGCATGTTAAAGTTTAATCGAGTATGATAAACCAAACAGCTTTCAGATTTATCTTTCTCTCCACAAATATAGACTCTCATCTAAGTAGACATCGTAGGTTCTTCGCTATTGCTTGGTGGAACCAATGTAGGCCGATTTTTAACATGTTAGAGCAATTTTTTTTTATTTTTTTTAACGGTAAAAGAATATATATTAAAATAAAATTTTAATAAAAAGTTAGAATAATAATTACGATCGTTTTCTTAGCCAATAAAAATAATTTTGTTAAGTTGAGAAATTGTCGTACTCTACATTAAGAGAACAATTCTGAAGGTTAGCGTAAGTGCATAGCCATTATTCAGGAAATGCACATTTTGATTGACTGTACGTTTTCATCAATCTTATTAGTCAGCGGAAATGCACATAATTTACCTTATCTTAGCGTATTAAAACCTCACAAGTAAAAAGAAAAAGGTAACACAAAAAGACAACAAAATGTGAACAAAATAATATCTTTTCCTTTTTTCTGAAGCATGGAATCCGTATTCTAGCGTCATTTAACATATATATAATATAGTTATGTCTTTTTTGCTGTTTTATGTTACTGTTTTTCTATGAAATATGTAAAGTTTTTGTAAGAAAAACAGTGTTAGACAGAGTTACGTGGATTTAAGTTCCTTTAACTCGAATTTGAACTTAACATTAATTGATGTAGTTTGTTGGGTCACCAATTAGCTTAATTTTCCTATCACGTTACGAGTAAGGTACAACATAACTTCGGCTAATTTAATTGAAATTATTGACATTTAAACTATTTTGGAAAGATAGTCTTGACCATCAATATCTTTTTTTTTTTTTTTAAAACGGTTTGTTAGAGGTTAGTGGTTCAGATCTAGCAGTGACATTCAATTGGGTAGTATGCTAACCCTGAGACCCTCCTATTCCTCATTTTTCTCACCTGAAGGGGTAAAAGTTCCGGATAGGACTCGAACTTGAGATCTTCCCTAGCCAAACATCCTTTCAACAAATTTTTCGAAATCGTAAAAAAATTACTCTTTTTTAGTAACGTAACTTTTCAAACTGTGGTTTCAGGTTTTCTCTGTGGTTAGGCGATAATGTTACTACAAAAATGCACATAGGCAGCGAAAAGTCCAACAAACCAACAATTTCAATGACCCTTTTTACAATACATACTCCGTCAAAGTCCTGGTGATTCCTAATACCTTTTTTGCCAATGATTCTGCTTTTCATATATATATATATATATATATATATATATTAATAAAAACACAAAAAACGTGACAATCACAAAACAATGAATACAACAAAAGTACTTTATTTATATTGTTTTTTTCCTTATAAGTTCTATCAATTACATTACTTATATCAATAAGTTATCTTTTATTCGACTGATTGCATGTCGGGTTGCTGGGTGTTTTGTGATGTTTGTTACATTATGAAAATGTTATACTGTTCGGGCAATAAGTTAGGTGTTTAATAGTGTGGCGTTTGATGGTATTGTGTTTGAGGGAGTTGAGTTTGCGCTATATGGTACGGAGTACCAAAATCGGGCATGTCGGTTGACGGGTTTGAAGATGATGATTGTTGTGTAAACGGGTTCCATTAGGAGTGTAGGTTGTACACGTTGTTTGAGTTGTTCGACATTGTGAATTATAGATTTTTAGATGTGCGTTTGAAGATGAGAATGAGTATTTTGATGTGTTTAATATTGTGGTATTTATATATTGAAAATAAGATTAAAAAAGACCAGAAAAAAACAGTCACATAGCCGTTGGAATATTTTAAATATTTTGTAACGGTTATAAAGCCGTTGAAAAAAAAAAAACAGTGTCGCATGTCAGATGCCGTTTGAGAACACCGTTTACAACGTTGTCCGAAACGCTGCCGAGGAGTGGTAGAACACTGTTCAACGGCACTCTCATCTGAAAAATTAAGCAAAACCATATTCAATCCGTATGCTTAAGAATCAGATACATTTATCAAAATTTATGAATACGAAAACATATGTATTAAATGATAGCAAGAGAAACACAAATTAGTAACTCGGGGGAACTAGCAATCTATTGATCTTTTGAATTGGCAGTTTCGAAATATGTTTTAAGACTTAATTAAGGAAAGATAATGATAGATGATAAATAGTCGTCTAGATAACATGGGGCTGTGCTTTTGCAAAACCTAATACATTTCTAGTATGTTCATAAGCTATCACAAAACTCACAATTGTTAAAGATAAGTTAATGACTACCACGGGTAAATGTACGTGATCTCAAATAATTGTAACTTTCATTTCTATCCAATTCTATATTTTGAATTTATTGTTTTTATGGAAGAGCAAACTCTTATTAAGAATAAAACGATGGTTTATAAGATGGATCACACCCATAAAACAACACCACTAAAAGTTCAACGGAAGATAAAGACTTAGAAAACAACACCACTACGTGAGTGTTCTTTCAATATAAAACAAAGCACCAAAAATATGTGTACATGTAGAATATAGTGTTATATATATATATATATATAGATAGATAGGAATGATTCATATGGAAGCTTCAATTTTGAGGAAGGGTGAAGTAAATCTGAGCTGTCCGTTAATATTTTTTAGGGGCAGTTAACATTCATGAATGTTAACTACCCGTAAAGAATGTTAACGGATGATCCAGATTTACTTCACCATTCCCTTAAGATTACCATTTCTCTATTGATCACTTCCCTATATATATATAATAACCCCTATATATATAGATATATAATAATGCTTGGATAATTAAAGTTTCCTACTTACATCAAAATAAATTCTGACAAACTTAGGATATAATTTTTTAATCTCAATTCAAACTGTTCACTTTAATCATATATGCAGTTTTTGAAATACCTATTAACTATATTCTATCAATTAAAAAATATTTGTATACATTAA
Source organism: Logfia minima (assembly GCA_963921325.1). NCBI lineage: Eukaryota > Viridiplantae > Streptophyta > Magnoliopsida > Asterales > Asteraceae > Logfia > Logfia minima. Next base: position 23,460,748 of record OY992773.1, read on the forward strand.
AATTTATTTTAATTGATTATTATATGAAAATGAGCAACTACTTAAAATAATTTAAAATAATATATACACACTTATAACAGTAGAAGGAGGTGATATAAATGATGGAATGAAAGTCCCTTTTCAAATATATTTAAGTTCAAAGAACATATAAGATAAAATATAAGATACATTTAATTGGAAATAAGTTATTTCATAATTCGCCAAATTCACGGAAACTTGAGACCCGAGACACTTATTATTATTATTATTATATTATTATTATTATTATTATTGTTATTGTTATTATTTATTATTATTATTATTATTATTTCTAAAGGCTTACACGGACGTCTTGAAATTTCCAAGCATATGAGACATGTTAAAATATTCATTCTTATTTGCTGAAAGATAGCGTCAAAAGTAAAAGGTTTGGAGTAGGAACCTATAGAACGTGCTAAGGCTACAGAATCTCACTGCTATAGATTTTGCAACATTTTACTACTGAAAAATCTAATACATAAAAAATAAAGACATCTGTCACACATTCCAGTTTAAATTCGTGCAATATACATTTTATATAAATCATTGGCGGTCAAGACACCCTTTTCGTTGAGACATCTTAATTTAGAGCTAATTACACCGATAGTCCTTGAAATTTACACGAGATTACACACGAGATTACACAGATAGTTTATACGTTTGAAAAAACTACACTGATCATCTCTGACTAATAAAAATTTCAACAACGGTCGTCCCTTCCTAATACCCGTTAGGGGTGTTCGCTAAAATAGGTCACGTGACACGTACGTGAGAGCACAAAAGTCATTTTAGCTGCTTCTTCTTCTATCACAAAACCCACCCACGTACATACCCCTTCTTCTTCACAATCAAAACTCACCATTTCTTCTAACTTTCTTCGCCATCAATCACCACCCTTATAAAACATAACAGATTAATAAAATACTAAATCAAAAGATCATAACAAAATTCATGTTATCTTATTTTTAGTAACATTTTCTCCCATGGTCTATAAAATACAGGCACAGCCATCGATTTTTTATTTACTTTTTTAACAATTTCCAGTTTTGTTATCTTTATTGAAAAAAAATCTGGGTTCATGAGTTCATTTTTGTTGGTCAAAACAAAACAAAACAAAGCTGACTTACTAACTTCTTCCCCATTCTTCAAACCTCTTTATGACCATAAACCTTAAACAAAAAAATAAAATAAAAATCATCTCCAAAATACAGGAACAAAAAAATGAGCACAAGTTTCATCAAGAATGGGAACAAAGCACATGTATACATCAACACTATATGGAAATGACATACCATTTCCAACTCATTCGCAGCTCCGATTACGCGACCACCACCCGTTTTCCAACAACCCAGAACTTCATACTTCAACAACAGATTCACTCAAAGAAAAGTGAAAGATATTGACTTTTCTGTTCCAATTTCAACCACTTTTTTCCGGCCAAAAAGATCCGGCTACATCACATCTCCGATGGCGCATCTAAATCTAGACAACCTCATGGCTGCCACCAACATAAAAGGCTTTAAAACCGATGGCCGGAAAAGAAGGCGACTGGGGAAATGAAGATCGCTGGAGACGCGAAGGTGGTCGGGAAAATGAAGTTGTCGGAGACGCACAGGTGGCCGGAGACGCGAAAGTAGCTGGAAAACAAAGGTGGCCAGATAAATGTGTCTTTTTATTCTTGATATGGGGAATTGTGGGTGTGTTAGGTATAAAGTGAGATGGTTATTTGTGTTGAAAGGTGTAACTGAGTGTGAAAGAAAGGGAAAACAAGAGAGAGAGAAAGAAGACAGGTTTGTGTTACCATCACCCTGTTAAGCACATGTTAATTTTTAACGGACATTTTTAATGAGCGTTAATAAGAAGGACGACCGATATTGAATTTTTCATTAGTCAGGGACTATCAGTGTAATTTTCCAAACGTAGGGACAATCAATTTATTCTATGAACCATCGGTGTAATTAAGTAAGTAACTCCTTAATTTCTTACCCAACATTTCTTCCGAAATAGACCGTTATTTTTAGTAATATAAAATAGGTGTAGGTATTTATTGAAAAAAGAAATGCAAATTGTCTAGTAGCTTGGCTCAAATTAATTTTGTTGAAAATTTCAACGATTTATTTATTTATAAGTAACTAAACAACACATGCGCTGAAATACACTAATTAATATTTAATTAACCTCATCCACCACATCATCATAATTGAGTAGATTTAGATATTCATGATAGAGCTTCTCGAGCATCAAACTTTCATCATCTTTTGATATGATTAAATCACAACGGTCCATTAATGATCTATCATCATGCTGACCGTCGATCATGCTACTAGTACCATCCACCTCCAAAAATGGCGATAAGTTTGACCATGAAAAGTCAAACTCACCATTTCCAAGCACAATCGTACAACTCGATGACGCACCACTCGTCATCCCGTTGTCAACACTCTCATTCTTGCTCGAATTCGAAGATGACATCGAGAAGGAATTAGATGATGAAGTAGAAGAAGAAGAGTCAAGAACTTTGACTTTATTTGACTTTGGTTGACTTTTTGTTTCTGTTTTTTTATCATCTAATTTTAATTTCCTTCTCATTTTCTTGCAGTTTTTTGATGTTTCCGGGTGGTGGTTGCCGGAGTTTTCAACCATCTTCCGTAGATGAGCATTCCAATGGTTCTTGATCTCATTGTCGGTTCGACCCGGTAGCTCAGTGGCGATTAGAGACCACCGGCTGCCATGCAAAGTATGCAGCCGGATAATGACGTCATTCTCGTCGGAAGTGAAGTTTCCTCTTTTAATACCTGGCCGGAGATAGTTCATCCATCTCAACCGGCAACTTTTCCCACATCTAAGCAACCCTACATCCATACAAAAATAAAAATGTTTCATTATTTCATCATACAACATTTATATCATAAAATAGTTTTACTAGAGTATAGTACATTTATCTTAACATTCATCATGTTATTAAATAATGACTAGAAAAAATTTGTTTTACTCGAGAAAAAAAAAACTTGTATTGTACATGATTTAGAGTACTATTAATATAACAAGATATACGTACTATGTGCATTGATAGAGTGATTTATGTTTAAGTATATATCAAAAAATGATATAAGTACGTTGATAACGAAAAATTAAATAATTAATTAATGTACCGGCTTTAGAGGGTAAAGAACGCCATTGACCTTCACCATGAGTTTGAATGTGATTAGTAAGGAGTTTATCTTCATCGGAAGACCATGCACCACGGTGCAAACCGACTTTTGAACAACACGGTGCTCTACCCATTTTGAGTGGCGGGGGGTGGTGGTTTGTTGGCAGACGGTGGAGATGATAGTAATGAGAGAAATTAAGTTGAGTGGAGTACGTTTTTGTTGTGATATGAAGAAACCTTGACCATATCGTGGCCTTTTAAATGCCTTTCTCAATATTTGCACGTTTTTCATTTCTTGGTGTTAATAATTGGATCTATATTTAGAATTCTAAAATGATATACAAAAAGCAATGAGAATGAGTCGTTGATAATTTATATTTATCTATATACAGAGCGGGTGATTCAGAAAGGAATACTCTTTTAGAGAACGGAAAAAATTTTAATATTTATCACGAAATATCTTATATTCAGTAATACAATTTTTTTTTTTAAAAAGTAAATTTAATAAATATTAATAAGAATCGATGTTATAAATATTAGACTTCTTTGATTAATTTATTCTGTAGGTTATAATATAAATAGATGAATATTAAATTTAAACTTTTTATTCATCGGGATGTATGTTAGTTAACATTTAAGATGATGAACGTAACAATTAATTATATTTATCAACTAATATTATAATTTAGCATTTATTGTAATGAATGTTAGTTAACATTCATGATGATAAATGTTAATTATTTATTAAATTAATATTCACCAACTAATGTTATAACTTAATAAAAAAATTCATTTGTAAATATATTCTAGATAGCAATCAATTTTGAGTTATATTTATTGATAAAAATAATTTATTGTTTACAATTTTATCGATAAATATAAGATGATTCATAATGAATATAAACGTTTCCTCCACCCATAAAACACAATATATATGTATCTATATATACTATGTTTCAAGCATTAAACGAAGATTATAAATGCTCTAGTCTAGAAAAGATATATGTACGTGTTTAGATTGAAGAAAGAGGTTAAAATAGGTATTTGATCAATACATAAATATTTATATATTGTGTAAGTAAAATAAAATATAGTCATCTCAGAGAATATTTCATGGATCGATCAAGTGAATTATTTGGAACCTTTATATTTATTAGGAATAAATAAGACTATTCAACGAATACTTAAATTTTTTTTATTTTTATTTTTTTGAGGAATACAAAGTTACATATATTTATAAATGTATCTTTTAAATGGTTAAAATATTTACAAGTTTAATAAAAATTACTCTATACTTTGACACTATCATTTTTAATAGAGTTTATTTAGTATCAGTCGAGACTAACACCCCAAGTTTAATTTGAATCGTTCGATATACATAAATAATATATTTTAATTTGAGTTTTAAAAAGTAATTTCATTTTTATTACGTTTGTAAAATATTTAGAGTTGGAAGATATAATGTAAACTACAAATTGGTTAATTTTTAAAATGATAAATTGGAAGACGTAAATGAAAAAATGGTTGAATATTTGATATTTTGTATTTGAAAATCGGAAGTTAATAAGTTAGTTGATGAAGCTAGACAAATAATGATTTTACGTTAAGTTTTAAATATTAATGTTTTAAGATATCGTGAAGGAAAATTATATATTGTACAAATTTGTATATAACAACTTTTACATAAAATGTTCTAACTTTGTTTCAACAATTTAACATAAAGTTTAATAAGATATAAATATTTATATAACAAATTCGGAAGAGTTTTCAACACATAAAGGGTGACATATCGCATAAAAATAAATGCATTACGGTCCTTCAAAATAGTTCAGTTAAAAATTTTATACTTCAAACTTGAAAATAAGTTATTCTTTTTCTAGTACAATATATATTTCATTTAGTTTTGCATATAGTTGTTGATATACAGCAAAAATAACATGTATTTATTATTGTAAATATATTTTATACTGGATAACTTAACTATTGTATTAAATAAATTAATATCTCTTATTTACTTGTTGACTTTTTAAATATTTTAATTAAAAATTGTAATATATTTTATTTTTTACATAATAAAGTTAATATGTATCATTATAATATATTTTTAGTTTTGCTATAATTAAAAGTTATAATTTATCTCATGAATAATGAATATAAGAAATATGAATATTTATTAAAGTTTACAAATAAATAAGAGAAAATTTATTTTAAATAATTATCCAAATTTAATATAAATATTTTATTTTTCTATATGTTAAAAAATATTTATTTGCAAATTCCGTCGTAAGACAGGAATAACATACTCGTTAATAACTAAAAAGTATAAAGAGGTAACATGTGAATTTTTATACATATTGAATGATTCGTATCTTCAAAATGGGACAGTTCCTAAATTAAAAATGTATTACGGAGTAGCATTTAATATAAGAGTTTAACATACTACGTATTTGTAATGAGAAGAAAAAGAATCGATAAAAGTTCAGAAGTATGGGGATCGGGAATATCAAGAAATGAAATTGCAGGGATTAAAATATAAATATTAAAGTAATTAAGTTAAAAGTTAGTTTAGAAGTTGTTAGAGTTAGTTATTGATAGTTAGAGCAGTTGATGTATATATTAAGGTTTACGTTCCACTTTGTAATCAGTTTTTCAAGATTAATTAGTTGTTGCTAGCTTATCATGTTATCAGAGGCGATCGCGTGATTAACTACGAAATTGAATCGGTGTTTTTCGTTGAATTTGATTTGTGAAGTAAATTCAATCATATTTTGATCGTGCTTTGCCTAAATCTTGTTTAGCCATTGGACAAAACTTCTTAGTATTTGAAATGTTTTTGAAAAAGCTTTTCGGTTTTTAGTGTAACTATCCACCGAAGTTAAAAATTAAAGTAAAATTTTCAACTTTAATTTTTAACATTAAAATTGTATTCGGTGTTAAACTTCAGTATTAAACTTAAAATTGAGATACTCCTAATGCTCTTTTATGTTCAAGATACTCGAATAGTAGCAAGAAGAAAAAAATATTTTCATAAATGATTTATCCTTTTTCAAAGTTATGTATCTCAAACCCGGTAAAAATAACCTTGATTACCTTTTAGATTAGGTATTTCCTTTAGAACTAAATTGTCATGTACTAAAATGGTTTGATATTGTGTTGTCGAATAAACATCAAAAGTCTATCATACATTACCACAAGAACATCGTAGATGTAAATCATAACTTAACATACGATAGTAAAAGAAAAAGAAATAAAAGATTGAGCTGAAAAAAAATAAAAATGAGCCGCTTAAATAGTTTACGGTCAAAACCTATTTAACTGTCGTCACGACAACCTTTTAACTATGAATTACTCCATAAGTGGACACTGACGATAATGAGACATCGGTTGTTTTGTTTCTTTTAACCGGTAGTAATTCCTAAAGTAAGTTACGACTTACGACAATCAATCATTGGCACCGCAAGTGAAGCAATCACCATCATAATGACTCATTGTGCCCACTTTTATTTTGAAGCAAACCTTGTGCCCACCTCTGACAAAGATGAATATATGCTGAAAGTAATGTTTAAGGACAATTTTTGCCCATTAACGAAATGAATTAAGTGTTATAAAACTTAATATTTTTTATTGACGGTAGTTTATTATATGATAATTGCAAGATGCATTACAAACCACATGCATATATGCTCTAGCCCCGATTGAACCCCACCCCTACAAAACAAATAACAAAAAACTCAACATACCACTTGAATAAATGATACCAAAAAAATTTGCATCAAGGCAATTTATGCTCACTCGAAACCTAACCGGACCCTCTATCTAACGGACCCTAACATCTCCATAGAAAAGATTAATTTATGGAGCCATTTGACACAAAATATTGAGCGTTTTAAGAGAGCTTAATATTGAGTTATCGTCTTATGTATTATACTACGAGGATCGAATTTAATTTTTATTTAGTCAAATTTTTTATATAGTTTATAAATCCACGATAAAGCGCGACGAATTTAACTTTTATAAATTAATAAAAGATTTAGTCGAATTTTTTATATTGTGACCGACTTTTAATTTAAACAAATACATCAGATATTTAAGGTGGGAAAGTGTAATTATACGAATAAATGTTGATCATTGCTAGTTTATAGACCCGTGATAACGCATGACGAATTTAATTTTTATAAATGAACAAAATATTTGGTCGATTTTTTTATACAGTCTATAAAATTGCGATAACGCGGGACAAATTTAATATTTATAAATGAATAAAATATTTGGTCTAATTTTTTAATTTAAATAAATACATCAGATATTTAAGGGTGCGAAAGTGTAATTATACGAAAGAAATTAAGATCGTTGGATTGTACAAGATGAAAAACAATAAAGGGTTTAGATTTATTTGGTCGATTTCTTTATGTAGTTATAGACCCGCTATAATACGGAAAAAATTTGAATTTTAATAAAATGAATAAAATATTGTGGCTGATTTTCTTATACAATTTATAAACTCTTTAATTTTTATAAATGAATAAAATATTTAGTCTAACTTTTTAATTAAAATAAATACATCAAATATTTAATGGGTCAAATGTGTTATTATACGAAAGAAATTAAAATCGTTAGATCGTAAAGAATGGAAAACAATCAAGGGCTAAGATTCCTCCATAGTATCCTCTTTTAATTATATATAAAGATAAAGATATATATATATATATATGGTGGGGATCAAGAGGGAAGCAAAAAAATTAGAGAAGTAGGGAAGCAAATCTCAACCCTTGATTTCATCATAAATGGATTTTAAAATCACAAATAATTTCAAAATTTAACATTCATCACAAATAAATGTTAAAAATATTTGTTTATGAAAAAATTACGAGCTAAATTTTATTTTCTCATTTCCCCAAAATTACGAGCTAAATTTTGAAGCTCTTCCCTATAAATCCTTTCCATATATATATAAAGATTGAAATTGGATTTGGATTACTTCGAATAAATTTATAGCTCTAATTTCCTTTTATTCCTTTAAGTCAACTTTTCTAGCCTGCTTTTCTAGACCGAATTGGAAGAGCTACAAATGTGTTCTTTAAACCAAAGCCCATCAACGGGTGGGCTATAAACGAATGGAACAGGCCCATAGGGCGGCATGAGTGGGTTGGTTTTCCTCTAAGCATTTTGGTTATATAGATTAGGCTTGCACAAAAAAACTGGGAAATCGATAAATCGGTTTGGCTCAAACTGATTTGAGATAGTACCCGTCAGGTACCTATACCACCCGTCGAGTACCTAATTACTGTTTTTAGAGGTTACGAGATGTATAAGATGAAAAATAAATAAAAAAAATCAAGAATAGAGGGGAAGTATCCGCTGAGTAATTCCCCATGATTCGGGTACTTTCAAGCAGAAATGTTTGGAGGACAAAGTACCCCCGGGTACTGTTTCTACTCGCCGGGTATTTGTCAAAACTCGATGTTTGACCGGTTTGAAACCTGTTTAACTCAAACCGATTTTAGCCAAATCGGTTTCAAACCGGTGTGGACTAGTTTGGACTTTATAGGTCAAAACCGGTACCAAACTGAGCTGGGTTAAGTCCAAACCTGTTCGGTTTGAAAAGCAGTTTGGAAACTAGACCAAACAGGTTTTGTGCACCCCTAATGTAGATCATATATAATATATCTTAAATTCTTATAAAGGGTTTACCTTTTTTAACTTAAAACTTATATATTAGAAGATGCATAGTTACTATAATACCTTTCATTTGACTTTATAAATATAGAAACTCTTCAATTTACTTAAATATAATGGAAATCATTTAATTAATTTAGCTAAATTGACAATATATAATATATTACTCGATTGTTAACCAATAAACATAAAATATTACACTTTTAATTGTTTACATCATTGAAAAAAAGTATGTTAATATTACAACTAGCAAAATTTTCTCTTCACGAGCCTCCATCTCATCTCTTTCTCTAACCATCACCATGGACAACCACTAAACTTTTTAATTTCTACTGCTACTTAGCGCAGAAAATCTACTAATACTATATAACATATAATATAATAATAATAACAATAATAATAATAATACAACCAGTAACGGAAAATATTAAATCATCCATTTGAAAATTTTATATATTTTTTTTCACTCCGTATGAATGAATTATTATATTTGTTCAAAAAGATTTTTCAATATTGTAGATTTAATATTAAATTGTTAATGTTATTTACATAAGACGTTGTATTGGGAATTTCGAACTGCCGTAGACCAGTCGCAGTTGTCACATTTGACGAAAAATTTCCAACAATTGTTTAATCACCCAAAAAGAATAAAATACTTTCCAGCACAATGTCGTATTAGATTTCATTTTGAACTCGAGTGATCTTTGTTTTGCAACTAAGTAATCACTGAACAAATATACAACTGAAAAAATTCAAAAAATAAGTGAAACCCAACAAACAATTTCAATGGTTTATTGAGTCTTGAAATTGGTGTTACATTATGAACCAATACCAGAAACTTGAGAAAGAAAAGATCTCGTTTCTATACATATAAATTACATGTACACGTACTTTAATATGTACTAGTATAGTAGTATACTGTATATAGGTATATAGTTGTCTATATGAAACTCTACAGTTTCATTGGCGTACCGGTAACCCGTAATTGAGATATGTTCTAATTCGACCATCCATTCCCGCAGTAACAATCACCAAACCCCATGTATGTGGTGCGACAAACGTGCTTCGATAAGCACTTCTCAAGAACCTGTACTCTGATTTCCGCATTGATGGTGAAACACTAACTTGAGTCGAATCTGGGAGTGTTTCTGCAGGAAATGTTGGTGGACTCTTCAACATCGAGTCCAAGAAAAAGCTACGGCTTGTGGACAACGAGGGTTTTCTTGGTGAGTTTATCGTGCTTCTTGGATGAACGTCAGTGGTGGTGGGCAACCTTGGTGATGGGAAAGCTGCCGCTATGCTTTTAATGCCACACCAAGGGACAGCAACTGAAGCATTTTGAGAGAAGAAACTTTCGCATGATGGATTGCTTTTGGCTTTTGACAAGAGTTTATCCGAGCTAATGTGGTCCCACATGTATATATTAGAGTCATTACCGGCTGACAAGATGTGTTTTCCATCTGCGGTGAAGGATGCTGACATTTGGCTTCCTGAACTTCGGTTTCCTGTTGACACATTTGCCATAAGTTTCTACACGTATAATATAAGTTTCTAAGACTAAAATGAATTGGGAAGTAATAAAGGTACGTACCCTTGAATTTCCCGACAACGTTGATTCCACAAAGAACCCTAACTTGTGAATCAGCAGATGAAACTATAACTTTCCTCGAGTCGGTTGGGCAGAACTGAAAGTAAAAATCAAGTCTTTTATAAGCATGTGTAACAAAATAGATTAATGATGTGTATTAAAGAAACGAATAAACATCGTTGATACCTGAAATGCAGTTATTCGTCTTGGCCATTTCTTTTTACTCATTACACAAGTGTGAGTATCCAGGTTCAGACGTTTATCTGAAAGAACAAATTTGTAAATTACATACGAAAATCACCCATCCAATTACAACACTGATCTATGATTACTTTGACTAGTTGTAACAGGGTAAAATGTTTACCTATGATATCATAAAAACTGCAGTTGCCATCTAAGGTTCCTACAATGCAACCCTGAAGTAAGAAAGAACAGATCGCCATTAGTTAAAATCTTTTTAACTTTGATTTAAAGCATAACATAGATGCTATGATAAACAAACATAAAACACAAACCTTTCCATTTGGATAATAGCAAACAGCAGTCACAATTTCTCGATTATCAATCCAATCTATAACTTTACAGCCGCTTACTTCCCAAATGCGTACTTTTCCATCAATGGATCCGCTGATGAAATGGTTTTCATCAACAGGATTAAAGTCTACACATGTCACTGGATTGATGATTATAGTAAGTAAATTTATCAGAAAAGTGGGAAATATTAAAATACACATGAAAAAAGCATACCATAATTGTTATGAGTAAAAACTTTGAGGCATTCATTGTGTCCAACTTGCCATAACCGAACAGTTTTATCAACTGATGACGATAGAAGATACTGTAACACAAAGTTCAAAAGACGAAATGTTAATATCACGTGACATACAAACTCCAAATGAAGATTAATAAATACATGTTACTATTTACTAACCCCTTTTTTCGACCATGAGAGGGACAGGACTTCATCACTATGACCATGGAACTCGTGCACAGGTTTCTCCAAGATCCTGAAGACTTTGGGTGGTAGAATAACACAAGTCATTTCCGATGATTTCTTAATCTTTCTATTCTTTTCATTATCCGTTTTGATAGGAGCCAACTCAGAAAGATGGTTTGTTGAAAAGTATAGTTTAGAAGGATCATTTCCATGAATCTCATATTTCTTTGGATCATCACGTTCTGTAATCTCCCAAATACGCACAATACCATCCTCACCAGCACTTGCCAAATATCTACCATCATGACTAAACTTTAGTACCAAAATGGATCCATTATGGGCTGAAAAGTCTTGTGTGGTGTAAACTGATGATAATTCTTTTGATTTCTTCTTGTTTGTATGCACATGAACTTCTCGAGTACATGTAACCCCATCTGATATTGTTGATTCCACTTGATGATCACTGATTCGGGCCATAACGTTTAGTTTTTGCAGCCAACCCTTTTTCACTTTCTTTCTCCTATCCAACAAACTACTATTTTCACTTTCTTTTCGTGACGAACCTTGAGAAGATGAACCAAAGTCAAACGATTCTTTCATTGATGCATCATCTTCATCCAATCCCTCTTGTTTTCCAGTATTCTCTTTTACAGGTACTAATTCAACACCAGCATTCGACCAACAAGATAACGAAGGCTGCCTGATCAAAACTCCATCATCAAAATTTAAACTTTTCTCGAAAGAAATCTCAAGTTTTTCCTCTTTTGTATCATCCGAACCACCACCAGAACCATCTGTTTCGTGTTCGATTTCTTCATCTTTAACCACAAGCCATTTGGAACTCAAACCAATAGATTTCATAAACCTATTACGACGTTCATCAACACTATCAAGATTACCAACCCAACGGGAATCATATCTAAACCCAGAAGTAGAACAACTATCATCAGATGAGCGTTCAGACTCTGAGTCAGACAATATATCAAGCACTTCGCGTGTGTCATGAAAATCATCTTCAATTTCACTACAACAATCCATTATTCTTCACTCAAATCTTCACTTGGTTATAATCTAATCACAAAAACATGAAATTAATATATAATACTCAAAATCCTATATTGTTATTATCAAAAGGGGGCTTTTTTGTTAAAACAAAATTGATCAAATTCACGCATTTAATCGATATAATAAGTGACAATTTTTACGAACGCATGAAAAACTAACCTGCGTATATAACATTAATTGTTGAGTCAACGTTCAAATGGATAGCAAAATTGAAGACGGGTGTAATTAGTTTCAGTCTGTAAACAGTTTTATTTCTTGATAGACAATGAAATTGATGGAATTAATTGTCTAAATAAATATATTATGAAAGTGACGATGTTTGACTTAATTGGAAACGTTCAAAACAAGGCAACCGATGAGAAAGAGCGTTTCAGAAACGGGCTGACCCGAGAATACAATCCGGGTTTGGGTTGTCTTTTTTGTAAAATTGTCGTAATGTGAGACCCCACTCCGACGCGACGGTTCAACCAACGGTTGTGGTGAGGATTAAATATACTCCGGTGGTTGTGCCCGCTACTTTTCAATTTTCAACCATCAACTAAAATATTGAAGATGCAAGTGTGACTTTGTAATACGGAGTAAATTATTAAGTAAAGAACATAAAAAGAGACCGCGGTAGTTTTTTATTTTTACTTTTTAAATCTATTTATAGTACTATATATCTGTAGTCGTGGGTCTTAATACCTTAAAAACGACAAGACGAATTACATTTTTACCTTTTAACAACATTTAATACGAATGATATAAGCAATAAAAATTATTTATTTTTATGCCTGCTAAATATATTATAATCATGAACTATTGTGTTTTTTTTTATTAAAAATATATTAAATCAATGATTGTCAAATATTTGAGATGACCACACAATAGAACAATCACATTGATATTTTTTTTGGATTATGATTATTCTTTAAAGAATTAAGAAAAATCAATTTAATTATATATATAATATACAAAAATATAATGAAAAAGGTGTATATTTTTCTTGTTATAATAAACATTATCGGAATCTTAAGAAGTCACTTATGTTATTTTGAATGACAAAGGTGTCATCACCTTATTAAAAACATAAATTTGGAGACAAAAAATTGGTTGTCTAGATTTATACGTATGAGACATACTGCTCAAATCACGCAGACTCATAAATGTTAAAATACATGATTATTTTGTCAATAAAGATATTCAATGATGCATGGTAAATCCTTTTAAATTGCATGTGTCGATTACCCCGTGAAGGGACATGTTGAATTTTGGTCATCGCGTAACGGCTGCTCACAGTAAACACTTTACAACCCTCGTTATAGTGCGTCAACGCCGTTAATTACGGGATATCTCCAAGTCAAACACATTGTATTAATTGGGTGAACAAGTTATTAATTAAAAATTATGTAACCAATGACTGATGAGTTCCCCTTTTTGAGAAAGCTACGGCAAATAAGTTATGGATGTAGTTGTTGAGTCGGGTCTTAGTTGACCCGTTTGAGTGTAAACTACAAAACCCCTCTATATTTTATTTTTTGTCTTGTTTGTTTGTCACACACTTTAATTACTCGTTCACATAATACGTTATCGCTACAATAATATGTCTATACATAAATATGATGACTAGTGAGAGTGTTTTTAATTGAAGTTCAATGAAAATATATTTCATTGAATTGACTTCGTTTTTTTCTTTTTGAAAAGATAATGAACTCACGTATCTCATCACGAAATATATATATTTTTACGAATATATATTATCATCTTTAAATTTAAATACGCAATCTCATTATTAAGCGGTTCCCTTGATACTGCTAACTCAATGATCATTTAATTGTTGAATCGACTATTAGATGCATAAAAGAATTTCAATCGACTATTAACATGTGAGTTTTTTTATGCATGAATATTTCCAAAAGACCAATTAAGCATCCCAACCCTGGTATTACTATTTAAATAGATTGTATATAAATTTGGATGGTTATAATTAGAATATACGAATTGTTTTTGTCAAGTTAAAAACTATTTCTTCTATCCGAATTAAATATTTATTTTCTTATTTTTATTTGATTTTTAAAATATTATTTTCTCACAAAACATATATATATTAAACTTTTCATTCAATCTTCTTATCATATAACTTACAAAATAACTTTACAAAAGTGCATTTGTTAAAAATTGTATTTCTCACGGTTCAAAGGATAACGCTTTTGTGGTCTTCGAATAGGGCCCCAAGACATCATTTTTGTGGGCGAATTAGATTCTTTGCCCTAATGAGCTTCTAAATACTTAACTTTCTTTTGTTTTAGTGTTTTCTATAGTTGTAGTGTTTTGTTTTTGTGCGGGTTCTCCTCCTTGGAGCCCTTTTTGTTGCGTTTTGTTCATTTTGCCGTGTAGCTTATAATATCTTTACTTTAAAAAAAAAAAAAAAAAGAGAATATATAAAACGGATAGTAAATTACGTAAAAACTTAATAACTGTAAGTTCGCATAACTACTAAAAAATTTAGTAACTTAGTGAAGCTTGAGGGAGTAAATTATTGTATTATTAGTACTATAAATTGGTTTCTTAATCGTTTAGTTAGCATATAAAACTAGTAGAAGTGTATAGCCACTTGTGACATTGTCGATAAGTGGGTACAACCGTTCAAAAATAGATGGAATGCTAAAAAAGTTGACATCCTTGTCCGAAAAAGGAGAAATTAAAGATGTCGTGTGAGACAATATTAAAGTATTTCAAATTATGGTGCAAGAGCGGGTAAAAAGGTGATTTTGTGAATGATCATTTGAGTATCAGTAGTATGGAACTAATTATGGAGTATACTAATTTGACTGTTACGTAGTCATATATATATATATATATAATATATATAAAAGGATACATTATTTAAATAACCTTTTTCGGAAACTTACTTGCTCATTTGCTTGCCAACGAGTACGACAACACAATGTATTGATGAAACTCATCATCCATGACCCATTGTTATTGAAATTGCATTTCTATAACCGGATACGATACTTGTAAGGGATTAGCCCAAACCCAGATTTACTTAGCAGGCTTGTAAGATTATGCTTATAGATCAGCCCAGTCCTATCCTCAGGCTCACACTAAACCGATCAGATTTAAATTATTAATCTGTCAAGAAGTTTAATTAGTATTAGTAATGAATATACGTAATCAATTGAACGAATCGTAGTGTATGTAATGAAAGTTATCAGTGTTCAGTTCATTAATCCACATCCCTCATATATT
The DNA here is from genome assembly GCA_963921325.1 of Logfia minima. Lineage (NCBI taxonomy): Eukaryota > Viridiplantae > Streptophyta > Magnoliopsida > Asterales > Asteraceae > Logfia > Logfia minima. Next base: position 23,476,414 of record OY992773.1, read on the forward strand.
GAAACTCTTGCAGTTAGCCTAATTTCCTCCTTCAATTTTATATAATCAAATATTGCAAACTTTATAACACGTGCATTATTGAATTGGACGTTTTATGGTCTTCTGAATTTGGTTCAGGTTAGGCTGGCTGTTTTTTATATACAACGCAATCGTCATCATAAAAATGACTCGTTAAAAAAGTTATATTGACGTGAAATCTTTTCTTTTGAACTATGAAAACTAAAAAGTGATTGATAAAAATGTATCGTAGATATCATGATAAAAAAAAAAAGAGAGTAGAAATCGATAAAAATAATATTGGATGAAACGATGTCTAGTAAAAATGTTGTTATTGTCATTTATGTAACCAAATCGAAGTAGGTAATTGAACATGTCCTGTACGTATCTCCAAACAAAATTGAAGTCAGGATTGTGAAGAAATAGCAATAAGCCCCCAAATCCATACGTAGGTGCTGGGATGACGTGGAAAAGCACCGAGAAAGGTGGGGGTAATCACGTGACATCATATTAATGACAAATAGATCCAACGGTGTTTGAATTATTCGTATGGATCGGGGGCATGCGCACTTGATGTTTGTTGGGCCCCCACCCACTTAACCACCGCAATCATACATTCCTTCACGGCAACCTCATGTTCAGACATACCTTATTACTAAAACATTCCTCCTTTTTTATTTATTATATTTTTTTCCTTCTTATTTTAAACTATAAAAAATAAAATAATAATTTACGGAGTATTACTTTAGTATTATGGATTAATATGATATGATGACTAGCGAATTGTGCTATAAAGTGTAAGTGGATGGATGTTATTTGACCTTGGAGTATATGTTATTTTGATCATGTGTTATACACTTCTCGTATTTTTTATTTATATATTTTTAACGCAAATTGCCTTTCGAAAAATAAGATAAAAAAGTAGATATATATAATACTCCGTAGTAACAAAATTTATCTACCGCGGCTTACTCTTACTCTAACAAATGAATTCATTATACAAGTGTTTATATAAACGGCCATATCTAAGCTATCTAGCATTGCCATTTTACAAAAAGATAAATAATATACTATCTCTGTTTCGTTATAAATGTCATCTTTAAAAATACATACAATTTTAAAAATGTACAACTAATCGGACAAGAGCTAGATATTCTTGATGAGCGCTCGCCTGTGTTCGCTTGTTGCTTCCTACTTTTTACCTTGCCTTTAGTTGGTTCGATCTTGCTGCTCCCTCAAAAACCCCAGAAGCTTAGTTGCTTTATAATAGTATTTTCTAAGGGCTATAATTGTTCGTGTTTATAAGCTTTTTTGATTGATTGTATATAAAAGTAAATAATTTATTTGAAACAATTTAAAATAATAACGTAAACATTTTAATTGAAATAGAACAAGTAATAATCATTCCTTAACTAGCAGTAACTAATAACGTAAGAATTCTGACTTTTAGAGTTAAGTTGCCGACAAACATATATCTTCTATTTAATTACTATCTTAATTTTTAAGTTGATTTGATGTTAACTGGAAGCGACAAAAACTCACATTCTCAATATTGAGTCGTCCACTTGATCAATGAAAGCTTCCAATCATAAAGCAGCATATATAGAGAGTTATTTGGTGTCATTTGTCCTTCATTTTGAGTTTTGGAGGTCGATATTAGATGAAGCAAGAGTATAAATGTGACCAGTCATCCAACAATATTTCTTTCATTTTAATTTTAATTTATTTCGTGTGACATATATATACTGAAAATACTTATCAAACATCATTTTCCATATAAGCACCACTTTAGATAGATTGTCCATAAATCGTTTAAACATCTTAATCATTCAACTACATATATGAAACATACGTACGTGGTCCAAAATAAATTAACAAGTCGGTACTTTCTATTTCTTTTGTGATAATTGTCCTTTTGGCTTAACATATAATTCTCCCAACTCTATTGAAATCATTATTGGGTCCTTTTTAGTGTTGAATATATTTAAAATACATTAGAAAACGTGTCATTATGGACACCCAACTTTTATAGCAAATCACCAAATCTATTAATATTACTGGTCATAATTATTTTAGTTGTTAAAGTTGACTGTTGTTAAACCTTCATATCATATATATTGCTTATAAAAATAGAGTTTAATTATGATATGATGGCAATAAATTTAAAGTGGGATTCTTTCACGACCTTGAATTTGGTAACATTCATCAGGTTCTTTTGCATTTCATTTTACTTGCAACTCTGGATAAAATCAAAAGGTTGATGGTGATATTTGTCTCCTTTCATGGATATGCGTGGACCTCTTGATTGAGCCTTTTCAAGACATAAAAGATAACACTAACTACGCTATAAATATTATGAACGAAATATATATTATTTGTATTGTATTCAATCAACTTAATAAAGTTAACCTTTTTATATTTTTATATATATACATACATTTAATTAATTTGTAAGTGGGTAATTTATTTACTATATTTGGTTCATACAAATTGTATCTCGATCACAAAACACTTAACATCACCTATCATATTCAATATGAAATTACAGGATACTAAACTAATTAATTGATTGATCGAACATGTACGTTTGGGCATATTACTATAGAGAATAAAACGTGTTTTTTGAATTGTAATGTATATGCATTTTGTGAGGAATTTACTAGTTAAAGATCTTCAGATTTAGAGGTGGGGAATTGATCTTATTCATGAAGTATTATTCTATTTTTATTTTCTCTAGTACTTGTGAAACACTTTTTTTTTCCTACTTCATGGACTTGAACTCATAATTTTAAAATTTGAAAGTCATTTATTCATAATTTTGAAATTTGAAGGTCATTTTGATACCGTTACATCGACTGCTCTTTGGTTGTGTTAAACACTTACAAGTGTAGCCAAATAAAGAGGAACTCTAATAAGCCATCTGGAGATTCAAATACAAGATTACAAGCACTTGGCTACAAAATGAAATAAGAAAATTTCCGAAACCAGGTCGATCCCTTGGTAGGATAAAATCGTTTCAAGAACAAACTTGTATATGGTAATTATCACAACAACACTATCCACAAAAGGTGTAATGTTTTCAAATATACTCTTGTTAAATTGAAGTATGACTAACTATATATAACAAGGTCGTTATTGTTTTCAACATACCCGGGAAGATATTATATAAAAGATGAAGTGTTGGTCATCCCAATTGTATTATTTGATGCATTTTTATGTGTAACCGATCGAGTAATGTATAACCTCCGTATTTCTGCGTTGTTTTTGGGATTTTCAGTACTTCACAACATTTTTAATAAAAAAGTTTTTTTAGAGGTTTCTTATGTGAAAAAGTTTTTTAAAAGATTTTTTAGAGGTTTTTGGTAAGCTTTTTGAATGGGTTTGTAAAACTTGAAGTATTGTATTTATATAAGCTTTTTCTTAGTTTGTGTGTGATTCGTTGAGCATTGGAATGAAAATGTTTTAATAAAAAAAAGTAATGGGTCAAACAAAACAAGTAATGAAATAGTTTATGATTGGAAATTTTTTAATTAATACAAGGTTTAGTCTCTCGAAATGTATCAAACTACGGATAAATCTCCATCGTATATACTTAATTTCAAAAACACATGTTTAATATATCGGGTGACCTATCAAACCCTTGGCCGGTAATTTTTATTTCCTGTCATCTCCTCCGGCGAATTTCCGACAATCTAAAATTTTTTCCAGTGACACTCAAACATGGTTTTTCTCATTTTCAAAAGCAAGGTATTCTAGCGACACCCAAACACTTCAAATCATGATAAACAACACAAATACAAAACAACAGAAACATTAAACAAAACCAAAAATCTTAAGACAACTAGCGCAAATCTTCTTATTCGATCATGAAGATGTTGCTGAAGTTGTTTTTGTTGTTACGAAAAAATGGTGTTGCTAGAAAAATGGTTGCCGGTAATAAATGTGTGTGTTTGGGACTATTTTTGTTTGGATTCGACGGAGAAGAAAGAATGAGTTAAATTGGAGCGATTTTTTACTGGAAAATTAGTGTTGTCTGAATATTGGTATTGCGGAAAATTAGTCTTGTTAAAGAAGATGATCGAAGAAAATGATTAACAGTTAAAAGTTTAAAATTACATATTATATCTAACTCCTTACATTAATCGTGAGTTTTTAGAAGTTAAATACTCCGCACTTTGAACAAACGATACATAACCCATCACCTAATGTGTTGTGGTTAAGCTCAAATATCAATAAAGATATATGTTGTTCTAAGATTTTACTGGGTGTGACTTTTTATACAAATTATGGGGTATATATTTCACTCATAGTGCCGATATCCTTTGACCTATATATATTTACTTAAAAAATGTACTATATATTTGCATGAATAATGAAAAAATTATCATAGAATAGCATACATTTTCATCATTAATTTAATGGTGTATGTACACATATATATAAATGCATACATACATATTAGACAGCACATAGTCCACAGAAACCATCTAAAACATTCCTTTCTGTGCTTTTTTCAAGAACAGTGGAAAGTTAAAGGAGACCATCACTCTCTCTTTAATTTCTCTCTCTATCTGCTTAATTCTTTCAACCATGGACAGATCTCACTGGCCACAGGTATATAACTGGATCTTTCACCTAGCTTAGCTTCTTCATCACCTTCCCTAAAATTCATAAACAAAAAAAAAGTTTAATTAATTATATCATTTCATCGAGTTCATGATCATATGTATTAAACCTAGCTAGCTAAAGTTGTCTTTCCATATACTTTTCCTAAAAGATTATGATTATTATTATGATCATATACAATTAGACAATTAGTGTACATATGTAAGCCTCCACTGATCTTCAAGTGTCTTTTCTCTTTTTCTCTCACTTGTTTTTCTTTTCAGGATGTATCTTGCACTTTACTTTTGTTGATTTATAAGTTTGCATATGAATATGATACAAAAAATTGGTTAATTTTGATTTGTTCCTTTTTCTTGAAGATTGGTTTTTATAGATTCTGAAAAGCATAAAGCAGTTACTTTGTTTTGTTCATTTGTCTGCTAATTAATCTTGAAGCTTTTTATGTATCTTTATGTCTAATTTATCTTTTCTTTTTTCAACTTTATGCTTTTTTATCTGTGTTTAAATAGGAGGTAGTGGTGAAGCCCATGGAAGAAATAGTAGTACCCAACACTACAAACACAAATAATAATTACAATCTTTCAAAGCCATCTTCAAGTTCTTCATCTTTTGAAAGAAGAGTTAGATCACAAAAAGCAGCAGCTGTAAACTGTCCACGTTGCGATTCAACGAACACAAAATTCTGTTACTACAACAATTACAGTCTTTCACAACCAAGATACTTTTGCAAGACTTGTAGAAGGTATTGGACTGAAGGTGGGACACTAAGAAACATTCCTGTTGGTGGTGGATCAAGAAAGAACAAGAGATCATCATCATCGTCATCTTATAATTCTTCGGTATCGAAAAAGCTTCCTGATTTAGTTGGTCCTTCTGCATCTACATCACTACTATCTGAAAACCCTAGGATCCATCATGATCATTATGGGCAAGACCTAAATTTAGGGTTTTCTGCTCACAGTTTCAAGAATATTTCTCAATATATCCAAGTGCCTAACTTTGATGCCACTAGGAATACGAATTCTCCGGCTTCGACTACGAGTAGCACAATTACTACTTCTTCGGCTCAACTTTCAGCTTTGGAGCTTTTAACTGGAGTTACAACAAGGGGTACAATGAATTCCTTTATGCCGATTCCGATTCCTGACCCGAATTCAGTTTATTCACCATCAATGATTCCTATGCCGGAATTCAAGATTCCATCACTTAGTTTTTCTTTAGATGGAATGGGAAACGGTGGTGGTGTTGGTGGTGGTACATATGGTAATAGTCTAAATGAAAGTGGAAGGCTTTTGTTTCCATTTGAAGAACTGAAAACAAACACATCAACAACTCATGATGATGATCCTAATGTTGGGCAAAATAGAGATCAAAATGGTGATTCTAATGGCTTTTGGAGTGGAATGATGGGTGGAGGCTCATGGTAAAGAAATATATATATTTTAATTCTTATTATACAGTTATATATATTACTAGTTTTTAACTAAAGGTGTGAGGGATTTTGTGTCCTTTGTTTCATTTGATCAAATCTTGATTTTTCTGGTATCAAATTGTGGGTGGTATTTACTTTATTTGAATTTCTTGAGAAACAAAAAGAAACTAACTTGCTAGCAAGGATCACAGAACTGGCTTTATTTTCTTTAATTGTATACTATACCATAATCTATGTGTTCAGTGGTTACTCAGCTAGATTCAGATCCAGAGCTTTATTATAAGTAACTTGGTGCACTTATTTGGGATAGATGACTTTGTGATATCCAAGATTATGAAGCACAGATCATGAAGAAAGCTAAAGCCCAGATTTTTATAGGGTAGAAAGAGAAGGGAAAGCTAGTATTACAATGTACTTGGTTAATTAGGTTTTGGGTACAGAAACTATTGCATTATGTTCAACTTAATTAATTAATATTAATTGTATCTTGTTGAATTCTTAATGATGGAAATTTGTATCTTTTTGTGGGTGGCATGCATAGATGTCCTTAATAATTCTTCATCTATCTATGTATGTTTGTACATGTATGTATATATTTGTATTGCATATATATACAAGCTCAAATTTGTTTCAGGTGTGATTACATCAGAAAGCTAGCGTGCATTTGAAGGAGTTATTGCCATGAAAATGAGCAGCCTGCAGGTAATTTGTACACATAGTTTAGTGTGTGTTTTGTGTGGGGTAAAGAAAATAGTAGTAAGATAGATATGACGAATCAATTGAAATCGATCACATGTAGATGAAGGAACAAATGAATTAAATTCGAATTGAATTGAAACTGCTACACCTGCTACAACTGAAGGTTTCAACTGCTTTATTCCTATGTATCATCCATGTCATCTTGCACGTTACTTGCAGTACTATCTATATTCTATATATCACTTTATATAATAGTAAAAACCTTCACCTACGTTTCTAGCTCTCTTATTATTATTGTTTATATTTATATATTTATATTTGTTTAAGTTAAGATAAATCATGAATGAAAACATATTTGATTTATATTCCATATTCATGATAATTCTGAGATTACGTATATTTATATTTCTTTATTTACTTTTTTAAATTTCAACAGATATACTTTTTTTTAAAAAAAGTAATTTTTGACCATTTTTTCTTTTTAAACCTTATTCAAAATACATCAAAATACTCATTCTCATTTTCAAATACTTCAAAACCTTAAAAACTCTATAATTCACTAAAAAAAAAATAATGTCTACCGATTCTTCTTCCGACGACAAAACAACGTTGGAACTCCTCATTCTATCTCGTATTTATAGTAATAAAGTTTTAATCCTTAAGAAGAAATTGAAAGTTCCAACTAGTCACGTCAATACATATATTGTGATCGGGTTAGTGCACAAGAAAGATTAATGAGCGATTACTTTGCCGAAAACTCGAAATACCCCAAGGAGTATGTCAAATGTCACTTTTGTACGAGAGAACGACTATTCCTTCGAATTGTTGAATGTATTACTACTTACTCTATCGAACCTATTCTCGGTTATTTTATATATTTTCAATTGGTAATACGACACAATACATGATGCATTTGATGAATATTTTTAAATTTCGGAAAGAATGTCACGTGAAATTTTACAAAATTTTACAAGGTGAATAATTGATTTATATGCAAACGCATGAGATTACCAACCGAGGAAGGTATTCGTCGATTGAATGCAAACCATGAAGAGATTCATAGTATTTCCGGAATGCTTGGAAGCATAGATTGTATGCATTAGGCCTGGAAAAAATTGTCCAAATGCATGGAAAGGGAAATACACGCGAGGCGGTTACGAGTATCCCACAATCATGGTTGAAGTCGTTGCGTCGTGCGACATGTGAATTTGGTATGTATACTTTGGGGTTGTGGGGTCGAAAAACGACTTAAACGTCCTGAATTCATCTCCATTTTTCAACAACTTGAAATGACTCTACTCTGAAAGGATATTGAGCGGACATTTGGTGTCCTCCAAGTATGTTGGAATATAGTATGACAATTGGCAAGAGCTTATAGCGTAAACGTTATAAAACGAATAATGTATACTTGTTTGCTATAAAATTAATCACGTATATTTGCATCATTATAAAACGAATCATGTATATTTGCATTATATTGCATAACATGATAACATAAGATAACAGTTTTAATATTGTCGAGAATGAAGAGTATTATGTTAATGTTGAAAATATACAAGGTAGTTAGATTGAGATGTGTGACACATGTAGGAAGAAAATCATGAAATTACGTGGTAGCGACATGCACGAGAACCTTTAATTTGATCTTGTGGAACATATTTAGAGGAATTGTGATAAATTTGTTTTAATACTTTTGGATTTAATATCCTACAAAAATGGAAAGTGGTTGGCCGTTCGATCGAGTCCAATTATCATCTCTAAGTTTATGTAGTTTGTTTCACGTACTTTTAATTGCAGGGGTATTTAATTTATCATGTCTTAGTTATGTATTTTTTATTTTAATAAATGTATTTATTTTATTTAATTTAATTTGTTAGTTGTTGAATGTAAAAAATTATTTGAATTTCTTTAAAAAAATTAAAAATTAAAAGTTCAAACTGTTCAAAGTATTGTTCTTTACTTTTTCACATTTTTAATAACAGAGTTTTTCTAAAACACTATCAAAACACTAAAAAACAAATTAGCAGTCTCTGTGCTTTTACACACCTCCTTATTATTTTTGTAACTCAGTAATTATTATATATTTTGTATTTTCAATTGTTAAATAGATGGATTTTTACAGGAGATCGAGGCCTAGATTGATCCATGTGGGATCGATGATCACACTCCTTCTTTGGAAAGAATCAAACGAAACTTAGATATCATGGTTCAAAAACAATTTTACATATTTCGTTAGTATATGAATAATAATGAATGATCTTATCTTGCCGCAGCCCACAAACGTACTTTGAAAACCAATCTTTTATAAAACACAAGGGTTAAATTATGGGTTAACATACGAATGATTATATTTTATTAATTTATAATATATGTAACAAGTGTGCTCTCAAAGGTTACAGTTAATCAATGAAAATACATATAAATTATTTCCTTTTAAATAAATTTAGCCCTTCTGAAATACTAATAATACCTAAAGTTAAATTTGGTTGACAGCACAAACCATATAAAAACTATGTGTCTCCTTTTTATTACCCTTTGAATTTTGATTACCCTTTGAATTTTGATTAAAGATACAATGATTTATGTATGTACAATTTTATTAATAAAACCCCTAATTCCTAAAAGGCTTTTTCAAAACAAAATCCATATTTTAATAATCATGGTTTTGTTATATTTGGTAAAAAAACTATAATCAATATTCAATTTTTCCATTATAAAATCGTTTAGTTTTGATTTTTCTATAGTTCAATATTTTATTTTATACATCGGTTATTCTGATTTATAAATTGAATTTTGACAACTAAATAAGCAAAATTTTATGTTTTAAAAAACAGAGATGAAAATCAAAGTGTTTTGTTTGCTTTTAACTTGATTTCTTCATGGTTTGATTTCTCAATTTGACCTTTGATAGTCGACAATGCATCATTATGCATAAACCAAATTCGTTAATAATCACAACATATGAATAAACTTAACTGGATATCATTGGCATCTTACAAAAAGTTGAATCGGGCTATGCTCTGATTACTATTCCTACCGCGGTTCGAATAAAATCACTAGCATCTACAAATCCTAAGTGGTTGCTTTCTAATTACCATAATTTATCTTGAATATATATAGTTTGAACAATTAAAAAAAATCAAAAACAAATATGTTATGAAGCAAAACAAGGAGCCTTCAGATAAACAGTCAAGTCTCTTGTATTATTGTTGAAAAAATTGAGTCAAAGTCTAAAAATAAGCCCAGTTAAAGGCCTAAGGTGATCACAAATCACATTAGTAAGCCCACTTAGGAATCGCTCAAAGTCTAAAATAGCCCACAACCCCTAACAGAAATTGACTGAAGTGGGCTCTTTTTATTGACAACTTATAAAAAATAAAATTTCCTGTAATACATATTGAAAATTCCAACTATTTTAGCAAATTCAAGGCTCCTATTATTAGATATGACTTTCTCTTGACATTCGAAAATTTTATGTATTTATTAGTAGTAAATATAATTATTTAATAAATAATATATATATATATAATACAAAGTTACATATTTTATAGTGTATTATTTAAATAATTAAAATATTTCATAAGTTATAATTATATTATGTACTTTAACACTATCTTTTTTAATAAAGGTTATTTTTATATAATATATACAAAAATATCTTGTTAGTTTATTTGATCGAATCAAATAACAAATATTTTATTCAATATTTGTTTTACGATTCATTTTTCATAAATAAATTATTTATTAATATCAAATATTATTAATATTCTGATAGTTTTACACTACTTGATTAGTTATACTCATTAGTAATCCTACGATGTTCATACGAAGCTAACTATGACGTTTATATCAACATTAAAACACATAACCTTTTCAGTGATGACATGTACTCCGTATATCTCTTATATTTTAGTCTTATTATTCTTTTTTTATTGAACTAACCGAAAGCGTCATTTGATGTGCTAGATGACTGTCTAGTTTGATTTTTCAACCTATGAACAATTAAATAGGTTCAATTCTTTTTTAATAAAAAGTTGTAGGCTACATTTCCATCTCTTTGATCTCTTCAAATAAAGTTAACTAACCAAAATGGTTAAGACTAATTACTACTTAGTATATATAACTACAAGGCCCTTTCAACTAATTATATTTCACTTTTCAGATAACGAATTTATAGATATTTGTAACGAAAGTACTCCACTTGTTATAAAGTACAACTAACATTTTCCTTTTTGCTTACATTATCTTGATGAGGATGCTTATGATTGGATTAGACGATCCTAAAGAGATATGGAGTATTAATTAAGTGATTATGAGTAGCAAATACCAAAAAAGTAGTATAAAAAGAAGGGTGGTGAAAGTGAAAAGAAGAGATCTTGAAGGGTGTTAAAGTCAAGATTCTCAAACCAGGAAACCAAGATTTGTGTTTAGCCTAGCTATAGGAAGGGGACCCTTCATTGGAGAAGAATTGAAGGTTGTTTTATATATATGAACACAAAATTCTTCCCATATCTATCATGCCCAATAATGCATGTTCCCTTACCCTTTTTAGGTTTCCACCTCACATCTCCAAACATGCTTTTCACATACAAATGAAGTTTTAATTTTCTTTTCAATTTCGTTTCTTTAAGGAGTACAATATTAATATCATGTTCTAAGCATCAACTATTGCAACTATTCATTATCTTATTACAATAATAATTCAAAAATGGTCTTAGATGATCAAGCTACAAAGCTTGTTTATATTTATGGACTTTTACAAAGTTTCTCCTTGAAGTTTACTATAAATAACTAAATGGATCACATACTTAAAAGATAAGTAAAATGATGACATAAGAACAAGATGAAAAAGACAATTAAGGGTATTGACAAACAAAATATACACCTAATCTAGCTTGATTTTTATCATGTCTCTCCGTTTGTGTTTTTGTGTGTGTATGTAACAAAGCAAAGACATCATAAAATTCAAGATTAGGTTAGTATCTAAAATATGTTGTTTTTTGGATATAGTAGTATAGCACGTGCTAGCTACATTAGAATATTGTATGAAATGACCACAAATTTGATTTCTATTTATCAACATGGTTTTCAAATAGTATTTAGGCGATTGAACGGATATAATTCTCCCGTCGTAAAACAAGTGTCAACTAAACAATTAAAATAAAAAAACTTAACGTGTAATTGTGGTCATTTCACATCGAATATAAATAGAGACTATTTTTAGGAGTACAACTTTGTGAAAAATACGTCGCTATATATAAATTTGACAATTCATTTGGAAAGTGGACATGTTTTTACACACATATACAAAAATAGAAATATATATTTTATTTTGTTACAAAGTGATACGAGTAATATACATAAGGTGGTAGAAACTATTATCTATTCTAATATAATGTTGATCATCCTTATACTTACATATTAAGATATGATAAATTACTTATTACATCTCAATGAAATGATGATTCGTTACTTGGTGCATATTATTTGAAAAAGTCTTAATTGGTTCTATGATAGATCTAATTAACTGTTGGTAGTACATGTAATGTAAAAACTAAGAAGAATGTGATGAATAGTAACTCATACATAGAAAGAGAAGCATATATATATATGTATATATATATATATGTATGGTGGTGTGGTGGTGGATGTGTTCATGAAAAGTGGAGGCAAATGAAAGAGGTGTAGCAGAAGATGTTCACCAAAAACCCCTACAAACCTCTGTAGTTTTAGGCCCACTTTTACTTATCTCATTTCCCTATGTAAGTGCGACCACCATCCATCACCTCCGTTAACTTCACTTTCTTGCCGGAATATTTCATCTCTACCATTTCGTTTCAACCTTACAAATTATACTAGTGATCATCCACCCATTCATACATTTCAAACAACAAACAAGATTTAAGCATCAAATTCAAATATTTAGTTTAAACTAAAATATGTTGCATGCATACGTGTAAGTATGAATGTATGTATATATGTTTTATTAATGTAGTATATATATGTATGCAGTAACTAGGGTGTGTTTGGTTTATTTGTTTATTTGACAATAAAAGAAACAAATAAAACCACTATAACAGAAACTGTTTATTTATTTGTTTTTAGAGAATAAACTTTAAATATAAGCACTTTAACACTTGTTTATGTTTTAAACACACTACAACAAAAATATGTTTTTAAGACATTTATATTGGTCATTTTTTAAAATGCATTCTTAAAATTTTCTAATAGGACGCTTTAGTTTTTTATTCCAATTGTTATAGTATCTAAGAAGACACTTTATATTTAAGTCTTATTACATTGAGTTTATAGGATGTTTATATTCATTAATGTTACATTATAGTGAAAATTAATAGGACACTTCATGTGTGAATTGTATTATATTGAGTTTTAAATGACACTTATTGGTAGAGTCTTATTATATTAATTCTTACGGGATGCTTATTTACCGAGATCTTATTATAGCAGATGATAACAGGACATATGATACGTAAATCTTATATTTTGAGTCCTCATATGAGTTTAAATAATATGTATGATTATTTATCTTATTAGATTTTTTAGGACGTTTGTGTTTCAAAAGATAATAGTAGATAAACGTTTATCAGAATTTAGAACATTAAAAAGCGTTCTATTTTTTAATTTGTTAGGATGTCATATGTGTTGCATTACACATTTTATGGGATTAATATACAAGTGGTGAATCATGTGTATTAAAATACTTTTTATTATTACGACGCTTTTATATGATATGCTTAAGTATATGGTCCTATTAAATTAAAAATATTATATAAATTACTCTTTTAAGACACTAATAAGTGTCCTAGAACACTAGTTTTGTTACAGTGAGATAAACAAACACCCTTTAGTGCTATGCATGTTAGATCCTAGAGGCACCTTGCCTCCTTGGGTATCATGAAGGGACTTGAATGACTAAAATTTTATATTAGAATGAGATTAACCAAAATTCTTGCCCCGTTAAAACTTGAAAAGGCTACATGTTAAAAGTCAATATGTTAGATATTATCAGCCTATCGTAAAGTAGTTGAAATATTCTATCCGAAATCCATAACGGCTTAGAATAGTTTTTTCTATGACAATTAATCCTTTCACTAATTTCAATATTAGAAATACCCATCAAACTTAGATGGAATAAAATATTTATACACACATTGTATACAATGATAGCTAAACTATTAATTTCAATGAAATTGAGTTTTATTTAAAAAGAAAAAACTTTTCATTAGAGATGCTCTAAGATATCAAAAGAGATGGGTTATATATATACAACACGAATTGAACTAGACATTAATTCATCAGTGTCATTTTTAACGACTGTCTTTTAATCCTTTTCAATTCCTTATGATAGATATTACCATTACGTAATTTCAACGAAGTTTAACAGAAAGTGCAAATTGATTCTATAGTCAAATGAATGACAAAGAATAATGGATAGTTTGTTGAACCTTAGCTATAATAAACTATTCCTGCAATTGTTACGGAGATGCTACAATTACATTATAATAATATAATTGAATCTTATAAAGAAAAGCGAAAAAGAAAAAGAATCAAATAAGATTTAGAGGTTGGACCATACAAGTCTTTTTACATGTATTTGTATTTTGATTTTGATTTGATATATAATCAATAAAATCATATGAAGTTTACTTCTTAATTAGAAGTGTTTGAGATTATTTAAATAAGTTCTTATCTGTTTTATTACTTATTTATTAAATAATAATTTAAAAACAAACAAAATGACACTTATTTACTTTTTAAATAGATAAATACTTAAAAATAAATAATTTCAAACACCCTCTTTCATCTGTTATGCCATTTTCTCTTAACATATGACTGTGCTTGAAGATTATTAAGGTCCCATAATGATTTGAGTAATGTCATAAGTCTTAATTCTGATTGTTGAATGATAGTATAAGTAACATAAATTAATAATAAAATAAAGGTCACAACTTTTACCATTTATCTTATAAATAATCCAATTATAGTTACAACTAAGTATCAAATTATTACGTGTAATATTAATTGAGGAAAATAATGAACTTAAGATCAAATATGTTAAAACTTGTCAAACATCCATCAAACATATAAACCTCTAAATCATTTTGTAAACTCATTATTATTAGTTTCTTAATATAACTTTATTAGGATCGATAACATATAAGTTATATATGTAATGATATTACAATAAATTTAGGAAAACATATTAACTTTTATTCTATTATTTTTGTACACTTATTTTATTATAATTTTTGAAAATCAATATTATTAACCACCACCATTGCTCTCTTACATAAAGTCTCAACTTAAACCGGTTAAATAAATTAAATATTATTGCAAAAAATACAACTAGTTTTCAACAACAAAAGCCTCCTTAAAATTCCCAATTTTCTGTCTCATACTAGCGACAGCTTTATTAGGTATTGTGTCTTAGCTTTGAGCACAAAACAGCTTTTTTCCTGTAGAAATTTGACGCCATTTTTTAATTTTCTTTATTATATAATAAAGAGCTTCAAATAGCATAATAATATCATCATCATCTTGTACTACAGTTACCAGCAGTGTAATAACAACAAGACATTAACTAACCCTATTCCTTCATTCATTTCTGGGAAGAAAACAACATTTTAGCTTTCCCTTTTTAAATCATCTCCCCAAAACCCCAAATTTTATTGCTTTTTACACAAATTACTTTCCCAAAGCACTTATTACAGGTGATTCTGTTTTTCTTTCTGGGCTTTGTAATACGGAGTATCTGAAAGAAGAAAAACACCATTGTTTTCCATTTTTTGTTTTGCAAAATTTAATTCTTGATCTTTTGTGTAAAAATGGGTACATTACATAAAGATTCAGTTTTTAGAAATATACTCAAGACTCTATGTTGCTCTTATGGATGGTCTTATGGCGCTTTTTGGAGCTATGGCCAGCCAAATTCCATGTATGATTCTCATCTCTCACACCTATAGATACATAGTTGTTGCATACACTGTGGTTTTCCAGTTACTTTGAATTTATTTTTAATGTTTATTTTAAGTTTTTGAATATAAGAGTAGAATAGGAGTGGGAATCAGGAAAATGACAAAGATTGTATCTTTTTAAGTAGTTTTGATTGGCAGTGAGATCTTAACAACAGTCACTTAAATGAATTGATTCCACCAAGAAAGAATTCCCTAAATTTATTGTTAAATAAATTCAGTTTTATTAATTCTTTTGATTATTATTTATGACCTTTTACTTCCATTGAGTATGCATTAAGCCTCATTTCACTCAAATGCTTCAACAATTTGCTATTTCTACATATCTCTTACAGTACATTACATAAAAGGATTTAGTTTAACTGATTCTTGGAACCTTGAATATTGTTTGCTTCATAGATTATTAACCCTGCAAGATGCCTACTTTGAGGATAAATTCGGATTTTTCATCGATAATTTGCTTGTGCAAGTACCACTTGGAGGAGGGTATGCTCATATTCCCTAATTTTATATAAGAACTGTTGATGTTTGATAATTATCTGATTAAAATTGTAACAATCCAAATTCTTCTTCTGATATTAATAATGATAGTCGTTTCATTTATTGAACTTTTTGAAGGATAATTGGACAAGCTGCTTATACCAACAAACACATCTGGATGACCACAGAAGATCATTACAGAGATAATAATTTATCGGATTCGATCTGGGATATGTTTCTGGTATATTAATTCTCCTTTCTTGCTCTATATCTTCGAGTTGTTAAAAAGTTTTTCGTCTATCCTTGAAAAATCAAACTTTTGACACCAAAATTGAACTCTTTCTTTTGTTATACTTGAGAACTAAATTTACTTAATTTTCAGGATAATTATGAATTTCATCACGGATTCTCTTCTGGCATGAAGGTACTTATTCATAGGAGGCTTGTACTTCTTGTATTATAGTTTGTACATCGGTCTTCTTATCACTTCCATTTTGCAGACGATTGCAGTAATTCCTGTGGAGCCACAAGGGGTGGTACAGTTTGGGTCCAGTGAAAAGGTTGGTCCTATGATCATTGATCACTCAAGAGACCATAATATTACTTTCACATGTTTATAATAATGTATTGTTGTTTTATGCTTCAGATTCCGGAGAATATGGATTTTCTAAATCAAATAAAAAGAATGTTTCAGGAGAGTGTAAATGGTGGAGGATCTGAAATTTGTTTGCCTTCATTGAACGGACAAAATTTTCATCAAAATGAGGCTTTTTCTTCCTTGATATCCTCCGAAGGATCTTGTTTTACGGGTGGTTATGGCAATTTAGTGGGACCTAATTGTTCTTCAACTCCATTTGATGAACTCCCAAATTTTGGTATCCCAAATGAGTTATTCCAAACTGGAAATATTGATGTTTCTCAGTGGTTCCCTCCACTGAATCCCCTAAATAATAATGAAAATTGTGAGTCTTTGACTATTTCTGGTACTGATGTTGACTTATTTGGAAACAATGGTGATTTGGGAGACATTTTAGCACCGATTATAGATGGCAGTCAAAGTCAGTTGGGGCTCCATTCTATCAGTCATGTTGATGGTACTGCACTCGGTCCAAAAGAAAGGTTGTTCTCAAAGCTTGGGATTGAAGAGCTTTTGGAGGGTATTTCTGGTATTTCAAATGCTACTTCAAGTTCATGCATAGATGGTCAAGTTTCAGCAAAAAGAAGAAAAACAGGAAATTCTATGTGGGAAGAGACCATGCCTAAACCGCAGCCAGGTTTACAAATGGTTGATGGTTATACCATGAGTGGTTCTAGCACAGTTCTGCAAGCTAAGAAGCAAGTCGAACCACCAAAGCCCACCAAGAAAAAAGCTAAACCAGGGACTCGACCCAGACCAAAAGACCGCCAGCAAATCTTGGACCGAATGGCTGAGTTGAGGCAACTGATTCCCAATGGTGAGAAGGTTAGTATTCACATAATTACTACATTCAATACTGCACATTTTGACTTGTTGGTCAAATGAGTTGCTTCTAGGATCCAAAATTAGCTAGTTTGACCTGAAAAGTCAAATCACACACATTAATGGTATTTCTAATTGTGTTTTGGGATGAACAGATGAGCATCGACTGTTTGTTGGATCGGACCATAAAACACATGATTTTCTTGGAGGGTGTAACAAAACAAGCTAACAAAATAAAACAAGCTGAAAAACGAAAGGTGAGCAAAGTCATTACATAATTTTCTAGAACAGTTACCATTCAACATCATAGCTTTAACGTGACCCGTATACTTGATCAGCATAATGATGTGGTTAACAATGACCCAAGCACCAATGGCGTGATATGGGCTTGTGAATTGGGAAATCAGAATATGGTTTGTCCCCTGATAGTCGAGGACCTTGGTGCCCCTGGTCAAATGCTAATAGAGGTAAACAAACAATCACATATATGGCTTACTGGTAAAAATCTTTTACCCATAAATCTTGATATGATCAAAATGTACTTGTGTTCCAGATGCTCTGCGAGGAAAATGGCTTCTTTCTTGAGATTATGGACATAATTCGGCGTTTTGGGTTGATAATCTTGAAGGGAGTTATGGAAACTCACAGCGATAAAATTTGGGCACGCTTCATAGTTGAACCAGAGGTAAATCATTCTCTATATGGGTTAACTAACTATGGGAGGGCTGACACGTTGGATAACAGGTCAAAATGGATACCTTTTTTGTATGGGCGGGTTTACCCAAATTGTCCACAACTTTTTTCTTTTCTTCTACAACATAATTTATCAAATATGATTACAAAAGTAAATTCCTTTTCTGTCCATAATAATTTAATTTATTTTAAGTGAAATGATTACTAAAGGTAGCACTTATAAGCATCTAAAATACATTTTGTCTTTCGACGTGTTTCCATTTTAGCTAATTTCTTGTATTTGATCCATTTGACCCATAAAGATAAAACATAACTCAATTCGATTCATTTATAAGTAAAACTGTAAAAGAATCAAAATTGCAAGTTTGCAACCATTCAAGATTCGAGAATTGACTCACAACACCCGTGATATTAACTTAGAAGGAAATGCAAAGAGGAAGTCTTTTTTGTTTTTAACGTGCAGTGATTTTTTGGCAGGTTAACAAGCAGATAACAAGGCATGAAATATTTTCGGAGCTCGTTCAGTTTCTACAAACAATGACACCCAAAGTTGATAAAACATGCATGAAATCTGGGAACTCTCTACTCGATGACTTTAATCTATACGGGATCCAAAATCTTGTGAACATGGCAGACGTGCAGTATTGTGTAAACTTGTAACCTAGGTTGTAAAATGATTTGGGCATTGATCTAATAAGGTTTTTACATTAACATATCATGAGTACAATTGGTAAACAACAACACAAACAACACTACCCAATCTCGCTGAGGGAGGGATACGAGAGAGTTAAGACATAGAGAGTCATACCTTTTCTTAGCATTCTCATTTTCGTCACTTTCATTCTCCTTTCTTGTACCTTAGTAATTGACCAACACTCTACTCCGTACAACATAACAGGTCTAATTGTTACCTTATAAAGTTTCCTTTTCAGCTTAAGAGAGACTTTTTGGTCGCACATGATGCTTGTTGCCGCTCTCCATTTCAACCAGCTTACCTTTATACAGTGAGTCACATCCCCGTCGCTCATCACATCCTCATCGCCCATCTCTGAGCACCGAGTCTAGATATCTAAAATACACCTATGGGTGTAGGATCTGGTCCCCAATGTGGATTTTCACTCCATCGAAAAAACATGAGTTTATTTTACTTTTGATGTTTGGACTACGATTTAAGGTTTGGATAACCATAACACAACGAGATGCTTTTACGTATGTAAAAAGGAATTGATGATTATAGAAACTAATCGAAATTTTATATGCTAAATGTTAAAACTTTATATGTCAGTGTAAAAATTGAACATTGATTTTTCGACGTTGGATGAATTATAATGTGAGTATTATTTTTCATTCTTTTCTTTTATTCAATATATCGGGTAAAACATAAATTACGGATCCTTTATACAATGTGTTCCGAACCACCCTTAAAAAGAGTTCACGAAATTGAACTTTGGATTGAAATTAAATCGAATTTCACACTGAGCTACTTATTTTACACTTGAGATAATTTACATTCATTGTTAAAAAGTGAAAAGTTATTATTACAACTTTTATGTAATGAGTTTTCTCTAATACATTCAAAGGAAGGAAAAAACTAGAAGTTAAATTTTTTGAAAAATTATAAATTGATTTTTTTTGAACGACTGATAATATATTAAAAAGCTTTTAATAAGGCATTAGAAGCAGAAAGAACCAAGAACAAATCTAGAAATACACAAAATTACACATTCTAAATTCCTCTCGATAAATTATAAATTAATATCTATTAATTTAATCTAATACACATTTTTTACTTTTTCAGCGGTGTAAATCATGAAAGCAATTTAGAAAAAAGGTATATTAAGTTCGTCAGACGGCAAAACACTACCAAAATATGTACTCTTAATTACACAAAAAAGTTTATGAGAATATATATACAAAAAATACAAGTAGTAACTACTTGGATTTTGTCATCTATAGCCATAACTTTTCCTAATTGAAAACTGAAAAACATGGTGTTAAACTGCTAAAATACACATTCATCCAAACAAGATTACCAAAATACCCTTATTCAATATCGACAAAGACTTCATCAACCATCGTAACTCTTTCGATAAGATCATAACTCATTAAACCGAAAAATCTCAGAAAACGAAGAGATTTACCAGTTCATCATATCACATCTCATTTTTCAAACCCTAATCATCAGTTTCCCCAAATTCATGCACTAATTGAAGCGAAATGAGTGACGTGGCCGATAAATTGTCTTATTTTCAAGCAATTACAGGCTTAGAAGACGTCGATTTATGTACTGAAATCCTTAACGCTCATGGATGGGATCTCGAATTAGCAATTTCAAGTTTCACTTCCAATTCAAATTCCGGTGAAAATGTTCCGGCCGCCACTTCCTCCGTCACCGCCGCCGATTACGCCGCCGAAGAGGATGCAATTGAACGATTTGAACAGATGAGACTAGTCAACGACGGCGGTGCTGGTGCACCTGGTGGTCCAGGTTTAGCATGGAAGATCATTACACTTCCGATTTCTATAATTTCAGGTAGCCTAGGATTAGTTTCAAGTGCAATTGGATTAGGTTTTTGGATTGCTGGTGGTGTGTTGTCATATTCGTTAGGTGTGATTGGATTAAGTAGTTCTGGAGGACGTAGTGGTGAATTGACGATTTTGAGCTCGGCGACGAATGAGGCGATTCGATTCGTATCTATGTTTGAGAGGGAGTATGGTGATGTGCATCCCAATTTTGTCGGTGAAAGTTTTATGGACGCGTTACAGCTGTCGAGACGTGAGTTCAAGTTGATGTTTGTGTATTTACATTCGCCTGATCATCCTGATACCCCGTTTTTTTGTGAACAGAGTTTGTGTTCGGAGGTCTTGTCAGCGTTTGTGAATGAGAATTTTGTTACTTGGGGTGGGACTATTAGGGATAGTGAAGGGTTTAAGATGAGTAATAGTTTGAAGGCTTCTAGGTTTCCTTTTTGTGCTGTGGTTATGGCTGCTACCAATCAGAGGATTGCTTTGCTTCAGCAGGTGTGTAGTATTTACTGAATGGTTTTAATATGAATTATAAGGTTGTTTCGCTACTATAAATATGTGCAGCTTGAAATTGACATTGTTTGAACACAAAAGGTAATAAGTGCCAGCCCATACTAAAACCGAGCAGTAAATGCAACAAATTTAGCTTGCAAGTCCGGAGTGAATATAAAATTTATTTTGCAAATGATGTATATGTGTGTTTAGTTGTCTACTACTACAGTTATGCTCGTTGGTTAAGTTTGCAACATGGTGGATGAACTGATTACCTATTAGTGATTAGTAGATTATAAAGGAAAAGTACTTATTTATCAGATTAACAGGATTAAACGTAAACGTTCTGAAATTGAGTTTATGAATTAGATTTCTCTTATAAGCTGTTCCCTTATTATATATTTTTAGTTGCTAAAGATTACTTATTTGCAGTATGCGTTGGGTGCACTTGTACATAATTTGCAACTTTGCAAGGGCTTATATGTTACCGTTAAGGAATGTATGTCTAATACGGACAACTATTGCATTTTAAGGAGTTTAAGCATTAAACAGAAACCAAAGTTATCTGCCATTTTTTTGGTACCTGTATAAAGTTATGAACTTACAGACGTGGCATCCTCGAGTTTCCTTATAGAGATGTAAGAATGCATTTTGTCATGGGGTATGCTCTTGCAAGTTTTGTTGCCCATGGTGCTATCAAGTATCAACAATCAACATTATATGATAAATTTTATTCAGAACATCAGTTTAATCAAAAGCCCAATACAAGAGGCAACATAATAGATTGAGTGGGATCCTTTACATAAGACCCCATTTGTGTGAAGCCATAACTTTTACTCTAAAAGTGAGTATTTTGGACTTTGAAGTGTTATACTTTAGTCATTCTCTTCAGAATAAATGGTTACCTAATTTATTAAAAGATTATTATCATACAGACAATTAGATGTGCAATTGAGGCTCAGAGGATTGCCCTCAGCGAAACCTCAAATAGGTGGGGTCTAAGGATTATTTAGTTTTATTTATTTATGAGAAGCCGTGACTGAATTCGACATTTATGTAGTTCTTTTTTTTAGGTATAACTATTATCCTCAGTTTCAGAGTTCTTGGTCAGTTCTCACTATTAAACTCACCAAAGTTTCTATCAAGCTCACCACATTTCTTTTGGTAGGAAAAGCATGTGAATATTACACCTTCTCTCTTTCCATAAACACACCCCTTAAAAGGAGGAAATGGTGGGTTTGATGTTATATGTGCATGGTTGCCATCACATAGTCTAACAAATGCACTCATCGCCTGGTTTGAGTTATAAAATGTTTGCTACGTCGGAAACTCTTTCAAGGACATGGTAACATCTTATTTCTAATTATGCATAAATTTCATAGACCAGTTGATAAGGAACAAACATTCTTGCTCTTATGGGACTCGGCTGCAGAGCGCTGCCTTCTTGAGGCTTGCCATTTATATTATCCACCCATTAAGATGTTTTCCTCTTTTGTCTTTTTAACATATACTCCGTATGATGCTAACCTTTAATCTGAACTATGTATTTCTGTTACATCATAAATGATAAGTTTCTAGATGTCTCTATTAGAGTATGAAATCAAGTATTGTATCAACTCTCTTATATATCCTATGTTCTGCCCTAACAATGTGCAGAGTTGTGTCTTATCTTTTTCTTACACAAAATGTGATTCATCATAATTTGTCTTGATTTTCTTATTATTAAATTTATATGTATTCTAATGTAGGTTGAAGGACCAAAGTCATCTGAAGAAATGCTTGCAGTATTGCAGAGAGTTCTAGAAGAAAGCTCCCCTGTTCTTGTTGCTGCAAGACTTGAGGCCGAGGAACGTGTAAATAACATTCGTTTGAGGGAGGAACAAGACGCTGCATATCAAGCTGCTCTTCAAGCTGATCAAGTATGTTCCAATCTATTAGAATTATTATTCACTTATATCAACATATATCAACTATATAATTGTATTACTTAGTTGTCATTAAAACTTTTTTATCATGGCACATTAGGCTAGGGAACGCCAGAGGCAAGAAGAAGAAGAAATACTAGCAAGGGAAGCTGCTGAAGCTGAGAGGAAGCAAAAAGAAGAAGTGGAGGCCCGTGAAAGAGCAGCCCGTGAAGCTGCAGAGAGAGAAGCTGCAATGGTCAAGTTGCGGGAGGAGAAAGCTTTGTCTTTGGGACCTGAACCTGAAAAGGGGCCCGATGTTACTCAGGTACTTCATTCATCTCTTTTTACCTCCCATTTTTCATGTTAGTATACTGCTTTCTATTAAATTCTCATGAAGGTTTTGAAATAATAGATGTTACACTATATAAGTTACGCTTTATGGAAATATGCATTCCACTTGATGTTTTATGGTTGGATGACTTAGGTATTAGTCAGATTACCTAATGGAGAGCGCAAGGGCAGGAGGTTTTATTGTACCGCTACAGTACAGTCCCTATATGACTTCGTTGATTCTTCAAGTGGCTTAGACATTGGAAATTACACACTTGCCACCAACTTCCCACGTGTTCTCTATGGTCCTGATAAACTATCTTTAACACTTAAAGAAGCTGGTCTACATCCTCAAGTCAGTCTTTTTGTGGAATTGAATTCTTGAAAGTTACTTTTGCTTAAGTAGGGATTTGGTTAATCTGTTCAATACGGTTTGTAGACAAGTTATAGATTCTTTATTTTTTTTCATTCTTTATGAAGTCTACCATTTACCTTGATGAATGAAACCATCTCTGTTTCCTTTTTGATGCACATATTAAGTAGGGAGAATTACATATGTATAGACCATGTTACATATAGTAACGTCATTAAGTATAGCATCAACAAGTTTGATTTAAAAGGGAGTCTCATCAATTTGTACAGAAAGTATACTCCGTTTCAATTACTTAAAATATGATCAAGTGAAAGTTAATCCAGATAACATACTAGTGACTGTGACGATAAGTATTAGAACTTCAAAGATTTACAAAATGTTGCAACTGAACATTGTATGGTTTATAAATAGGGTCAAGTATGTTTTAATCCTTAAACTTTCACTCTTTTAGTGGTTTAAGCCTTCAACTTTGTGTTTCCACATGTTATAATCCAAACTTACGAATGAAAGATTTATAAGGGGATTGTCCTTTATTCGAAATTACTTTAGCGAAAGAAGAAACGAGGATAACTCCTCTACCGGCACCTTCACAACATCTTTACGAAGACCCAAGTCTTTATCCTCTCTCTTTGAGAAGGATCTGGGAATAGCCGTTGCAATCTGTTGCACATATTCTCCTATTTTTCGATCTTTTTGGGCTCTGCTCGTTGGACGAACCATATTCACTTGGCTACTCCTCCCTTGATACGCTTTATCAACGCTCCAAAGACCAGTTTTACAATAAAGTGCAAAATCTTCACAATTATTGTTCATTAGATCATATTTGCCATACCCATGTTCATGCAAATAATTAGTCCTATGTATCACTTCTTCTAGTGGATCAGATTTTGCCATGGTGCATGTTCCACCAACAGTTTTTGCAAGAAGAAATTCCCGACTTGCTTGGTATTTAAATCGGTATAGTGAACCTTTCTTAATGAAACATTCAATGCAAGACAACTTCACTCCACTTCCGGCTACTTTCTCCAGCCCACAATACGACATTCGGCAAGGTGTCTTTTGCCTTTTTTCATCACTACTCGTTTTAATTCTAAAAGGTGATAGAAATCGAGACCCCTGATCATCCTCCCTTTTTGTGTTCACAAAATGAATAACTCTGTTTTCACCAATGAAGATACCTGCATACAAATTAGTAAACTACTATTACATGGATGCATAAGCACAACATAAACACATAATAGTTAATCTGGTAACTAACCATGGTGACTGTATAATTGTTTCCTCCAAGTGTAAATATGGTCTCCTTCCTTGAGCTCGGATCTTTTGATTGTCTGTGAAAACAAGTCCATAGGTGTTTATTAAAATGCTCTGATCATAACTTGAGACTCGTCGTTTATATATACTAAATACATATGATTTTATTGATGGAGGAAAAGGAAATGAAAGTGGCTTTAATATTTTTTTATACTCTCGTTTGTTTGACTTTTGAATGTTTAACCTTAATTTATGAATCATTCGTAGTTTTACTTTTGTGTATAGACAGAGTCAAATCGCCAAACTTTACCCAATTCAAGCAAAACTATTTACCAAGTCCAAGGTCATAAAAGGGTCAAAACTAGTTACTAGTTACTATTCATAATTTTGATTTTGAGCTGTTGAACTACGAGATCGAATTGGATCAAAATCGTACTATTCTATTCTATTAAAGGGAAGTAAAGCCAAGAAAGAGAGAGACTATAATTAATCTTTCCGCTTCCAAACCATTGACTGAAAACCCCATTTTATTCACTGAAAAAACAATTTGGAAATCAATAAAAAAAAATGGGTTATCTGTCTCACCGAGTTGATCCAACCGAACTCAAACCAGGAGACCACATTTACACTTGGAGGACTGCCTACGTTTACTGTCACCATGGTCTGTTTCTGTCTTCTTTTTTCATGCATTTTATATTTTGAACAAAACATTTTTGGTTGTATATATTAATGTGCAAATTGTATTGTGATTTAGCTGATAATGCTACAGTATGAGCACAGGGTTTAAAGGTTCCAATGTATGCATCAAAAGTTGTTAGCAAATTTGGTGTATACTGAATCATATAATTTACCCTAATTTGTTTTTCACTACAACATTTAGCAAAAGTTAGATTTTAGTTTTTATTTAATAATTTAATAGTTCTGAGTTGATCAATATATGATAGGGGTTAAAAGATAAATTACAAACATTGTGTAAATGAGCTAAAATGAAACTTATTAAAATTTGATATGATATTCGGTGTTTTACTGAAAATTATATTAAATTTGTTGTCTTGCTCGAGTCAAGCTTTTTCAGAGATTGACCTAGTGATCGAGCTAAAAAATCAACCTCGATCTTTTAAAAGCTAGGCTCGATTTGTTATCGAGCTGTAATTAATTAATATGTACATGTGTATATAATTATTTATATGTAATTATGAATTTGTAAATTATATTTCATTAGGTTTTTGATTAGTTTTCATAATTTCTTCTAATTATATATTTGTTTGAAATGGTATTTAGTGTTAAATTTAATTTTAAAATAAATATAACGTAAGTTTGAATACTAAAAATGATTTTTAAACTAAAATTTGAGCTTTTCAACCATAGCTCGAGCCAACCTGAATCACTTTCAAGTCTAGTTTTTCATGATGAGCATGCATCGTGAAAAGCTCGTTGATTCATCGAGCCACGGATCAACTCAGTCGCAGGTTTGCAGCCCTACACTGTAGATGCTCTAACAATGAGACTGCATGGACGAGGATTCTTTCAGGTTGAGATCACTGGTCTCACAAGAAGAAGAAAATGGTTGGTTCCCTTTTTAGTGTCCAACGTTTTATATATATATATTGCACAATACGATCGACCATGTTGATACATATTAATTCAAGATAGTAATGACCCGTTATGTTTCCTCATAAAAACTAAGGTCCCGTTTGGCTATCAGAATGTTTTTGGAAGGAATGAAATCTATTAAAGGAATTGAATTCTTAAGGAATTAGATTCTATATCCTGTTTGGTTGTCAGAAAATGGAATGGAATCAAATTCAATTCCTTTGCTGTTTTCTGTTTGGTTCGTCAATTTGTCAAAGGAATTGGAATGTGATTATGTGAATTGACGAAAATACCCTTTTTGCAATTATTTGTTTTTTTTACATTTTTTATGCGAGATATGTCACGTTGATCTCAACTTGTTGGGATCCAATCATGACTACTGTGGATCAAATACTTAGGAATCTGAGCATGTTTTTATCATATTTAGTGATTGGTTGGTGATAGATCATTACTTAATATAGGTATTTATGTTGGTTAAAACAAAGTTGTTCACTTGACTGCTGAAGAAAACGACAGTTCTAGTTCTGGTTGGAACTTGTATTCTTCATATCCATAACCATCAGCTTCATGTTTGAATTCTGTCCCTGACTCTGAATCTTCACAACTTAAATGTGGAGAAAATCATGGTTCTAGTTCAAATTTGAGCTCGTGTTCTTACTGCTCGTCTTCCAACCAAAATCGTCCAGCTTTTTCATGTTTGAACTTTCCTGATAGTGGATTTAAGAAACCTGACTGCGGAGTTATCATCTCGTGTTTGAACTGTTTCATCGGAACTGGAAATTTGTACCTGTTTCAGGATGGAGTGAAATCATATGTGTATATGACCAAACTCCGTGGTGCGACATGCACCACTGCACAATCGGATGTACCCGAAGAAGTGATCCACAGAGACATGTGTCTGTTGCAGAATGGGTTTGGAAGTTATGATGTGGTTAAAAATAACTGTGAGGATTTCGCTTTGTATTGCAAGACAGGTCTTTTGATTTGTGGCAAGCCTGCAATTGGGAGAAGTGGTCAAGTGAATTGTATCTTTAATGCTCCATGGAAGTGCATTGTTTCTTCAATCATTGCAAAATTTGTGTTTAACAGCTCTTTGGGTGATATCACAGCAGTAGCTAGCGCTGGAGTATATTGTTATGATCAATATAAAAGCGACATTGGTGTTAGAAAGGATGGGGTTAAGGTTAAGGTGGAGGATATGCCATTGTTTCGTGGCCGTTGAGAAACTCGTCAAGTAGTGGATTTTATGAAGAAACTTATGAAAGGTAACCGTTTTTCTTGTTTAGTTTTTGTATTTGGGGAGAATATTTGAATCAAAGAAGATGAAGGGTTAGTTAAAAATAAAAAGAAAATAAAATAAAAGTTATGTGCAAAATCAAAATGAAAAAAATAAAATGGCTTCACCCGGGTCTGAACCGAAAATCTTCTGTGTTAGACTAACGTGATAACCAACTAAACCTTTGTTGTTGGATTTTAATGTAACTACTATTTCATCTTCAGTTTACCAAGTTTTTCAATTTTACTATATTTATACGTATTTTGTCTTGTGACATTAGCTAAGACAAATCTATCGACAAAAACCGAATTCAATGGAAAAAATAATATGTTACATTTAGTAAAAAGATGATTGTCTTACCGGAATTCGATCTAATTTAACAAACATAAGGTCAAATTCATTGAGATCGTAACAAACCAAAGAGATAGGAGCAAAGCAAGAGCTCACATGTTTATAACAAAACCTGAAGGATCCTTAAATTCTCAAATAACATGTATAAATTAGTTTATAAGTAGGATGACTTCCTTTAACGTTTTCAAAGTTCGCTAGTCTTTTTAGTAATCTGCATACTTCAATGGTCTTTTTCTATACAATTTATGAACATTAATACTGAAAATAGTTTAGGGGATAAAATATAAAGTGTTTATTATACAAAAATATAATATTTATATTTAAATATTTTAATACTAACTACTACATTTACATTTTCATAGTAAACGTTGACTATAATATTTTTACGTTCTCTGGAAAGTGAATTTATATTTATAATTATTATATATAGTATATATGTTCTAAAAATTAGTGTTGTTTAATTCAAAAGGTGTTTATAATTATATCCAAAAATACATGAAAGCTATCCCTTGTCTTTCTTGATATTGGAAAGAAGGTATGAAAGTTCAAAACATAAATCTTCTTAATTTGATTATGGTACAAATAATTTCAATGAATACACCTTTAAATAATGGAAGAAAAAAAAAATGAAATCTTCAACTCATCTACATAGCTTTCACAACATTTCTTCCTACATCATGCCACCAACTAAACCACAAATCAGAACTCCGATGGCTGCAGAAATTAAAAGTACTGATGCTTTAATACTCGATGATGATGAGGGTGATGGTCCTGATGGTATTCCTCCAAACACGGTCGGGTAAGAAGGTGCCGAGTCATCCAACGCATCACTTGGACTGTAGGAAGGTGGAAGCGACCCGTCACTAGCATAAACAGTAATTTGAAGTTTCTGAGATTTTTCACAGTGCCCCGAAACGCCACTAGTGAAGTAAAAAACACCAGGTGTAGTGATGTTGAATAAAGAATTGCCATCGTTCATGGACAAGATTGGATCTTTTAGGTTGCAAATCTTGTAAGATTCCTTTGTCACTTGAATCACTGAATCTTGGCTTGGTGGGTACAAGAACACTGTAAAAGGACAAACATTTTTAGTTCAAGATTCACAATCTTGTTTTGTAAAAACACAAATTACTTATCGAGAAAACAAAATGGAGAATTCCCATAACAAATGTAAAATAAACTTTTCGAATTTGAATCATAAATGGTTTTGATCAGAAGAACTTACATAGAGAGTCACCAATCTTGAAGTTGAGTTTTTTAGGCCAATTGGTGTAAGCTTTTGGATCTTCAGAAGTGGGTATGTTCCAAGCTTGAAGATTTCCAACTTGGTATTGATACGCGAACACATTCGTTTGTATCAGCATGAAGAACATAATCGCAAACGACAATTGAACATCCATCTCTCCCTGTCTTTCTTGGTATACAAGGGAGAGTGAAAACAAAAGCAGAATTTAAGGAGATTGAGATTTGTAAATCTATAAAAGGAAGACAGAACCAAAGGAAAGTACTAAAGTAACCCTCTCTGTATACTCATAATAATATAATATAACTATTATATTGATACTAATGGGGAATAAGGTTCTTTTTACTAAAGATCTACGCCTGAGAGGTGCAGTCATGGTAGATCTGTGAAGGAAGCTACTAAATGTGAACTTGCAGCCAATAATTAAGTGTAATAAATGAGGAAAGAGACATCAATGATTTAAAAAGAAAACAATATAACGTGGGACAGTTGGTTTACAGAAAAACACAAGACTGGATGCACCTCAACGTGGAATGAATGCAAACTTGCATAAGTTATGGAAAACATGTGCACGTGTGATTTTCAGTTAACCGACATTTCAATATTCTTCATTTTTTCGAATTGGCTTGAACAGTTGAACTTGAACGTAATTGTAATATCGTGTTACGTGTAGACTCTCCATTAGGAGACTGGAGAAAGAGTGTCGCGGATTTGGAATTGTATACATTATTATGTACACAAATACTTATAGCTGTTTTTACAAAAATCACTATGCGGGTTATGTACACAAGGTACGGTCATTTTTGTTTGTTTTTATAAGCAGTTTTAAGCATATATCATGATGACAAGAGTAAACTATGCAAACCTTTGAAAGCAAACAGAATGAATACAATTTCTAGAGGCTAACCAGGCTAGCACCAAGGGCCTAAAATATCCCGTTCTTTGTGCATGGCGATCAAAATGTCAACGCTCTTATACATGGGATAAATAAAATAAGATCAAACAAGCAAGGGAGGAAATTATAGTATACCTGAATAACTGATAGTCCTTTATCCTTGTTCTATAATGATAAGAATAATATACAAAAATCTTACAAGAAGCCTCAACTCCTAACATCTATAACAATTCATTTTCACGCTTCCATAATAGGTCGCCTCTGAATTTAAACAAATTACACACAAAAATCTCATGCGGTTATTATGCCTGCTAAAACATCAGTCTTACCCCGTGCAAATATCGTGTAAACCAGCCGAATAGCATCAAGCCACGTATCCAGATATTCCCATGAGTCTGCAATCTGAAGTATAAATAGATCAAGATTCTCTGTTATTTAATGTTTCCACATAAAAGATTCACTCCAATAAAAGTTAATCATATCTATACAAACTACGCTTCCAAAAGCAAGGATATTTAAATTTCAATTTGCAGAAAAGTAGATGAGAAATACCAAGTAAGTCGGTCCATGAACGGTGTCAATGCAGATGGAAGGACCAGGAGGCAAAGTCAGATCTGCACATGCTGATACCGAGACAATATCCGGAATTTCGATTTTAATGGCTGCTCTACCATTACTTGTTTTATCTCCAGATACCATGTGTCGTTGCTCATCATTGTGGAACTGTTAACAAATTGGTGCCAAATGTCAGTACATAATGTGTGACCCAACTACCCAACGAATATTTTTTGTAATACGTCACGTTCACCAGAAACAGTCATCCACATGGTCCTTTTTATGAAGCGTCACATCCACAAAATGTCGAATCTTAAAGCTAACAAGTCTTAATACTTAAATTTCTCACAGGCAAACTCCTAATAAAACTCAACTATAATCCCTTGTAACTTATACTACATTTAGAAAAGAAAAGAAAAAATTGGAAAAAGAAAAAAAGAAATCATAATATAAATCAAGAATGCATGGCCATTGTTAAATTTTACCACAATTAGTGGCCTCATAGCATTTGTGCTACATAGTAAGTTTGTTGTTGCTTCTTCTCATTCACAGAGCTTAACCTGAGTCTCGGTTAAGAACGGCGATGACCTATGTTTCACACGGCACACGTTTTTGTGTCAAGAAGCATATCAAATTACTTTAACCAGATTGGTTTATGTATGCAAACATATTAGGGTAATCAACATTAGTAATTTAACTAATCAGACCCCAGAGTCCAATGCTTGCCCCTATCTGAACTGGATTCATTAGGCTAAAACTTTTAAGCCACTTAAAAGAGTAATAATATGCATTGCCATTGAAGTATATTGACTTGGGCCATTTCACGAATTCATCAGTCAACAAACCAACCTTGTAAACGATGTAATTACAAAATAAAGTGGTTCATCAAGTGAACTTTTACCAATAATCCCATACTTGATGGGATTTTTTCCCCGCAAGTAAATAAACATCTACACAGGTAGCCATAAACCCAAAATGTATGCTTTGAACAAGAAAGGATATTCTCCTATTTAGTAGATAATATGTATAATACACACACATAGACCCACACACTTATTCTGAAGAAATTTACATCTTTAGCAGCATATCCTACTTGCTTGACGAAAAAAAGAAGAAGCAAATATTCCTCAAATAAGTGAAATATTATTAATGGTGCAGGATGTTAAGTGCAAGAAAGTACCCGTGCATAAGTAAAGACAAAGTTGCGCATTTCAACTTTCATGATAGATATGAAGAGATGATCGTACCTGTTGAAGCCCTTCATGGTTTAAAACAAATTGGGTGCGCTTCCAATCACCATGTGGAGCAATTGGATTTCCGACTGGTGGTGCAGTAAGATATCCAACCTTTAGATAAGGTAGAGGCAGCTACGATATAGAAGCGAACCATTCAGTAATGCAAACAGAAGTATTCACGTATCAAATTCATAATCAAGTTGAAGGAGCCAAAATTGATTTAGTAAAAGCATTCGAGCTAGTTATTGATAATAACAGGGACTTTAGGGCAAAGATCAGGATAGAGATTAAAGTTTTAACGGCGATTACAAATTTATGTATTTATTCAACAAAAATTATCTTTAATCATGCATTCATAAAATCAAAGCTAAAACAGAATATAGGATTGATATATTACTAACCATGGATCGAACAAGCTTCAAGGCGCTGGTGTAGACCTGTATTATTAAATCTTAAATTAAATTTATATCATGCACTAACATGTTTATAGTTACTGAAAAGGAAGAACGTTTTAATACAAACCGAGTAACTTGGCTTCAACGCATGAGCAGCAGCAATGTAGATAGCTGATTGACTGTATAATTCATTGGGAGAAACATCATGTCCTCCCATTGTTCCTCCAACTCTTGACGTGTCTTCTGCTAATCCATACTACAGAGACAGGATCAATGATATAAGATCATGTCAATTTCATGCCAAATTTAAAATTTTCCAACAAGTATACTAGAGGTAAAAAACTAGGTGGGTTGAACTGGAAAATGGGTCTGGCCAGAATGCGTAATTACTAACACGGGTTTGGTTCACCTTTCAACAATATATGTTCCTTTTTGTTGTAATACAACATATAGTTAATGTATTAAAGAAAGCTATTAGTAAGCTTTTTATCTAGTTTTTTTAATTACATAATTTAAGAAGTTATTATAAGTATTCAAATAAAATTCAGGTCCCTTTTAACCCCTTTCATTTCTACTAAGGTTTTTTATATTTACCCGTATGATATAAAAGATAAACCCAAATCAACCATTACAGAGTTCCTGATGAATCATAACTGTCCCCTCTAAATTATACCATAATATCCAAATTAAGGAACAAGACAGATAGCCAACTGACCAAAACAGTGCCTAGGTTATAGATGGCCCTATGAAAATCAAATTGCAACTGTATCGCTGCACGAAACTGCAATATAGAAAAAGGTGTCATTAAGAGAAGATAAACGTTGAAAGTACAAAATGCAGCAAATGTAAGATTTGCAGGGAAAAAATGATAAATCTGTGACCCAATGCTAATATTCTTCTACCTTACTGATTGCACTTTTTACTATAGTCTGCTTTTCTCGTGCAGGAACAATTGCACTCAGTTCCTGCATTCCAAATAATGGTATTAGTCAACAAGTCAATATATGAAGATAAATAAATTAGGTGTCTAAAAACTGTAAAGAAGTTCTAAAACTGAATATTGCTGTCTATTTTTGAGTTTAAGCAACTAGAAGCACCTGCAGAGCAAGACCCCAGTTGTTGAGAGCCTGAAATGAAATTTGTCATTAAGTCATAACCATGCATAGGAATTGCGCTATTTGACCATATGATAAATAAAACAGATTAATAATTAGATTACTAAGAGTTACCTGGGGACTGTTCCAATTTAATTGAACAGCTTTTTCATAATTATTTGTTGCCTGCGACATCAAGAGAACAAAAGTCACATTGCATATGATTCACGTTATACAGAAACTGTTTTTAGCAGAAGCACAACCGTGGTAAGATGTATAGCATGGAAGACTATCATGATTTAAAGGTCTAACCTGCTTCCATAGTTCTTCAGCCTCCTTTGTACGCCCGCGCATTTTGGCCCGATCAGATATGGCTATAGCCCAGTTATAATAAGCCTGAAATTAGGCAACATCAGCATACTATGATCATGTGATAATAGGCATATTTCATCATCGTGACTATATAATAAGCCTACAATGAAACAACATGAAATATTCTGACATGTGAGGAGTTTATTTTCAGTTTAATTACTTTATCAGAGTGCAAATGTCATGCAACAAAATTTAGAAGCCAGATCTGATGATCGGTATAATACTGTATAGGGATCATCAAGACACGTACATCATGAAGTGTTGGGTTTAAACGGGTAGCCTCATTATACTTTTTGCAAGCCTCTTCAAGCAAAGCATCTTTGGATGGTGAACTAGTATCTGAGTTAACATTATCTGCACTTTCCTGAAGGTGGATCAAAAGATGAGAAATGGCTAATTATATTGCATCAAGAATTACAAAAACTCATGTTCTGTCATACAAAATTCATTAAAATAGCACAAGGTTATAACATGGTTTAGATCCCTGCATTTAGCTACAACCACTTGTCATTGACAGCACTTGGAATTATTTTTATTAAAATCACTCCTGTCACACAAATGAGTCACACATTTGACATTCTAAATTCAAACTTTATCATGAGAGAAACCGGCAACTGTATCAACTATATAAAGCTATTGCAACAGTATGAGTATCGAGCAAGATAACAGAGATATATGTTGATATTGTATGTGGTTAGTATTTTTTTAAATCGAAAGTGGACATTAGGTGACAGGGGGTATCTATTGAAAAGAGTGGTTAGTATTAGTAGCTTTCCTTACTAATAATCACTACTCAACCATTAAAAACTTGTGTGTGGCCAGTAATTATCATTTTCGGATTATAAAGCAAAGCCAGAAATTGGGTACTTACAACACGTATCTATATATCTATAAATATTACGTGGTTGCATGGGTTACCTGAAGAACCAGTGCCCAATTATAAAGTGCATCATAATCATCTGGATTTCTCTCTATTGCACTTGCATACCTGAAAGCAGAGCACGAAATACAAACAAGTTATGAAAATGTATACAGCCTAAAGGCCACTAACCGTAAAATCCAAAAAGAACTTTGTCACACACATGCACACACAAAAGTCACAGATAGTTAACCTATATGACCAAAGAATCATTCTAGGCTAGCTATGAATCTTTCCGGAAACTGGCAAGTAAGATCTAATTTGATAGCACTTGGAAGGAAAATCATGAAGAAATTGAAACTATAATAACACCATTTTTGGATACTGTATACCAGTAAAGTAGTATCAACAGGACGCGTT
Organism: Logfia minima; assembly: GCA_963921325.1. Classification (NCBI taxonomy): domain Eukaryota; kingdom Viridiplantae; phylum Streptophyta; class Magnoliopsida; order Asterales; family Asteraceae; genus Logfia; species Logfia minima. Next base: position 23,511,960 of record OY992773.1, read on the forward strand.
TTAAAATGTAGTTGAATCGAAATGTCCTTTTACAGCGTAGAATATTGCTCATCCGATACTTGCATTTTTTCTACAGATTGATGGTACTTAAATGAGCCCTACACCATTTATTTTGGGTGGATGAAAATAATTACGTACGCTTTTGTGCAATGGCGACCGATGTAAACCAAGAGTGACAGAGAGAGGAGTAAGTGGCTCAATCAAGAGAAAAGAAACCAGGAGATTAATTCATAACTCATGAGTAACTAGACAGAGATTGAAATCATAAGAAACTAGCTTGTTCAACCACATCGAATTAAACTGCCAACAAGATCAAATAATATAAATACCAAAACGATATTGTTCAGTACCAAATATCAGATTCCTATATTGATCAAGGATGGCACTATCACCAGCACTAAATTCTAGTAGAGCATAATGGACCCTAAGCGAGCAATCACCTTTTTCTCTGCTTTTTACGTTGTTTCCAAGGATCCTCAAAACTAATTATACGTGTTTTGAAAAACTAAAGTTCATACTACAATTTTATGTCAATTCACTGTGACTAAATAAGATAACAGACATGATATGCATATTCTAAATTTAAATAGAGTTATGGGAAATCTGATATGAACATAAAGCAAGAAAAATATGTTTACCTTTTTGCGGCAAATGTAAGAATCCGTTGCCTTGACCGACCTTCCTCATCAGAACCAGTGATACTATTGATCAAATCCATGGCAGCACTATTCTTTTCTGTATGTTGTTGCGTGTTTTCTTGACTGAAGAAGTTCAAAGACATAATCATGAGTATATAAACACAACTTCTTACTCGAAGAGAAAATGAGAGAGTGAACAGAAATGTGTGTTTATGCTAGCTACCAATTGCATGTAATGAACAGAAAACAGTGTATTTATATGACAGTTACAACCTTTTAATTTAATCCAGGTAGCACACAAAGTACAATAATACAAATTGAGAAATGTCTTAGACAAACATTGATGTTCAATGACTACTACTGCGACTTGGATTTGTTGTTGTATTTCACCAACGCATTAGGGGAAGGCAGTTTTCAGACATCCAACAAAAATATGGGCAGTACAGAACAAACATTTTGGACACAATACACTTATACACATGCTATAAATGCTAAAAGCTGGGTTATGTAAGGGGGCGCTTGGTTTGTAACTAGGGAACACTATGGGTATGAGTAAATAATCCGCAGATCTACTTGTTTACATGCTGGTTAAAAAAGCATACAACAAATCAATTATAGAGATCAGTAACCCGTACGGTTAGTATTTCCACAATAGTACAACTGCACATGATAGTTTAGTTGCTAGAAAAGGGGTATTTGTTAGTATTAGCAGAGGGATTTTGAGGCCTTCTCACTCAGTGACTTCAAAACTTCGATCTCAACCAGTTCATGGCTTTCAAGGATCATGTACGATAGTGCATATCATACTCTTTCCAATTAGCACGAAAATCGTTCATTTCAAAGTTATGTTCTGTCCACCAGGCTCTTATGCTTTTCATATTCCTAAAGTTTATACTTTACACAGAGCACTGATATCCTTCCTAACATTACTTATACTATTTCACAACCAAAACTCATTTATCATATGTGAGTAGTATTTTAACCACACAATATTATCACAATCCAAAATTACTTTAAGCATAGTTCTAGCAAATCAAAGTGAGGCATAATATCAAGTTACAATCAATTGCAAATTCGGGCTTTTTACAGCTCGATTGCTCAAGTAACAACTAACAGAATAATAATTAAATTACAAATGAATACAGTAAAAAAATAAAAATCAAACCTATAAACAGGCGTGGCAGTAGTAGTAGTAGTAACGGATTCGGAATCATCGCCATTCTTCAATTCATTTAATAATTCTCTCATAGTAAAAGTTCGGCTCCCTTCGTCTTTCCGGAGCTCCGTATTATCCGTTGATTCAACAATCGGATCTTTATCGGATACTTGTTCGAGATTCGGATCTGAAACCTCAGGAGCAATATCATTATCAACTGATTGGATCGGTTGGTCAATTGACTGAATCGTGGCGAATTCGGATTGATGGATATCGGAATGTGGTTCAGATGCGACATCGCCGTTTTGTAATTCTGTCTGTTGATCGGTTTCAGACATTGTTACAATTTGATCTGTTTAAGATGACGATGTTGAGATCTAGTAGCAGTGAATTGAATTTTTGCTGCTGTTAAAGTTGTGAAGGAAGCTACGAAATATTAGTAACTTGTAAGAACTTCCCTCACTTTCTAGGAACTTTATATCTAGTGCTACTTTTCTAAGAAGACTTGCATCTTTGGTCCTAAAAACATTTGTTTCCTTGTACCTATGAATTAATGATCCAATTTTTTCATGTAAAATGGTTAAAAGTATACTTATTTTTCTTTCATTGTATATTGTATAATATGTATATTGTATATGCCCTCTTAACAATTTTATACAAATAAGGAATCATCTTTGAAATAATGTTTTAGTGAATAAACACGATATAAGTAAAATTAATCAAAAATTTAACGATGAATCATTTAGGTAATCTACTTTAAAATGTATTAATGTATGTCGGAATTTGTGCAGATTAACGGCCGGGCCAACGTGGATTTAAGCACAATAGTGCCAAACAAGGATAGTTGATCCGATATTTGTAGGATCATATGACTTTATTTACCAAAACAAGAGTGCTTGGCTATACCAACTTACGTTCTTACATATAACCTCATATTTCTAATTTGACTCTTCTAATGGGTAGCAATAGTATCTAATACTCGATGGTAGTAGATCGTGTGACAATATGATTTTGTAAAGGAACTATGACGCATAACTGTTGAACTTTATATAAGTTACAGACTTATAGTAAATAAGGTACGATGTATTTAATATGATTATGATACTTGTAATATTTTAAGCATTTCTGTAAAATTTTATCCTTTAATTTAGATCCGATTTTTCAATTCTGACTATATCGAAAAGTCATTATAACAATCTTGCTACATATTGTAACCGAAATAAATGAAAAGATGTTAATTTTATTGTTTCCTTCTCATTTTACACTTATAACTGCATACTTGCATACTACATCACTACCCACATTGAAAGGGAGTGTTTATACGTACTATGATTGTTGACTATTCCTCTCCGAACAAATATCTTGACGAATGTTTAACATAATTAAGAGGTGGGTTTCATTCGAGGAATCCATGAAGCTCGATGCCTTAATGAACTATTTAGTTATCATTTACAGACAATTTAAGACGATGAAAACAAAGAAGAATATAGTGCAGGTGACATCACAGAAATAATCCAAAATCGTCAGTCACATTCATTTTTTCCCTCCTTTTTTTGGGTACTTCCGGCAAAAATTTATAAATAACTAAAGTCTTGATATGATCGAACAATATAAATGGTGTGACTCCCACAGGAAAGCCATAATAGATTATGAGACATGCCTCATGAATCTAAACACGAGACCAACACAACCAAATAGTTATGCTTATAAAGATATACTTCTCCTCTTTAGTCACAAAGTATTGGAAGAATATATACTTAGTTTTTATAATTGACGTAAAAAGACATTTACTTTACTAGCAAGGTAAAAATATAAACATTTTGTTTACTTTTATTAGGATAACTGGACAAGTATATTTTACTCATTCTTAGCGGTTTTAATAGGGTGTTCACGGTTTAGAGTAAAAGGATTCAACTCTTGCATGCGGGTGCCATAACCCGATACCTTACCAATTGACTGCTATACTTAAAAAGCACACATGTATACTGTTTTAGTGGTTGTTCATATTCACAGGACCTCAATAACCCAAACTCTTGGCCCAGTAAGCACAATCTCGAAATGACTTTGTTTTATATATTTTTCTATTTGATCGATCCATTTCCTTCTCTCTATTTCTATTATAGTTTCTCTAATTATCTATACTTTTATATTATTATATAAAGGGTTAATAGACAGATTGGGTATCAAACTTTGCGTGAATGTTCAATATCATGAAATAACTTTTTTTCGTAACAATTAGATGAACGTAGTATACGGGTTGTTCATTAAGATAATCGTTCTAATGAAATTTATTCATTTACATGAATCCGGTAACCTGTGACCTTTTTATAAACGGCATGTTTTGTATACATTCATGTAATTGTAACGAAAAAAAGTTGGTTCATGAAATTGAACATTTACGCAAAGTTTGATACCCAATTTGTAAAAAAAAAAGCCAAATATACAAAGCCACGTCATAAATAATGTCACGTAGCCATTTAACCGGTGTAACCGGAAGTCTAAGAATTTTTGACCGGTTTCAATAGTACGTTCATCTAATTGTTACAAAAAAAAGTTAGTTCATGAAATTGAACATTCACGGAAAGTTTGATACCCAATCTGTCTATTAATCCTTATATAAAATATCTCATGCTTCTTTAAGAGTATCTTTGAAAACTCGACATTTAACTCTAGAAATCGTATATTTTCAATAGTTCAACAAATTTAACAATCAATTTACTTTTTAGCTTCATTAAAAGAGTATAACAGACATATACCAACAATGATTTATAGTGGTGGTTAACATATCAGAAAATAGTAAAATTTTACGAAATACTATTACAATTTAATTTTTAAGACGTCACATTGCGCATATATATTGCTAATTTCAATTTTAAATAATATAATTTTTAAAAATCTAAATATAATCTATTTAAATATCTCATATATATTTTTTTTCTTCGATCTAACAACCTTATACTCCCTGTAAAATTTTAATCCTTTAACCAATTAAAGGTAATATGTTTCATTTTCCTTTAGATGAAATGTCACTTTAAACAAACTTTAAACATTTAGTAGCTTAAAAAGCATGTAAAAGGTTTTTATAATTAAATTTTCTTTTCAATGGTAAAAAGCTTTTAAAAGCTGAATTTTAGTTAAATTAAATTAGTACTGCCTATAGATTTAAGATTGAAGCTGTGGAGGTTAAAAAATTAACCTTTTTATTTTCTTTTTCATTTAAAAACAGTGTAATTTAATTAAAATTGAAATTTTAAAAGGTTTTTACCGCAGGAGAAAAACTTAATTATATTTCTTACACATTTAAAAAAAAAGAAGCTTTCTAAAATATAAGGACGAGCACAAAACTGATTTAATTGAACTATAACCGATTTAGCTGAAAAAACGAACCGATATAACTTAACCATTTACTTAATCGACAATTCGGTTTCTTAAATTTGGAATAACCGAAACTAGCGGTTCAGTTACGGTTAATAGTTAAAAATCAACCGAATTAACCGAAGTTAACCAAACCGATAATATTTAGTTATATACATGAAGTAGCCATAGCTCCAGTACGTTTAAATATTTGTTTAACTCCTATATATATATATATATATATATATAGGGTGGGGATCAAGAGAGAAGCAAAAAAAAAAAGGGAAGTAGGGAAGCAAATACCCATTTACCATCAAAACATGATTTTCAAGCAAGATTCATCAAATTAAAGCTTGAAATATAAATGAATAGATTATATACATCATTTAATCAAATAATGCTCTTATAATTTTACGTTTTAAACAAAAAACTCTCAAAAATCGACATTTATCATTCATTTGTGATGAATGTTAGTCAAAATTTCAAGTTAATATTCTTAAAACATTAATTATGATACATATTAACTCATATATGTTATTATACATTAATTATATCATTCATGGGTGAATGTTATCAATAAAAATTCATCAACAAATGATGTTAAGTAACATTGATGGATGTATAATAACAAAATATGAATTAACATTCATCTGGAATGAATGTTATAAATGATGAAATCAAAGGCTGAGATTTGCTTCCCTCCTTCCCCAGAATTTGAAGCTTCCCTATGGATCATTCCTCTATATATATAAGAACACATTTACACACCCATGTACCAACTTACATATCAGCAAGTTGATGGTTCAGTAAATAGCCATAGCTCCAGTACGTTTTTTTTACATTCTAATGTGCACCTGCACGCTATAAGTACTTGTATATACCCCATGACTTGCATACCACCATTTATCAACTTCAACATAATTTCACATACATTTACTTTGACCCAATAACAATTGCTGCCAATCTAGCAAGTTTTTCTTCAATCCTCTGCCAATCTAGCAATTTATGGATTTATTTATTGCGTTAATCTTTTTTATTCAAGTTTTTTCGTTAGTGTGCCAAGTCCGGTTAATAACTAACCGCTGATGTGTTACTATACGTGTTCTTTGCATATCAATTTCGTATTGTTGTTTGATTCCATGAAAACTGACGGTTAACCGCTTAACCGACCCGATTAACCGACCCACATTAACTAACACCAATCAGTTTTTAAAATGCATTAATCGAAATTTCAATTTTGAGTTCAGTTTTAGGTCATAACCGACCCATACTCACCCCTACTAAAATATACAATTGGAGATACTCAGCAGCAGTATTTATGGTACTTTTGGTAGTTTGGAAATAATAACGCGATACAATAAGAAGTTCGGAACAACGATTTTAGAAGATAATCTGAAAAAGAGCTATAAACACATTGTTGTATATGAGTATGACCAAATGTTTCTTGTTTTTTAGAAGCATTGGAAGCCGGATGCTTCTAAATAAAATGTTTGTGTTTTTTTTCTGATCTTAAATTTGAGTATAAGCAAAATGAATCAGTACCCCTAAATGCAGAAGCTATTGCAGGTAGGGGTTATCAAAAAAATTGATTTATGAACCGAACTCTGGTCAAATCGATTTAGACCAGTTTTAATTTCTAGCAGTTAAATCCGATTTGAACCGGTTCAAAATCGGTGTAATAACTAAAGACTACCAGCGTATAGCATGCATTGCTAAATGCATTGAGGTCATATGTACATTAAAATAAATTGATTCTCATGTCACATCCTTTTTATTTAACAATTCAATCATGACATATCGAACAAGTGTAACGTATGAGAGTAAAATCGCTTATGAGGTGTAAATCAATTATCGTGAATTACAAATCACATGCATAGATATATAACAACAAAGATACGTCAACAAATTGTTTTTAAATTATTTAATTCCTATTTTAAGTAAACATGTAAGTCATATTAAAAACGTAAACCCAAAATAGCTAGATGAGTCTAAAACACAAATGCAGTTGGCTCACCTCCCATAAACCTTATCTTAATTGGGTGAACCACCATTCCAACCAAACATCATTTCAGCCCAACTCCTGCACACCAACCCATTTCCTCTATATAAACCCAATGCTAAGGTTAACAATATATTCAAACTTTGTTACAAAGAAAAAAAAAAAATAATATACATATATATATATATTACTCGGATCTAAAAAGGAAAAAATGACTGACAATAGAGATGGGGCCGAGATCGTGTACGGAGCCGAAGAGTCTCATAGACATTCCATCGAGTTATTAGACGAGCTTGGTTTCCCTCGAGGCATACTCCCACTAAAAGATCTTGTAGAGTGTGGGAGAGTTCGTGAAACGGGCTTTGTATGGATGAAAACAAAGGCGCCGTATGAGCATTTTTTTGAAGGAACTAATACACGTGTTAGTTATGCTACTGAAGTGACCGCGTATATTGAAAAATGTAAGATGAAGAAAATGACTGGAGTTAAAAGTAAACAACTTTTGATGTGGGTACCTATTGTTGAGATGAGTATGGAAGATGAAAATAGTTCGAAGATTTACTTTAAGATCCCGGTTGGGGTAGGGAAGTCTTTTCCTATTACGGCGTTTATGACTGATGAAGAAAAGAAAAAGTACCTTGAGGAAAAGAAGTAAATCAAGTTTGAATACTTCGAAGTTGTGTTATCGTATTGTTGTAAGTGTGTTCTTAAGTGTTGATTTGATTTCTTTATTTTGGAATATTTGTTATTTTGATGACGATGTATATATAATCACCTATGTGACCATGGATTATATTTATATGGGTTAGTTGTCAGTTTTTATAAAATAGTTTTGAAAGTTTATAAGCGCTTAACGCTGCAACACATGGTTCTGCAGACCTAAAGTGAAGTTTTGGTGATTCATGGGTACATCTAGTATGAAAAAAATAACATATGTACAAGTTAAAGCAACTGCTCTATCTTATTGATTAAGCTAGAGTATACGAGTTCGTTTGTTGATGATAAGACTTAGTTCTAGTTGTAGTTTGGTTACAACAATAAACGTTCTGAAATTTATGTAACGTCGTTAACTTGATGATTTTCGATAGTTAACAATTACATCAGTATCTTTTTACATGGTTTGGTTTTCTGTTTCTCATTCTGATTTGAGAGAGTGTAAATGGGCTGCATATTGATTTGACCAATATTTTGAAAGCAAAAATCATGCTATAGAAATTGTGAATGGTAAATTGATGATTAGAAATCGATATGGTTATTCTAAAAACCAGGGCGGCCCACTATTTTCGATGACCATGTGCCATAATCGTGAAGTAGGCCTTAAATATTAGATACGTGCAAATTGAAGAAAAGTATGTTATTTATAAAATAAAGTGTGTTTATTACCTTTATCTCAAGTAAAAAAAAAAAAAGTTGGCTAGTTATTTTTTGAAGAAGTACCATTCTTCTAACAAGAATAGAGACACATTTTATTTGTAATGAAAAGACTAATAAATCGCTTTCTTCCAAAATCAAATTTATGAATACGGACAGCTCATCACCACTAAATTGGTGACAAAGGCAAGAAAAGTTAATTTAAAAAGAATGCAGCCGGAAGAGTTGAACACGTGCCCTGATAGATTAAAAGCTTCGAAACAGAACCAACTGAGCTACATCTGCTATTATGATTAAAGTTCATTTACGAAATACTTATACACTAAGTTCGCAAGTTAGGGGTCTTTTAAAATTAGAGGCCCTGTGCAGTCAAGCAGACTGCACAGCTAATCACCGTAAAAACCAAAACAAGGTTATAACTTCCCCCTGTAACTCTGTTTATTGAAGTTTCCTTTCAAGTACCCTTCATATGATGTTTATCTTTCTTAATTTTTATAAATAAAAATATATAATCCCATATACAACTAGTAGATTGTTGCAAGTTGAGTTGATCCTTTCATACTCGTAAAGCCAAGCAATCATTTACCTTGAAGGGACTGAGGGAAGATAGAGATTAAGTCACAACATAGTGCTAATGACATTCACTTTGAGAATTACTTGAAAGTGATACCTTATTATTTACGTGTCAGCATTCATTTCGAGATTAGGTCTCAACAAGAGACGTTTTACACTCAACCTTTCACATATTTCTTTTTCTTACAAGTTAGAACCACCTTTGAGGTTGTTTGATTAAGCAATCTCTCCGCAAAACTTTACATATAATTATAAACTGTATGATACTGATGAACGGTTCAAATAATTGATACTAACCGGCAATGTATTCAGTGAACAAAATTAGCGGAAACAAGAGTAACACACTTCTAGTAATTTACAAAACACTCTAACCTGTGATATCCTCTCAGTTAATATTATCAAAAAATTGCCCTTAGAATTCCCACCAGCTTGGACGGTCTGAACCAAACAAGCTGCCCATATGTTCATCATTTTCTAAAACTTTACTATCTTCTCCATTGTATGAAGTACCACAATAGAATGGGACACTGAACTCATGGATATAATTTTCTGATAAAACTTTTGAATTGTCTGTCATTGACACGGTTTTGTTGACATCAAATTCTTGGTTACTGCTCTTGTTGATGTTGTCAGGTTTCATACTTTGATTCCCTTCTTGTGTGTTCTCTAGATCTCTTAGCACTTGCAACTGTTGATCAAATCACACAGTAAATCATCAGCAGCATTTTTTGAACATCAAACGGATTTCATTAGCAGCAAACTAACAAGAAGCTAGATGTAGACGGGAATTACAAGTTGAACGGAGAGCTAGTAAACGGGAACAAAACCAATGAGCCCATTTTAGCCTCAAAGTTAGTAAAAACTGCAATTATTATAATTCAACTAACGGGTTGATTCGGGTTATATTTTATTTCTAGCGGGTCAAACGGGTAAATTTAAAACCTAGCTCAAAAGAATATAGGTCAAATGACTTTAAAAAACACACAAACTATAATTTCAACGCATATTTGATACACTAGTTATTTATAAACAGATTTGGATATAAAGTAATTTGATCGACCCAATCTGACCTGACCAGTTTCAACATGTAGCAAGAATGACCCGTTTTGACCAGCCGGTCTGACTATTTGCCACCTCTAACTATCATGGTACCTGTGTATGCAGGGCCTGATTCTCTTCTTTCAAAGATTCAGACTTAGAAGCTAACGTCTCATAGTTGTGCTTGAGGTTGTTATACTCTTGCTCAGTCTGCCTGGACTTTGATCTAGCTCTTCTATTCTGGAACCATATTGCCACTTGGCGAGGATGAAGCCCAAGTTTGTTTGCAACCCGTTGCTTCATTTTTAACTCGAGTCTCGACTGTGTCTCAAACATGTACTCGAGGAACTGGATTTGTTCGTCACTGAACCTACTCCGTCCCTCATTCTTATTTTTCTTGGTTCCTGCAGCCGACATGATCATATCGGTTCTTGGATATAAGAGAGGTTATTAAGTTGTGTATGTTGATATTTAATATGAAACCAAATTAACTGGTAGATATTTAGTAATATATATATGGTGAAACTTATACTTAGAACAGGTGTAACATTTGAAGTTGACGTTATTGAATTGTATCCTTCTGCCTATCATTGGAGACATACTCGCTACCAAACGTACGTTTAAATTGGATAGTTATCAAGATATGTTGGAGGGTCAAAATCTTCAAAAAGTTTGACCTGAGACCTCAATTTACTTATTTATCCCAGATCTCAGTGAGGCTCAAATTCAAAGCCCAAGAAAAGTGGCAAAAATGATGGGTTAAAAAAGTTGGGTAATAGGTTGAAACGAGTTCTTATCAAAGTTAGTCTAACTTTTAAATAATAAAAAATTTATATTTACAAAATAACACTATTATAGCAAAAGTTATTCTTTTCGGGTAAACTTAGCTAGTAGTTTGATGAGCTTATCGACCTGTTTGGCCTTTAGTTACATTTTTTGGTTTTATCCGTTCGACCAGTTAGGTATAGTTTTACCCAAATTGATTTAGTTGCTAAAAACAAGTTGAAATTGTCACATCTAAACCCTATATATATACTATCGGCATTCCACGCGACTTGGAACCGACTCTCACAACGAATAATTATTTAATTACTTCACTGTGGAGTTGGGAGCAATTTGATGTGATTAGAATTTTCAAAGTTTCTTGTGAAAAGTAGAATGCTGCATCCAAAAGATTATGACTTTTGTGTTTCTCATATGAACCGAAGTGACAACTCAAGACAAATAACATCATTTGAAAGTTGTGAGATAAAGAAGGATGTGGATGTTTAAATGAAAGGACAAAATAGGTGGCAAATGGTCATTTAAGATGATGGCTTGTGTGATAGGGAAGGGATATTAATTGGGCACACACATGTCTATATCTTTATTATATATGAGAGTAAAGTTAGAGTGACACTGATCAAGTATTATCAAATACATAAAATTTATAAATATTATTATTATAATTTCCTTCACCATTAATTTTTATGTCAATTAATTTTATATGAAAAACTTTTAATTTTAAAATTAATTTAAAAAAATAATAACCATCATTAATTGCTATTGTTTTTTCATTCTTTGAATTAATTGTATTAATAAATAAAGTGTATTAGTTACTATCTAATCCATTTTCTCATATATTATACTTATCACATAGTTAACTGTTAATTAGTTAAATGCATGATCAAGTTGTAACTTGATTAACGTATAAATTTTAATAACTGCATATATTTTACCTAATAAATAAACAACATTACAATGTCGTACATCGCACGAGTTTTAACACTAGTATATTATATATATATATATATACAAATGTAATACTCGTGCTATGCAGTGGACTGCGATGTTTCATTATATATTGTGATTCAGCGATAGTACTATATTATATTTGTTTTTTACGCATTATTTATAATGGTGACTCAATAACTTAGTTTACTTGTATGTAGAGTTAATGATTTAAGATACAGTGGTGAGTCTTATGAATATGATAAAATTAATATGAAATAAAAAGTATATAAGATATATTTAGAAATGTCAAGTCTTAATTTAACATTCATATGTAATAAATGTTACTCAAAATTTAACATTCATCACAAATGACTTCTAAAAATATTTTTTTATAAAAAAATCAAGAGTTAAAATTTACTTTCTTTCTTTTTTAATATTCAAAATTTCTCTATAAATTCTTCCCAATATATGAAAAGGCAATTGTTATAATGAGAGGGTAGGGTTAGAATGGAAATGAAGAGCACCCTACGTTTATCCTTTTGCTGTTTGTCACATAATACGTTTTCAGGTTGATTACGTCTTGATGATATGTATATGTGATTGATTCATCGATCTTGACCATTTTTGTCGCACCAATATGATAACAAGTTCAATATGTGTTGTAACAATTTTTTCACATCAATAATTATACAAACCTATGTAGTTGTTGTAACCTTAAAGAATTGCATAATCATGTTGTGTCTAACACATAAATTTCACTTATTATATACCTTTATATTAATTATAAGTATAACTACTTATAAAGTATTTTCACTTTTTTCTTACTAAGTTATATTTGAAAGATTAAAAATGACTAATTTACCCTCTTCATTTGCTAATAAGATAATGTTAATTCTCATGATGAAAACTATTATATATTAAATATGACCACAAAAATTTAAGATTTAACATAATTAACAATTAATTTTATTTTTTTACAATGATTTTACATTGTTTGTACATACATTTTAAGGATTACATTCAAATTTATATTATTTAGTTTCTTAATTTTTTAATGTGTAGGTTCATTATTTAATTTTAAGATGTTAGATGATCTGCTCTCTTACTTGAACGAGGAACATACTTGACATATTTAACTTAAAAGCTTATAATCAATAATCTTATCGATAATATTTTGTGCATAAACAAATCAGAATCTTATCTAATAAGTGTTTTTTTTTTTTTTTTTAATTTAAAAATGTAAGCAAATGAAGCTAAATAAGTTTTATTCAGAATGGATATATGTTGATTTTTAACATTACAAATGAGTGCTAATTTATAATAAATTATTTAATTGATGAAAACTAAAGAACACAGTAGATAATCGATTAGATACAATTTTGTAATTGATTAAATGTATTATATGAATAACAAGTTACCTATTAAATTGTAGAAGATTGTTCAGCCAACTAAAATATATATATGTACGTAGTTTTAATTCATTTTTATTTTTATCAAAATATATTATTTAAAAAATTTTCATTAGTCGTTTTTATTATATATTTAAAATTTCTAACATATTGGGTAGTTATTCAAAATAATAGTTTGACTTCTATTTTTATATATTTTGTATATGAGATGTTGACAATTTTATATATGAGATGTTGACAATTCAGCTTAAGTAGAACGGAGGTATTATTGGAAAAACATTTTCTGTTGTATTGCATGAACGATTTATTTATTAATTATTATTATTATTATCCTCACAATAAGCATGTCTCTTTTGGAATTAAAGAAGTTCAACTCAAAAGACTGAAACGTAACCCACCTTGCTTTTCTACTTTCCAACTGCTCCGCTCTCGATTTTTGTATTGGAACAGTATTTACTTTTACACTTTCTCAATATTTTTGCGGCAAATTAATACAGGGGTGGTAAAAAAATACATTGAAAGGGTTAATAATCTTAAGCAACAATCCATTAATCAAAATTAATTGATACAACAATCAAAGACTCGATACGCATAGTGTAACAACTTCAAAAAGTTTTTAAGTGAGCTAGTCACGAATTACTACACAATCAAATGAATAGTTGTCTTAATTTTTCATATAATCACAATGGTTATATATCAAGAAATGCTATGTACACGTTTTGAGGTTTTCGTGTTGATATCAAGATTGATATCATTCCTGATGAAAGCTGGTATTTTATAGACATTAATATTTAACCTTCTCGAATAAATTCAAGAAAGGATCGACTAACTATACTCAACCTAAACTCTTGATTAAAACACGATCCCCGGCAGCGGCGCCAAAAACTTGATGTGTAAAAACCAGTTATAAATTTATACTAAGAAATACCGCAAATTGACTATTACACAACCGGGCAGTGAACCCTGTCGAGTAGTAGTATAGGATGGGTAAGTCCGAGTCGAACCAAGAGGACCGTGCAACCAAGAGTGTATAGCGAATGTAGTTAATCTAAAACAAGTAAGTAAACGTGGGGGTTTTGCAACCGAATTGTTGCTTTGCAATTATCGCTAAATGTAAATAAAATAAATGACAGGCAAGTGGATACTGAAGTATCAGATATAAAGGGGAACATTCATCTAGATTAGCTCACTGATGGTTTCGGGGTGTTTGTTAAAACCGGTTTATACGTTATTGTTCATTAAACTAAATCGAGTATGGAATTAGTGTTCACTACTTCCAAAAGATTGAATAGAATTACCCTTTCGTGTTCACTATGGGTTTCTACTAAACTAGCTTCAATTTAATTCAACAACTAATGATTTAATCTTATAAACTTGCGTTCACAAGTATATTTAACTTAAGATGAGTTCTCTTCTCAAGTTTTATACAACCACAATCAAGTTAAACTAATCAATCCATACAAATCTTGCGTTCGCGTAGATTAGGTAATCATTCATGGACAAACAACTACAATAAACCTAAATAATGCACTAGTAGTCACTAGAACATTCAGAGATTCATTAATAGACAAACTATGCTAGAATAAACTTAACCACGCTTGGGTTTTCAATTAAACATTAGATAAATAGTGATAAACACCAAAGAATACACCCCTAACCAAGAGTTTGCATCATCTAAATGAATGTTAAATTACTTAGCTCATAACTAAACTAAGAACAACAATGCACAAGTGGAAATCGCTAGTAAACATTCAATTAAAAGTAATAAATGTAAATTAGATTGTACCAATGTTTTACAAACTTGCTTCCTTAAACTTGTAGCAAGAGTAGATGATCAATGATGAGAAGCATTCAATGTTCTCCAAAAATCTCCCAAAAATCGGCTAGAGTGTAGTTAGAAGTTAGGTTTTTATAAATCAGGGTTTGGAACTATAAAAGAGATGAGTTCAGCTGCAGAGACAGAGTACCCGGCGGGGAAGCAGAGTACCCGGCGGGTACTGTTGAACACCCACCCGGATGGGCCTTTGGTACCCGGCTGGAAGCTAACCGGGAATAGATCAGTTCCCGGCGGGAACCTCTATTACCCGGCGGGTAAAAATGTTCTGTGACATTTTACCCGGGTGAAAGGAAGCAGGGTCAACCGGGAAAGGGAGGTACCCGGCGGGGACTACATCTACCCGGCGGGTACTCCCTTAATTTCAGTAATTCCAAACATTTGTTCGTCCAAACACCCAATCTTCAATCAAAATACTTAAAATACCTGAAAAATCATAATTCTAACATTATAAGTATCGAAAGTTCACAAAACACATTAGAATTACAATCAAATAAAGGGATATTGAATCGATAAAACTATATAAACCGAGCAATATCAAATTCCCCCACACTTGAACTTTGATTGTCCTCAAGCAAATCATGATTTTAAAAATTCTAAACTCCTCCTCATGCCATTAATAAAATAACGATCGTTTGGGTTTCATCAAACAGTTTCTAGAGATTCACAAGTGATTCTGTAGGATATACTCTACTATTAAAAGAAACACCGAGACAACCATACACGTTTTAGAAACTTGCAATAAGATCAAACCTTCGCCAAGTGAAGTATCAAACAAAGTAAGAAGGACATGTTAGAGTCATGATTAGATCAAGTTAGATAATCCGTAAGCTCAACAACTAAATCAATTCAGTTTCATGAAGCAAAGCTCTTTCACATATGTGACAATAAGGTTAAAATTTCAAGATTCTAAGGATTAATCCACCATAAATTTTCAACTAATCAAGTTTTCACATACAATTACATGTTTGAAAGCAAATTAAACCCGTGACTTTCTATGAGATCCATGTAACGAACGTTAGACCAACTTGTCCAAACCGGAAAAAGGTTTTAGAAAGCTAGATGATGAACATCCCAAAGGGTTTAATAGTCCGAACCTCAAAGGCCACATATATGGTTTAACGAATTCGTTTAAATTAGATATAATCCATGACTTTCTATGAAACCCGTGTAGCGAACTTTCAACCCAACCAATCCCAAGCCGGATAAAGACTTTAGGTGGTTAAATGACAAACATTCCTCGGAGTTTACTTATCCAAGTTCCAAAGGCCATATATGTGATTACAAATAATCAAACTTAACAATAAAAACACCAAATGTTTAATTTCTTTTATTTTTCTTTTTCTTTTGTTTTTAGCATGCTCTTTTTCTTAATTAAGTATCAAAGTATAGTTTCAAAATGCTAAGAATCCTTCCAATTAGAGTTAAAGTCACAATGGTCTAGAATTTAAGCCAAATGACACTCAGCAGCAATCAACAAAACTGATTTCGGCCAAACTTACAGATTATATGTGTTAGCATGGAAGTATATGTAATTAGAACCCGACTTACCTCATTATCACTTACAACACTTAAATCAGCAGACTGGTGATTATAACGGTTTCAATAAGATCCCAGAGCAAGTCATAGAACAATTTACAGCATAATCGTCTCAAAAATATCAAGCAAGAGGAGGCTACTTAATGACAATTCTTATCCTATCATGACCAACAAAGAATTCAAGCAAAAATTCAAGTGTAAACGCGCCCCTCCCCCACACTTAAATTGTGCAATGCCCTCAATGCACAAGATGGTGAACAAAATAGCAAAGGAGGAAGAAAAAGGGAACGAGTACTTCCCCGGGGGTTTTTGAGCAAAATAGAGAACCGCAAAGGACTGAAGTTGCTGAACTTATTGCCAGCGAACGCATCCAGTCCAAACATCCTTAACCAAAAGAAAACACCACAAAAAGAAACAAAAGATAATAATACTAGAACGACAAAGGAGTTCAGACAATGACAGATAGTGCAGAACATAATCCAAACAAAATGATAGTCAGAATAGTAATAAGATAAGTAAGATAAATAAACCAGGCACGCAGACCTCAAAAACCAAAACCATCATAGGGGAAACCCTCACTCGGCTGCCCCGAAGTACCCGCATCATCCTGCATCTGGCGACCATAATTCTCCTGATGTTGACGCTGAAGCTCGGCCAATGCAGCATCCCTATCATACGGCTGAGGGGGAAGAGAGGCACCCGCAGTGCCCCAAGCAGGCGGTGGGTGATAAGGAGTAGGGTGGAACTGAGGCTGTTGAGCGTACCAACGCTCCTGATTATGATGAGCCCAATCCATACCATACTCGAGGCCACCCAGGCGATAGTCAAATCCATCCAAACGTGAGCTAAAGCTATCAAACCGCACTTGCATCCCAGAGATGCCAGCCATAAGGTCCACCATAGATGGTGGAGAAGGTCCCTGCATCTGCTCATGTATCTGCTCAGGATAAACCTGTGCCTGCTGGTCGGTTTGCTGCTGGGGCGCTTGGGCACGGCGACGCGGCTGGGCAACGGGAGGGGCACGGTAAGGAATAACCCGGCCCCCACTAAGAGAAATGGCCCCAGCCTTTGAATAAAGAGCCGAGCCAATAGTCCCGAATGGTTTGTCAACCGGGGTCAAACGAGGCTCATCATTTAAACGCACCCCCAAAGATCGAGCAATAAGTGTGATAAAATGCCCCCCACAAATAGCACTAGTCCCCCGAACACCACTTCCCAAGTGATGCAAATACCAAGCAACACAGTAGGGAATGTTGACATGTCGACCCTCCCGAATTTGATGCAAATACCATAAATCAGACAAAGTTACCTTTTCAGTGTTCTCGCGGCGGTGAGAGATGGTATGAGCAATAAACCGATGAATAAGGCGGAAGATGATATCCGACATGTCAAGATAAGACACAGAACTCGCATAATAAGGCTCCGAGCTAAAAGCGGCCCATACCTCATCCGTGTCAAAGTCATTGGTCGCTTGAATTCTAGCACCCGCGAGCAGAAAAGCATCAAAATGATCACTGTGGAGCTCATCTTGTGAGTAAATACCGAGTGCTTCGGCAAACATTCGGAGAGACATAGATTGGGCCCGGCCCCCCAACCTAAACCGCATAAATTCTCGATCAACAACTGAGGTGACGGTTCCTTTAAATGCATAAGTGGAGTAAAACTCCAAACAAGTCTCTCTATAAATCGGGGCCCGCAAGGCAAACAATCTCTCCCAATCGGAGTACTCATAATCATCCCCCCCAAACTCAAAACGTTGAGTGATCACTTGGCGAACTTGATCCGCTAACCCCACAATTTCCAATGGATCCCAATCCACAATCCTCGGCGGTTCAATGTTCTTGTCCTTTAAGTTTTGCAAACGGATGCAATAGTCATTAAAACCCACCAAAGTGTTGGGAAACCGTAACCATGGGTGAAGGGTAGTAGGGAGGAGTTGGGCGGCTAGACTTGCCGGACCGGGCTGCAATAATTCCGCCCCCGGGTCTTGTGAGGATTGTCGTCGCTTTTGTTTCTGCAACACAATAAAAACAAACAAGTGTACATATGCATCGTACATTAGTGTTAGCATAGTTTCAACCTCTCAAATTCAACTTCAGTAACAATCGAGACAACACCCAACAAGTCATCCAAGCAATCAATCACTGAGTCATAAAAAGGCGAGCAACAATAAAGCAAGCAACCAGTTAAGTCAATCACCCAAGTGCATACAAACTCAGAATACAACCCAAAAATCCACATAAACAAGCACCGATAGGCTCAACTAACCAAATTCCATGTTAATGAACATTATAGTTGATTAAAAAAGTGAAGTTCACACAAATCCGCCCAAACAAACCTCACAATTGTGTTCCATAAGTCACGTAAGTTCAAAAACATGGAAAACCACAATTAGCACAATAAATCAACCAACTCAAGCAATACATAGCATATTAAGCAAGAAAAACACCCTAAATAACATGATATCACTACAATTCAGACAATGTATCATAATCCCCAATTATGCCATGAACCCTAATTTCTAATTTGACAAAATGTAGGCAACTAAGCACATAATCATAGCAATAACAAGTAGGAAAACATCTAATGAGGCAAAAGCATCAAAAATAAGGAACTTAAACCCCCCTCCCACACTTGAACTTGAAAAACCCAAATTGACAGGAAATTTAATGGGTAAAATGCAAGAATCAAAGAGATAGAAAGGCAATTTGTACCTTGGGTGCCATTGACAAGCGATTAAGATGCTAAATAACGGGATTAGAGAGGATGATTTGAGTGGAATAAGTGGAAATATGGGAGAAAAATCGGCTGCAATGTGAATTATGAGGTGAAATTTGTGCAGAAAATGGGTTTCTAGGGTTAAAATCGCGCAGAAAGGGTCACTACCCGGCGGGTACTCTCAGTACCCGGCGGGTACTTCAAGTCCCCACCCGGATACATATAATTACCCGGCGGGTACCCAAACGGGAAGAGTTGCTACCCGGCGGGTACTACTCCTCCCCGGCGGGTACTGAAGTTCTGTGACAATGTACCCGGATAGGCAGATACTACCCGGCGGGTACTCCCTAAGTTTTCCAGTTTTTTTTTTTTTTTTTTTTTTTTTTTTTTTTTATTTTATTTTATTTTATTTTATTTCATTAATACAACTAGTCACAAACAAACATTTAAGAGCACATTATGCAAATAAATATTAAATTATAAATAAACATATAAATCGAGCAAATGCAATTTAAAAAGGAAAAGGAGTAGTAATTCGAAGACAACTATTCCATGATTAAATTGCAATGGAACCAAGGGGCATCAAAATAAGGAAGTGATAACACATCCAAACCCGCAAGGATGAAGATTTAACGGAAAAACTCGATACAAAAAGTACGGGGTGCCTCCCGAGAAGCGCTTTAGTTACCAAGAGTCTAAAGCTAGACTCGACCCCGCATTCAATTGTCCTTGGGGTACAATGTGAGTGCTTCAAACTCACCTTCCTTCTCCTCCTCACAATAATGTTTCAATCTATGACCGTTAACAATAAAACTGGACCCGTCAGTATTGAACAACTCTATGTAACCGGATGGATATCCTAAGTATGGTCCTGACCAACGAGACCTCAACTTGGGTTGTTTTAACTTGAGCCTAGAGTTGAACAATAAAACCTTGTCACCAGCCTTAAATTCCTTACGTTTTAACTTCCGGTCATGCCAAACTTTCGTACGTTCCTTGTAAAGACGAGAGCTCTCATAGGCTTGTAATCTTAGCTCGTCCAACTCGTGGAGTTGTAGAAAACGTTTTTCACCGGATTCAACAAGGTCCAAGTTGCAATGCTTCAAAGCCCAATAAGCTTTATGTTCAACCTCTAATGGGAGATGGCAAGTCTTACCATACAAAAGCCTATAGGGAGTTGTTCCTATTGGCGTTTTATAAGCGGTTCTAAACGCCCACAAAGCATCATCAAGCTTCTTAGACCAGACAGAAGGATTGTTATGAATGGTTTTCTCAAGAATTCTCTTAAGGGCTCTATTGGTATTCTCTACTTGGCCACTCGTTTGGGGGTGATAAGATGTGGAGAAACGATGTGTGAAATGTTTAAAACGTGTTCATCGATGGAAGACAATGAATGTGTGTATGAAAGACCAGTATCAAGGGAGAAACGGCAAAACAATTTAGTGTGCAACATGCCATATGGCAAGGGATTATTGGTGTAGGTAACGACATGTTGCATTATTGATGTTATAATAAAACATACATCAAATCAATGTTGTTTGTGATCCAATAAACCATGAGGGCCTCAATGGCATAGATGTGGCTATGTGGAGTGACAAGAGATATTATAACGAACAATATCAAACATTGTTCTCAACTTTGGTTCAAGATCAAAGACTTCAATAAGGTCACGCGACTTACATTTACTTCGACTTCTTTCAATGCAAATATCATCAACAATCTGATCATGATGAATACTTTTAAGACAAATGTATCCTAACTCTTTTTGTGAGCAACAGAATTGAGCTCCTCTGCAAGGGAGTTCGAAGAACATAATAGAGTCGAAAGACTCAATTAAAATGGATTATCATTTATTTCAAATTCAACAGTTTTGAAACGGTGGTCAAAACGAAAGTTTTCATAGAATTTATGAATATAGGTTGAGTAGATTACCGAAAGAGCTTTCCTCGAAGTTACGAATAACGAAAGTTGAAATGATGTTGGAATAACGATCTTGAATGGTTGAATTTCACTAGAAATTGGGCTTGAGACGTATCTATTACTCATTTTGTATCAGTGCACTTGAAAGATAAAAGGAGTTTAAACTATTTGATGATGAAGGGAGATGATGAAGTTTGTGTGATTATGCACATGGTTGGAAGGTTAATGTGAAATGAAATCGTTTTAAAGGAATAATTTTATTTGATAAAGTCAAGAAAATCTAATTGCAAAAATCTTATTCGAAAAAATCTTATCTATTTGATGAACACAACCCGCAACCAAACACACACAAAACGCAAAATGCGGGTTGCATGGCCATGAGCCTAGCAACCCTCCGCCACCACATCAATTTCTCAGACACGTACGCAACCGCAAGTTGCGAATTACATGCGAAGGATAATTTTTTGCATAAAAAAAAGTTTAGTATAAAATTTATTAATTTCCCTATTTTGTGTATATAAAGCTAAAATTGGAATGCACTTTTAGATACTTGTGTCAACCTCAACACTTTTAGATACTTGTGTCTACGTATGAGGTTGTATGGTTTGTTTTTGTTTTATAAACATATATCAGTTTGGTTAATTATATTTTATGATTGAATGTAGTATTGGTCGTGCAGGTTACGTGATATATTATTTGTTTTATAAAAAGAATAAAATAAAGTGCGTAGATATCAAATTAACTGAACCGTTACTTAGGGATGATTTAAAATCGACCAAAAACTGAAAAAAATCGAAAAATCTAAATCGAAAAACCGAATCAATTAAAATCTGACAGTTCGGTTTTTAGAAAAAAAAACCCAACCGATAGGTTAGGTTATGATTTTTGCTCTAAAAATCGACTAAAAAGTCCGAACTGAACTATTAAAATATCATATATATAAATACCTATATACAAATATGTATACAACATGTATATGTATGTATGTATGTATGTATGTATGTATGTATGTATATTTAACAATTTCAAATAGAATTTTGAACTCATTTCTAATATATATAATATATATGTGAATAATATATATATATATATAAATATAAGCATATAAAATGTATATTTATAAAAGTATTTGACAAAAAAGCTTAATTGGAAAAATCGAAAAATTGAACTGAAAAAATCAAAAACCGAAAAAACCCGAATGAAATCCAAACCGAAATAACCGAACGGTTTGGCTTTTAAAAATCTAAAAACCAAAATTTCAGTTTAGTTTTCAGTTTTAACCAAAAACTGAACCGAACCGACCTATGCTTACCACTAGCGTTATTCATTGCAATGTAAACTGGATTGATAATTTAAATGAGTCGATAGAAAACACGTCAATTAGATTGATAATTTAATGTTACAACCCGTGAACTCATAACACAATTTGGAGTAACAACAAGATTGAAATGTATCTCGAGAGTCGAGACTCATCCAACCCTATTGTTAAAGTTTCACAATTTTACATGAAAATTCTGATATCCTTTAATAAACATCAACCATATAATCTTTGCATAACTCCAACTTAACTAATATTATAAACTTGTATATATAAGAGTTGTCCATATATAATATCTAAAATGGGAACTTCTCATCAATACAGTTTAGACAGTTTGAAAACTATCTAGCCTTAAACGCTACTATACTACACATCCAACACCATGTTTTTGGAAGGTTTAGGTTGTCTGTTTTTAAATATTAAAAAAAAACGCAAAATAATGAAATATAATAGAAGAGTAAAACAGTTAACGCATATGCTAAAAAAAGCCAAACTGTAAGAAAAATAAAATCTATCTAATGTAAGGATTCATAGAACTTACTTGATATTGTTTGTTGCATATATACCTATTCTGTAATCCACAAACATAGTTGACGAGAAGTGATCTTCTTACAGGGTTTTCAAGAAACAACAGCAATCCATCATTCCTGCAACATATAACTATCCATCCAGATAGGGGTAACATGTTAAATAGAATTCTGGCCATTAAGATACCTACAGGTGGGCTGATATAGTATACAAGTGCCAAATTCGACCCATTGAGTTATGAATGAGTGAATTCGAGTTATGTTTTATGAATTTATCTATTACAGATATGATGACCAAAAGTGTAGTTTTGATGCATAAAACCTACTGAAAATTAATCTTTTTGAAAGAATTAAACTTTTATAATCACATTTGACCCTACTATTTATAAAAATGAAATGTTTGACCAAAAATGTGTTTCAAGTCAGCCCCAAGCCGCTTAAGCAACATGTAAGCTTGATGTTGTTGAGCCAGGCTGCCATCTGTATGTTGTGTGGTGTAGCCATGCCCGTTGTATGCACAGAACTCCATATTTCATAGCAAAGAGCCAAAGATCATGGCTTACCTTGTCTACCAAATTAACTGAACCGTTACTAATTGCAATGTAGATTTTCATACTTTCAGAGGAAACCTGAAGAAACAATAACATAAAGTAATTGTGATAATAGTTTTAGAATAGATCTTCTTGGTCAAAAGGAAGATCCACTACATAAAATGATCACCATAATTGAAGTCATTGATTTGATTTTTTTCTACTTGAAAAAAAGGAAAAAGAAAATTGATTTCAAAAGAATGACGAAGAAAAATTTGATCTGAGGAGCGAATAAAAAAAGAAGAAAATTAAACCCTAATTTAAAAGTCCACATTGTTTATTATATATATATATATATCATTAATCAGTTCCAATGATCAGATTATCATTGATAACCTCTCATTCAAGAGTTCTTGATCTCCTAATGTTTTCTTATAATATACTAATAAATAGAATATAGATAGATAGATATTATCAAATCGTTTAAATGAACATTTTATGTTTAATAAAAACAACATAATGTTGTACTCCGTATTTCTTTTAAATAAATCCACAACTTTAAATTGCCTCTCTCAACAGTTGATCTACTTGAACTTTTAGTATAGAAGATTGATAAGTGTGATAAATTACTTGCATTTTGTAATATTTCTTCAATATATCTATCAATATTTTTATTAATGATCAAATAATTTTCTTAGTCAAACGATCAATAATTACTGGGTAAACAAATTATTTTTATGTGGTAGCTTATTGTCTATGGCAAGTACAATAATCTATCAATGGACTTCTAGTCCAGCGATATTAGGTGTCGTTTTTTCTTCGTGTCGTTTTTTCTTCTTGAAGGTTCGAGTTCCGTGTGCGATATAGGTGGATTTAATAAGTAGTTTAAGAGTATATTAAATTTGTCAATTTTAAAAAAGGTATAGTAATTTATTGACGGTCTAAAAAAAAGTGATAAACTAATGAAAATCAAATTTTCATGTTTACTCCTCTTGTATATGTGTTACCTTTTAACAAACGTTCGTGATATATGAATTGGCTAGATTTGTTAACTAGACTAAAACACACTAGATCACCAGAACCGTAATGCATACCACGTACATGTCCACATTGGATAATTAAACAGGGTGTGCCCAAACAATCGAGTAAAGTTGATAGTTTTACGCCTCCTAGGTCACTGTAATTATTTTATTCCCTATTTCTTTTATTACGGTTCATGAAGTTTTTATTGTATTTAAATAAAATAAATAAAAGGTTCCTATTATAATATTCAACTTAGGTTAGTGCATTTTTTCCCCTTGCAAGCATGTTCTTTTAGTTAATATTAAAATTCTTAAGAGCATTACTCCATTCACCTTTTAAAAGAACTATCCACAAATTGATGTGGTATATAATACCATTGAAATTCTTTTTTTCTTTTTATAATTTATTTCTTTTATTTTGTTGAGCACCTTCTATATGAATAACTTATTGTAAATTTTTGTGACTGTAGTATTTTTTGACACATAAATATAAAATAGTGAAAAAAATAAGATCGTTTAAATTATTATAGGATGTATTTGACGGTTGGAATTAGTGTTTGTGACTGAAATTGTAGTTGGTGATTGAAGATTGTGACTGGAGCCAAAGAATTCTTTAAGGATTTTAAAAGCTATTTGAAAAGATTTATAATTTAAAAGGTTTTTTTCAATAATTATTTTTAATTTTTGTTTATTAAACAAGATTTTTCTAAAGATTTATAAACTTTTAAAATTCAAAATAGCAGTCTTCTATAATCTCTCGAAAATATACCGTCAAACACAACCGCAGTATAATAAATGACAAATTGATCGGTGATGTCATCATTATCTCATGATGAGTCCCAAACGGTGCATTGGGCAATCTAATTTAAAAGAGAAAAACTAAATAACACATGAAAAAAAGTGCTAACCTTTTTTATTTAAAAAGGCATATTACTGTTCCCTTTACTTTACTTTCAAATTTGATAAACCAATTAATATGTATTTCTGATTATCATTCAAATTGTCAATGCAACTAAATCTTTTATAACTTAAAATCGATGTCACATAATAATTACTATAAAAAACAAAACAATGAATATTGAGCTTTTATAACCAATTAACCACACAATTTTCTCAGGAAACATGATACAGTTATAAAAAAATAGGAACAATATATGAAAATTAGCGATGAAATCACCATTTTGTGTCGATTCTAGCATTCATATGTATCATATATTACACAGGGTCGTTTTGGAGTTTTCAAAAGCCCTATGCAAAAATTGATTAATTATCGAAATGAGATTATGTATCTAGTTATGAGATATTTGTTATTTTGTTTTTGTCTTAATCAACTTTGAAATAACTAAAATGAATTTTCCTCATGCAATTAACAATCAAATTATATATATATATATATACAAACACAAATATACACAAAAACACAAGTTTTGAGGCCATTATAATTAGTAAGCGACAGACAATTAACCACTTTCACTTACCCTTAAAGACGACCCTAAAATTATAACTTTTTTTTTCAACCTTTTAACTTATTGTACTTTGTAAAATGTTTTGAACACGCTTCAAGTTTACAACTTTTTCAAAATGATAACCAAAATATGTCATGGATAAATCATTCCATTACTAGAAGATTATTCGCGCAATACAGCTGGAAAAATTTACTAGTTTTACATCAATTCGATATATAGTATTATGTTTTCTGAAATATTTTAAAAATCCAAAACTATAGGACTATACATGAAGTATACTTTTCTGTAAATTGGAAAATCATTTTTTAACAAATTTTCAAAAAAAGTTGCAACAAAGTAACCCAAAATTAAATATATCATAATATGTGATTACAAACTAGATGGTTGGGTTGCGAGTCATGAGTGTCGGGTTTCGAGTTCTTAATGGACAGGTTGTGAGTTTTGCAGTCGTTTGTTGAGTCTAGAGGTTTAACTTTCATTGATTTTTTATTTTTGGTTTGTTTTTTCTTTTTTGTAGTTTGATATTAAACATTATGTACGTTATATTGTAATCTTAAAATTTGATCAAAGATTTGAATTACTCGTCTCAACCTTGATTAAACACTTCTCATCCCAACCATTCTGTCCATAATTGACATGTCTCGTAACTACTAACAATTCAAAAGTTATGTCTTTTTCGAAAATTTTTATATGTAGGCATTTTTATGTTACAAAACTATATCTCGTATGCATTATAAAATAGTATAGATATAGAGAACTTGAAGTTAAAATTGAATGTCATATATTAATTAGTTTATAGTTTAATAATATTTGTATTAATGATAATTTAGTAAATATAGCGGTATGTTAGTCATTTTTATAAATTTTTAAAAAAGCTCTTAATAATTATAAAAGTAAAATAGTAAAATCTACCTTTAAAAAACATCAAAATATATTATATATTAGTATATATACGTAAATAAAAAGCATAACATAACTTTACTTGTTGACACATAGAATTATCATAAATTGACATATTATCTTATTAACCTTTTAATAATATTCCATTTTGTATATTAATCTCTTCATAATCTTTCAATTTATTTGTATAATAATTATCAAAAGTCTATAACTTAACTTCTTACATTTAGAAATTAACAAGTAAGTATCTCTAATTATGCCACATCAACTATCGTATTCGTATGAATCTTTTCATTCATATTATTATTTTTCCAAAATGTTAGTAAATCAAATATATATTTTACATGTCTTACAATTATAAAAAATGTGTTACGATTTTTATTTTAAATATGCTAGACAAGCTATACTACTCAATTCTAATATATCGTCATTTATAATGTGGATTTATTTTCAACACGACATATAAAAAGATAATTACGTTTTTAGAAATGAACAAGCTCATACTTTAAAACGATGACTTCATTTTGACATCATTCTCATTCGCACTTTATTATCATGCATTATCTTTCTCTAAACAGATCATGAGAATAATTGTAGATAAGGACTTAGGTCAAATTTTGTGGTGAATTGATAAATTCACTCCACTAATATCATCTTGAATAAATTTTATAATGAATTGTACTTAACACGACATTAAAACGTAACTAGTAATCTTACAAAACTATGATAAATGCACAATAGTAATGAATAAAGTAGGACAACATATACACATGCACCAACCTAAAACAATAATCTACATCTATATATCTTATACATCTTATTCCCTTATAATGAGTATAAGGGGAGTTCCCCTCACACACTTTCAAAAAAGATCAAAATACCATCATTTACATTAATATTTACATCAAACATACACACTTCCCTTTATGTTTCTTAAAATTAAACATCTCAAAAACGGTTAGTTAAAAAATCATAAAAATTACACCATAAAAATCATCATTTTTTTCCTTTCGATTAAACATATCACATGATATACTTTCGACAAAAAAAATTTCTTTTACTTTTGGAATAAAAATTATATGTGTTATCTCGCGTAATCGTGTGTAAATAAACTATATATAATCAAACATTTATAACTTTAAATAATAGACATCTACATATTTAATCTAAATAATCGTTTTATATTTGAGAATGAAACAATATATTTTATCCGCTGCAATGCACAAACATGTTGCTAGTTACTTCTTATATACACAACTTTAATGCATAAATTTTGAATATGCAAAATTAACATACCACCTCTCTCTTTTAACTTAAACAAAAGGTTTAGAATCAAAAGAGAAGAAGTTATAAAGAGATAAGTAAGAAAGACTAATGTAAACCATTAGAACAAAAATTAAGCTAAATCATTGGTTAATTTAGTATAACCATTTTGTAATTAGTTTGATATATAATGTTAAAAGTTAGAAAGAAAACATAACATTTATTTTCACCTACACCCCTCCCCTTTTTATCCAATATTCTTTTCCCCCTTTCACTTTTTAACTATCCTTCATTTTCTCCACCCCCACAGCCACCTGTTGCCAAAATTTTATTTTATTTTTAAAAAATTATTTTTGACAAACTTTTCTTAGTTTTGCAAACTTTTTTCTAATTCTTTTTTTTTATCTTTCTTTTTATTCAATCTTTTACTTTTTCAACTTTTTTTTTTTTAGTTTTTCTTGTTTTTGTTTTTATAAACCTTAAATATAAACTTCTTTTAAGATTTTTACAAGTAAAGAAAACATAAAAATGCAGTATATATAATGCAGTTACAAATATCAAAATGCAGGAAACAAAACATAATATACAAATACAAAAACACAAACATCAAAATGACATGCAATATATATAAAATGCAGCAATAAACATCAAAGCACCATGCAATATATATAAAATGCATTAAAACATCAAAGCTTAGTATACAAAACAAAAAATAAAAATATAAAAAATATGAACTATATGTAAATTGCATCAACAAACATCAAAATACAGTGAGAATATTACAAAAAAAATAAAAAATAAAAAATAAACATTAAGAAATAGTAGAAAACAATTTTTTTTAGATAAAAAAGAATTTTGTCGGAACTCAGTGACCAGCGGAAGTAGTGGGTAGTGGTGGTGTGATTGGAGGTGGGAGTGTGAATGAAGAACAAATGAGAGCGAAAGTATAGTATATATGAAAAATAGAAAGGGTGGAAATAAAAGTTTGTTGACTGACGTGTATCACATTTTGATTGAGCCAAAATCTGTCATATCTTCTAAGTAAAAAAGGGTTGTCTTCTTAAACCACACTCTAAACAATATAAAAAAATTATTTATTACGGATAATTGCTACACTTGCATCTTTCATATCAAATATTAAATAATTTAAATTTTAACTTCAAGTAAATCTTTACCAAAAACATTATATTTGGTTAATTCTTGAGAGCTGTTTTAAATGGAAAAAGAATATCGTTTATTAAAACTTATAATCTAACTTAGCAATATGAGACTAATTGATTAAAAGAATATAATTTTATTATTATCAAACATTATTACATCCCGAACTCATGTTACATTACCACTACAAACCTATATACTTGAATCACTTTCATACCATCAAACTACATCGACAACTAATGGAAAAATTCAAAATCATTATAATTGAATCAACAAAATCCAATTTTTCTTTTTTAAACATCACAACCACATTACACTGGTATAATATTAGTCATAGTATTATTTACCATACTATATAAACATGTTTAAAGTATAATGACAGACAGAATTAAACTACCAAATTGACATGACAAATAGCACCAAAAGCAGACTCTAAGACCCAGATTTTTAAAACTGGTTAATCGGTCGAATCAGAAAACTATTTGATCTACGATTGTGCAATTATGATTTTTGAATAAGTGTGAACTAACAGGTTTTTAGTTTGAACTGACAAACCAAATTAAAAATCTGATTATCATTTAGTTTCTTATTTATTTTGTATAATTTATTATAATTGTAAACATAATTTACTCAACGCCGATGTTATTGTTTAATAAAAATGAAATTAAAATTAATAAATTTAAATGAAATTTGTTTTAGTATTTTTATTGTACTTATTTATAGATTTTCATTATTTTCAGGTATTTTTATTTATATAATTAATACTAACTATTTAATTGTCATATAGCTTAGTTAGCCGGTAACACCCAAATCAAAACTTTGATTGGTTTTAGAGACAGATTTAAAATGGGGTAGCGAGGGCAGTCACTCTCACAAAAATTTTCAAATTACTCAAAAACAAATTTCAAAATTATTAAAAATATATTATATATTTTGCGCTTTCAAAATAAACTAAATTTTTTCTTATTTTCTAACAAACAAATTCTCACTTCGCCCTGATTGTTCAATAATAAAATCTATCTTCAAGACATTGCTCAATACTAAGTACATAACTTTACCTGCGATAAATATAATTTGCTATAAAACTAATAAAAATGAATGTATTTACTGAGAAGATGCATTTCTCTTGGAGAGTGGGCGGGTGTTTGTTGGTTTGCCTTTATGACTTTGCTTGTCCTTTTATGCTCACCACCATTGCTTAACACCCTTTATTTATCATCTCTTTCTCACTTGTACCCCTCACCATTTTCTAACACACCTATTTTTCTTTCTTTCAAATCACACCCAAAAATTGAACAACAACAACAATCAAGAAACAAATAAAAAGGTGGAAGCTTTTTCCTTTTGAGGGGATTGTTGTCTGGCTCGAGGCCACTAGAAACCCTAGATCTTTCTCTCTATATATAGCATATCATGATAGTCAACTCAAAGAGTGTATAATATCATCTTCGTTGACTAGTTTGATGGGTATTAGAGAGATTGTAATCCGAATTCTAGTGACGTCGGACCAGGCTTCATTCCCCCCAATTGTGGCTTCTAATGATATAAAGGTTCAAACTTTATTACATCTACGTATACACGTCATGAAAAGATAAGATTTTTGAGGTGGGTTTGTGTTCTACATTTGAAATTCATGTTTTTTATGTAATTTTGATGGATTTTTTGTGGTGGTAATTTGTTTGTTTATGACAGATGAAGGAGAAAATGGGTGTAATGATGATGAATTTTTGTTTGACTGTAGTTGAACTCTGTCAAATACCCAGAAAACAGAATCCTACCAAAAAGGTTTTATAATCATTGCTACTCTATGAATGAAATCTGAAAACTAATTGGAAAAGCATTGTGGGTTTGGAGTGAATTTTGACTTTATTTAAAATCTCACTTCATTATCATCATTACCTTATCATTGACATGAATCTAGGGTTTCCATTTTTTACATGCATACTAACTTCAAAGAAATTATCAATTTTAAATACCATACTAGGATCTAATTAAATTTAACACATTAATGTATTTGCATAGTTTGTGGAATACATATCATATTAAGAAACCAGAAGGTATAAATTAATGTCCTTTTAGTCTTGCTGTTTTCTTATTTTATGGATTAAAAGCATGAATGTCTGTGAAGTTTACCTGTTGAATCAGTAAGTGATAAACAGCTTGTGTCTTGGAGAAAAGGGTATAACAGTCGCACTGTTTTTGATAGACGTAAGTAGACAAAGTAACCTCCATATATTGAAATCTATCACTAAATCAATGTTATGAACCCTATAATTTGCATTTGCAGTGTACTGGTTTTGATTGATTTGATTGCCTTGGATGCTGCATGATTTTGTCCTCAGCAACAACAGTTGGCACTTAAATTCAAATAATTCTTGAAATTACCCAAGTTTTGTAACTTATTTTTCTCACAATTCAAATAGTATAATGAATCAAGCAACCTGCTAAAAGATTTTAAGGTCAAGCCTGGATTTGTTGGGTAAAAGGGTAGCTCAAATTGCGGAGAACATTGTTCAAGTTTCAATAAAAGCAGTAAAAGTAATTACAACAATGTTGTTTTGGATTTGAAGAAATCAAATACTGTTGGACATTGAAGTGAGTGTAGTGGAAGATATGGGTAAAGCATATGCATAGTCTTGGTTAATTGTATGCATACAACCTTGTATCTTTTCATGAAACTAGCAAAAAAGGAAAGAAATTGCAAAAGAAAAGCTTTACAAGTACATAATCAATGTTGTTTTTTTGTTTGTGTATACATTTCATGTTGGCATTATTCGTTCATAAGAATGTTTAAATATTTTCACTGCCACCATATATTTTAACGTGAGTATATTTCATCATCAATCCATGATATATGTTTAATGAATCATCGATGAATTCAATAATTCATTAGATGTCTTAAGACAAGGTTTTCAACCACTACCAAAGGTTCTCAATTTGTTGTTATTGGACAACTAATTCTCCTTTATAAAACACATTATAACAAGAAATTTTTTTAATAAGTTTTATGTATTAGCCATGTTTTTCCCGTACAAGTTGCCAATTATAATTAAAAGTAAAAATCGTCACTGATGCAGAAGAAAAACATAGTAAACCTCAACGCAATACTAAAATCGAAAGAATATTATATTATATTATATTATTATTAAAGCGTAAAGAATAATGCAAACAGTTCCAAATATATAATCTCCTAGAAGGGAAGAATATTAATTTCTTAATAACTAACATCCTAATTAGACAAAGAAACAAATCACAATATTCTGTTAAAACTAATCTAATTAACGAAAATCCTTGAACAACCTGAGATGGCTAAAGTTGCCTTGGGGTCCTAGTAAAACGAGAATTTTTGCAAGTTATAATGTTTTTTATTGACAGTGTAAATTTCGTCTGATTTCGAATCCAAAAATTAACTCGACATTATTAATGGTGATGTCATTATATTTTCAATCATACTGGTGATGACATCAACACTCACATCTTTTACCTGCAAAAATTTGTTCGTTTCTTTACATGTTTTTCACACTCAAATTCTCTATAAACGTTTCTGCCGATCTCATTAATCTTGTTCGCATAAGTCATTCACTCACAACACGATAAGTCAATATTAGTGATTAATTAATTCATTGAGTTTTGTTAAATTACTGATAATTACTGAACTTTATAATCGAGAATAATGATATATATACAGATATAAATAAGAAAGTGAGTGGTCATTTTAGAAATTATATTGTTGAATGCAATGAAAGAGAACGTAAATGTTGACATGTTTATAAAAGTTATTTGATTAGGTTCATTTTAAAAAAACATGTCTTTTACAAAATTCTTATTTCAAAATGTACAACACAATTAGTTAAATAGATAAAGAAAAAGAATGTACATAGTCGTATTAATTTGAAGTGGAAACACTAATTGAAAGAAAAGGGTAGAAAAATGTAAATTTACATTAGTAGTACAAGAGAGAGTTAAAAAGAGGCAGGTTTTTTCTCCCAAATGTCAGCCGGCCAGGTCCCCTCTGCTGTGATGGTTATTCAAGATTAATTTCAGTATAAATTGATCGTAGGTCTTCTTATTGTCTACGTAATATAAGTATATCAGTAGTATATGAAGCTAACAGAGAAAGAGAGTCTTAAGTCTTAACCATGACGTTTGAGGTTAACTTTAATAAGGTTTCTACTTGTACAAATGGGTTTTCAAAACGAATATCCGCATCAGATATAATATAATTTTGATAATAGCATGATTTGAAAGTATACCCTCTGAATCAAGAGTACTCAGTAGTGTCAGTGTAAGACTGCAAGTTGTGAAAAAGTTTGGCACATCGGTATTAGATGGGTTGACTGAAAAGTTAATATGTTCGTTCGATGACTATTGTTTCTATGTTGGATCTTTACAAGTTGACCAATGTTCAATTTATTTATTTTTTATTTTTTGTAATGAAAATTCCAGAAAACCATGGATATTTTTTGACTCGGGTCCGATAAAGCATTAAACGCATTAATAGTGATAAATGGTCCATGTACTTTTTGTTTTGTCAAAAATGATCATATTTTGTCTTTCCCATTTAATTTCTTCTACTTCCTAAAATCTTTCAGCTTTTGCCAGACATGCCCAAAACTTTTCTTAGATCACACTAAATTTTAAACCTTTTTATAAATTAATAAAGTCCCACGAAAGTTTCTGATGATATCAAAAGCCATATGCATGTCCTTTTTTGGAGACGGGACCAATTAACAACTTCTTTAAAAGTGTCCTCTAAAAAGCAAGTATCAAACATGTGGTGTTCGGTTGTGCATCATCAAAATGATTATCTTGTTATAACTTATCACGACTTAGAAGTTGAATTAATCGATTTTAAATTACTGACTAGTCAAGTTTTTTTAGAAAAAACTTAATTAGAGCAAATGGAACGGGGGCTCAAACGTTGTCAGTTTCACAACAATCAACATCTTTAAATTCGTCATCCAATATCATCGATTTTGATAGTCCATATCACCCTCAAAGACAATACTAACAAATGTCATAATATCAACCACAATACCAACAAAAACCAAACTCATCCCCCAATTAATATAATGTTTTCCTAATGTGGCAAGCATCACAAAACACCCGACAACCTGTCATCCAACACCCCGACATTTAATCGGTGGGAGACGAGGTACGGACACCTACCTCCCGTAGAAATAGGTCCAAGAATGGCAAACAACTCGAGGTTAGACCATCACAACCGAGACCAAAAAAGTTTATAACAATGTAATCGTTTGGGGACTAGAGGACGAACTCCAATTGACCCAAAGTTGGATTGCTATTTCCGAAGATTCCAATTGAGGAAACGCGCAAAACAACGACTCCTTTTAGTATCTTATCATGAAAGAGTACCATACCCGCAAACCTAGATTTATTCAGACCATATATGCAAATGATGTCAAGATGGAAGAAACTCAAAGCCACTTGCCAAAAGTGGGGAGTCATTTACAAGCGCTTGAAGGAGAAAGAAGAAGCGGGGAAAATGATAATAACTTTCGATTTCGGGTGGAGTCTCAATATAAGGTGGAAACGTTAAAAACTTTCAAAAGTTTTCAAGCGTGGAACTTTTTGAAGGATCGCCGAAAGTGGTCAACTCCCAATCCCATTGTTATTGGAAGGCGGAACGTTTCAAAACGTCGCAAGATAGTGCACTTGGACGACTTGGAATTAGACGAGGAACCGGAGGCTAACGAAGAGAATTTGAATGTCACGTTATTCGGTAATGATTAATTCCAACGTCCACGGGGACAAACAAGGAAGAAAAAGTTCCAAAAGACGACCTCCACTTCAGCTGCTTAGTCTTGTGTTTCGTTTGACGACTCGATCACCGATACTTTTCAAGACATCTATTCCGACAAAGCAAAGCTACTATCGGAATAAGGATCTCGAAACACAGCTCCGAATTTTATTTATACCGACGGACCACTTGACAGGACGAGACAAAATAATAATACAAAAGGAAAAGATTCGCTAGAAGATGAAATTTAGATCGAATTTGAGTTCGGAAGACGTTTAATTGTGTCTTTTCTTTTTTATTTATTTATTTTTTTAAATTTATATATTTAAAACTTATAATATTTATTTTTGTCCAATAAATTTATTTCTTTTATGTAACCCCATAATATTAATTACTTCGCTACAGGTAACCAATACAACTATTTATTTATATTAAAAATGAATTATTTCATATAATATATAATTGGAAATTGATGCTTTTGGTGCACATGATTAAAACGTATTGAATGAACAGAAATTTTTTGTTTGTATTGATAGATGTATTTAATAAACTTAAAAACTAATAAGAAATTTTTTTTATGATTATTATCCGAATTGTTGATGACGACTGGAACACAATTAAATTCTACGTCCTCCGATCTGCACCACTTTGTTATGTCTTTCCATAAACTTGATAGAAACAATTATATAGAGTTCGGTCTCTTTTTTTTATTATCTATCTATATCTATATCTATACGACACTCTTATAGAAAGTCTTTCGTCAGGAATTCTCCAACAAATAACATTGATTTCCGAAATGAATAGACCGAGAAATAGCTGTTAACGCCAACAATAAAAGCCCAATAGTCAACTTGGTGACCAGGTCCAAGCCCTATAGAAACTCTTGTAACTCAATTAAACTTTTATATTCCAGAACTGAAGCCTAATGGGCCAACTTGAGGCCCAACTTCGTTATCAACGGGATTTGGAGTGAGGTACATGATTGATTAGCTTTCATTTCAAGGTTCAAACGATCATTATACTCATGTTTTACAGGATTACTTTCTACGCACACATCACTTCAAAAGTTGGTTTATTTTCTGTTCCCAATCTACCATTAATAAGGATAATAAATTTAATTTGAACTTCACGAATTCCTTTCATAATTTTATAATTGAGCACCAATGATGAGATACTAGAGCCAAGATTTAGCACAAATATAAATCACATAACAGTTTAACTCAGATAGCAAAGATTAAGATAAGCTCTAACACAACAGAGCCTGAGTATAGTATGACTCAAATGGTGGCAGTTGATTCTTGTATTGACAAGAACTCCCACGCGCAGGTACTTGCTACAACTCAGAGGGATTACAACGACTTACAGAATACTCCACGCTCGGTTGCAAAAGATTACCAGAAATATAGCAGTGGAAGACTTGCAATCAAAGAAATAAGGGCCAAGAACACCAAGATTCACACAATTAACTTAATCAAGAATTAGGGTTTCAAGATAAAACATAATCTATACCAAATTCTCAGGATAACCAAATCTTTCATGTTCTAGTTTGTACTTCTCTTCAAAGAACCGCATAACACCTTCAAACCCTAATTTGCAGAGGGGAACCGTAACAAATAATTTAGGGTTTTTCAACATAACTCCTAGATTTGTGCAATCAATAACCCCAGAATCCTTACCAAACCCGAATTACAAAGAATATTCAAGACTAAGAACAACCCTAGGATCTTCGAACTACGAAAAACCTAAATCGCCAGAAAACCTTCAATTATTCGAGAGCCTTGAGCTCTGATACCATGTCAAAAACATTCGGATTTACAACAAGACCAAAAGATCGATTAGGTCTTCAAGAACGTAACAATTGAACTTCCAATATTATTCCATTAAACAAAAAATAAAAATAAGAACGTAACAATTGCACCGACAAACTTACAACAAACACTCATACGCTTAAAGAAAACTAACAAGAAATCATCTACAAGACGATATTGAATACAGGGAAACGAGATACAAACAATAACGCTGCATTCCCGAGTTTTTTTTGTAGCGGAAAGGAAATGAAATCAACAAAAAAATAATACAAAGTCATTGTCAAGTTTTTTGGTAGGAAGGAAAGGAAGGGAATGGGTTTTTAGTTATAAATATTTTCCTTCCAATTTTGAGGTGATTGTGAATGAAACAATACATCTAACTATTTTCCTTTCATTTCTTTTCGACTCGAGAATACATGTGAGTAATTTTATATTACACTCATTTCCATCATTTTCTTCTTTTTTCTTTTACATCACATTCTTTTCCACTTATAAAAACTCGAAAATACAATGTAACAGAAGATGAGACAAAACCAGAGAAAAGATTATGAGGTGTTAAAATAAAGTTAAAACAAATAAAGCCTTTATGTATTTTCTGGCTATAGAAGATACGTCCAGCACCTCTAAGTTTGATTCTTGACACTTTAACCCTTGTACTTCATGTTTTCTGCACATCAACCCAAATGCACAAGTCCTTTACATTTTAATCCTGAAAATGACACTTAACAAAAAGTAGCCGGATTAAATAAGTCTAGATATACAATTTATCAATTAGTCCTATAACAAAAGTTAAGATCGATATAAAATACTTAATATTTTTAACACCAATCATGTGGTCTTCTTTTTGAGTCGAGGATTGTTGGATGTAAATTTAATCTTATATTAATTAAAGAAAAAGCTCCAATGGACTACTTCTTTATGAGTAGGTTTGTATATGTTAAGCTTGATAAGATTTTTAGGTTGAATTTAGGTGATCATAATATGTGTATAACTTCTTTTTTTGTTTGTTTTCTTTTAGAAAAATGGACTTCCTTTATTCTCAACAACTCATTTTGGGAAATACTTTTATTAAAAAGACTAAATATTTGTTGAATAATCTAGAACGATTTTGAAAGTGTCAATGCAGCCAAACCAAACTTTTTGGTTAACAAACTGGTTTTCCGGGTTTCAATGAACTCTTTATACCAAGTTACTTAGTCGACCAACATTTTTACGTACACCTGAACCAACCAACTTAAACTATCCACATGCTTATGACTCAATCCATCTTAATATTGTATTTTTTATAAATAAAAGAATGATGATTCATGATCGTAAATTGTAAAATGGCAACCCTACCAAGAGGCCTATATGGCTCCAAAGTGGTTTGGTAGTGGAAAATGTTCGGCATGGAAGAACATTAACGGAAGTATTAAAGAATTGCAATGTATGTAGTTGTGCCCATTAAATTAAATCTCACTACATTTATATCTAGTAATTAAACAGTAAACAATATAATGGGCATCCAATTAAAAGTGTGCCATCTTTTTAGTGCATTTAGCTTGGCTTCTACAAACATGCCTATTTTGACATTTTTTGGAAGTAACGACATAGGTAAACAAAATGGTGATATAACTGTGACATTACTTTACTAGAAACAATTGGTAATAAAATAAAAACCTCATACAACTCAGAAATGGAACTGATGTAAAAAAGCAAACATAAAAATTGGTACATTGGATATTCAATAAATAAATAAATAAAAACTAGCCAAATTATATATATACTACTAGTATTACTTCATCCACTGTCTTGATTCGGATGGAATTATCTGATTGATAATTTTTTTCTTTGGGCTAATCTTAGATTTTGATCTAGAAACCCTTTAACTTGATCTTCTAAGGGGACAAATTATGTCGAAAGAAAAATTCACGGAATTATGCAAATACCACAAAGTTGTATATTTAGCGGTAAAAGTAACTGTTGATTAACAGGCTTTTGATGTCCATATTCGCTCGAGTTCTCTAGCAAAAGTTTCTTGTCGTCCAACAACGATGGTGATATGATCTTTCTTCTCAACAACCTTAATGTTTGCCCTAGGCACTCTGGTCTTCACGTTGTCACTACACTCAACGGGAATGAGCTCATCATCTCGACCATGAAACACATCTACACTACAATTTAGATGATTTTGAACAGTGTCTAGATACCCTTCGATTTTTGTAGCACTCCCACATATAACGTTGTGAAGGGTGTGCCAAGCGGCATTATGTGTGTGACAACAAAATCCATCGATCAAATACGTCCTGATCCTGTATAATCATAATTTACTCTCGATCGTTAATTTATTGCGTTTAATATATTAAGTATAAGTAATATAAATTCAAGACTTAAAGTGATAAAGCAAAAATTGACATGAAAATACATCGAAGAAACACGCATATTCATTACAAAATCAAGTATCATGACCTGTTAGTAACACTAAAACTACAAATAATACGATGCATGTGTTACTTTGACGCTGTAATAATGTTAACAGTGCATTTAGTTAAGAAAATTTTCTCCTATTTTTCTGCAAAACTTTTTAAAAGAATTTAAAAAATTGAAAAAATGTGTTCAAATTAGAGTTTTTTAAAAAATGCGAATTTTGTAATTTACGGTTTTTACATTTCCTATTATGAAAATGAAAATTTTATCTCTTGAATTTAAATGCATTTTTTAAATTTTACTAGTTTTCAAGGGATAGAGATTATATAAAAACGTTAAAAAATAATAATAAATTCTTCTGTAACTAAACACCACTTAAAATTATTAATTAGAATTTTCTAGTTATCGTTTAATGTGAAGTGTAAAAAAAACATGTTTTCCTTAAGGTGCTTTTAAACAGATCATTTACATACTTGTTAGACCCTTAGGAGTCACAAGTTGACTCTTATGAATCGAATAAAAAATTCAAAAAAAAGTGACTCGGACTCTGACTTTTAAATGACTTTGACTCTCACGAGTCGTTTATTGACTCTTTCGAATCTTGTACAACTCGTACGAATTAGAAAAATCAAATAAACTATTAGTCTAATATATTAAAAAAAGTTAAAGGACAAAATAGAAAAATAAATAATTAAAATTTATTTTAAACTAAATATTTTTGTTGATTGTCGGTTAACGACTTTACGATTCATTCTTCCCATAGTTTAGTTATTTTTATAAAAAAAATAATTTAAACAATAATATACATATATATAATATATATATTGTAAATTTGTTAACAACTATTTATTTATTTATGCTTCTCATAATTTTTGTACTTCGTTATTATCATAAATGACAATTGAATGTACCTTTCCTTAGAGTTGACAAGTGAATGTAGCTTCCCTTAAAGTTTGCCGGCCATTAACTTTTTATAATTATATATTTATAATGGAGTTAGAAAATTTTAATTATGGAGTAAAAGATATATTTATTTTCTACAATTTTAAGAGGGTGAAGATCTAGAATGTCCACAAATACTTATAAAAAGTACTTTTTACATAAAATGAAATTTTTTGAAGCGGTAACTGTTGTCGCTACCCGTATAGATCCATCCCTGAATACACTTATAACTTTTCTACACGAGAGTTAGAAAATTTATTTATAATATTAAGTAATTAAAGTGAATTGGGTAGAAAGTAGAAACGGGGAACTGTAAAAGTCGTAGCTGAACGAAATGCCATTAATTGATTTTGGCCTCCACAAACAATTGACATTTACGTTATTATGTCACACAAAATTTAGTGCACTCAAATAACAAATGCAAATCTGTTGAAATTAAATATATTTTTAACCCAATCAATTAACCGCTTCGTTAGAAATGCATTTATTAGTCTCAAATGCATCTTGTGACATTAAAAATAATGTCAAACTATTATTCGATATTGATAGCATATTGGCATCATTCTGGCGAAAAAATATAAAAAATATTATGTTATTATCAACTATGTTTAACTTTTTTAAGATTAAGTAACGAAAAGTTAACATAGTACGATAATGACGACCAGTAAGGACTACAGTGATGACGTCATAAAAGCAAACTTAGGTGCGTTTAAACAAGAACTGTAAATGTTTACCTGTTTCTGGTGAGGATTTTGGTCAACAATTCCCATGTACGGTGGTGCTTGCATATCAACAAACAAATTGTCCGGCTAACATGCTCGTACCAACAAGCCATCGATGCCCCAAATGCGATCAACGGCCATACTTGTCGTGGCGCCACCTTTCTCATCATATATTGTGTTGCCTCCTCCCCTTTCGGTGTAGGGAAATATGGCTGTCAAAATGTAACGCACTTTCACTTTTTCTATTTTACTATTACTAAAAGTGAAAATGTTACATACAATTGCTTATACGTCAAAATTATATAAGAAAATGTTATTTGCTAACAACACTTGATCTTACTTGCTACTAGACCGTCAGGAATAACTGATTATGTAAATTTTGAAAATCAGAAGACTATAAGTGTAAGCTTTTTTTATAAATTACTTTTAACAACACTTAAATTCCGTGAGCAAATTGTATACAATTAAAATGTAGGATAGCGTTTGTGTATGAGAAAAAAAATTGTTATTTACCGGGGCGAGTAAGGTTAGTGACTTGACCGACTTCGGGTATTTAACAGCGAGTGCAAGTGCGAGAATGCAACCGAGAGAATGAGCCACAATGTGAAACGATTCGACCTTGTTTGGTTCAAGAACTGACTTTTCAATCATGTCTAAATGCTCCTTCATTGTGTAAAGCGAGTCTTGTGGCTTTGGGCTCTTCCCAAACCCTAGAAGATCTATTGCAAACAATCTATACTTCGATTTGATTGAACTCGAAAAGTTTGGAAACAATGTCTCCGTCCAAAATGCAGAGGATGATATAAACCCATGAATAAACAACACATTTTCACCTACATTATCTGCAAACCGATAAAAAATAAAATCAACTGATCGAATTCAAAAGGAAAAAAAATAAAAATACTAACCTTTTCGGCCGTCGGTATGAACAAAAAGAGTATCTTTACACGAATTCGACCACGAGTTACAAGTATCGCAATCACAATCCGACCAACGTGGGACCGAGGGGGACTTATGACCACCGATCTTTTCTTGAAGCATTTCAACAGTAAAAGCTGGTTGAACATTAACAGAAGGAACCATTTTACGACGTTTGACAGTTGTTTTTGACACCTCAGCCACTAACGACGTCCGTGAGTAAAGTGTGTCCGAGATTTCTTCAAGTTGAAACTTAGTCGACGTAAGACAGACGATTTTTTCTGCCTCACCTCTCTCCGAAACTAAAATGTTACCACTTTTAATAATCGCGTCTTTTGGGGACGAACAATAACATGGTTTCCGTTCATCTTCCATAAAGAAATCAACAATTTTGTAAACGTAACATAACAAAATGTCAAGCACATCAAGTATAGAAAATACAAGAAAACTTAATATATCATTTGTTAATTTCCCAGTGAGGAAAAGAAGAGATCTCATAGTCTTACCCATGACAACCAAATGACATACCATCACAAATTTCATATTTATAGATGGAATTTTTAATAAAAATTGGTTTAAAATGAGTGAAGGACTAACAGAAGACGAGAGTTACAAAGTAAACATCTTGTGGTTAAAAAATTGTGGATGCAATCGAAGTTAGGAAGTGGGTGATGAGAGTTGATTCATATACTAATTATATAAAATGTAATGTAATTATATAATGTGATATAATTTATGTATAAAAATAAATGTGGTGTATTTATAAGTGTGTGTGACAACTGGCGAGAGGAATGAACTAA
Source organism: Logfia minima (assembly GCA_963921325.1). Lineage (NCBI taxonomy): Eukaryota > Viridiplantae > Streptophyta > Magnoliopsida > Asterales > Asteraceae > Logfia > Logfia minima. Next base: position 23,554,763 of record OY992773.1, read on the forward strand.
TTTTGGTTTAAGGAAAGCGTGTGAAATTGCGATTTTGGGAGCATTAATCGTAAGGAAGAAAGAAAGAAAAAGAAATGTTGGTGGTGGTTGAACCGCCGGGTGACTTGTTAAGATTTTTTTATTATTTTCTTCTCTGTATTAACAAACTGGTTTAGTGGTCTACGGTCTGCCGTATAATGGTTGGATTGACCGGTCAACAATTAGATGTTTTTGTTTTGACAAAAAGTCAACAGCTAAATGTTGACAAGGGACAACACAAGTTCGTGTGTTTCAAAGAGATGGACGGATCATCATGGAGGTCCGGTGAAGATGTTCGATAAAAATGAGTTTTGAATATGAATATATATAATATATATCATTGTTTGATTTTTTGTCGAAAGGTATTGTATTTGGGATCAAAGGATAACTTGTTGAAAAAGAAATCGAGTTTGACAAAGAATAAGGGTGAGGCTAATAAATGGCTAAGTGTTGATAATTCTAAAATGTTGATAATACATTCCGCACCAAAAATAATACGTGAAGACAATATTAAATAGGTTAGTACACATGAATACACTTAATTTTGATCGAATATGCGTAGTGTGTACTTAACTTACGAGTAGTGTGTTTAATGCAAACAACTTTCAAAAATGGTTAATTGATGTACTCTTTGACCGGCTCGACCCTTAGCCGTCACCGGTTGTGTATTTTCATCCGTTCTGACATGGTCAGACATTTGGTAACCAGATTTCACGTATAAATTTGCAGGTAAAATGCATTGTTCGTTACTTTTAACAGGTTAAGTGCATTAAATAACATTACTTGTAAGTTAGGCACACACTACGCATATTCGACCAAAGTTAAGTTCATTCATACGCACTAACCCCTATTAAATATATGCTTCAAACCAAATAGACGACCAAGAAGAGTGTCAATCTATTTTGCAAAACATGAACATTTTCTAACAACCACCCTCTTCTCCAAAACAATTATTTTCTTGCGAATTATTCTACATTGCTAATACTGTAATTGTTATACAGAGTAATTATTTTTAAAGGGTGTGTTTAACAACAAACTAGCTAGAGCTGAAGTTGATAACGGAAGATTGTGGTTGAATTTGGTTATGACTAGGGATAATTTTAGAAGCTAGTTTAAAATGCTTCTTTTTAAGGGATTTTGAAGGATTCTTTCATCTATTTTTTGTTACCAATTAAACAAGGTTTTGTGTTCAAAGGAGATGGAGATTATTAAAATTAGAATCTCATTCCCCTCCAAATTACAAGAATCCCTTGCGCAAAACACACACAAAGTGTGTTAAAAACTTAGTAATTATTATCCTGTATAATTTTGATATGTTGTTGCTGCCTTATAAAAAACTATAAAAAATATTAAAAGAAGAAAATTTAGGTCTTTCAATTAAGTTGTTTCAATGACAAGGAGTCTTGATATCATCATAAAATTTTTTGGTTCGAACCTCCATATGTCAAACATCTTGAGGGTGGTCAAAAGGTTCGAAAATGGTCATGGATAGACGTTAAAAATATCTCATTTAGATAATGTACATCTAAGTCACAAAAGACTCGCTATCTTCAAACAACATTAACATATCTCTGTTTATCCATCTTACAAAAGTTTAACAGAAAAACTTATATTTTTTATATAAAATAAAAAGCTATAAAAACCAATATTTTTTTTTCTATTTTACAATTTCCTTACAACTTTTGTGTCGAAGTTTTTAATCTTGATTAGGTTTCCGTTTTATTACTAAAAACATTTGATCTAGAAGCTCTTCTAGTTGTCCTCACTCCTTACTGAAAATCTTATTAGATACTTGACCAACAACAATTATTTATCAAATAACTTTTTCTAGAATCAGACATTATATACTCATTCTTATATTAAGCTAATGCAACTAACGAATATTGAAATAATAACACAAGTATAATCTAGCAAATGATCACTTAAATGATGTTAAAAGAAAAGATATATTTGTAATAAGACATATGCATACATCTATACCAAGCATTTATTATGTTAAAATTTTGATGCATAAATAATAAGGAAAAAGTTTCCCTTTCTTTTTTCTTACTAATAACTGGTGTAAATTAATAACTATAGACATGCTGTGACATGTGACATATAAATGCAAAAATTATCTATTTTTGTTAACATGATGATGAGTAAAATTGACAGTTTGACACTCAATTTTCTTGGAATAGAAGCATAATTTGATTTTATTAATAATTTAGTCCTCTTATTTCCATATCTAGAATGAGATCACTTCATCAATTTTGAAATTGCTAATATCTTGTCAATAATAATAATAATTTTCTAATAATCAAACTTTTGTTTTACGTTTATTCCATTTATGGAGTCCTATTTTTGAGGGTTGGTTCTATGAAGGATAAAAGTGAAGCCATTTACGGATTTACCCTTGTGTTTGAGTTTTGTACGTCTACAAAAAGACGACCTCCACTTTAAAGGTTGTTTACCACGTGCATGTTAATATATATATATTGGTTTAATTCTAATCTAACATGAAACATGTAATTTTTTTATAACTTTTATATTTTTTGTTTTATATTTGTACGAAATATGTGTTTGTATTGTTTGTGTAACTGGAGGTGTACAAGAGGTAAGTTTCAGTTAGTCTAAGGTTGTATATGTAACTATTGAAAGTGCAGGGACCATTCTGGAAGTTGCCTAAAGACAAAGAAATATATTTGTTATTTTATTTATTAGTTTGTATTATTCATTCAGATCGTAAGAACTAGGGTTTATTTTGTAAAGAACAAGGGATAATACATCAAACTTGTGAATGTAGCTAGGTCACTTATATTTCAAGGTGAAATTTCTTTATCTGCACGGCTAGCACAGATATTTGATTTATCTGCAGAGTTATCACAAAGTATCTGATATTTTCAACGTCATGGAATACATAGGAATCAGAACACGATCAGAACACGATCTAGATTAACTGTTTATAATTATTAACAAAAACCTTAAAGTAAAAAGTTTGAAATGGTTTAGCATTTTTACTTCCTCAAATCATTCTAAATCTTAATAACTTTAATTATTTTTAATAAAACGTTTTATTGGTTTAACATTTGATAATGTTTTAAACAAATACAAATTTAATTACTATATTTCATCTTTGAGAAAGTATTTTGAATGAACCCTTGACACTTGGCCAACCAAATGGACCCTTACTTCATTCCATCTTTTGTAAGAGAGATTAGTGGTCTAACATGTGCCTTTATTCACTTGCACTTCTGTAGTCACATGCATTAAGCATTTGCGTATTTACATTTTCCATTTTTGTCGAATTTTGAAACGACGAGTTGTTTCAAAAGGTGTTCAATTACCAAATTAATTAACAATTTACATAACTTGTACAATTTACCGACGTTACTTTTTGTTAATGTTTCGATAACTACATTGTAAACGTATTATAGTTATGCTACATCATTTTTCTGAAAATAGTAGCAACTAATGATGACGGTAATAACCAATAACGATTAACAAAGCGATACATCACTCTAATGAAAGTCACATAACAAAAGATTATTGTACGCATCCATTAATAGCATAACTTGTGAAGATCTAACGGAAAGGACCATGTTCATCACAAACTTGTTCCCAATTAACGCACCACCCCTCGTCCTCTAGAAACCTTTCCATACATCGTCCTAATGTTTCTTTATAAATGGATATATTTTTTACGCACTTTAACTTATATTCATCAATTAGTTCGGGTTAGATCTAAAACTAGATCCGTTATTTAAATACAATACTGATTAGTTAGATATTATTTTTTTTGTTATACAAATTTAATAATTATATTAAATCTTTCTGATTTTATTTAATTACGACTTTTTTAAGTAAGTGTTTTACATTATGCTTAGTTAAATATATCTATATATATATATTTTTAAATCTATCAATTTTGTTTCTTCGTTTCGAACTGATGCCGTTGAAATGTTGTTCTATAAGAGACTTTCTATTACAAGAAATATTGTATATATTAAAATGGAGTAATTGATAAATAAAGTTTTCAAATTACATTGTCATAACTATCTAGTATTCACCAAATGACCCTTTTACATCATGTTTATGATTACGGCCAACATCAAGTTGTTACTATCATATATCATACGTCGATTCGTGTCTATATCTCGTTACAAAATCTTTAACATGCACTAATCTTTGTAACTATCAAATTTGATGCTATGGTTCATTTTATGCCCAAAAGATCTAGACAATTCAATAACTTCAGATCTTTCCGTCAACACCAAAAAATTATATGTCTCAAACGAAGGTGAACAAATAGATAATGACATAATGTTATAGAGTTTCTCATCTCAAGAGATGATATTTTTAACGTAACAAAGAAAACTTGTCCTAAACTGTAATGCGTTAGAAAGTTTGTCATCGTAAAAATTAGAGGCATATAACTGAAGCTTAGCCTTTCGATCCATGTATTGAGAAACGGAGCGCAATTCAAGCTCATCTAACGTTGTAATAGTTGTTTGAAAATTTATAACCTGTAACAACATATTTTATATCTAAAAGTATTAAACTAATAAACATTTGAACTAATAAGTAATAAGAAAATTAAGGAACAAGAAATATAATAATTTAACTCCAAAGTTAACACATTGACAAAATATACAATTTTATAACATTTATAACATTTTTAACATAATATAATGTCAAGAAAAGTGTTTATACAATTTTTATACAAATTTTCTAACCATTTAACATACATATAATTTCAAACGAAGTGCTAATACAAGTTTCTTACAAATTTTATTACCTTTTAACATACATATAATTTCAAAAGAAAATTTTTTATAAGTTTCATACAAATTTCATAACCTTTTAATATGCATATATTTTCAAGAGTAACATTCATACAAGTTTCATAACATTTTAACATATATATAATATCAAGAAAAACATTTATAAAAATTTCACAACTTTTCAACATACAAATAGTTTCAAGATAATTATTCATATAAGTTTCATAGAAATTTTATAATTTTTAAATATTATAAGTTTCATACAAATTTCATAATTTTTGAATATACACATAATTTCGAAAGAAGAATTAATACAAAATTCATAAATAAAATAAACAATAATTTTAACACAAAAATTTAATGTATTTGTTTATTTACACAAATGTGAAACATAATTTGAACGAATAAATCCCAAATACTTTAAACAATAAATTTAGTACCTCTTTCAAGAAGTTAATAATAATAATAATAATAAAACATATCTCCATAAAAATTTTAGAGTTTATTTATCTTTTACGCTTTGTCTGCAAGAATAAAAAGTATATGTCAAAGTTTACACGTTTAAAGACAAAATAAAACAAACGTTTTCTAAAAAATAAACGATCTTCCTATTTGATGTTTACACGACTTTTCAAGATCTGCAAAAAAAAAAACGAACGCAACAACTTACAAAACTAACAATATTGAATCAGTAGAATGTTTAAGAATATCTTTTCAGGAATGAATTGGCTTAGAAAGCACTTAATTCTTTGGCGTTTTCCTTGATGTAATTAACAGCGCAAAAAAACTAACGAAATATTTAAATCCATTATTTGGCTTCACCTCCGGCAATTCTTTCGGTTGTGGGCTTGTGGCATATGTGCACCCTTTTATGATAAAAGATAAAATAAAATAATATTTGTATTACATTTTGTACCAATGGAATTTAGCAACAGTATTATCGTAAAGCTCACTCCTATTTTGGATGGTGTCGAGTCACATGTTGATTCAAACGTGGCATATGTTTCAACCTCCAAATACTTACTTTTTTGGGTCTATCATTTAGAACTTCACTTTACGACTTATATAAAATGTCAACTTACCCTTGTATAGACCATGCTTTTCTGGCTTATTAATGTAATGACCAAGGTCATTTTCGTAAATCTGCACTAGAAAATGGATAAACCATTTGACCAATACATTTGTGGCCAAAAATGACACAATCTTGCATAGCAGCATGGATTACCATTTAATCATTCCTGTTCTTGTTCATGTTCCTGTTTTCTGACGTCAAGCGGAGCTTTGTTATCGAGTTGATGTCATTAAGGTTCTGGTGAACACGGATATAGATTACTGAACTCATGGTGGTTCTAAGCTACCAAGTTGTTCAATTTCCATCAACTAGTATTCACAAATGTTGTTCACCATGGAAACAACACAACCAACATTATGGTCCCAGTTTCGTTCGGTGTGGGATAGCAGAACCGTCAGGACTACCGGCACCAATGGGGCAAAAAACAAAATATAATGATGGAGTGTTTGAGAAGGTATTTATGAGCTTATTTGCCCGAAAAATGGAGAAGTTTTCAGGGAAAGCGAATAAAGAAATAGAGGGTGAGAAGAAGGGATTGTTCGACTATGATTACGAAAGTTTTGTTGATGTGTCAAGACGAGTAATGCAAGGGAGAAATCGTATACAACAGCAGGAAGTTGTAAGGGAGGTGCTTCTTTCCATGCTTCCTCCTGGTGCACCTGATCAGGTACACTTAATTTGTCTGTTATACGGTATGACCTGTTTTCTAAAACTGACCCGTGGCCCGACCCGCCCATTTTGCCACCCCTACCCTTACCCTTTGCGGCTAATGTATGTGATGTTATTATTGGATATTTAATTTGCAGTTCAAGAAATTGTTTCCACCTACAAAATGGGCAGCTGAGTTCAATGCAGCCCTAACAGTCCCTTTCTTCCATTGGTTGGTTGGTCCATCTGAGGTACTAATCCATTCTCTCGTCCCAAATTTATATTACTTTTGCAATAAACATTGATCAATTAGTTTACATCGCTACAATATATCATTTCTTGGTTATGTTGTAGGTTGTAGAAGTAGAAGTAAATGGAGTAAAGCAAAGAAGTGGAGTTCATATCAAGAAATGCAGGTACTTTTTAGTTGGATGTGTCATGTGGAAAATGAGCGGCTTTGGATCAGAATGGGTGATTTAAGTACAGGTCGGGCTGACCCAAAACATTTTGGGTTCACCAATTTTAAAATTCTTCTATGAACAGAACATTTAGTGTGTCAAATAGTATAAAATAAATAGTCAGGAGGTTTTATACATTAAAAGCACACTTGACTCATTTTTATGCGTTCAACCTGTTTCCGTTTTAGCTACTTCTTTATTGTATCAGCTTGATCCGTTAAAAGATAAAACGCAACCTCTATCGACTCATTCCTCAGTTACGTTTAGGAATAAGTTTTTCGTTTCTGTCACGTCTAGGTATTTGGAGAACAGCGGGTGCGTAGGAATGTGTGTGAATATGTGTAAAATTCCTACTCAAGACTTCTTCACCAACGAGTTCGGTCTTCCTTTAACCATGATTCCAAGTAAATATAATATTAAAACCTTATACCTGCCGATTAATTTCTTTTAAACATGCAATGACTACACTGTTATGTTTTGTACAGATTTTGAAGATATGAGTTGTGAAATGGTGTACGGCCAACCGCCGCCACCATTTGAAGAGGATCCAGTGGCCAAGCAATCGTGTTTTGCCGAAATTTGTAAGTTCATTTGCACTAGTGCAACCTATCATGTTTATATGCAGTTGCTTAATTTGATCTTTTATGTGCAGGTTCTGTAGCAAATCCAAATTCCAGCATCTGCCCAAAACTACAAGTCTAATATAGTTTATATGTATATTGACACAATTATACAGTTTCTTGATTTTTCTCATAGCTCCATTTTTGAGTTGTATCTATAATTCTTACAGGTGAAATTGAAATAAATGATTTATGTTAATGTACCATGGGTAACTGTATAGGTATCAAGAACAAGGCAAGTAACGGGTTAGAACATGATTGGGGCACATCTTCTATAAAGATTGTATTAGGTCCCGTTGGTTGGTTAATGATGCACACATCCTTCATACCCGAATCAAGGTCTAATAATATGGACTATACAAAAACCATAGCAGAGCTCGAACGCTGCTCAGTAACTTGCAATACTAAGTTAGCAGGCCTGCCCCAGCTTGAGAGTGACGAGGGAAAGGGTCATAAATGGTCACGGGGATATCTTAATTAGGTCACGTACATTTAACTAAGAACAACTCACCCTTTCCAATAACCTGAAAAGTAAAAACGTCATCAATTTTAATATAACGATGGTATAACAAAAAAAATTCTACTTGGTAGGAACACTACTTGTGGAAGAAGTATATCACGGCTTATAAGTTATAACAAATCAAGAATATCTACGTCTACGGTAATATATAAAGTATCTCTGTATTTAGTTTTAAATGATGCATTAAGGAGACGCTAATGTCTAGATGTCCTTGCAAAACTAATTATGGAAGTCCGTTAATTCAAATTGCTTGAACATTAACTCGTAATACTTGACAAAAGCAAAAAGTAAATTAGAAATAACTAAACTCAATTTATTTTTAGTCATACAATTCTAATTATTTTTCTTAATTTGAACTCTATAAAATTAAATTCAGTATGACTTCTAATTCTAATAAATCGAACATCATAAAACGAAAAATGAACATCATCTTACTAGTTATTTTGCGCTGACATGATACTAATTTTGGATTATAAATCTTACTGAACAAACGCGGAGCTTGATTTTAACATATGTTGTGATCATATTCTCAATTTAGCTTAATACGGAGTATCATATCATATGTTATTGTTGAGAAATAATGACCTGGTTTGATCGAGCAAATACAAAAAAAAACGCAATAAACTTTAATGAAAGTAATTATAGAATACGAAGAATTAACGTGGTTATATTCAATTGATGTGATTGGTTAATCTACTCGCAATAATCGAGTAATCTTCTTTATTGACAATGACACTAAGAAATTTTGTAGCTTGAAGTTACAATGGATTAGGAGTTAACTACATATAAGATTAGATAAATAAAGAAATTAATCAAAAAAATTCAAATTGGTCGGATCCCCCACAAATGAGGACCTCTGTTACTTTCAGTCATCATGATCTCCTTGGAATATGAATCATTCCCCATAAATCACCGACATCCATTAGGAATCTGAACAATCCCCCAGGAATCACCAATACAAGTCACCAAATTTAACAAATCTCCACCTTCACTTGAATTGTCTTCAACCGTCAAAGCCTTAGATCTCGAAACAACTCCGCCATTCTTTACAAACCCAGAAATCATCGCTCTTGACCACTCACCCCTCGTGCCCTACGTCATGTGAATATTCACCAAGTCCAAGCATAGATGGAACTTGGTTCTCAGTAACACCTTAGTCAACATGTCCGTTGGATTCTCCTCGGTATCAATCTTTTGAATCAACAATCTCCCACTTTCCAATATATCCATAATGAAGTTTAACCGAATGTCAATATTCTTTGTTCTCTCGTGATACACAAGATTCTTAGCCAAGTTTAACGCACTTTGACTATAACAAAACAAAGTAGGTGTCTCCACCTTTAGACCAAGACTCTCAATCAAACCATGTAACCACATGAACTCCTTAATACCTTCAGACATATATTCAGCTTCTGTAGTTGACAAAGCCACGGTTTGTTGCAAAGTTGCCTTCCAACTAACTAAACATCCAAACAAGGTATAAATGTAGCTTGTCAATGATCTTCTTTTCACAAGATTACCACCATGATCATAATGTACATAACTGACTAAACCACCAACACCTCTGTTAGGCCCCAATCTCAGACATAAACCACTACTACCCTTCAAATACTGCATGCTCCCCTTAACTGCTTCCTAGTGAGCTTTACTCGGATTATTCATAAAACGACTTACCACACTAACTGAATGGACCAAGTTTGGTCTTGTACATACCATATCATACATAAGACTACCAACAACACTCAAGTATGTAACCTTCTTCATATACTCTCTCTCATTATTAATCCTTGATAAAGTACTTTTATCAAGTTTAAAATGTGCAACTAAAGGAGTACTTATAATTTTGGATTGATCCACCTGAAATGCTTCAAGAACTTTCTCCACATACTTCTCTTAAGAGATGTACAAGAGACCTTCTTTTATAATCCTTCGAATCTCCATACCCAAAATCTTCTTAGCTAACCCTAAACCTTTCATTTCAAACTCACTCTTCAACAAAACTTTCAATTCATTAATTTTAGTTTTCCTCTTTGAAGCAATTAATATATCATTCAAATATAATAACAGATTAATAAAAGAACTATCCAACAAAACTTTAGAGTAGACAGAATTGTCAAATTGATTACACAAATAACCGCGGGAAATCATAAATGAATCAAACCTTTTATACCACTGTCTTGGAGTCTGCTTCAAAACATATAGTGATTCTTTCAGAAAACAAACATGATCTTCTTTTCCAGATTAAATAAATCCCTCATGATGCATCATGTAAATCTTCTCATTCAAGCTACCATGTAAAAATCTCATTTTGATATCGAGCTATTCTATTCTCCAAATCAAATACACTCAATGATATGTATGGTCTTATGTTAAATGAAGGTTTAACATAAACTTTAGTTTCTTTTCCAATAATAATAATAAAAATATAAAAATAATAATATTAATAAAATCAAATAAAAATGATATATATCTAAATTTATGAGACGTTTACTTACACGACACGCACGTTTCATCAATTGCCGATACACCCTCCTCCACCGACGCTCTCAGATTCCAAACCAAATATAATATAAAAGAAAAAAGAAATTTGAATAAAAAAATAAAGAATGCTTAAAAGATATAGGATACAATAAGAATAGTAAATAGTAAATAATAAATAAATAAAAATAAGTTCTATTACACTTGACCACTTCCAAATCGGACTTCTGCACTGCACCTTCGATTCCTTTCCTTCAAAGGAAACCACAATTCACAGATCTCACCATCTCCGATCAATGTCTCCCAGCGTCATCCTCCTCCTCATCCTCACCATATCCATCTCCACCACCACCGCCGAGATCCGTTTCACCGAGATCCGATCCGACCCGCGCCCAATCATCCCCTTCGACGAATTCGGTTTCACCCACAACGGCAGACTCGAACTCAACGTCACTAAGCTCTCATTTTCACCACCAAACCCTACCGACCTTACAAAATTAGGTTTCTTCTTATGCACACGTGACTCATGGCTTCAAGTCCTTCAACAAATCGAAGACGGTGAAATCACGTGCGCACTTCAATCAAACATCATCAATCAAGTATACATATTGAATTCTGTATCTACAGGTTCCTCTGATTTCGATCATTATTATCTTCAATCTGTTGCCAATCAATACACTCTCGTTTTCGCTAATTGCATTCCGCAACTTAGGGTTTCAATGGATGTTAGATCCGCTATGTATAATCTCGACGGTAAATCAAAATCTCGTGATTACTTATCTGCCGGAATTACAATTTTACCTAGGGTTTATTTTGTATTCTCGTTGATTTACTTTACTATGGCTGCTGCTTGGATTTGGTTATTGTATAAAAAGCGATTGACTGTTTACGGAATTCATTTCTTTATGCTTGCTGTTGTGATACTAAAAGCTGTGAATTTAGTCTGTGAAGCTGAGGATAAAAGTTATATTAAACGAACTGGTAGCGCGCACGGTTGGGACGTGTTGTTTTATATTTTTAGCTTTTTGAAAGGAATTACACTGTTTACATTAATTGTGTTGATTGGGACTGGATGGTCGTTTTTGAAACCGTATCTACAAGATAAAGAAAAGAAGGTTTTGATGATTGTGATTCCACTTCAAGTGGTTGCGAATATAGCTCAGGTGGTGATCAATGAGTCAGGGCCGTATGGGCAAGATTGGGTGACTTGGAAGCAAGTGTTTTTATTGGTTGATGTGATTTGTTGTTGTGCGGTTTTGTTTCCGATTGTTTGGTCGATTAAGAATTTGAGAGAGGCAGCTAGGACTGATGGGAAAGCAGCTGTGAATCTGATGAAGTTGACGTTGTTTAGACAGTATTACGTTGTGGTTATATGTTATATTTACTTCACCAGGGTTGTGGTATATGCATTGGAGACGATCACATCCTATAAATATTTGTGGACTAGTGTGGTGGCTGCTGAGTTAGCTACTCTTGCTTTTTACGTGTTTACTGGGTATAATTTTAAGCCAGAGGCACATAACCCGTACTTTGCGGTTGATGATGATGATGAGGAAGCTGCTACTGAGCAGTTGAAACTTGAAGATGAATTTGAACTGTGATGCGTCTTTCCTTCCAGGTCTGTTTTGAGTCATATAAGTCATACAAATGAAATTTTTTAGTTGATTGTTAAATCTGTTTCTATACTGTTCTTGTGTATGATGCATCTGTAATAATGATTCAGTTTTGTAAGTAGTTGTATCGTTAGTAATTTAGTATATGCACCAAGGTTAAGTCGTCTGTATGATGTTTCCCGTTCATTGTTCTATTCATAATACAGAGTATTCACATTTTGAAGCATATGTCTGCTCTTCAAGTTTCATCAGCTTTGTATTGTAGTTTTTGTTGTTAGTTTGGTTTGGAAAGATTGCTGCTTTTATAATTCCTGTGAAACGAATCCTATTATTGATTCTCTTTTTTTGTTATTTGGATGCTATTGATGCGGTTAACTTTGACTTCGGCTAAATACATGGTAATAGAAATATAAAATGCTATGGAATTAGAATATGCTCATCCCTTTTTGTCTTGTAAGTTTCTTGCAAACATGTGTTACCTCATAATCACTTTGACTTTATGTTGTTGACGTCATATCTCGGATTAATTAATTCCATGTTGCAGATTAAAAAAGCGAGATACCATTTCTATTCTCACCGATGTGTGAGATTTTTTTATGAAGGCACAATTACAATTTCCAAGCCACGTAACAAACAACTTTGTGCATGGTGTACAGACTTGTGAGATCTCCTCAAAGCTGGTGAATACTGATATTTATTATTATTATTATCAGTTTTAGTTTTTTCTAAATTTTTTTTTGGCAGTTTGGATGTAGAAGTGCCATTTTAGCAAGACTACCTGAGGTGGGATTCGATTATTTATAAACGTCTTTACCATGGAGAACAATAAATCCAAGGTACATGAAATTCATGATACAAATTATAAACGTTAGCTGCGTTTCATATTGAACCCTACAAAGTTTTCTCTTGATCATTAGGGTGATTATGATTGTTCCGATATTTGTTTGCTTTTGTTAAAGTATATACTTTGGAGGGTAATGCCAATCTACCCTGAAATTTGTTCAGTTTAAATTTGAACTACAACATTCAACTCTGAAGATCACAGAAGTTATATAGAGAGAACTCCTCAGCATAGCACAAAGTGACACGCACAATTATATAATTTCTTTTATGCTTGTGATCTACATCGAACATCTCAACAATGTTTCTACTCTAGATTGGTTGACATCACTTGTTTTAACTAGATAAATTGTGAATTTCACTTTTAGTGTACTAAAGCACTTCTAAGACCAATCTTGGGACGGACATCAATGGTTTCACTCAGTTTTGCCCTAAAACAAAAACAACTGACGTGGTTCGGTTTTTGTACATTTAAATAAGCGCCTGTGGTCTGCCTCTTGGGCAGTTTTCCTTTTTAGGCTTGGATCATGTGGTTCATTGAAAACAAGGAGAACCAATTCCGTCGCCAACGGATGAATGTCAAATTTTGAGTTAGAACATCAATCATATAACTTACAACCTTAAACTTAAAGCCCCTATGCCAACTGAAAGGATGGTCGTTATAACAATGTCTTGATCGTCTAAAATTAAAACGTGGTTTGGTTTTTATTTCGACTTTGAATTACAAAAACTAAAACAACGCTTGACTATAAAAGGACGGGGCTTGTTATAGAGTAAATTAATTGCAGTCTTCGTGGCTGTTCATATACTACATTTACAAACTCCGGGTTTGGTATTGTGTGGATACAATTCCGTGAAATGGGCTTTTGTTTCACCGTCAGATTTTGGTCCTAACGAGTGTTCATATTTTTCCGTTATCTCAAGTCATGTGCATCGCGCACGAGGGTATTGTGTTTACCGCCGATCTATGAGACAACGGCCAAAATTAGTACTTGTTAATGCCAGAGACTAGTGATGAAACAAATACCGGGGTCAAGGGACTGTATCTGCACAATATCCAACTCGACGACTGAGAGTGTAATATATGTACAACGAAAGGGACCGACAATGTAGTTTACTCTATTAAGTACACTAAAGTAAAATGATATACTTAAATTGGTCTTTATTTTGGGTCCAAGCAAAAGTTTTTGGTAAACGCATTATTCAAGCCTTTGTAGGAAAGTTTTGGGAATACTGTAGCATCTAAATCATCGTACTCATAAAGGTGGTCAAAAACGAAATAGAGATCACGCACACTCCATAACTTGTTTTTTTCAACCACATATCGAATACTCGCTTTCCAAACGAACCTCCACCATGTCTCGGTATTCTCGGTAAAACACCAAACGTCATTCCCGAAATCAAACAAAATTGCTCTAACCCAAAATGTAGTTTTTTAATAGCAACACCAAAAACCAACTCCTCCTTATCCTTATTGACTTCATCAAAGTTTGACAGCATAAAATGTAACAAACTATGTTTTTGGCAATAATTGTCTGCTCAAAATCAATGTCTAAAACATATTTTAAAAAAATGTTATGACAAGTTGACATTTCCTTCAACAACGCATCTATTTTAGAGATAAAAGATAAATTGGCCTTCAGTTTCACATTGGCATAATAATATTTACGCTACACAAAATCAACAAATTTACTAGGTTATAAATTGATATTTCATGTTTAGATTATTCAAGTATAAGTTAATATAATTTGTTAAGGGAAACTTACAATATTCATTGTTGATGCAATTGGACTACTCATGTCGGAATGATCTTACACACTTATTCAAGAAAACTATATCAAAAACATTCCATCATATGAGTAAGTTGAATTTTTTTTAACTATATTGAACAAGTTGATTCACATAATTACGGTCAACTATCTATCTATAGTAACATGTATGTAATCCATTCACATTTTATAAATGAAAAAATCGCAACAAAAACGCATACATATTATAAACGCCAAACATTTACGACAATAATACATTAAACTGCAACCAATTTAACGAATCAAGCAAACGACATTTAATTATATCCAATATTAATTTAAACTTTAATTAATGCACATGTAATACAATATTACGAGAAAATTAACAAAAAGACTTCTAACATTATATAATCATTTAAAACTAACTAACAAGACCTTACAACTAATTCGACCACGCAACAATTCATATCTTAAAGTTAAATGTATATAAATAATGTGAATAACTAATATAAGTTTGTAGTTTTAGACAATACCAATTTTGATAGGAACAACATAATATCGAAAAAAATACTTCTTTCACACCACTAACAACCACACACCGCCACACTGCCTGTAACAACTCGTCCTATATCAGTATGAGATAAGAAATTTGAGTCTCTTATAAGCCTAAAGTAGTGGCCTACTAGTATACTTTCACCATGGTTTTTAGTTGAATCTGAAAGACATAATGATTTATGTTATTTTATTTAATTATCTACAATTTCCAACTAAGAGTCCATTATTTTTATAATTCAACAAATCAAAACAAAGTTATAATAAATATACGATTGTATGTATCGACAAATATTCAATTTTTTTAAAATGAGTCGCAAAACAAGAATTAACCGTCACTATGATAAGTCATTTCCAATCTGAATTTTAAAAGATCAAATCTAATACACTTTTTTAGACGGGTCAAGGCTACTAATGGTCAAAGGTCAAACCATGTCACATCCTCTTAGTTTGTAGCCTACTCAATAAGCCTAGTCTAGCGCTGTTTCTAGCGTTGACTTGTTCATAAAATTTAAAGAATTCCTTGATAAATTATACTCTCGTACAAGTACATTGAATTTTGTTGATTATAGTACTATATGTCCGTGTATAAAAAAGGCTCGAGCTAATTGTAATAATAAAATTTACTAAACTTATTAAAGTTAAAACTTATCGTTAGTTATGAGTATTTTTCCTATTTGACATGAAATACTTATCAACTTTGGAATATGTATTCGTTTTATTTCTCTCTTTTTTTTTCTTTTCATTTTCATTCTCTATTTATAACCATTATTATTATTATTATTATTATTATTATTATTATTATTATTATTTAACAAATTATTAAATATTTATTTATATTGTGAAAGATAAAAAAGTACGAAGAAATAGATATAGAGTTTAGGGAATATCTTTAAGTAAAATTACAAATTTTTATAAAAGTACATACTTTATTAAAAATTAGACTTTTATATAAAACATATTTACAAAAGTATTTTTCATATAGAAAAGCGTATTTAAAAAATTGAATTTTTTAAAACAAAAATAATTTTATTATAAAAGTAGTTTAAACTTTTATAAAAAATTTCGTGTAAACACCTAGTAATAAAATTGAATTATTTTGAAAATTTTAAAATATTCTCTAAATTAGTAGAAAGAAAGATTGGATGAGAGGTTAAATAATGTAAAGTGATTGATTAGATAGGAGATTGAACGGTGTATGGGGTGAAAAGGCCTAATATTTTATGAATGAGATTAGTATATGGAATTCAAATTTCGAGGTTAATTTTGCATTAAAAAATAGTCAAATTAACAAAAGCAACTCAGTAGATATAACGTAACCAACAAAAAAAAAGTACTTTTTGAAGTCCCTGTTAACTCGTGACTACAATTTTAACTCATAATCTTAATTTTTAACTTGCGATTTGTAATTTGATTCGAATAGTAAAAGTTACTATTTTATAATAAATATATATTTATATATATCTGTATGTTATTTAAGATTTTTATTTTTAAAAGAATTAAAATAAAATGTTAGTAAATAGTTAAGCCGTTGGCCAACAATTAATAAAATATTTAATTTAAAATAGATTACATATGATGCACAGTCATTTCTGTTTCAATTTTGTCATTTTATATTTTTTATTACATTATGATTAAAATTTGTTTGATTTTTTGACTCGTAATAGTCGCACAAGACTTGAAAGAGTCATACGTAACTCGGAATCATCAATAAACAACTTGTAAAAGTCAAAGTCATTTAAGAGACGAGGTTCGAGTCGCATCGTTTTTTGAATTTTTAATTCATTTCGTAAGAGTTGACTCATGACTCATAAAAGTTTTAACAACTATGCTTAAAAACATACTTTATAATTCAATTTTCGTTACGTAGACTTTTCATCACATACTATTGCAATCGTATCAATAAAGTGTAAAGTAAACCGATGGTACTTTAACAGATGAAGTTTTCATTGTTTAGTTATCCGGAGAGCTCGAGTACGTTTACTCATATATATGCGACCTAAGATGTATGTAACCTAATCGAAGTATATTCACTTAAAAGTATATGACCTTATCTTATGTGATCGTTTTAAACTCTTTTTATGAGCACTTCAAAATGTGCATTTAGTGAGGTTTAAATTAAGACCTCATGCAAACATATAATTATGGTAACAATAAATAACATTGGTGATAGTTAACACAGAGTAATGTGCTTTTGTGAATTATACGTTTTTCTCTTTCAATTTTTACCACAGTATGTTTCGTAATTAAAAGCAATTTTAAAATCCGGGCTAGACTTTTATATTTCGATATAATCAAGGGTGGGAATTGTAGTGAAAAAAGAAAAGAAAATTATGACAAATTATACCGACATATATAAAACACTCAAAACGGTACAAGCATTAAAATCAACTTTATCTACGCACCATTTGGTCCATGAGTAACCATTTATCAATTTGTAAAAACTATGAAAATATAACTACGTTCTTATCTATTTTATGAAACAGGACGATTTAAAGATCGATATCGATCCACGTTTTCATCGAAAACGGTAAAAAAAATCACGACAGGGGACCAATTTTGGGACTTTGTGTATGTTTGTTTCTTTCTTCGTTGTTCCGTAACACACCCGAATGTTGGAACCATGGAAGCAGCTCAACTCTCAACTCAAATACTACTACTACTATCACATAATAACCAAAAATATCTCCTTAAAATAAATTAAATCCCACATTTCATTTCTTTAACAAAAAGTATAAAAATTTGGGCTTTTTTCATTTTCTTGAAAAATGGGTAAAGGAAGTGATGAGTGTGATGTTGGGTTGGGTTTGAACACCGAAACATCATCATCTTACCCTTGTAAAAAGATGATTTTTAATCCTGAAAGCTATGGTTTTTATGGTAATACTAATCAAATGGCTTCTGGGTTTTGTTCCAAATCAACTACAGGTAGCTTAAAGTTGTAAACTATTTGTTAATTTTGTTCGTTAGTGTTATATAAAGATTGAGTGAATACGATATATTTGTTTATTTTACAGATGGAGTTATGGGTGTTTCTGGGAAAGTCCTTTTTACTGCAAATCAGTGGCAAGAACTTGAAAGACAGACAATGATTTACAAGTACATAATGGCTTCTATCCCTGTTCCTCAGCAGCTTCTCTTAACGTTATCCACTCAATCAAACAGTAAGTTTGCAATTTAAATAATACAATAGCACATATATTACGTGCCTCTCAACTGTTTGTATCAATGTTTGTTAGAGATTTTTTAACTAGAAATGAAGCCTTTTTCTAGTAGGATTCGGGGATTTTATGTCCCCCACCCTACCTTTATGATGGTATCATAGGTTTATTATTAAATTTCTGTGTTTGCTAGGGGTGGGTTCGGGTTTGAGATACTCAAACGGGGTGGATCCGGAGCCATGGAGGTGTAGAAGAACAGATGGGAAGAAGTGGAGGTGTTCAAAGGAGGTGGCTCCTGACCAAAAATACTGTGAGCGCCATGCCCACAAGACTAGATCTCGTTCAAGAAAGCCTGTGGAACCACAATCTCACAACACTAAAGATAACCCTAATGCCCTGCTCACTGCTGCTAACCAACAAACCAGGTGAGTGTAATTTGTGTATATGATGTAGCTGTAGTGTTCTGGTAAGAGCACTTAGAGAAATAAGAACACTCAAAATTTTATATCTAATTATATAAGTCAACAAATTTACAAATTTGGCATTTTTATATCAACAAATTTACATATATTCGTAGTTGTCGAAAAAAATAGATGCCCGGATGCGGGCGCAGATGCGTAATAGATAAATATACAAATCAAAAGAAGAAATGATATTTAGGCTTAAATCGGCATAATGCCATGTGTCATTTATTAAAAATCGTTTTTGAAAACAAGTCCTCTTTTATACCTCCTTGATGATTAACATTTGACACTAGACCAACATTAGTCCAATTTATCAGGCCTTCATGTTATTTTTCTACTAAAATTGCCATTTTGTATATTTTAATGTATCAGTTGTTCTTAAACACTCCAACGGGATATTAAAGGGTAAAGGTGCGTTGAATGTATTGGCTTATGACGCTCAAATTTAAAAATTGACGTGTTCTTACATGCTTATTTGACAAGTTTTCTATATGGGTGGTAATATTTACACAACAACTGTTTATAATAGACCACAAAATCACTTCATCAATGCATAGTGTACAACACCATGATGCATATTGTGTGGTGTATACATAAAAAAGTGTAGTGTAAAAAAATCAATACCCTTTCTATACATAGTTATTGATTATGGTTTATATCTTGTGATGAATAAAAGGGGTAATGAATGGTTTGTGAAGAATGGTGCTATCCCTCTGTCTATATCACACAATGAATTTCAGCAATCAAAGGAGTCACCAAGTGGAGGATTGAAAAGGGACCAGCTTTTTAATCAAGATTTTATGGGCAATCATCAGGTTAAATCCTACTTAGATACTAGTGCTAGTGTTGGAACAGCAGGTGCAAGGAGGCAAGACTTCATTGATGCATGGTCGAGAATTGGGACTGAAGACGATTGTTCTCTTACTTTGTCGATGCAATCTAGTGGGACCGGTGTTGAGTTTGATCACGAGAGTTTTGAAATGGCTGTTGGGATGTTAAATGGGGACAGAGATGGGTGTGGAGATGTTTTTAAACCGAATCATCAGTGGCCGAACCAAGGTTCGTGGGTGAGTTCGACGCCTGGTGGACCGTTAGGTGAAGCGTTGTGCTTAGGAATTAATAGTGATGCGAATTCGCCTCAAAATGAGCCGTCTCCTCATGGTAGCAATAGCACAACTACTAGCAGCTCGTGTACTTGGTTTCATTAGGTGGAACTGAGTCAATCGTCTAGCTTTTTTATGTTGGAGTCTACTTTTACCTTTCTTTTGTTAGGAAAACTTGCTAATAATCTGTTTGTTTTGCTCATTACATCATATGAGGTAAATGACTTCACTTGCTTTGTTACACTTTAGATTCATGTTTTTGTAATGGTAAATGGCTACTACCTAATACTGTTTATATGGCCATGATAACGAGTCTTGCAATTGTGTGATACATCTTGGACTGGATACGATAACCGTTTATTTCCAGACATTATCTGTTTGGTCTTTGGTGTTAATGGGCTCTGTCTTGGTGAGCATTGTGACCGAGTTTTTGCTTTAGTAGACTCGGTTGCAACCATGTAGTTAGGTGTTGTCATGTCATTCAAATCACTGTTGTGACGACAAAAGACATACCTTGATTCTTTTATGGTCTTGATTGGAGACAGTGTGGCAAATTGTTGACCAACTGTAGGATTGTAGTTTGACCTTCCATGGTGTTTTGTTTCCAGCCATTGAACTAACCGATTAGCTCGTTCCTGAAAGTCTTTCATGTCACCCGATCGTTTAACGTCCTTTCTATATTGTAAAATGGCATCATGTTCTTCAGGAGAGTACGAGACACGACACCGATTAACTGGCTTGCAAGATTCGTCCCTGGATGGCTTGGTATTTAGGCGAGGTTGAACACATATGTGAGCTTGCATGCATTTGAAAATGATAGCTGCGTGGTTCCTTACAATCTGACCTCTGATCATTGCTTGAAGTATAACTATCCCCTTAAGTGCCTGTGATGCTCTTCTTGCCTTGCACAAACATGAGGAACCCAGATTTAGTTTTGATGGTTTATTGCTTAATGAAATGTCCATCCTATAAATAGGCTAATTCGAAATGTGTCAAACTAAAGTATGATATTCATAGTGCGTATTGAACTATTCAGGCTTTCATTGTGCGTAGCGAACTCGCAATTTATTGTTATTGTATGTATTTTGGTAGTGTGGTAACTTTTTAAGGATGCCATGTGACACTGATATGACACGTCAATTAAAGTACCGTAAATTACGTATGATAGTGATTAATAACAAGTTTATTTCACAAAATGGACGTTAAAACAGTTTGATACATTATATGGTGCACGTAACCCCCTAAGATATCATCTACATCGTGAATATCATGTAGGTAAGGTCTGTTTACCAGGTAGCCTCTGAAGGCGGTTTGAATGTGAATGGCAGCGAAACTTTGCTTGACAGAAGTGGGATCCATGTAGTTGTTTGCTTCTAAAACATAGTTACTTGAAGTTTCTTCCTTGAGTAGTTGAGTTGGCTGTATGTTACTTAATGATTTCTTGAACAACCAAAGTCTCTTGTCACCATTCTGCAAAAAAATAAAAATAAATAAGTAATAATAAAAATAAATAAATAAATAAACAAACAAATAAATAAAAATGTAAATATGTTTCTATGTAAATCATGTTGATGGGTTTAAGAAGGTATACCTTGTTGTCAAGGATGGTGGTGAATGCTCTCTTGAGTGCAGTAAACAATGAACCACCTCCCTTCTTTCCCATATGAATGTAGATAGACTGGGGTGGCTGGGTGGGTTTATATATTAGTAACTCAAAGGAAGCGATAGTAAATGGTATGCAGGTGAGTTTATTATTAGTTAATGTAATGAAAGTAGTGTGATAGAGTAAAGGTAATGGCAGGGGATTATGTTTGTCACGTGTTGTGTGCAGCAATGGAATTGCTCAAAATTAAGTAGCAACCATATGTTTGCATAGTTTGTCCCGACTGAGATTAAGGTTTCAGGGACCACTGGTCCTTGCCATGTTCTCACCGGGCTCTGTGAAAGCTTTCACACTTAATGAAGTCATGTTCCTATTAATTAGGGCTACAAATGAGCTAAGCATCACACTTGCTGAAGCTTAAACTTAATTTGATAGCTCAACGAGTATTTGTAATGCTAGTTTGATCAGTTCTTAAAAATGTAGTAATAAGATATTATGTTCTATTAAGCAAGCTTGATGTAGTTCGTTTTGAAGAAATCCGACTTGTATGTTTTGAGATTGTATAACTAACAAAAGCTCGATTTGTTTGACATCTTAGCTCCTACGTGCTTAGAAGAGCCCAAAACACCTAAAACGTTTACATGTAAAGACTACTCTTCATGTATGACGAAAGTTATTAGCATACTGCTAATCCACTCATCGATCACTAACTCATTCTTTATGGTCATACGATCATTTGGAACATTTATACACAACTCATGTGGTGTTGTACATATGATGGTGTAAAGCGGTAGTCTGTTGTATGAATAATTTCGATGATGTGTAGATGATCACTTTTTCTTACGCATAACCTCTTTTACAACTAATTCATATTTTCACTACAACGTAAACACTAGTATTGTCATTCAACTGAAATGAAAAACTAAAAGTTATTTCGAAAATAATCTTTTTTTTTTTTTTATAAAAAAGTTGATGAACATTCCTAGGTTTGGACAAGGCTAAATTGTTCTTGCAATAGTGAAAGGTACACAAACTCTAGCAAACGTATACGCAACTCACAAAACGTGAAGTAAACAACGATAGTGTACAAAATTGGCACATAAATTCCACGTGACCTTCAAGAACAAATATACAACCGACTAAAGTTTCATCAACTTGACAATAAATATCTTGCCACACGAACTATAATTTCATCATATACAACTGAGCGGAGTTATCTATGTAAATCTAACATTAATAAAAAAAATTTAAATAAGATAAAAAGAGAAAACATAAAAGACTTCAATATGGAATTGCCCATTAAATTATTATGGTTCATTCCAAAATATAATATGATGATGTGGCCCAAAACTAGGAAGATGACAGCAACAAGCCTTCAATTTTACAATTCAAATATTAAATATATATTCAGGCGCTAAAACCAAGCATCAAACCCAGATTTGAAATATTCAATTAATTAACTATTTTCACATTCAACACACAAAATCACTGGTCAAACTCTTCTCCCCCAAAACTCATTCCTGCAACAAAATTATAGATCTATATATACATTTTTCTAAATTTAACAAAATGGGTTGTGTTTCATCACATTTACTAAACCAAGATGATGATTTCACCCAAATTGGTAGCTCTTCCTTGAGCCATCACATTGTGTCTCTAACTTCCACCACTTATGGTCTCTTAACCCTAGACCCATCATCTTCCCCAACAACCATACCCCCAACCCCACCACCCCGGTTCACCCTCGGTTCAATTTTACCCGAACCAAGATCCGAACAAAGCCCAGAAGTCATTAACTCATGGGAACTAATGGCTGGACTCGATAAAGATTCAAACTTTCATGAAAGTTTCAGGTTTTCACCACAACCCTCAAAGCCATCACCTTTTAGGTATGCCCTACTTGATAAAGATTTAGAAAACTCAAACCCTAATCATAAAAATCAAAACTTGATTAAAACCCATGTTTCTAAACCGAGTTATCTTGATGGGTTTGAATTGATTTGTCCACCCAAAGGGGAAAATAAAGTTGTGATATATACAACCTCATTGAGAGGGGTTAGAAAGACTTTTGAGGCTTGTACTGCAGTTAGGGCTGTGCTTGAGGGGTTTGGGGTGTTTTATTGTGAGCGAGATATATCGATGGATCGAGGTTTTAGAGACGAGCTTTGGGAGTTAATGAAGGGAAAAGAGAAACTTCAATTGGTCCCTCCTAGAGTGTTTGTAAAGGGAAGGTATGTGGGTGGATCTGATGAACTTTTGAGGATAGTTGAAGAAGGGTATTTAGGTCATTTGCTTGAAGATTTGCCTAAATCAAAAGCAGGGTATGTGTGTGAAGTTTGTGGTGGTGCAAGATTCTTGCCATGTAACGGTTGTAATGGAAGTTGTAAAATGGTTAAGGTTTTGAAAGAGGTTGATGGTGAACAATTGGAGAAAACAGTGACTGTGAAATGTACTGATTGTAATGAGAATGGACTTGTTCGTTGCCCTGTTTGTAGTTGATCAGTCATCGGTTACTGGTTCGTATTTTCTCCAAAATCTTTTGATTTAGGATGAGAATTTATAAATAAAATCTAGGTAGTATTTGTGGAACCAATTAGGGTTTGAATCTTAAAGCTACATAGTAGTTTGTATGCTTGTTGTAGGGCTGTCTTTTAATTTGCAGCATCTACTATTAGTATTGAAACTAGTATAACATATGCATTCAAGTATTCTTGTTAAATGTATCTGCAGTTAGATTTTCAGAAGTTGTTATGTTCTTTGTTGGAGCTAAAAAATGGTTGATTTCTTACCGGTTTGGAAAGAAAATTGATAGTATAATATTAGTAAGGTTAATGATAATTACACAGGAAGTTTTGATAGTTACACGTGCAATTAATACGTATTGACCATTCTGCCCCTATATATTTCTACCCAATCTTTTTTATCGTTTATCATCCTTAAAATCCATCCATTACTCCAGAATCAGTTGACCTCCTGCCGTATTCCACCTCCCGCCACGATCCCGTTTCAATATCCTTATCATGATTGGCTTCGTCGGAGACGACGATGGGAATGGCCACTTGAAAATCTTCCTTGGAGTCCTTCCCGGAGACGGTGTCGAATGCCCCATAATTTAGTTTTGTTATTATACTTTTCTGGTGAAATAGAAAGTTCAATCATTGTTAGCCTAAGTTATCGTTGATTTGTCGTTATTACTAACAGCTTCTTAGTCTAATTATCATATAGTTACATACTGGTATAAAGAGTGTTTTGTTGGGTGTCAATGTAGATGATTACAAAGGTCAAAGGGATTCGATTTTATGGTTAAGCACTGGAAAATTTTGATTGATGATCTTTTTATTACTTTTGAAGTCAAACACGCCCCAATGTTACTTGATGGTTCAATCACCACGTCGTCGGGAATCAAACGTTTGGATTTAGTGGTTGTACAGTATTATAGTATACAGTTGGCCGGAAGAGGAGTACGACAAGAGACTAAAATCTTAATTATACTGTTTCAATGGGGATGGGTATTTAGGGTTTTTAAAGGTCATATAAAATAAACAAGGGTCTATTAGTGGATATATCTTAAATGTGTACTTATGGTTGGAAATTTGTAAAAAAATATAGTTCTAGGCTTCTATGTAGCTTTAAGATTGAAATTCAGTTAACTGTCAAGTGAGATATTTGTAATTTCGATAGGAATTATAAGCATATAAACTAAACTTTGATATTTATTATATGAAAATCATTGGGTTCCCACTATCATAATAAAGGGTAATTAACATCTATAAAGATTCATCTAGTAAGAGTAGCGTGAGAAAAATCAATTCAAAAATCGAAAAAAATCAAAAATTCTAAATCGAAAAAATCGAACCAATTTAAAAATTGACGGTTTGATTTTTGACTTTTTAAAAACCGAAATGATCAGTTTGGTTATGGTTTTGCTCTAAGAACCGACCAAAAAAGCCGAACCGAACCGAACTATTTAAATATCATATAAATAAATACATATATATATATACAACATGTATATGTATGTATGTATATTTAACTCTTTAAAGTAAAATTTTAGACTCATTTCTAATATATATAAAATATATGTGGATAATATATACAAATATATGCATATAAAATGTATATTTATAAAAATATATGACAAATAAGCTTAATTGGAAAAACTGAAAAAAATCAAATGAAACAGAAACTGAGATAACTGAAAGATTTAGTTTTTTAAAATCTAAAAACTAAAATTTCAGTTTGATTTTCAATTTTAGTCAAAAATCAAACTGAATCGACCGATGCTTATCGACCTATGCTTATCCTAAATAAGAAAGTCCAACATTCCCCTTATAAATTTCATGGTAGTTGTGGTGGGCTTGTTCTTCAACAGTAATACGTACATAATCATTCTCAAATAACAATAAATAAAAACACATTACCCTTTTTCATAATCAATAAACATTAATTAATGCTTGTTAAAGTTTTCATCATATATTGTGGGCCTCTAGGACCAACTTGCTCATAACAAATTTGCATGTGCTAACTTCAATTACCTCAATTCCCTTCTTTGAATACCAAATTTATGTATTACCCTGTAAAGTATCAAGAATATGTAATCCTTTCGAACCGCATTCGTCCTTTTTACCATGCTTATGTAGGATTCATCTATTTACAACCTAGATTTTGACATAAGATGATGGATTTTAGTACTACTTTCGTCGAGCAATGCTTAAGTGTAAAGTTATGATCTTTTTCAATACGTTCTTTGTTATATTAAAAGGTGTTGTAACTTTCGTCTCTCAATATGTCAACTTTTTTCGATAGTCCACCTTCATGCATTGTCTAGTTGGTTAGTTAGTTGCACAATCATAATCACGTCTATCACTTTATAAAAATGGGACCAATACAACCCAACCAATTAATTCATTTAATTTTTATGCATATATATTATGCAAGTTCCTACATTTTCAACCTTTTATATATATACATATTATATATAAATGTTCAAAATATTAGTTTTTTTAGTTGAACCTGTTAAAGCTCCTGTTCCGATTTAACCGGTTGGACTAACCGCTTGTTACACAATGTCTTCATGAAAGCTATAAGTTGACTTGACTACTCAATGGAAGCCAAAAAGTTATGTCAATCAAAAGCTTTTATCAATTTATTTTAGGGAAATTAAAAATTTTTCCTCCATTTTTAAAGGTATAAAAACTTTGCTCCCCTACCCTCTTCATAAAAAAAAAACCATAACAAATTGCCCCCACAGAGACGTCACAAGCAAACTCCCAATTTCCCAATTTCGTAGTGGATTCAGTATGTTTTTTGAAATGCAATGGCCAATTATCATTTATAAATATATTTCATCAAACACTTGATATGCATGGACTTTTTATATTTTTGCCATGAAATTATATATTTATTGGTTTGTATTTGATGTATTGTTGTAGTTGATAGGAACGTTAGAAGGTCATGAATGTGCCAAAAATGTGGCAAATTGGTTCGGGACCGTGAAGGTCACGACTTGCCAATCTCGGCAGCCATGACCAAGATTTGCTTGCCGTGAACGAGAAACAACTCGCAAATCTTGGTCAAGTTGGACAAAATTTGATATATTTGAGTTGGCATTAGAGTTGACGGATGAAGAAAATGATACTTATTGGAAGAAAATGACATATTCTGGAATATACCACCATTGTTATGAGAAAATGATAACGAAAGTAAAAAAAACGAATAATTACCATGTATCTCTTATCGGGTTCAAGTTGGACAAACATTTAAAAATAAAGAGAAGTTGCTTCTTCAATTGTATAAGATAAGGTACACAACAAAATGTATCTTGCCTGATTGTGATTGGAAATTAAGTGCAATCCGTGTCAAAGATAGTAACAACTATCAAATTAGGAAGTTAGTTAGCGTTAACACATGTTCTCGTACTCAAATCATGTCGAATAGCCGTTCTTGGTAACATCTTAAAAGAGTTGATGACTTTGGAAGGACGTGTATACAGAGGCAAATAAATCAAACTTGATATGAAAAAACGCTTCAAAATCAGCCTTTTATACAACCAAGCCTGGAGAGCAAAGTGTTATGCTATAGAGTTGTTGAGAGGTAGTGCTGAAGAATCATTTCGAATGCTTCCCCTTTACCTACACAACCTGAAAAGGCATAACTCTGGAAGCAAAAAGAATGTGCTTACATATGAGAAAGATAAATTTGTAATGTGTTACATGTCTGTTGTTGCGACGGTAAGTCACTAATATTTGTTTTCATATATGTTCACATACACATACTCTATTATAATTGATATTTTTAATGTCATTGTAAATACGTACATTTATTAACCATACGCGTTTAATAATTATCATAGATGGGTCACATTTGAAGGGAGGTTACCTAGAACTAATTTAATTGTTGTGGCGATGATGGCAATAATGGGATCTTGCCACTAACCTACGAAATTGGGACATTAGAGATGGTCGACGTTTGGACGTGACACCCTTGAATCCGTCGGTGGGATCGACAACCCGACTATTGTTTCTGAGAAGTAAATCACTTCGAATGTCATTATTGGAAAATGTGTAAGGCGTACCGTAAGTTAGATTTTGATCACCATTTTGATGTGATTTCCAGACCTTTACAAGTCTCGGCTAAGGTTCTTAGAGATGTTGAAAAAGAAAGATAGTCAAGACATCATGATACATGTACACGATATGATTACCTCACAACTAACAGTGCGGAGTCTATTAACGCGATGTGCAAGCATGCAAGGAGACTACATGTCATAATGCTATTGGAGTTTTTTCGATCTTCAGTTTAACAGTGGTATTGCAAACATCATAACATAGCAGCCGAAGTTAAAACACCTGTCATACCATATGCCGAACACAAAATCGAGAAGAGGAACGGAAAATCACTAAGCTAAACTGTGAATCCATCCACTAATATGATTTTTGAGGTGGTAGATGGGAAAAAGAATAGGACAGTCAACTTAGAAACATGAACTTTCATTGATGTCCACTTTCTTGTGTTTGACGAACACTAAAATATTTCATTAGATATAGATTAAAACATTTCATAAATAATACAACATACTAAGTGAAGCACATAGTTTGATAGTCTTCCAATTGAAGAGTGAATCATTACCTTAGAAATGGCTACCAGCATCATACTTTCAAATTTTGACTGATATTTCAAATCTTTACGTGTAATATAGACATCAATTTTTCTATGTATTTCCGCATAGCTAGTAAGCTGTTTCAATTGCTCGATATCATCCATTATCAATTGTAAACTAGTATCTAGGTCTTTATCATGTTCTTTAAAGTAACAATATTACTTATCTGGAGCCAAATAACTTAGTTTTTCTAAAGCGTAATTCAAAAGTTTTGTTTAAAAATCATCAACATTTACACAGTCAATAAATACCAATAAACCTTTCGTGTACAATCTTTTTGCGCCCTAAAAATCTCCACCATGATGAAATGCGATGCTAAACAACTCATAAAACGGTTGCATATAATTTACCAGTTTTTGGTTCTTCAGTTGGAGATCGAAATTACCAAAAATGACCGTTATGAACCATTTCGGGAAGAAACTGTGAAAAATCTAAAAGTGTTTTTTGAGAAATTGAGAAAAAAGATGATGATCATCTTATCTTAGAGTCACATTATTTGTAGAATTCTTAAAAATTTCATAAATCTCAACTTTTTTTTTTTTTTTTTAGTTTTATATATAAAAAATGGATAAAAAATAATTTATTTTAGCTAAAAAGTAATCCAAGTCACAAATCATGCCACGACTCCGTGTAGCCGAATACGCAAGCCTCAACCAGGTTACGCAAGTCGCAAATTGCAACACACAACTCGCAATTTGTAAATTGTGTCTTGTGAGGGCAATTTATTATAGTTTTTTTTTTTTTTTTCAAAAAAATTCTTTTATACGTTTAAAAATGAGGCATATTTTTTTAATTTATGTTCATTTTAATAGTTTGTGTTTTAAATGCTTAGATACGAAAAAAATTATACACCTTCTAGAGTATCCATACATTCATCTAATTCATTTTTCCATAAATTCATCATCGTAACATTACATATAAAAATATACGTACATTAACTCACCATCTCCAAACTTAATGAAGAAAAACGTAATTCACTTACAAACAAAATTGCTTCAAAAAAGTACATTAGCATCACCAACATAAATTTACGGAAACCATCACACCACCATCTACACCTTTAAGAACTTATATCAAACTCACCACCACGTACAACTACCCAACAACTCAACACAAACATCAATGATATCATAATCAAGAATAAATGCAAGAAACTTTAGTTTTGATGGGTCTAATCACTATGGTGGCGCCGGAGATTGATTGTCCCCGCCGAAATGGTTTGTCGTTGTTGGAGAAGGATCTTCGCCGCCGGATAAGATGTCGCTACATAGTGGGTTTAGGGAAAACTTGTTTTCACCGGTTCCAATTTTTGAAAAACCAACCTCCGTTTTGAAAACTCACAAAAAACCGGTTCAAATTGAGGCGCTTTTTGTCCCGTTCTATTCGACCGGTTTCTAATTCATTGGTTAATATTGTCACTTCATGTATACCCAGAAAACCGAAGTTTTCAAAATGTCACCTTTTGGCATACATGTTCATAATGATCATGTCTTGTAGGAGTTGATTATCGTAAAATAGATCTTAATGTAAAACAACTTAGACAACATATGAACCATTAGATGAGATTTGATATAATTAATTTTTTAAAATAGTCAAGACTCATTAAATATTTTTTAAGAGTAAAAGGGTCATTCAAAGTTTCGGTGGTACATAGTCAGAAATTAAAGTTCTAGTGGTGCACAATATTAATTCCGGTGATGCACAATAAAAATTATGATAGTGCACGGTAAATGATGGGGGAGTGAGGGAGAAGAGGAATGAGTTATTTTAATTAAATATGATTATAATTATACAAGCAAATTTAGTAATTCATCATTTAATTAAAATATTATTTCATCTATTTTACATTTATTTTACATTAAAAGTTTTTATATTTGAAATTCAACCTCTAACTATATAATATAATACAATATTTTTTTACAAGTTACACGTGGACACTTTAAAGTCTCTTTTTAGCACTGGTTAAATCAATTAAAGGTTACGTATATACTGGAAAAATTGATCAATTAATGAAAACTAATTAATTAAATTTATAACCCAAGTAGAGAAAGTCATAATAAAGATATAAATGTTAACACATGCTATGCATGTAAAGTGCCGTGTATAATAACCCAAACTGTTATTTTCTGGAATATGCTTGTATTAATGTTTAATTTACATAACAATAACAACGTGTCAACGTTCTTTACCTCATTTCTAATATTGACACTGTGTACTTTTGTTTTTATAAAAAATAACAAAATATATTAGTTGCTGTCCATTTTATCTAAGGTGAAGGCATATTTCCGACTGGTATTTTTATGGTTTCAAAATTGAAAATATCATAATCTAAATTACCCCAATATTAACTTAACATATGTAGCTAATGCGCGCGCACACACTCACACACAGAGACACACATATATATATATATATATTGTATTTTTACTGCACTAACAAATGTAATGCATATATATGTCAGAGACACCTTTGATGTTCATATGCATAACAAATGTAAGTGATAGACACAATTGTGATAATGCATATAGACATGTGTATGTATCGTATATACAGAAACAAAGGTAGAAATAAAGTAGGATGAAAACAAACATGCTTGTGCTTCACAAACAATCAATAGTTAGTACCCCAAACATGACCCAAAAAAACAAAACAAAGGAGTTATAGCGATGGTGACTAACTGACTAACCTAAACAAGAAATTAACATTACTTCCTCTAAAAAGGTCTCCAAAATCCTTATGAAAGATGCTCTATGGTTTAGAACTGTAACATGTTCAAAAGAGTATAAGTCACTTGGAACAAAATATTCAATGAAGCAAAGTATATATTGACATATTTCTTGTAGTGGTATGAAAAGGATGTGGGAATGTTTTTTTTTACAATATATGTATGTTTCCATCAATCACAATACAATGATACCGTTTAACTTGATCAAGGTCAACAACCTACCTAACTAAACACACTACAATCAGTATATTCATATACCAAAGTCTAAGTATTAGTTCTTTACATATATCCAAATATGTATAAGGGCTTATTAATTTCTTTTGTATCTTCCATAAAGTAAGTTTATGGGTAAAAAAGGGTATATCAAGAAACTGGAATAAAATGATGTGAACTATACCGATAAATGGTAAAATGGATCAGGGGATGATGACTGTGATGAAGATTGTGCAAAGCTCCACAGATCTATCTCACTTGTATAGGCTGGTTTAGCCATTGATGTTGACCCATTGAACTGTTGTGGTTCTTGATCTTCATGGTCATGAAGTGGGAAACATATGTCTTCATTCGGTTCGTTGTACCCAGGGTACATCTGTTTCGATGATTGTGGTTGGCCATTGAGCTGGGAAGCCACGAGTCGATCTAGATCAGCCCAATTACCAAGATTTTCATGATCTGTAGAGTGTTCAGGTTCTGTCAACAAGTGGGTAATGGAGTTTTGGGCGTGAAAGGTCGAATCTTGATCAAAGTTTGCTGAGCTCATTATGTGACCCGAAGTACTGTCGAGCCTAGGAAGGTGAAGGAATCTTTCATTGATCGGGTTCATAACATTTTTCATTGGATTGTAATCATGGGTGGTGGTGGTTGGGGTAATATTGACTAGTGATTCGGTTTCTTGCTTGCAAGATCTACCATTTATGTACATGAGAAATTGATCAGGAACACTTCCATTTTTCTTTAAAGACTTCATTTGAGCTGTTGAATCCATGGAAGGTGCCGATGATGACCTTTGTGGGCTCTCGATGGCTTTATGGTAGTTTTTCTTTTTGAAAACACGACATACAACCCACCCTTCTTCTTGAGTCGAATCACACAAGTTAGAACTCTATAAATCGAGAAAAATTTTGTTACTTTTTTGTACAAAAGGTGGTATGTTTCAAAGGCAAAAATGATTAAACTCGTACTAGAATAATAATCAACTTACTGAGCCATAATCTTGGGAGGTAATTGTGTTGTCATCAAGTCTATATTCATGCATAATCCAATCCGATTTTTGTCCATGAGGTGCTCTCCCTTTATAGAACACAAGTGTCTTCCTCATACCGATTCTTCTCAAGCTACTATAGATGACCTTATCACGGCCTGTAGCTTTCCAGAAACCAGCAGCAGTTGCACGATTTGTACGTGTCCCAGTTGGGTATTTCTTATCTTTATGACTAAAGAAATACCAATCGTTTTGAGGGGTTGATCCGATTCTGCACTTCTCTATAAAACCACAAGCGATATATAACATACGAAATGAAATATGAATAAGTTTTCATGCAAAACAAATGGATTATAACTTGTAATCACCTTGAATATCCCATGGTTCAAGCTTGTTAAGATCAACATCACGAATAACATCAAGATCTATCTTTTCGTACGCAACTTTCTTCCTTAAGTAGTAATGAAGAAGTTCTTCTTCAGTAGGATGGAACCGAAACCCTGGTGGCACCTTAGATTGGCCATTTACATTAACCGATAAACTCATTTCTTCTTTCAACATAACAAAAAAGCAAGAAAGAAAATGAGAATGTTAATAACAGAAAAGCAAGAAGGACAAGATGATAATTTATATGAATTCATAAATGCGTAGAGATATAAATGAATGTAAACGATATACATATATATGTAGTTAAGATAGCAAAAGAAAACATGAAAATGGAATAGAAGATTCATAATGAGGTACCAGACTTTGGCAAGCTTTTGAATGTAGGGTCACGAGGTTTAGAAAACAACTAACTACCTACTGATCGATCATCGAAAACAAGGACATGAAAAAAATGGGTCCCTGTTGGAAAGTAGCTAAAAGGGATGGGGGTGCGGTCCATGCATGGTTGAGTGTGAGCCACCATCGATCTTAAATATGACCCTGGACCTTAATTAATAATATCTCGCTAAATCACATCTCGAACCACCATTATCTAGCTTTAAAGAATATCTCATTTTACTCGTGCAATATACCAAGGGATCCCATTCTAGGCTCCAGTAATGCGTGGCGGGATACATGATAGATTAGCTAGACAATGTGCGACATTGATGAACGAGTCTAATCGTATTTAATTATCAACCAAAAGTCTTCAAGGTTTGATCTTTACATTCACTGCTATTTGTGTCATCAGTTAGATAACTGGGACTTAATACATAACATGCTGGGTGCAAGACAAAACGTCACCAACGTGACCTAGTGGTAAAGCACCATAATGTCCTCACAAAAAGTTTCAAGTTCAAACTTTTGTAGGTAAACATTTTGGAGTCATCAAGAAAAGTCCGATTGGAATGGTCACGGAAATACCCCGATTAAACCGCGTACTTCTAGTCATTAAAAGACTCACCCTCCCAAAATTACAATAAATTAAATAGATCTCATCCGTTTATCCAAATACGTTGGTCGTAGGACAACTTGATACCGTTGAAATAAATAAATTAAATTCTAGTTATATTTATTAAATCTATGATTTAAAAAGTTGGTTGAGGACCAAAGAGTTGAAATATTGCTTTTCCAGATGGACCATGTGTTTGTTGCTAGCTAGCAAAAAGGGTTGAAATTACTGGGTACGTACGTACTTTCATGAGGTTAAATGTGTGGGTTGAAAGTGTTAGCATATGACACAAATTTGATACTAGAAAGGACGTACTGTTATAATAAATTCTATATATGTTAATTCAATTCACAGTATATGAGAAGATGATCCATCTAGCTTGTTAATTATTTGGAAGATATTTATTCAGAGATATGCATGTGTACGAAAGCGTAAAGTGGTTGTGTTAATTGCTTTATTAATCAATGAATTAATTATTAATCAAGTTGAATCACGTACTTTCATATGAATTGTGTGGATTGGAGAAAGTGTAACTAAGCGTGTTACTGTAAGACTTAATTAAGGGTAATTATAAGAGTTTGAGAGTCTTCCTTCTATTAAATTCTAGTATTGATGAGGTCATCTTCATGACATGCATGTTGGCTAATGTTAATTAGTTGAGTTGATTTTGTTTTGAGGTCTTCGATCCAAACAAAAAGCAACATTGATACGCCATTAAGTTCTAGTAACAATAGAGAAGTTATTAACACAAGTTGTAAGGATAAATGAAAATACATGAGTGGTTTTTCAGTACTTAACGTGTCACTTAATTATGGACTCTAGTATGTGTTCCATATATTTAGAAATACCCAATTCCAAAGTTATGCCTGAAAAACAACTTCCTAAACTCCAATTTCATACAACTTATTAATTATTAAAGTTGCGAGAAAAATTAGGATGATTTATTTTGCCCAAACCTGCATGTAGTCGATACATTTCCTATTGGCTTCACTCTAAGTCTAAGCTATGTCTACATGCGGGCCCACTTATAAGTTTTTTGGTGACCCAGCCGAGATAATTTAAGAAATGCCCTCACCAAATTTTCTAACCAACATGACAATATTTTTATGGTTTGTAAATAACCTAGTAAATCCTCAGGATGAATTTTATTAAATAATAAAATGTTATAAGATAAACTTCAAATTACAAGTTTAACTTACAGATGACTCAAAACAACATTGTTACTCCAAAATCTGTCGGATTGGTCTTGATCGACGATTCGATGAGTCGTTTCTTGTCATCCCGAGAGTGGACTTGGCTACAAACATCAAACAAACGTGAGGATCCCGAACTGAAGCTTGAAAGCTCTTCGGGTGGCGATTCTCAATTGGTACCTGCACTACGTTTTAAATAGATACTTTTTGTACGCCACAAAGGCAGAAAGAGTTACTAGTGGGGAAAAAGAGTAAAGAGTGAAGGTGAGTCATACTTATAGGATTCACTTTGGGTAGTAAAGTGTATTCTTAAATACATCTAAAACCCCTCGACAAAAATATATGTATAATCTTTCGGTCCATAGATTTGGTACATATATACGTCATCATGTCCCCCAAGTCTAATATGATGTCGTTTTGGCCAATTATGCTACAGTTACACTATTCGTTGGCTTTGTCTCCCTGTTTAGTTGTTGTTTCTGTTTCACATGATTTGTGTAGTTTCAATTAAGCGTCCTTAACTGAAATTGTATTACTCCGTGTTAATTAATTATCATTAATTATGTTTGGAGTGCATGAACATTTCTGTCCATGGAGCATAATATTTTAGATGGTTGCTCAGCCATCGGTACGTAATAGCCACTGGTCTAGCTTCATGGCACCGAAAATGTATCAGAGTTCAAGTGATTCACCGAAGAGACGAGACCTTGTAAGCAGCTTTGAGGTTGTTGCCTAAAGTACATTACTTTACAGAGGATATATTCGACTCCTAAAGCTTGAAAAAGCGGTATATGCTATAAGGCGTTCCAAAGTAACACGTACATAGTGAAGTAGAGAGGTGTGTTGAACCTGTCAATGTCAAGGTCGTTGCCTAAAACATTAAATTAGAGAGATGTGCTCAATCCGTCAATGCCAAGGTCGTGGCCTAAAACATGGAGCTAATTAGAGAGGTCGCTCCCATAAAATAGATCATGCCATAGAACTGAGCTAATCATAGAGGTCGCTCAACCATAGTGTGATATAGGACTTGTAAGCGTGTACAGATCTAATTATAGAGGTTGCTCAACCACGATGTTCAATAATTCCTGCATGATCACATGGCTTGCCATAATACCGAGCCAATTCGAGAGGTTGCTCAACCGTAAAAATCGATTATGCCATAGAACCAACCTAATTAGAGTGGTTGCTCAACCATAAAGATAGATCGTGTCATAGAACCAAGCTAGAGAGCTTGTCTTCTTAAATGTATTTTATATATCAAGTGTCCACAGTTGTACGTTTGGGTGAGGTGTCCCTCCCAAAACTGGGTCTATTATATCAGTGAGGTGACCCGAACCTTATACAGCGAGATTACGCTGTTCGGTCGTGTGTATAGGATGTTGGTGATGGTACGTCCAACCATCGAAACCAGGCCGTTGGCCCAAGTCCAGGGTTAATTAAAGAGATAAATCCAACCCCTTAGTATGACTTTTAATCATGATCGAGACAAAATACTTAAACAAGCAGCGGGTTCGGGCTCTTTAAACGAAAATGGACCAACTGTTGATACTGTATTGACCTCGTGGAGTATAATTACATAGCCATGTTCAGCAAATTGCAACGCAAACGTCTATATAGTAATAATAATTTAATAAAGCACCTTGTTGTGCAAATATGCTTACCATTTTACCAATAAAGGGTATCATACCAATGTAGTTCCCAGTTCAATGCTACTAACAATGCTAATTTTAGTTAGTAGTATTGAACTAGTATAATTAAATAAAATCTGATAGTTTGAACGAGTGATAATTATTAAATGGTATATTAATGTATCAAAGCAATGTTGCTTGAGCAAAAATATTTTAGATAGCCAAAAATATCACCAGAATTCATTTCAGTTCACAGTAATACTGTATAGATTTAAAGGCCTATTTTGTCTAGATGACAATAGGTTCTAATATGAAATAGCCAGGAGTTTGGCTAAGGAAGGCTGACTAGACGTATGAACATGCTTCAATAGGCACGTTCCAAACTGCCTAACTATAGTATTTGCCTTAATTTCGTTTGGCACATTTGCTGAATCAATTTGTTAGACTTCAAAAGATGAACCTTTCAAAATCACAGCAAGCAATTTTTGCTGTCAAACTAGAATTTCAATTATACCAAATTATACTGCACTATAACTCAAGATGAAACAAACTTAATGAGTTTCTAAAGTCAGGTAACTGGGTTCAAACACATTTGACAAATTTTACTGATATATACTTGGGTTGTGTTTACATTCAAATCTTACCCATTCTTGAAATTTTGTAACATAGTTCCCCTTTTTAGCCCATCAAGCATTGCAAGGTATCCAAGGTTAATAACTAAAGAAAAATCCCAATTTGAAGTTCTTAATGTTGTCACATAACTCATGAAAAAAGGAACCCTTTTGAGATTGTTGATATCGAGAATTGATGACTGAATCATGCGAGAAAATAATGGTAGGGTCGCTTCTGTAGGGCCTTGGAGTCACCCCAGCAGGTGAAAAGTGACAACAAAAAGTCATCTATTTAGGAAATAATCCTCCGTTCAGCTATGAACGGTCAACGACGCATAACAAGTTGCCATGGGCTGAGATTTGTACACAGATTTTGAAGTTGGTATATAGGATCTCATGAACAGAGTTGAATTTTAGATTCAGTTAGTTGCTTGAGCATGCATCGCGACGCGACGAATAGAAATCGCGACGCGATGAGGCCCCATCACCACACGATCTAGGTCAGTTCAGCAAAACGAGTTTTTTTGTTTAGTTCTCATAATTAGTTATCCTATAAAGATTTAATTCCTGATTCATTGTAACTCCAAGTCATGAAATTTTTTAGTTTCATTGTCAATAAAGAAGATTACTCGGTTTTTAACTGTGGATTAAACCAATCATATTGGTTAGATATAACCGTGTTAATTTTGCGTGTTCTATAATTGATTTCATTAAGTTTTATTGCACTTGTTCTTGTGTGTTTGATCAATCAAATCAGACACGAAAATTGGTACCGAAGCTTTCGGGTTATTGATTTGATAATTCAAGCAAGTTTCAACGGGTCGAATGATTTCAACTTATGGAAGGTGTAGATGAGGGCTCTTTTGGTTCATCAAGGGTTGAACATGGCAATGGATGGGGATGCTAGCTGGAACAAGATAATGACTGTAGAACAGAGGAAGATGATTAATGGAAAAGCACATAGTGCTATTTTGTTATGTTTGGTAGAAGAAGTTTTGAGGGAGGTGGTTGATGAGACAACGGTTGCATGGATTTAAGAGCAACTGTGTAAACGTTATCAGAAAAGTTCTTTGAAAAATCGGTTATTTCATAAGCAACATTTGTACAACCTCTAGATGATAAAAAACACACTGGAAAAATATCATCTTGATGACTTTAATCGTATTATTTTAGATTTGCTAGCTATTGATATTAAAGTTGATGATGATGATCAAGCCTTGATTTTTCTTTGTTCGTTACCAATTTCATATTGACATAACTTTGTTTAGTTTTATTTTAAGAAAACTTATATTAATTGATGTTATAACTTAATTTTTATTTTATGATTTTGTGTATTTTATATCATAACTTCTTTTTTATATAAATGTAATAAACGATGTGAACTAAATTATATTAAATATTAAATATTTTGTTTTAAAAAAATGCTTAAACATTGTAGTAGTGAATAGTGACTATTAAAAATATAAAGTAATTTTCATCTTGCTTAAAAACTTTCTTCAAACATAAAATATGGTTGTGGATGATGTTAGTTTTCTGTATGAACAAAGGTGTGTTTCTTGTCAAGGATTACTTCGCAAATCGTGTTTAATTACTTTTTGAATTTGATATTTCGACCCTATATGTTGGGGTTACACAAAATTCAAATTACGTGGATAATTCGCAAAGAATAAACAAGATTTTGGCTAAAAATCGAGTTCAGTGTTTTGGACGATTGTAGAGAGAATTCTAATCTTTCTGTATATCAAAAATGAAATCGTTTTCTGTTATTGGAAAACCAGAAAGCAATTGGTTGGCGGTTGAAGTAATATTTCCATAAATGGTCCCTCAAGTAAAATCGTTTTGCTTCTTGGTGCTGCCCCGAACCCTGCTATAAGTGCTACCCCTTGGACCCCGCCAGGGGCCCTACCCCCTTGACCCCGGCCATTACAGCCGCATCGGGATCAACCTAAACTAATATAAGTGTGCATACCACACCTCTTAAGTTGTACTTGAACTAAATCGAACCCCTTTGATATAATTATCATTTTCATTATACTAAAACAATTAGGTGACACCAAAATCACCGACAAATAATTTTTTTCTCTCAACTTCAAACTTAAAGAAAAATAATGTTTTGTAATACATAGTTGGAGATGGCCTAAGAACCATTTTCCTACTATCCTTACCGATAAGGGGGTGATTATATCAAACACGTAATACTAATTGAAGCTGGTGTTTTTATCGACATCCTAAAATTACTAAACACAATATTTCAATGTTGCATATGATATTTAAGTATCTTTTGGTTCTGTTACAATGAGAACCACTTTGTGATAACTAAAATGGATTTGTTCGTAATGATTTCCGGTACATCAGAGTTAAATTACTCCGTACAAAAGAAGGAAGTTACTATTTTTGTTGATTAGTTATTAGTTAAGAAAATAGGATTAATAAAGTTTTTGAAAATAGTTTAATTGGTTGGAAGCAAGTCGAGAGTTCCCACTAAATGTGTTATTGAACTCTCAAACACAAGCGTTCGTAACAATATACTCATGTAGTTAATTATATACGAAACAAATATCGTTTCTAATTAATTAATTCAATGCAAACAATGTGTATTTAAAGGTTGCGACTTTGTGATATAGTAATCAAAAAGTTGTCAACCATCAATAACACATTTATGATCATAGAAATTCTGCACAGAGTATTGGAGTTTAAATAATTCAAATTACTATGGTTTCGTTATAAAATTTAAATTTCATTTCAAAAAAGAAGGAAAATTGGAAAAAATGCTCAATAAAAATAAATTTCTTAGAATTTGCTCCCCAAGTTTTTTTTATCCCTGTCCCACTCGGTTGCAAAACGGCAGTTGCGACCCGTAATTTACGACTCGCGACTGATCGTTGTCAAGCTCGTAGATTTGTTTCTTACTTCTTTTTTCTTTTTTTTACGTTTTTCACTCTATCAAATTTGACTGAGAGGCAATGTTTAATAACACTCCATATTCACTGTATATCAAACAAATATGAAATTAGAATTTTCAAAGTTTACGAGTAAAAGAAAAATGTCAGACCGTTTGTTGACTTTTTAACTCTTGTTTGATT
Source organism: Logfia minima (assembly GCA_963921325.1). Taxonomy (NCBI): domain Eukaryota; kingdom Viridiplantae; phylum Streptophyta; class Magnoliopsida; order Asterales; family Asteraceae; genus Logfia; species Logfia minima. Next base: position 23,595,402 of record OY992773.1, read on the forward strand.
ATTTTTTTTTAAAATAGAGTGAGGGTTAGTGTTTAATGACACTCCATATTGACTATAAATTTTACGAATTTGAAATTCGAATTTTCTATAACAAGTTATGAGTAGTCAAAGTGCGTTTAAAAGTCAAAATAAATGTAAATTGTCAAATTGAAGGTCAAGGATGCCGAATTTCAAACAAAAATTTGGGATAAACCGCCTACGGTCGTTTGCCAACAAATAGATCTTGGAAAAATACACATATTAAAAATATATATATATATATGACTTAATCTTAGTTACGAGTAAAAAAATATGATTTTTCATAATTTACAAGAAACTTATCACAATATACAAAAAAAAAAATAAAAAAATCCATAAGTCAAAAAGAAGAAAGTCAATCAATTGTCAAGACAAACTAGTCAAAGGAAATTAACATAATTTTAAAAAGTCCACGATAGTCAAAATTGAAAGAAATGGTTCGTGATCGAGATTTGCGAAATCGTTCTCGGTTAGGACCACGAAATCTTGACCACAAACTGTTACCCGGCATCACAAGCCGCTGACAGCGAGTCGCAAGCCGCTGACTGCAAGTCGTAAGCCGCAAGCTCCACAGTTGCAAGTCGCAAGTCCTAGTTGGAAGGACACTTGCGACCCTCGTACTCGACCAACGTAGTCGGCCACATGACCGAGATGTCCGGTCGCAAATCGCAAGGACCATTGCAACCCGTGTACTCGGCTGCATACTCGGGGATATGTCCGGACGCAAGATCAGGAGGCCTTGCAACTCGCGTTTTGCGATCGGGTGGGGCAAACTAGGATAGAATAAGTATATCTACGACCTTTTCCTTTTGGAAATTTTTTTCCAATTTTGGGTATAAAGAGATTATTTACAGAATAAATTGTTTCTAAACATAAATCATATAACAAATTTGATAACACGGGCTATGTTAACTTGACAAAAGAAAGTTTACGAACGATGTTATCAACATTTTAACATCAATACGTAAAAAATTTCCGTAAGTATATGTAAAGTATGAGTCTCTAATTGAGGATTGTAATTAAGTTTTTATATATTTAAATCTACTTGAAAATGTATCTGTTATTTTGCTATTATAAGTATAAAATGGAAGGATATGTTGCACATGTTTATTTGTATTGATGAAGGGTCGAATCAAGTCTTTAGCATTCAATTATATGCTAGGTGTTGATTTGGTTGGTGGCAACACGATGATCCTATCCAAGCTTCTTCAATCTTTGAGTTGTCTCTAACCCACTTGATATATAAAACAATATTTTCGATGGTATGTTAAATGGTTAGTCAACTAGGCCTGTTTGATAGCCCATTTAGATATACGATTCTTAAGATTTTGATGCAATTTGTACAATCATTTAAATACGAGTTATGATACTACAGGAATAAACAAATCAACCTAATTCAATGGTTGTCACATGATTTAGTAAAATACCTTTTGATTTTTCTATATGTTATCATCATCATGTTTTTAGGTTGATTTTTAAATCTTCAAAATAGATCTATGTATCATTTTCCTTTACATCATTACTTGAAGGGTTGTTTCTTCGTTCAATTCGAAGTTGGATTTGTGTTTATTCTTCTAATTAGTTATGGTCTTCTGGAATTATGGTATGCAAATCTACCTGCTTGAGAGTATCCCGAACACATCTTAAATTGTTTGTATCTCCATCTTGTTGATCTATTAAATAAATGCTTAATGAGAATACTATTCCTCCCGTGTAAATAGTCTAAGGTGTTATTGATCAATCACATTTACCGTGTTTGACATAAAACTATTTTACATTACTACAAAATGTAATACCTTCATATACTGCTATTGTTTACCTATTTATACCTATTTAGAAAGAGACAACAAAATGGAACCAATATTGAGAATGCAGTTAAAAGAGTGGTTGAAAGGAAAGTCTTTTTCATGATTAAATTGAGTTAAATGCCAAATGGGTCAGCTACAGAAGAATCCACTAGTGATTGCCAGATAGATAGATACATAATGGACTTCAATGACAACTCAGACTGTGAGAATACATATATGTCCAGCACTCAATTGTCCTTAACAGATGATAGTGATATGAGTTGCAGCCCAATATTAATAAATCGCTACAACCTTGAAGATTATGCTGAATTGCACTCACAGCTAGCATGATCAAGATGCAAACATGAAGAATTGTAAATGGTGTTAACTAAAAGCTGAGAAGATTAGAGACAAAATGCCAACATAATAGGATATATTATTAGTCCAAGTGAAGTACTTTGTAGATCAGTGATTTGGGTAAAAGAGAAATTAGTATTCTATTTGGCAGTAAGTTTATGATGTTATGCTAGACAACCAACTTTGTTTGCTTTAGAAAAGGTTAAAATATAAAATATTATAAAATCTGCTTTAGGCAAATAGTATATTCTTGAAGTCGTGTGCAAGCCATCATTTTTTTTAATCTTTCGGTGAAAGTTTGTAGGTGAATTGGAACTCCCAACGCCAAAAAAAAAAAAAATAAATAAATAAATAAAAAGAAATCCAGATCTCTGCAGCCTGGGAATCACCATGAATGTCATGCAAAACAAACACATTGAAAATGATGCATGCAATGCACATATGACACAACGATTTAATTAAAGAATTTGAAAACTACATAAAGGAAGAAAGGAAAGTAGGACATCACCACATTTTCCTGTTACAAAAGAAATAGAATATGTAATGTTGTCTCCTTCCTCTAAATTATATATAATCCCCTTAATTCGTACATAAAATATGGAAAGCCGTTGATGCCATTGAAATTAACCCCATGCCTAATCTTGTCCAGCTACTCCGAACAAGTCTTTCCTGAAAGTAGAAAATAAGGTATCAGATTCACCCTTGCAACTGAGATACAGTCATACTTATGCTATAAATAATGTACTTATTCAAACAGGCTCTCTTTAACTGTATACTAATATTTAAAAGTTTGCTAACGTTAAAAGCTTTTAAAGTAACTTATCCAAACGAATAATATCATTTTAAAACACCTCGAAAACATCTCCATAGAGTGTCTACCCTCAACCTCAAAAAAGGAGGTAGCTTTTTAGCCCTAGCAAGTTTTGCAACAAATTTAGTAAACAGACAACTAATATCAGTATGTTTTAAGGGGATACCATAACATGATGTATGTTACATATATTAATTAAGACTAATTAAAACATAATACTTACACTGGTTAACTTTTAAATTCTCTTACTTACACGTATCTAACCCTCATTTACACTACTGGTAAAACTTACGTGCCGCTAACAACATCGTCTTACAAACCAAAAATACGGGTAGACAGCTTTTTAACAAAATAATAACCATATTCTAAGATTTTAGGGGGTGTTTTCTATCCTCCTATGTAGACAGCTTTTTAACTTATTGTGTTATCTAACTGCAATAAACACTTCTGTATAAACAAGCAGCTTACGTCTTAATAGCTATTTTGAGTCAAATTAGCTGTTTTTACAAAACCAAAATTGAGGTGCTTATTCGAAAAAAATAACAAATTCTAACACAATAAAGTTGTAAAATGCGTAAAAATAAACTTATCCAAAGATGTTACTTTTTAGGCATGCAGAGCATTTCTCTTCAAAATAAACCACCCCTTGAATCCATCCTACTTTTTAGTTTTTACTCGTTTTTAACCTCCTCAAAAAATGGCTGCCTTCTAAAATTAGTATGTTGCTCTGGACCAACCTAAAATGTGAAATCAAATAATTCAAAACGACGTGGTTTTAGCGACATGACAAAGGTCAAAAAAACGAGCACCGTCAGTTACATAGAACTGTGCACCTCGTTAACCGGGCTTGTCTCACTCATTCACTTACGTGTCAAATCATTATTCACTCCCAACCCCTCAATTATCGGCACTATGCCAATTTTCACCCTCCAACATAAAAAATAAAAATAAAACAAAACTCACCGTCGACGACGAAATCGCCAAATACCCGCTCGATGAATTCGCCGGCGGTGCCAAATAAATCGACGGCCCATTCGTCCCCGAACTACCACCCCCGCCACCACTAGACGAATTTCCGCTAGAAACCCCTATCCCCGAAAACCCTAATCCATAAACCGGCGTTCCATCCGGTTTAAATAAACCGTAATTTCGTTCCGAAGTAGGTCCCGGTTTCATATTCTCATTAAACATAGCAAACACAAATATATTCAAATCATTATTAGGTCTCGCCGGCGTTCCTTTCTTCTGACTAATTATCTTCAACAAATTTCCGTTATACTTTTTCGCATTTTCCGGAGAAGCTCCAAGTTCATCTTCATCACCTTTCGATGGCCATCCCGTTTCCGAGATCTGTACTGGCAATTTCTTAAATCCTAATTCCGATAAAGCAGCATACACCGCATCAATTTGCGCAAACAACATATTATCGTACCGCAAATTAGTGACCGGATCAAGCACACCTCCGTTTGGTTGAAACAACACGAAATCAAGCGACACTTGTTTCGGATTCGCCTTATACGCGAAAAACGGATACGCGTTGATCAAAAATGGCGAACATGTTTTGGATAAAAAATCGAGAATTGGAGTGATACATTTTTTCAAATCGGGTCGGAAAGATCCGGATGACGGTGGATATGAGGATTGAAGTATCGCAACTGAATGAGCAGTTGTAACTGTAATTTGGCTGTCTAATTTGAGATTAACTAAAGCTGTGTGTACACTTTGCATAGCTGGAAGTAAACAACCAGAGAGTGACGTGTCATTGAACGTTAATACTTCATTACCAACGGCTATTGAGACGATTTTAGTTGCTGGTAAGTAGCATTGAACGTTTGACTTCACCCAAGCTTGTGCGTTGACCGGATCTGTCATTTTGGATAAGTATTCGTTTCCGAGTCCGACTATGAATTCGACTCCGGTGTTTGCGAATGCTTTGAGTACTTTAGGATCCGCGTCGTACAGTTTGACCCGGGTTGCCCCGATTGCTTTGACTAGTGGGACCACGTGGTCTGGTGATGGGAGGTTGTTTGCGACCTGACCGTAGTTGATTCCTACTGATGATACCATTGCTGGTAATATAAACACTACATTCAAAAATTAAAACTAAAATTAAAATCAGAAATAGGAAATGATTAGGGATAATAAAAGATGAGTATAAGATTGAGATTAGATTAGATTACCTGTGAAGAAAAGAGGAAGCATTGTGGAGAAAAATGAGATTTTGGAAGGTAGAGAGTGATGACAGTGCTAGCAGTAGCAGGAAGGCAAGTGTTTGATTTGTGATGTAACTCAATATTTATTTATTTATTTATTGTATTATTTTTAGTAGGAGTACAAAATATGGAGTATGTGACTACAAGTGGTGTGACCACTGGTTTATAACCAGACCCAAATGGGGGGGGTACCCTTCTGGATGTGTTTCTTAAGTCCACTGTCTTTTATGGGGTGGGGGTATGGGCCTATCACTAGAAATTAGACTTACCTTAAGGTAAATTGGACTTAGTTTCCATATTTAATTACTGTTTTGAAGGTTAAACCAACAAATTCACACAAAATTGAAGAAAATTGAAAATAAAATTTGGATGATTAAAACGTTAAAATATTAGAATTAGAAGGATTTAATCATCGTATGTACTGTTTTAAACCAAGTATTTACAGAGATTATTAAAGCTTTTACAAGTTGTTGTATCTTTTAAATTTCAATAAGCTTCAATCCGTATACATAAATACTTTTTGTTCAAAAAGAAAAAATTAGCTTTAAAAAGCTCATAAAATAAATATAACTTAAAACAACTCTTATAAAATATGCTTCAGGCATCAGCTCCAATACTGCCTTTCACATCTAGTCACTAATTACAACGGGGTGTTTGACGAACATATATATAATCATGTGGTTCATTTTTAATATTTTTATACATATTATGTGTAAGTGTAAATATGTGGGGTCCAGATCTTTATGTGTAAAAAATGTTGACATGTAGATACGTGATGATGTAGTTAATCTATCTCATTGAAACATATGTTTGTTTTACTTGAATGTTTAATGATAAAATTGAAACTAGTAGTAATGAGAGTGGGGAGAGCGGAGGAGGAAAAGGGGGTTTGCTTTTAGAACAAATTCATTTTGGTTTAGGATCTGATGAGGACTTGAAGGCGATTGATATAAAGAAATGAGTAATAAGGACAAACATATACTTTGATTAGTTGGATTAGATATATTAAAATGGTTGTGTAGAGGGTGAAAACACTTTTTTAATAAAGTTAGTAACGGCAACATTTTGAAAATAAAGGTGGGTGGGGTTGGGTGTATATTACAAGAGGAAGATGATGAAACGTCCGAATCTGTTCACACTAATAATTAATCTTCGGACAGCCTTCACATGCCTAACATTCCTTACAAATCCTGGCTTTTTCAAAGGGATATCAATGAGAATTCACATGTCATTTTTGTCATTTTTTCATCAATCAACCTACTTTTGCTTCATAATAATAGTAAATCTTTTGTGACCACAAATTCCATTGAATTGGTGTCGACTGCTTTTAAATATTCAGCAAGGACTTATAGTGATTGGCAATATAGGTTCAAACAAATTCAGCACATGGAGTAGATTTATCATCATGATAACTTTGATTGTGAAGAACAAATTGGGAATAATTGTTTGGAACGTGTAGAAAACCATAAAACGGGGTTATTAAAATAAGATGCGAGCATATTCAGTTTCACTATATCTTAAACAAGTACATAGAAAGCCTTGAGGGATCACAAAAACCATTTAGCCAAAATGAACCTTTAAAAAAGATGATATTCCATATATAAGAAGTATATAACACTAATGATAACTTAGAGTGGGCCACTAGAATTTGGGCCAGGCCGTTAGCCCTGGATTCCTAATGGACCAAGATATATTTCAGAGTTAAGGATGGGTCCTTTCTCTTTGTTCTCAAACAAATCTTCTTTTCATATTTAAACAATTCACTTAAAACTGAATATTTCCCAAACGTGTATAAAGCTCAGTTCATTTAGGAAGAAAAGAGAGTTAATAAGGAAGCATTTTTAACTTAAAACGTGATTCAAGTTTGTCTCTAAATCAAATTGAATACCAATATGAAAGATATCCTTACATTCTTATTTCTTGAACCTCGTATTCATCGTTGGGATATTAAATTGGATCTCCCTACAAGGTGATATTATTTTCGGAAGTTGTTGCATTCTTCTGTACCGAATATGTTTTGATTTGGTAATCCAAGATTCGCGGGAAAAGGCAACAATATAACCAACCGCCGATACGCACTATGACGAGCCAACCATAGAATAGCCGAATGAGGCAACGGAAACGTGCGTGAGGAAGAAGTCCCCCGATTATTTTATTGAATCGTTGAGCAAGATGGATCATGACTCTCTTTGGCGGAGCCATGTTACAGAAACAGATGGGGATTAGAAGGTCTCAAAGTTACAAACTTGGAAAATCAAGACTCCAGGACAAGTTTTTTCCAAAATGGAGAGAATGCATTCGGACATCCAACTCCATTGGCTTAATCATCATTTTTTCGGTTAACATGTGAAGTTAAATTTCATAACGATTCGAAGATCGAAAGGTTATAAATGAAAATTTTTGATCGTCATATTCTATTTTTTATATTTAGTATTTATCTTGTTCTAGTTAGGTATATCTTTTATCTTTAGAAAAAGATTTACTTTTTTCTCCAAATTATGGTTATGTTCTATGTAAGTATTATAGTTGCTAGGGTTTATTAAAAATTGCAGCTGATTTATTGATTAAAGAGAGTGATTCTCGAGAAGCCCCGTTTTGACACCATTTTAGGATTTATTAAATTTTCATTGTTTATTCGTATAGTTTATCTTAGTCACAATAACCACATCATCACCATCACTCCATCATACATCCAATGTCTCGACATAAATATAATAAAACTTATCACATAATAAAACAAATTTTATATTCTCTAACATCGTATTCTTGAATTTAAAAATAAAAGTAAATGAAAAGAAATTAAAACAAGAGAAGATAAATGAAGTAAAAGGGAAGGAAGATGAATTATCAAAATGTGTTCTTAAGTTTCAAGGAAAATAAAGGAATGTAAACAATTTCTTTTGCAATCACCCTACTTTTGGGATGAAAACATTTGGTGGAAAAACACTCATATTCCCCCCTTCACTTCCTTTCTCTTCTTTTCACTTTTTTCTCCTATAAAAACTTAAAAACATATTTTTATCAGGTTCTTTTTCACTTTATTTTTCTTCTATCCAAAAATAAACTTGAGAACATAATGTAACATAAGAGTTGTAATACAATATAAATCCGTTATGGGTAATGAAATACACACAAATAATATCTTTTATCTATGCACCACCTAATGTATTTTTAGTTATTGTTAGACCACTTCATATGAAAAGTATTGATGCACATTTTGGCTGGAACAGACCGAGGTTTGCCCCCATTGCATCTTGCTATCCTTTGTCCGTTTTTCTTGATTTGCCCACGGAAAGGAACGAAAGGAAAGGTAGAGCCAGTTCTAATTTTATTTTTTATTGGTAAATACTGATAGACAATGAAATATTATTGGTAAGTCATGTTGACGTGACGCAGATATGATATTAAGTTATTAAGTTCATAAAGTTATAACATATTGATAAGGAGTAATATGATGTATAACACCTTAAAAAGTATTCAACGATATATAAGTTCAAATTAATGACCTATAAATCACTTCCGCTCCATTTATATATTTTAGACGCGGACGAACATAGCAATTAAATTAATTTACCTCTTTGACAAGTTAAAAAGGCAAAATATTAAGGATGCTACGTCAGAAGAGAAGAAGCGTGGGGAAGCCGTCTTGTTTGACAGCGTTGGTCCCATGGCGTTGTTGATCTGCTCAGCACCTCGATATCCAACAACTTGACTCGGTAATGTGTGGATCAGAATTGACCACAAGGTACACAGTTAACGATAATAAATTTTCTAACAGTTCCTTATTTGGTGGTGTATTTTTCAAATAAGAAAAGAATACAAAATAAGGAGTTACTCAGTATAATTTTAAATTTGATTATTAATTTAATTAATAAAGTTTGTGAGAGTTTACTTAAAAGAAAATATTCAAAAAATAAGTTGTTTGAGCTTAAAAAATTGAATCATGCAGCTTTAAATTAAAAATACAACTTCTAATTAATGTCAATTTGAACTTAAGTTTTAACTGGTTAAAAGAAAAGGTGTAAAGTAATTAAATCATATGGTAAAATGTATTTATCTAGATTAAAGTAAATTTTATAATAGTATTGTAAGTTTTTTTCATTTTTCTTTTTCTGATATATTTTTACTACTCTATTAACATATCAATAAAACTTGAATTATACTTACAGTTTTTGTAATTTAATTATAAAATAGATGGTTTAATCTCCTTAATGCCCTTTTACTACTCCATTAGTAAAATTTGACCAACACTTACACATTTTCAACTTAAATATAAATTAGAAAATAGATAGATGGTTTATGTTGTAAAGTTTAATTTTATAATATATTTCTTGAAAACTAATGACTACTAATAAATACAATTATTATAGCAACAAATTAGTAACTGTTAACATTGATCATTTTATCATTATAACAAAAACTATAAAAATGCATGATGAAAAGTTTGTAAGGTTATAAACATTTATAGTTGTTAAAATTTATTATTTGTAAGTAGTTTTGTGTAAGAACTAACGCAAATATACACATTTGCAATTATGTATTTTAGATTTAGATACCGTGTTAATCTGTTATAAAGCTACCACTAGGATAAAGACTTTGCTTTCCTTTTGCTTTGCTTAATATATTTTTACTTTCTCATAGTTAAATGACAATAACTCCTATTACATCAATGTTAGAGTATGGTTAATATGATACGTCATTGTTACGGTAGAGTTCATATAATATAAAATCAGACCTCGCGCATAGTAACAGGTAAACATTTTATATATCAATATTGAAAAAAATATTTAATAATACATGAATGTAAAAATCATTATTCATTCTTTAATGACAGTAATTTTTTATAATAACTTAAATTATTATAATTGTATATTGAAAAATATAATATAAAAAGTGAAAAACATATTTAATATATTAATTAAATTATGTATATATTTTTTAAGTAGATAGATAAAAAGATAATTTTTAATTTTTATTTAATTTTTTTTTTTAAAAGTTAAACACTCTCACTAAAGGTTTTAGATAAACAAAATTAAAGTCCATATGGTTTACCTAGCCTTGTTTACAATATCTTTAGAGCCGACATATTCAGTCCCTAATTAATTCAACGCGTTGAAAGGAAACAAATAATACTGGAAACTACAAGGATTCCACCGGCCTCTTTTTCACTATATATATATATAAATTCATATTACAAATTCAATTATCGACCTACTTGTTCAACATCTTCCATAACACAAAGAAATTAATTAACTAGCTTCCCTCATCATATAATCATCAATTATGAATTCCATTTTCAGTTCATTCGATGCTTTATCTCATGAATTCTTGGCCCAATCTTTGACTTCCTTCAAGTCCAACTCTCCTTCTGCCGCTGCTGTTGTTACTTCCATTAAAGATAACCAAAAGGAGGTCAACCATGGTAGTAGCGCCACCGGTCAACGGAACAAGGGTGGTTACTCTGCACGGTGGGCCCCGGAATTGGATGGTCTTCACTGCTTTGAGTCTTTGGTGTTGCATTAAGATTTTCTCGGGATACCTAGTAACATAGATTCTACTACTTGTTAAGGATCTAAAAGAGTTTTGTTTTTCTTTTTTTCCTGATTGATTGATTGATATACTTGTAAAAGTATGTAATTATTTCATTATTTGTAGTGATGATTAATTATTGTCTATGAAAATTTGTTTGTTCAACTAGAGTTCTTTGGATATGTATATTGTTTGATTTAAGTATGTGGTGTAACCAATTGTTAAACTCCATGAGTTCATATACCATGATGACTCGATCACGGGGTTCCCTCTTTTTGCTGTTGTTGAGTGCCTTGTGACTTTGGGATCTTATTATCTTTGCGATGAGAATTCACAAACGTAATTAGGTAACATTCATGTGTGCATACACACACACATACATACGTAACACACGGTAACAGGTTAAGTAAAAGACGTCTAAGAATTGATGCCCAAAACTGCACTGGTAAATCAATCTCACTAATCCCTAATTTGGCACTGTGCAACACCTGTGGAGAACCAACTCATCATCCAAATGTTCTTTCGGATTGCTGCTTGTAGAACGACTTTATGAGCAATCAAATTCCATAAGGGATTTTGCTATTAAAGAAAACCAACCAGATGGACTAATTTCGTTATTAGTAAGTTAACAGACTGAAACAAATCCTGTACTCAAAGTTTGAAACTTTAAAGTAATTCCTAGATGTTTTATCCTACATTGACAGAAACGATATATGGGCTTGTGACTTGCGAGTCATACTATAAGGAGAAAAAGACTGTGACGGCATATAACATCATCACTTTACATTCATATCTTGTTTCGAGAAAGTAGACTTGAGAGGTCAACCATAATATATAGGTTTCGTGTTTCCTCTGTTGTTTATGTTATAAACTTATAATCCTTACATTTGATGTTTATTTTTTGATTTTATGGTGACGCACCCAAAGCACTACCTTATCCGATGACTCAGAAGATCGCATCATCTAGGCTGTCTTACATCTCATGTAATTAGTTTTGAATGACTGTAAGTCTATAACTTGTAAGTCGCACTTTCAGTTGCACATTTAAGCAGAAACTGTAGAGCATAATGCACGGTGAGTTGTAAGTTGCACTTTCAGTTGAACACTTTGCAGAAATTTGTGAAGGAAAATGCATAGCGAGTTACCTTGAGAGTAGGTTGCAATCAAAATTGGTTTTTGTTCAATTTTAACTATTGAAATCCGAGTAATCAAAGTCTCTATTAAGCTTTAAGATTCAAAGCATCGACCAGGATTACATGCAAACTGATCCGAAAAAGCATTATACTGCATCAGCTTATCACATTGTGGTTCTTGTCGATGACATTGGATACAGAATACCATAGTCAAAAATATTCACTATGCGATCAGCACTACCAATTATCAACATTTTGTGAGAAAGTCAAAATCTTGTAGCATGCTATCCAAATAACTTCCTAGCCAAATTATAATCAGGCTAGAAGTCATTGGTAGTCTACAACTTAAAGTTGGTACTATGTTCAAACTTCCCAGTTTCTATCGATGTGAGACTAATTTTACAAACTCCCACTTAACTTGCCATTGTTCCTTTTAATGTGGTACAACTTGTTACAAATTCAGCGTATTCATGGCCATGCCAAGGAGTGGCAACACGAACCATTATGAATGTCTCACTAACCATAATTCGTTCCATGAAGTTGCAAATTATTGTGTTGCATAGATCATCAAACATATTAATATGAAAAAAATGGCAACTAAATCAAGAAAATGGAAATTTCCTGTTATTTCAGCAGCATGAGAACAATCATTCAAAATAAATATACATGGATACTATTATACTCTCATCATGATCATAAGCTGCAACGTAAATCCAACAAAATATAAATTAAATCAAATACAATTATATTTGAAGTAAGAAGAAGAAGAGTATACCAAACCATTCACAACCTCCTTCCCATTTTAGCAAATCTTCTTGCTACTCCAAATATAACAGCTTTTGTCAAGAGCCCTCTGTCAATGGAGCAAGCAAGCGCAATCGCTCCTCCTACCACCAAAAGCTTTGGAAGATTCTTCCCTGACGGCTTCTCGTCATCAACTACTTGTTCACAAGTTTCAATCTCTTGTGAATCATTTGATCTGTTCCCCAAGTATTTAAGACGATCGGCACTAACTTTTGTATTGATATGAGCCATGTGAGCACAATGAGTTAAAGGTGCTCCTGAACCCATATGTTCTTGATACCAACGAAGACCACGGTCTATCTTCTTCACTGCTCCCCACATGCCTTGACGGACACCGAGTTTTGCAATTTCCCACGGAATACCCATGTCCTCATGATGAAATAACAACACTTCACATGCACTCAGTTGTCCGTCTCCTTTTCTTGATTCGACTGGTAATAATTAATTACAAGAAAAATTAGTAACTAAGTTAATACGATAAGGGGTCGTTTGGATTTGCATTTTGGAACTGATTATCAGATTATTGTTAGTTAATTGCAATAATCATTATTTGATGTTTGAATCCCAGATTACTTAGGGGCCAAATAATCAGTTCTGTATCAAGTACATTAAAACTAAACGGGGTAAACAGATGAGGCTTTCCCTATTCATGTTAGGGTTACCCAGGGAGCGCGAGTCTTCTTTTTGACTAAGGCCTAATCAGTTTTACTTTTATTTCCATTTTACACAAGTTTTCTCCTTTCTCCACAAAAATGTTGTTTTAGCTCATTTTATCTACTAACTTCTAATGACCAGGTCCAGAAGTTTTAAGACACTTGAACATCTGGCTATTACAACTTCAAACAGCGGAAGCAAAAATCCAGACACCATTTTTTCTACAACTAGTTATCTATTATAATTAGTTAATGTCAGAAATTGCTTTCAAAATGCAAATCCAAACACTCGTTGCCTTGGATGGAAATATGCATCTTTAACATGTGGTGTGTTTGTTACCTGCACGAATCGACCAGCTTGAATAGTACAAGTCAACACGTCTTGGTTTAGCACGGCGTGGCACAGAGGGGTATTGCACACCCTGAAAAAAGCATAATTGAATCTTGAGTATTCTATACAAACATACTTTAGGAACTTATCCAACTAATGTATACATGTATAATATCTATAACGAAAGTTTCCATCCACGTCATCATTAGTGACCTCATAGCAGAAACAAGAAAACTAATCTAATTAAGGATTTTCACACTCTTACCTTTGTAACACAGTAGTACGTCTTTCCTGACTCCCAAATTCTACGACCAATTATGTACTCCCTGTCGCTACAAAAAAATGGGAACTGCAAGACCAATTGCCGCATGTAAGCATATAAGCATATAAGCTAATGTACCACCAAATAAGCTGCAGAACCAAATTGAAATGAATATTAAACGTAGATTATACCTTACGAACCCACTTAACCACCATTGTTCCATTATTCGGGCACTCCTCTATCGTTTCGGCTTCTAATAACATATCATCCCATTTCAACCGAAATTCATCATCCCAAAAGAAATCCCTCATCATTTCAGGAGTCATATCTTCATAAACAGTCCGAGACCGATATTGTGGAGGTCCAATCTTCATTAATCACATACCATTACAAAATTAGTAAAAAATATACACATACAATCTGACATGTCACAAATTGCTGATTTTAAATACCATAATATAAATGATTACACTAATTTGAACTTACCTCAGGTTCTCTCTTCCAAGCTTGATAACTCATATTTGAAGTTGACCTATCCATCATAGCATTCCAAGCAAGACCTCCATCTTTCTCCTCAACAAGTTTGTAAATATGCTCCAAATCACCCTCCCCAACAAAATTCTTTATTTTTTCATCCAATTTTGAAGAACTACACACATAAAAACCAAATTCAATCACAAAGTCTCAAACTTTAATAATCTAATATGCTAATTAACTTTCACATTGAACAGGTCAATGTTGACGGTTATTACATCTTTACAAATATACTAATTAATTTTAAAAACAAATTTTTAAAGAAAATTACCTGATTGTGGAAAGCTCAGATGAACCAACATCCGGTGACCCAATATCAGAATCCGGAAAAAAGAAACTTGGTAGTTGAGATTTTAACGAATTCAACATTGGAATTGAAGATACAAAATCTTTAGGAGTATAATTCTTTGTGGGTATTGTTATATTATTAATAGCAGAATTAGCCCAAGTGGGTCTCCAAACCCACCCAACTAAAACCCCAAAAAGAACAGCAATCCACAAAGGGGCAATAAACACCATAAGATCTGGCAATACATTCCATAAATTAATTGTTGGTAGCAAAACCCCAATTAAATCCATACCCACTCCAAACCCTAGTTCCAATCGAATAAAGATTTAAACTTTATGAACAATCGATGAAACAAAAAGGGTTGAATAACAAGTTTTGGGGGTAGGAGAAGATAAGAAGGGAGTACCAAAAGAATATTGTTAAGCTTTTATTTTTTTTATTTTTATTTTGACGGAATAATAAAAAGACAAAAAATAAACGATTAGAGGACGAGAGTGAAGATAAGAATTGCAAGCGGTAGATAAAGAAGTATAGCGGATTTCCGTGGGGCCGGTTCTGTGACCTTTTTTAATTATATTTCTGAAGTAAAATAATAAGAAATATAATATAATTATAATGTATATTTATAATATATAAATATATAATATAATATGAGTATATATATATTTTGATTTTTATTTTGTGGTGGAAAAAAGTGGACGAATTTTAGAGAGTGGTGGATGAATATGAAACCCAGGTATTGAAATGGAATAAAGATTAGGAAATTATAAATCTTGATGGGTTTTTGTTTAATATGAAATTGGGAATAAAAGTGGTGTATTTATGGGTGGTTTAATTTTGTGGTTGGTTTTGGTGATTAGATCGCGGTCTTCTTTCTAATATTCTCGTTTTCCACGTTCCATTCAACAACACTCTTAATTTTACATAACTTTGACTACAAAAAGTTGCACGACTTCAATGTTCAAACTTTTTAGAAGTTAACTAGATGAAAAATTTCATCAAAGAAAATATTATTATCATTGGCTTTATCAAATGATACTACTGTTATTCTATAAATTGACTGATCGTGTAACAAGAAAAACGTACATATTGTTCTGAAGCTAATATCAATACAAGTTTTTCTAGCTATTACTTTGTGGTTTAAAAGTTGATAATTGATAACTAAAATTGGCACACAATTTACTGACTATTCATAATATAGGGATCTACATAACTCATTGTTGTAGCTATGGGCGCGTCCGAACTTAAATATGAGACATTGTGTCAAAGATACTCACCCATTACCCGGTGAGTTACACGTCATTGGCTCGCTTAAACCCAAGACCTTGTATTATTAGTGGCATTCATCATTGACATTTAAAAATCAATAGTACCATTTTAGGAAGCAAGATTATACATTTCACTAATGGGATATATGATAAATAAACAAATACATTATCAATGTCAATTGCATATAACTCAGTTGTTAAAGGTTGGAGGCATATTTGACACAAAAAACACAAAGTAATGGGTTTAAGCTCTGGTACTTTATAATCACAACCGCTGAATGAATCATGTATGTCCCTCATATTATGAATAGGCAGCTAATTGCGAGCCGATATGAGTTGCCATTATCAACTTTTTGTCAACAAAATACATTATTGATAAGATATTCATATCGTTTCTATAATGCTTGACAAACTAGTTTTAGTGCTTGATCATTATGTTGGAAAAATATCACTTAGACTTGCATAATAATATACAATGGCAACTTTGCCTGATTTGTGTGATTAGGATATTGAGATAACGAGTTCACTCAATAGTATGGACTATATTAGAATGGAAGCATTTCAACCATATGAATTCTTGATTAATTTTTTTGTTTTATTCTTGTTTTGCCATTTATTAATTTATTTACAATATAGCAAGATGGACAAAAGGCCAACTTGGCATGCAGCCACAAGTTCATGTGGTTCACAACCGTGAGATTTCTCTTCAAAAAATCAACTTCAATAGTATCTAAAACTGTTGCATCCATCATCCACATTTTTCCCAAAAGAGATGGTGTCAAATTGTCAATATAAGTATATTGTTTTAAAACTAAACATACGCTATTTGGAATCCTTCTTAGTCAAATGTTACTATTTGTTAATGAATTAGTTGCCATAATTATAATGAAACATAATGAAGAAATGAGTTCAAGATGAAAACAGAATGGGTGATTAGTATGACTATACTATTTAGTTGTTGACTGAAGATGGTCGGAGGAACAAAATTGCAAAAAACGGACCAACAGAATTGAAAGAGAGTAAAGAAAGTCATTTCAACGGTTATTTAAAAATGTTATAAAATTGACCACATTAATTGTGATTTTGAAAGAATAAATAAAATCTTGACTTTCTTCGTGCTTCAATCATGATATCTATCTATTTTTGCTAGACGAAGACGATGACAATGATATGAGAACATAAATGGTAGCCGTATTTCCAATTGGGTTATTTTAGGGATATCCACGGTGATTCACCTGCAACCACTAATGCGTATGATTAACATGGTTAGAGTTAAACCATTTATTATTAAACTCACTTAATGACAGAGCTTTCCGTGAATTTTGGTCTGGTAATCGAGTTTAGCTTAGCTAGAGCTTATTTAGAGTAAGCTAAAGTCAGAGTTATAGTACAACAAGCTTTGAACTTGGCTAAAAAATGATGAAGATGAGTTAAACTCGACTTAAAATACTCGTATCTTTTTACAAAAATAAGACTATAAAACTCATACTTATTTGATATTTTCTAAAAAGTTAAATATCATGTAAAATAGTTAAATAAACATTGTACAAGAGTTTAGCAATATTAGAATCAAATAAAATTATCATTTATAAATGAACAATTATGTACATATATATTTATATATACAAACACACACCCATATAATATATATACATAATATATATATATATATATATGTGTATTTAAATGGTGGGGATCAAGAGGGAAATAAGAAAATTAGGAAAGAAAGGAAGGAAGCAAATCTCAACATTTGATTTCATCATAAATGAATTTTAAATATCATAAATAATTTCGAAATGTAACATTCATCACATTCATATGTTAAAAACATTTATTTATAAAAAAAATTAAGGGTTAAAATTTGTTCCCTCCTTCTTCAAGATTTGGAGCTTCCCTATGAATCATTTTCCTTAAAATATATTATAAATTTTAATTAAGGTTAAAGAATTTGGTAACAATTCTAGTAACCAAGAGCTCGGCTTGAATGTTCAATATAGATCTCGAATTTTAATTCAAAATTAACAAAAATTTGACTCGATCAAGCTCAAATTGAATTCAAACTTAAGTTATTCGATAAAACCTCAACTACTTTGTAATTCTAGTGACAATTGGAAAGTAATTTATCTCACGTTAAAAATCTAATCAGTATAAAAGTATAAAATATGTCAAGTTTATTTAGTTATCCACATACCTTATGTGTCACAATTATAATAAAAGTATATCATTTACTACATGGTAGAAACACACGATAAAGTTAAAGTAATATCCAGAATATTTAATTTATTTTCGTATGATTTTTTAAATGTAAATGTATATACAAATACAAATGTATATACAATTAAAAGTACATAGTACATATAAATCATTAAATTAAGTCTTAAAAATCATAAACCATCTTTATGGTTTGAATGTAACTATTAACTAAAACCTACTACAAGATAGCTAAGCCTGTAATTTCTGAGTTTTTATCTGAGTCAGTAATTGAAGTTTATAAAGTATCTATCAAACTGAAAAAAGTAAATGATATATTATCCTTCGTTCGCTACCATATGTGTTATTGCTATACATCTAGTGGTTAAGAGAAACATAGGAAAAAGAATAACTTAATTAAAATTATATAGAATGATGAGTGATGGTTACATCTTTGATAAGTGTAAGTTTGGTGGTCAAAATCAAAATAAACTAGCTAACAAAATCAAGATGCCCTTTACTTTCTAAGTGATGCTTTGTTGATAAAAGCGGCCGAAAAGTCCTAGATGCTACTCAAGAGCGTAATTAAATTATTTGTAATAATAACGTTAGGACATGAACCACATCACACGTAAATAAGTATAGACTAATGTATATAAATACTATAATATTTTGTCAACGGTTCCTAAACTATTATTTTTCTTACATAAACTAAAAGCTTTATAGTGGACAAATTTGTGTATATTTTTCTTCGTTTAGGTGACATTTTTATCTATTATTCTAAAGCAATGTGAGTTCCTTTATTTTCAACGGAGAAACATGTAACTTTAAAAGTTAGCAAAATATGAAACTAAGTCACATGAGTTGAAAAGTTAACAATGGTAAATTTCGCATATTTTGTGTTAATATTCTTTAGATAGGTCATATAATCTTTACAAATAAGACTTTTGACATAACAAAAGTGGCAAGAAGACCATCCATGTAGAGGTATATGAATATAAAAACACAAATGAACGAGCCGATTAAGGTATTAGTGTTGGTGTAATTAGATAATTAAGTTATTAAGTTAGTACCGATATAAATCATACTAGCCTAGTACCCGCGCAATGCGACGGCGGCAATAATATTATTCAACTATATATTCGGTGGTGAAATTGATTCGAATATATGTTTTAGATCAAACAAATACTAATAATATGAAGTAATATGATGAACAACACTTAAACAAAAATCATAGAAAATAGAAAATACTATAGTGTTAGGTAGTTAAATTTATTTATATATAGTGATAGTGATTTTGTATTAAGTAGAGGAATTGTTTCCAATTGTGTAAAAGGGTAAATTAAGATAATGAGAGGGGCAATTTGGGGTTTTCCGATATCTCCTTAAAAAAATTTAAGGTAAAAAACCTAAATGCTTAATAAGGGTTTAAGATAATCTTGTCAAGTGTTGTGAACATGTATAGTTGCAAAAATATGGAACTAAATCATTTGTTTTTATACTAATAATGATAATCATATTAGCATGAAATCATCACTTAATTTATTATTTGTGGGTTGTTTTTGATTGATTTAATTTTCTCATGATAAACGTTTGTTTTTGACTTTTTACAATGAAGCAAATCCTTCAAAATTTCTTTCGGGTTGAAATGGTTTGCATCGAGATAAAAGGCTGCAGATATATGGGCCAGTTAGCAATGTGACCACATCACTCACCGGCCCACTGCCTACTTGATTGTTACATTTGTTAGGCACGTTTTTTACGTTTAAAAACTTTAAATTCACAGAAGAATTATAAAAAATAAATAAATAAATATAATTAAAAAATAAATAAAGAAAAGGTAAGAAAGCCTAGTATATGCAACTTTCATAAATGCAAATTAGTCATGTGATTATCATTTTCACTAACATGTTTCTGAACTAGCCGTATCGAAGGTATGTCAAAAATGAGGGGTGTGCGAGTTTACTGTTAAAACATTATATCGCTTTAAAACAAGTGAGACGAAAACTTTTAATATAATGGAAATATTGATGAAGAGCACTTGTGGATTTTGAAATTGATTTCCAAAATGCAATTATAGTGGATAAGAAAAAGGAGAAAGAAATGGCATTCCCACCAAATAGTTAGATTTACAAGCTCATGATATATCAGAAATTAGTATATGATCATGATGAACTACCCTTATGTGCAAAATCATTACTTTTTGATGATCTACAAATGGTCCGAGACAGATTTGCAAAATTCGGGCCATTGTCATATCGGTCAAAGTTGAGTCAAACAGTAATATAGTTAGAAACTGGTGTGCCAGATGGCATCATCACCTTCCCCACACAACTGGTGTACCTCCTTCATTCTTTCTACTGATTTGCATATGCCACTGCAACTCCAATCAAAAGAAGCTGCACACATGTTCCCTGCTTGCGTTTTCCACTCGCAATCTAGTGGGTTCGATTTAAACAAAATCAATTCTTAAATGATAGTTATAGTTAGTGAATGAAGCATACAAAGATTAACTTATAGTATAAATCACTAAAACTACATCAAATTGGAAGGCCAGAAAGAGGAACTAATCATGTCAATAGACACTAAAACCACTGATATGAGAACTATAATTGCGGCTTCACTTGTTGAACACTAGTAATACAAGCATACAAAAATAACTCTACTTATTTTTAGTATATAAATTGAAATTTTTATCAAATGCTAACAAAAACAATAAATGCAAGGGGTAGATAATAGTTACCAGGTGGTGATTGGCAGCAGAGGCTTCGATCATCAATATGTTCAACATCAAGACCGATAAACCAAGAGCCTAATGAAACATCTTCATTTGCATACTTATGAAGCATGTGACTAAAAGCAACCATTGCATGATTTACATCAATAATTGAAATAAAAAGTAGAAGTATCACAAACTTGACAAGAAATGCTAACCGATTAACTGAAATATATGTGGCCAAATCCTTGGATATCGCATATATTTGTCCTGTTGCATGCCTAAAGTATTTATTTCCATCTTCTCCAAATTTCCAGTATTCGGGTTCATGGTACTTGACCCCTCTGCATGAATCATGGGTTATAAGATACAATATACAAAAATTTGGGGAAAACAAAAAGAATGGAAAAGTTATAAAATCCTACTTTTGAGCAAGAACGGGTCCTGACTTCATACAACCAATATAAACACGAGATTTTGAGCGGTGACGAGCCAAGGTAGAGCCAATCATACCTAGGAAAATTGACAAAGTTAACCTCCTACCATTGTGCTAGATTATATCAGTGAGTATTCTTAAAAGTTAGAACTATATTAAAGATTTATTTATAAGCTGCACTACCAAGATTGACATGAACATCATCATCTACTTTGATGTAGAAATCAGCATCCCACTTGGCAGCAACAGTTGAGAAGTAGATTTGAGTTTTAGAAGACAACTCATGATATCCCTCTACATGGTTCTGCAATACCATAAAATGAATGGCTTAATGTGCACTAACAGATACATAGCTGCTGTTTTCAAGCCTACGAAATGTGTATCATACCAGTCTTAGAAAATCCTCATTCTGTCCATCTTCAACATCAATGGCGTGATCCAAAAGCCCATCTGACGTTGCACTGAAGCACCAACCCGTCAATATAGTTTTTAAGAGGTTGTAGTTTTGACCATGTACTCATTTACTGGTCGGTCTGGGTTGCTTTCAAAATGGGTCAAATACGAAAGTTAGCTAAAAGGGGTACGGGTCAAAAGGATCAAACAGATTGACAGTTGCCCAAGGTTTATTTTCTATGCATACAACCTTTGAAACTGGTTTAATACAAAGATTTAGATGATGATGATGATGATGATGATGATTATTATTATTATTATTATTATAACATTGTTTGTTTAATATTGATCAATGCATTAATCATTAATTGAACAAAGAAGTGTTTGCAACTCAACCCAACCTGTCCCATTTTGACCCATTGCCTGACCAGCTGACCCGCACATCTTGACACATCAAAGTTGGTCACTACGAACATAAAAGAAGCAAAATACTCAAAATGAATCTTTTCGCGATTTACCCACCTATGACCTATGACAAACCGTATTATAACTCCCTTTTCTTTCTCCAACCTCAGTAAGTCCTTTCCTAAATAAATAAAAACGAGAAGTTATTACACAGATAGGACAGAAAAGTATGCACATCATCATAAACAACAAAAAGTAAGTTAAAACCTTGAGGCATCCATGTTTCTCTGATGGAGTCTCTTCGTTTTCGGCTGCTAAATGCAGTCATGATTCCCATGACAAAGAAAAACTTTTCACGCCCACTTGATGTCTCAGATACAGGTTTTTTAGCAGATCGAACAGAGGCAAGCTGCGTTTCCAGCGAAGATATTGTTTTGTCTAGAGTCCTGAAAGTTGTAGTTTCTTGATGCGTAAATGAGTGAAAGAAATACATTTTGAAAAATGGGGTTTTTGAAGATTGTGAGTTACAGTCAAAGAAAAAAATTACTTGATGACATCATGTGTATGTGAAACTTGAGAGAAAATGTCAATGGAAGAATCCTGCAATAAGTAACATACAAGACTTAGAGGTGAAGATGAGACTACAGACATCTTATATTGGTCACTCTTGCCTTCTTCTCGCAGTCGATATTACGATGAAGTAGTTCCTTTTCTTTGTCCAAGAGTGAAGAGACCTCGTCTGCTTTGATGTGAACCGCGGTGATGCCAAACCTAGAACAGTAAAACAACTAACAAATTGAGAACTAAAAATGACGGGAGTCCACAAATTATTGTAATGTGATGGAGATGACTGAAGATTATTAACTTTCCTTATTCAATGATGTACTTATAAGTTATAAGGTAATGAGCGTTCCGTAGTATACGGGGATCTATGTTTAAAATTTACTACTTGAAGTGTGCTTCTTTAAAATATAGGTTGTTGGAATCTATGATTTACATTTTTGCTAAAGGTGTTGAATGCTTCATTGCCCTAGTCCCCTATTATACGAGTACATGGTACGTGTATTATTAGAAATAAGAATCAAGAAAAATAAAAGGACTCAACAGTATGACTAAAACAAAAGCTTACCCAATCCAAACAAAACATTTTTTACAACGAATATGAATAAGCTTATTTTTTGGGGCCCTTCATTGGTTTTTATGTGTGTCGTTCGGTTTCTACAGGACCAAAAGCTTACCCAATCCAAACAATTTACAACGAATATGAATAAGCTTATCTTTTGGGGCCCTTCATTGGTTTTTATGTGTGTCATATGGTTTCTACAGGACCTATCTCATCCTATTTAGTTCAGAAATAGTGAAATTTTGGCTCTAGATCAGATCATTAGATCGAACAAATTCAACTACAATGTCAATTGCAGTTAAGCCAATCTTCTTACTGTTTTTCTACAAATCAGTATTAAAACTGAAAATGAGTTTTTCTATTCAACTGGAATCTGTCATGTAATTTTCAGAAGTCTAATCCGAATTCAACTGATGTGAGCTTGATCTGAGCTTGAAAACATTGAGCTTAATAAATTCAACAGCTTGACTAGCCTTCATGAAGCAAGCTTGAGCTCCAATTGAGAAGAATCAACCCAATTTGAAAGCTCGAATGTATTCGCTGGAAGCCATGCCTAATTAAACAAGCTCTATTCAAGGTCAAATTTTAGTAATTTATAAAGTTTAACTCAAATGAGCTCACATAACTCGATTGTGCTTGATCCTTAAAATGTGTTCGCCATGCTTAATTAAACAAGCTCAGTTCAAGCTCAAATTTTGGTAATTTATAAAGTTTAACTCGAACGAGCTCGAATAACTCGATTACGCTCTTAGCAACCCTAGTCCCTAGTTACATATTTCTATTGGCACTGGGCTTAAAAAAAAAAAAAAAAGAACTCCTTTTTCAATGTTAACCACTAGGTCTACTTATGGGCATATGGCACACATAAATGCCTCACATGTGTACTTAGTTACCAATTGAAGTTGAAAACCGCATCTGTTAACTCTTCAAGTCCTCATCAGTACATTCCACTTAGCTAAAACCTCATTCCTACATTGTGGTTGCGGTACTATGATCAAAGTAAGGCCAGATTATTCAACATACATCTCAGTTTCATGTGCTCAAAAGGGCTAGCAAATTACATTAACATTCTGAACCAGAAAAAAGCCACCATCTTCCTAATGAAGATCCAAATTGGCTAATTGGTTCAGACACAATAAGCATCTAAACTTTGTGAAGGCATTATCCACATTCATTCGGATGAGGGCCTTGGGCCGGACACCGGGTACAACATTAACTGTAAATCTGAGTAAAGTAATTCAGCTAACACCAAATCACATAATTTCCATTCATTGGCAAAGTAAGCTTCCAAGACAGTGACCACCAACCAATAAAACAGATTAAACATTATATCATCAACAAACCATACCCATTTCCCATCTAATTTCACTTAAATACAGAAATAATATAGAATGCGCAGAAAAATTCAAAATTGTAAAAAAAAAATGCAAATCTGCAATTGGGTTTACAAGATTTTACCTGTTTATGAAGATGACACCCAAACAAAAACTAACAACGCAGAAGAATGTAACCCATTTAGCAGATACCCCTGAAGCAGACCCAGACCAAATTCTGTGGGTGTGGGTCTGTTTAGTCCCATACCTCAAACCCATCTCCAAAATGTAAAAAAGATGATAACTTTATTCCTTCTTTATGTTAATAATGAACATAAAATCAAAAAGATTGGTGTTTTTATATCTGGGTCTTGTGTATTTCAGCTGTTAAAGAAATACAAGAACAAGAAACTTCAAGGGAGGAGATTTCAAGAAAAAACAGCAAGATTGAAGGAGATCGAAATTAGTTTGAAAAAAGGTCCAAGCTAGGTACAGACATCAACGGACACATGCGGCTAAACTTAGGTTTATAATAATAGGATTAAATGGTAATCTAGTTTAATTACTGTTATTGGACACCTAAGATGTTAAGGCAATAATTCTATTCTATGTGAAATGGATACTAATTTGTATGTATATTTAAATCATAATGGGTAACATGTTTGGCTCGAGATCTTTATTTTAAAGGGGTGGTTATATTATATTTGAATCCCAATGATGCATGGTCACACAAAGGGTTACAAACGTACGAAACAAGCGTTCATTTTATGTAACATAATACCTAGGATAATGACCTTTTCCTATTTTTATTTAGAGTGATGCTCAGATGGGGAGGCCTCTTAGAAAGGGAAATAAAGGAGGGATGGAATCAATTACAATGTGTTATGTGTTTATCAAGTTAATTTTCATTCGACCCCTTTCACTTTACTATAGTTATATCTTTAACCCTTTTACTTCCTTCTTCTACAATACTCCACTCCCCCCCTATCCATCATAACCACCTACGGTGGTAGTCGTTGGCTGCCGGATTTTAACCACCGAAATTTATTTTTATTTTATTTTTCACTTTCAAAAACTTTTTTTTTTAATTTTTTCTTTAATATGTGAATATTGTACGTTATATATGTCAATGTTACTATAAAGACACGAGGAATTCATTATTTAATGTGAAGAATGCAAAATTAACATGTACTAGTGTTAAATGTTGTACTAATCAGTAACAATTATTGTTTTTTTAAGAACTCAATCATGTAATGCAAATTTTTTTTTACTATGATGCAATATAAGATAAGTGTACGTATTTGTTACAGTGTAAAGGAATTTAAAATGCATCATAACTAACATACATTGCGTATAAAATACAGTAGTATTACAATGGACTCATTTGACTAATAAGAGTTGTTGTTTATGATGAACTTGATCATATGATGCAGTAAAAAAGCTATTATGATACAATGTAAGGGGGTTTGAAAGTAAAAATAAAAATTGACGGTTGCCAGAATCCTGTGACGGTTGCGTGGTAGGCGGTGGAGTTGAGGTGAGGGTAGAGGAGAAAACAGAAGGAATGAAGAGCAAATAAAGAAAAATAAAGAGGCGAAAAAAATAATAATTAAGAGAATTCAAGTGAAAATTAACTCTATGTTTTCATTATCTTTTATCCTTATTTCAATTTAATTATTAAATTGTCCCGGTACTTTATTACTATTGATCAACCAATTTTCGATCCAAGACTTAGAATACCTTCCCCTTATAACTCCCCTTCTCTATGATTTGAATCTTTTATTTAATTTAAATCTTTATAGTTTAGTATAGTTTTATAAACATATCAAAACTTGGAAATTTTTATGTTTTGAGTCTTTCTAATTCATCAAGTAAAGAAAACCATTATTTTTAATTATATGAATTTTTGTTTTAGAACTTGAGTACGGTGTGATGTAGGAGGTGTTTAGAATTTATTTTTCAAAACACATTATGCGTTTTAAAGAATCAGATAATCAACTGTAACAAAACGTACTGTATATGCTTGTTGATAACAAAATAAGTCGATAATCAATTTTTGAAGGTTTGGCAGTTGTAACATCCCAAAGTTTGAAAAGAATTTTGGAAATTTAAAATAAAGTTTCTGAACCCTACGAAGTTATTTATTGAGGTCGCGAATTAGAATTGTGCGACACTAAGGTTAGAGTCGCAGGTGGAATTTAATATAAGATTGAGGAGCTTAAGTGTAATTAACAATTTATATATATATTAAAACTCTTCTAAATACTTCAAAACATTTCCAGAAGACTCAAATTTCGTTCAATTAGAGAGAGAAACGAGTTTTTAGAGAGAGAAACGCCTAATTCAAGTTGAAAATTGAAGATTTGAAGGATTGGAACCGTGATTAAGGTAAGATTATTTTAGTTGATGTTATTATTAAGGTTTGAACGGGTTAATTTGGTTAAATCGAGCTTTGATTGTGAAAAATTCGGTTTTGGGGTCGGCTGTGTTCGTCCTGCGAGTTGACTTTGCGAGTTGACTTGCGAGTTGAGTTTCAGTTGCGAGTTGACTTTGCGAGTTGACTTGCAAGTTGACTTGCGAGTTGAGTTTCAGTTGCGAGTTGAGTTCAGTTGCGAGTTGAGTTCAGTTGCGAGTTGAGTTCAGTTGCGAGTTGAGTTCAGTTGCGAGTTGAGTTCAGTTGCGAGTTGAGTTTCAGTTGCGAGTTGAGTTCAGTTGCGAGTTGACCTGCGAGTTGACTTGCGAGTTCAGTTCAGTTGAGTTGCGAGTTGACCTGCGAGTTGACTTGCGAGTTCAGTTCAGTTGAGTTGCGAGTTGACCTGCGAGTTGAGTTGCAAGTTCAGTTCAGTTCAGTTGAGTTGCGAGTTGACCTGCGTGTTGACTTGCGAGTTCAGTTCAGTTGAGTTGCGAGTTGACCTGCGTGTTGACTTGTGAGTTCAGTTCAGTTCAGTTGAGTTGCGAGTTGACCTGCGTGTTGACTTGTGAGTTCAGTTCAGTTCAGTTGAGTTGCGAGTTGACCTGCGTGTTGACTTGTGAGTTCAGTTCAGTTCAGTTCAGTTGCGACTTGACCTGCGAGTTGACTTTTCAGTTCAGTTCAGTTCAGTTGAGTTGAGTTGACTTTTGCGAGCGGACTTTTGCAAGTTAAAATTTGTGATGCACCTTGTTGTAGCGGCTTTAAAATAGCGTCGCTAAGTTGTGAAATAGAGTTTAAATTGTATCTGTTTGTGTACAGACCAGTGTTCAGACGTCAGAGACTAGAGGTTGCAGAATTTCACGTACTTCGAGGTAAGTAATAGGGGAATATAAATTAAATGAAAATATCTAATTGTGGAAGTACTTGAGTGTACTTAACTGTTGAAGTACTTGAGTGAACTTAATTATTGAAGTACTTGAGTGTACTTAATTGTTGAAATACTTGAGGGTACTTAATTGTAAAAGTACTTGAGTGTGGTTGATCATCGAAGTACTTGAGTGTACTAGATTGTTAAAGTACTTGAGTGTACTTGATTATTGAAGTACTTGAGTGTACTAGATTGTTGAAGTACTTATGTGTACTTGATCATTGAAGTACTTGAGTGTACTAGATTGTTGAAGTACTTGAGTGTACTTGATCATTGAAGTACTTGAGTGTACTAGGTTGTCGAAGTACTTGAGTGTACTAGATTGTTGAAGTACTTGAGTGTACCTGATCATTGAAGTACTTGAGTGTACTAGATTGTTGAAGTACTTGAGTGCACTGCATTCAGATTTCTTGAGCGTACCGTATTAATTCAGTGATTGGCCCTCTTATGCTGAGTGATCATAAATGGCCTAGAAGTATAATCGTGAATCTTTACTGAGCCGAGTAAATATAAACGGTATAGTGTTTTATAAGATTGTTATCTTTATACTGATGTAATCCTGTTACTTACTAAGCTTGTGTGCTTATCTATGTTGTTGTTGCTGTTTTATTACAGATGGGTCGAGTAGAGGGATAAAGGGTTCAGGGAAGGAACCTCAGCGCGATTAGTGGTGGGCTTGCTACGGCTAGTAGTAAGCGTTTACTCCCGTTAAATCATGCTCAGATATCGAGGGAGTCTTTTTGAGAACTCACATTTTGTAATAACTATAAAACATTATGAAGTTCGTGTAACGAATGTATGATACGTATTTATATATGTGTTTAATTATGTTTAATGAGTTCAAAAAAAAAAAAAAATTGTCTTAAACAAACGGGTGTTTCACTAATAACTTAATAAATAAAATTACAAAATGGACATTTATGTACATTAACGAGTCTTTAAATATAAAAATTGTTCTATGTTTTAATAATTAAAAGTTAATTATAAGTATCTGCAACCATAACTCAAAACAATTATATTTCTTTTTTAATAAACTATATAAGTTTTATTTCAAACAACAAACGCAACTTTAACATGATAACAATGTCACACTATCTAATTTGAACAATAACATCTGATGTATCCATCATTATTTTATCTTTTTATCATTCAGACACTAGTACTTATATATGTATAGGCAAAAAGTAGTTTAGATAAATGTTACTCAAACCAGGTGACAGTATTATGTATTTGATCTTGCACATCCCACTATGTTACGGCACTGAATCTACATGATCAATTACGTTTTAAGCTAGAAATGCAACTTTATAATACTGTAAATTTATAACCAACTAATCAATCAATCAATGTCATACATATTAGTGGGATATGAAGATTTCAAAACTTATACCGAAAGTGAGAAAGTTCGAGTGTTTCTAGGGTAATTGGGTAATTTTAGCAACAAAAGAAAAACTGCGTTTGACTGCAGCATGTGCCTAGGTGCTTTTTATTTTCTGCGTTTTAATAGGATGACATTGCATATAATCAATCTTTAAACTTTGCTTCCAAAACATTAAATATGAATTATTTACATTTTCAAATCGCATTAATATTAAAGTTATATTCAAATCGCCATCTCAAACACCTTCTTATCGGTCAGTTTTATTTTAAAATGTATATTCATTCATATAATTTTCTTCTTGAAATGCTTACCGTTCTTTGAACGATGAGCATTATCTATTAAAGACAAAATGTAGTCTGATTAAAAGCACAAAAAATGCATATTCTATTTGAAATTATTGTTACAGGAACAACTATATTGCCATTCAAATTATTCATTTAAAATTACCTCGATATTTTAAAATAAATATAAGAGACAATCAATCATCAATCAATTGTAACACAACAGGTTATGCCGATACAAGAGTGTCTGAATAACTTTTGTCCACCTTATGTGGTATTTATGTAATAAGCGGACATATTAACATAAAAATACTCGTGCAAAAAGATGAGAGTTCAGTAAAAAAATATGAAATTAATGAATTATTCAAAACCCAAGTGAACCCAAATGGGATCGTCTCAAGGCCATGGCCATTGTACTAAACCCATAATTTGTGAAACCTGGAACTTAGATGAACTGGACTATTATTAGGCAACCGGTTAAGATTAGTTGACTCATTGTAGTCGACTAACCTAAACCTATTGTTGAAAAAATACTAAAGGTAATTTTTTGAACTGTAATACACTCTCTCTTCCATTTGTAGCTCGTTGACTGTAAAATATACAGATGCAAATGAGTCGAGTTACTCGAGTTCAATTTGTTAAATCCTCAGTTCGAGTCGAGCTGAAACATATTTTTGTGCTTGTTAACAAACGAGCTCGAGCTTCTTATATCGAGTTCGAATAGACTTACGAACCTAATTAAGCCTATCATTTATATATATAAATATTTATCTATATAATAATATAATTATATAATATATAGGTACATTATAGAAATGTTTATATATGTAATAATTGGAATACTATTAGTAAATCTCATGACATGTAGTTAAAAATTATATAAAAATAAGATAAATTTTATATATAGGTAAAAATTACAATAAAATAAATATTATTTTGGTAATAGGCGTGTTAAGCATGAGCCGAACTCAAATTTTATATATAAAGTTCAATAGAGTTTGAGTTCGGCTTATTCGTTTAATCCCTAGCAAAAACTATATATACCACGACATGATCGTTTGTTCTTGGTTATTGTTTAAGATAAAGGAGGCTAAGACGTCCAATTGACATTTATACAAGTCGGACATATAGTTAGCAAGCTCTAAGCCTCTAACCTATTTTCTTCTTTTTTATTTTCATATCATCAGAGCACATCAATTCAAGTGTTGTTTTTAGCACTTTACTTATATACACGAAAAAAGTGTAAAACAAATATAAGCTATTTTTGAAATGATATATACTGATAATAATAATAGCCTCATCACTCATCAGCATATGATTTCTGGTTACATCTTTACGACTTTATACATCCTTAACCCTATGGACACTTTTTTACTACACACGGGGTAAATATTTTAGAAAGCTTTTTTCCATTTAAGTTGAGAGTACTTTTTTGTCGATAGGTAAAACATTTCTTTTCTTTATTTGAACAGCGCCAATACTCAATAGGTAGTTTAATATCAAGACTTTAGTGTAACTTCTACCGTCGGCCTTGCTTATTTATTATCGAGTAATTAATAATCATGTCAAAAGCTTTTATATATATGTGTATATATATATATGACCATTTCCATTGAAGTAAAAAAGTTATAAATAAAATAAACTATTGAAGATAATCGAATACTGCTTTTTATATATCTATCCTACTCTATTATAATCACATCTCCTTTCTCTTTCGAATGTGAAACATGTTTTCAGTTTGTTGCATTGAGAAATGAAATAGAATCATATACGTGTTTGATTTTTGTACGGTATGCACTGAAAAGCAACTAGTTGTGAGACAAAGATAATTGTGGTGTCCCTTTCATTTAGAATCGTCCAAAGAAAAGAAAAGGATACAAACAACGTACCCAATTCAATTACGAAGAATTGTTGGGTGTGTTGGGTTATCAACTAGAAAACAAGTGTTTATCAATTTCCTCATGTTAACAGTATGATTGTCACATTTGAAAATCTTACCAACAAGCTAACATATACAAAATTCATCATCATACCACCAAAATTCATCGTGTATTATTACTTAGTACTGTCCTGAAGGGTGTGTAAGTGATGCAACCGCACATGACCTTCAAATTTTTGAGACCTCAAAATCACATGGGCGACTAATTATAGGAGTATATATATTCTGAAGAATAAGTTATGTTGTAATATTGTTGTGCTAAACTGTTTAATTTTACGATTTTTCCAATGGGTACGGTGAAAGTATTCAACTTATGGATTAAGAATCCAACATTTACAACCAGACTTAAACCATGGCAACACTTTGTGGGTAGGGAATTCTAATAGATATCAATGAGCCATATGTTACTCGGTAACACGATGACACTAACCAATACAGTTTTATATTATTCATTCTTGTTCATGATGCATAATGTTTGTCAGTTTGTGAGTTCCTGCTAATTTAAGACTCAACTTTAAGGTTAACCAAGTTGAAATTCAACGTCGGTTTTAAGAACAAATCATAATAGTTCACTATACATAATTAGATATATGTACAAGATCTTAAAGAGGTCAAATTCTTTTCATCCTTTTTAAGTATATCATTTTAGATTTTAGATTTAGATTTATAACCATAGATTACGTTTACGCGATCTCTACTAAAAAACTCATACCTAAACCTTTTAATTACACTTTGAATTTAATTATCAAATCTATAATCTATAATAATTTATATAATCCAAAACAAATACTTCTCAACTATCTTTATAAATTACTCAACCATAGTTGTTAGCCTCTTACGAGCCGAGTAAAAAATTCAAAAGAGGAAGTGACTCGGACCCCTACTCTTAAATAACTTCGACTCTTACGAGTCAGATAATCAGACAAACTTTTAGTGTAATTTAATACAAAAGATAAAAGGACAAAATAGAAAAAGAAATGACTACAATTTATTTTAAGTTAAACTTTTGTATTGATTGTCCGTCAACAACTTCATTATCGACTATAATCATATTTTACTTCTTTTAAAAGTAAAAATCTTAAACAATAATATACATATATACATATATTTGTTATAAAATAATAATCTTACGAATCGAGTCACAAGTTGCAAGTTAAAAATTAAAAATTTCAAGTCAAGAATGCTCGACTAGTAACTAGTACTACTATATTTTGCCACATAAAATATGAATTTTATTATTGTTATTTTCTTACTATCGTTTGAACTTTCTCTATGATATAGTAAGTTGACTTTTAAATAATAAATACACTAAATATTTTTACGCATACACTCAGATATCATACAAAGCATCTTATACAACTTATCGATGTCATGATTTTTGGTGTATACAATTGATCAGTTGCTATTTTCGTCCTCATCCTAATTTTATTGAACTTTAATATTAGGGCCTCAATTTTGACAACCTCACATGGTGTGAAAAACTTCAGGGCAATTCTTAAAACACTACTGAATGTATCAGTGATTCATAAAGAATTGTAACGAGGACGACAAGTCCCATTGTATTTCTAAATTGTACGGAGTAGTTGACAATTATGAAGCTAAACGAGAAAACCATCGCAGTTAGGGTAGGTGTACGAAAGAAGCTTGAGACAAGATTAATGCTATCGGAAGCAACAATCGGTTGTCATTTTCATTTCTATTATTACGACAATGATTAGACCTGTCAAGAGATAATAACGGGACATAATATTTTAACTTAAATTGCGTTAGATATGAATATGATAAGCTCTCACTATCATGCTACTTGACATTAATAATTAACAATAACTATATATTATTTTCACTAGTCCTTTGTGGCTTAATAAAACTAGACTAGGACCACCTGACCTTCAATGCGGTCTTTTTACAAGTTGGGAATCTTTCATGGAGCTGAAAATACGACCTTAGTTTATTTCAAACTTTATCATAAATTCTAAACTTGAAGAAGCACATCATATAATAATCTATGATATGATATGATGTGATTTCCACTATTATTTATTATGATAATGGCGCATGTTCTTGTATAATGATAACGTCCACTTTCGTTCCGTTTTTAATTTTTGCTTACATAGAACAAAACTATTAAGGTCTCGTTTGAACCCTAATTGACACCACTCAAGTCTTTCAATAGCTAACTATTATATATAAGTTTAATACAAAATGGGTGGGTCATGTGTCTATTTCAATTCATATTTTTACATTAATAAACTGATATGTACATAAAAAATATATAAATAGACAACATTAACATAGTAATATTATAACAATCACAATAACAAATACATGATAAGCACAAAAACTAAATTAAATAGTGTATAAACCAATTCCCATAGTTTATGTAGAGTTGAATAAGTTTATAAGCCATGTGATACTATAAATGCGTACCAATCCAATCTTAAATCTTCAATCTCTCATCTTATCCATTTCATTCATCAAAACTCGATCTTTAAAGGGTCTTTGGGATTATATATTTTCAAGTATGTATAATATAAAATTTTGTTTCGAGTAAGGATTACTTCATCAATTGATAAATGTCTTTCTATACAACCTTCACTACTCCGTATTACAAGTAAATACGTCGTCATCATTTTATAAACTCAAGACACAAAATTTTAAATTTTTATATTATATATGAACATAAATTTATAAAATATATGATTACTTTAACAAAACTATATAAAAAAAAATACGTGTGTCTTTGTAGGATAAATCATTTACAATAATATTTTTTTATTAAAATGATGTTTGAGCTTTTTGAAGTAAAGTTTTTACTTCGTTGATAAAAGATTTTTTATTTGTATTAAAACCATTAAAAATAAGTAAAATAAAAAGTGGGAGAGTGAAAAATCGTACAAAAATATAACCTTATAATCTATTTCTCATTAAATGTATACTTTTTATTAGTTTCATATAGAAGAAAAGTCTTTCTTTTTTAAAATGCCATCACACCATTTTGACTAAGAAATATATGTCGTAAAATGTAGATGCCCTTACTACTCCACTAATAAAGTAAGAAAATAAGTCATCATCAACTTTTAAAAAAGTTCAAGGTGCTAAAAGTGTAGTCTAATATAAAATTTTACTAATAAAAAGTGCACCTCTCGTAATGTAAACAAATAAATATCTATACTTATATTTATATTTATATTTATAGAGAAATAATTCATGTAGAAACTTCAAATCTTGAAGATGAAAGAAAAATAAATTTTAGTCCTTGATTTTTTTATAAATGAACGTTTTTAAAATATATTTGTGATGAATGTTAAATTTTGAGTAACATTCGTCAAATATAAATGTTAACAACATTCACTTGTGATGAAATTAAGGGTTGAAATTTGCTTCCCTAATTCCTTAACTTTTTTCTTCCCTCTTGATCCGCACCTTATATTTTTATATTTTTATTTCTATTTCTATTTATATTTATTTAGTTTAAAATAAGCATGTATATGAACCTTCCACCATGGTATCACTACTATTGCAATTTTCAATAACTCGCATTATCCATCGCTCAAAATTCAAATATTAAAACTAAAATAATTTTATTACTATAAGATTTACCATTACTAAAAAAACATGTAAAAAAGGTAAAAAGCAAAAATAAATATAAAAATCTTCTAGTATCTCCTGACACCAAATCCAATCATCCATCCATGTCACCATTTCCGAAATTTACATTCACATTGCCGGATCAACTTCATTTCCGGCACCGGCGCCGGACAAATTTCTTTTCGGCGGAAGAAGAATAGATCTACACAAAGGACAACTAACCTGGCTTTCATCAACCCATCGATCCAAACACTCTCGATGAAAAACATGTTTACAATTTACAAGCTCTCTAATTGAATCATCTCCATCTATACAATCAATACATATACTGCAAACAGGCGTGTGGGGTCCACCGAACTTACTGACAAAATCTGAGTAAGGAATGACAGGTACTTTGCTCTTGATTGCGGCGGTGATGACGTGGACAGGGACAGGAAGGAGTGACGGCGATGTGCCGTCGAGGATGAGGATGTAGTTGGCGGCGCCGCCGGTGGATGAGAAGTCGTCGGGATCCGGCGGGGATTTGAAAAGGCCGAGGTGGGAAAGGGCGCCGAGGAGGAGAGAGATGGTGTGAGAAAGGAGGTTTGAGAAGATAGTGATGGTGAGGATTTGTGGGATTTTGATAGCTAGATACAGAAACCCCATGTATGTATGTATCGGTTGAGGAGTGTTTGGACTTAGAGGGTGGAACGGAATTTACAGGGATTTATAGATGGGGGGTTTGGAGCTATTGTTAGTAGTGTTGGAAAATGGTAATGGAGATGAACTAGAATAGACGTTCGTTTATTTATTTTATTATTATTATTATTGTGTCGCTTTTATTTTCATTATATTAAAATAAATTGCTTTTTAATATTAATTATCGAAGTGTTCTGAATAGTAGAATCCATTTGTCGTATTCTAATACATTTTAATAAATATAAAGAGAGAGTTTTTAGTAAAATTTGTTACAGTAATGATATTAAGGATAAATATTTTTATTTTTAGTTTTATTTTATGTATTTATCTTTTTTTTTTTAAATAATATTAAAATTATAATTTTTTCACATTGAATAGGTAAGTTCGGTTACGGTAGTTACGGTATCTGTTAAAATTTTTAACATTTTTATTTTAGAAATTATCATTATTAGTTTTTTTCAAAACTCCAATTAGATGATGTAAAATTATAATAATTTTGTAAAATATTATACTTTTTCTCTCAAAGAAACTAATATTTATTTATTAAGTGTTTATTAGTTTTAACCTTTTAGCCTAAGATAATTTAAATTTACTCCAAGCTTTAAGTTTTGTAAACTTAAATGTAGTGTTTTGATTTTCCTAAGAGTTCTAAAAACTTATACTTTATATAACATATGATGTTAAAGTAACATATAATGCTATTATATATAAAACTAGTTAATATAATTTTTATAATTAATTAACAAGAATATACATAACTTGTAATTACAATAATTTAAATTTATGAAAAAATCAAGAGTTAAATTTTGCTTCCCTCCTTACTTAAAATTTGAACTTTCTTGTGAATCCTCTATATATATATACATCTTTATTGCAGAACTCTCAAAATAAACACAAACACCACCTAAATAATGATGTTAATGTCATCTTCATACCATTAGATTAAATATCATTTTAATTAAATGCATTAATATATGTAATACTATACCCTAAATAGGAGCTCATTTCGATGTGAAGCGCAAGTAATAATCAACCAGCTATCAAATATTAATTAGTATTATATTACTTCATTTGTTCTAAATTAATAGTCTACAAACAAAAAATATACACAGTTAAAAAAAACATAATTATTACTGCTTACGTTTTGCAAAATAGCATTTTACGATTGACTAACTAATTAAAGATATCTTTCACTTTTGTGTTTTTAATTTTAAATATAAATAATATGGTAAACTTTATCAAATTTTCTATTCATATTTAGTAGTGGAGAATTATTTTAAAATAATTCAAAAAGAATAAATTTGGACTATGAAGTAAATATTAGTAATTTTTTTTCTAGAAACTTTATTATACAAGATTATAAGGAGTAGTATTATAAATTTGTTTGATTAATCGATCGTGAAGACTTGTAAATTTAAAGAATTTATGATGCCTATTTAGTTACTTTGATTTATTTATAATATAAAAATGATATCGACGGTTCTTAAAATTATTAAGAAGAAAATAGTTTGATGTATTGAATGTTGTATTTTACAGTTAAATCTCATTATCATTGATGATTTGATTGTTATTACATATCTATTAAAAATAAAAATGATTTTTATTTATATATTTAAGAGTTGTCATTGATAAATTACAAATAATAACAATAAAAAGGATAAAAAAGAAAAAAGAGGTTTTATAGATATAGCAAGCCAAAAGTAACTTTATAAACTTTCCCCGGGCAGAATTGTCATATTTGTATTATAATATTTAATTTATCTTATTTATAATAATTTTTGTTAGTGTAAAATGGCGATAAATTACTATTACAAGTTATTTGTAAATGAAAAAGATTATGAAAGCGAAATCTATATCAAGAAAAATCTCCTAGGAAAGGGACCGATGTGGAGCCTTTAAATATAATAATAATATTAGTATACTAAGATAAAATTTATCGGTTTCAAAATGAGTCATATTTTTATTTTAATTTATTTTAAAATAAATATCAATTTTAAAAGTAATATACTAACTTTATTAATTTATTTCATAATTTATTTACTATAACTTATCTTGTATGTATGGGATAAGGTTCTGATGGACAAATTCATTTTAAAGGACAGAAGATATCAGTCGTTGTAGTCTATGATCAATGGCTAATATTTGTTGCATATAAACAATACTGCATTTTACGTAAAATATAATGTTGTGAATTTGAATCGTTGATCACAAAAGTCAACATCTGAAATGATATGTTTTTTTTTCACTTCAAAATGTAGATGTTCCTCTTATCCCACATCATATATATGTACATATATATGTTTGATATTTTTTGAAATAGGTATCATTGTTTTATGTTTATTAATAAACACAAATAATTTAGTTATGGGTCCATATTGGCTCAATTTGAATGTTACTCTCTGTGATGTAGTATGATACTTCACATATATATATATATATATATAATTTATGCTTTTCTAAAAGAAATAATAATAATAATTTAGTTATGTATAATAGAACAAAAAGTCTTTATTTATATTGAAGCTAAAATAAGAACTTGAAAAACCTTTTAATATAAAAGCTCAAAAAATTATTGGCAATGATCATCTATATTAACTTATATAATGTACGACTAATCACCGGTAATTCACTTTAATGCAATTATATCAAGTATATCTTTTTTATAGACAGCTCTAAGGGGCTATTATTATTATTATTATTTAATTATTATTTATGATTGACAATAGAAAATAGCACAAATAACATAAGAAACCATCATGTCAGATTAATCATTTTATTATTATTTTAATGATTAATCAGAAAATTAATATGAATAGGATTTTGTAAAAATCATTTAGTAACACTATATAAAGGATTTTATTTTGAACAATTACTTTAAATTTCGCAAAAAATATAATAATATAAAGGATTTTATTAAAAATGATCACTTTTGTGCAACTTAAATTCTTTTTGCAAAAAAAAAAGAAAAACAAAAAAGAAATGTTGATTTATAATATTCCTTTCTTGTGAATTTTGATATTCTGAATATATATTTTACTAAATAGGATGATAACTTATTAGAAATATATATAAATTTAAATATTTACTTTTATTAAGTTAACTTTTATAAAATGTTTATCAAATTATTTTCCTCTTGTA
The DNA here is from genome assembly GCA_963921325.1 of Logfia minima. Lineage (NCBI taxonomy): Eukaryota > Viridiplantae > Streptophyta > Magnoliopsida > Asterales > Asteraceae > Logfia > Logfia minima. The sequence goes on from OY992773.1 coordinate 23,634,310, forward strand.
ATTACTCAAAAATAAGGTAGTACTCGAAGTAAAGTAGAGCGGAGCCCAATATAAACTGGGCTAATAAACCTATAAGGCAACAAAGGATCCTATAGAAAGGCATTAGCCCAAGAAAAGCAGCCATAAACCAACCTTTTCAAATAATTGGTATTACTTCTGATCAAAAAAGTAAAAACAAAAAAAATAATAATAATATATGGTATTACGTCTTTCTATTGACAAAATAAATAAATAATAAATACTATAAAATAAGAAAGATTTAATTAGTAAACTATAATCAAAGTCATATCACACATCTATAATACATTCTTTCATGCCACACATTTGAATTTAATTAAAGAATTCAATTCTTAATAAAATGTACTTTTGCTAAATAAAATAAAAATGATTAATACATTAAATATAACATAAAAGTAACTATAAGCACATCTAATATCTTACCATTTTAAAAAGAATAAATAAGTTCAAAAAATATTTAATCGAAACAAATTACTCGTAATAAAATATCACCGGCATATCATTAGTATTGACCACCGATATCAACGAGCATTATTAACAATTATTAACAACTATCGTCAACAAACAAATGTATGTTTCAGGTTATGTTCCCTCTCATATTCCCCACCCATTTAGTGGAATTATATATCCGTCTCGACAAACATCTCCAGAATGTAAGATATTATTGTTCGTCGTATGTTTTAATGCATTGGTAAATTAGTTGATACAAATTAAATGGTACAAAATGGATACCTGATTAAGTTGCTACATTTTGAACTCAATCAAAATTGTGAGGATCGTGCTCCCTTGTGAGGTCCTAAGGGACAATGCCTCTAATGAGGTTCAAGGGGCAGAGCCCATGACTACATTTCAGTTGGCAAATATTGAAGCATAGTCAGACGCATTTTGCACACACATAAGCACATACACTGTCTTATCCTATACATATTTCAAGAATAGCGATATATATACTACACTTATCCTATAATAGTCACGATAAACGATAAGAAACTCTAGAAGTTACAATTTTGAAGCACTTACAAGATATGCACGTTTTATACTTCAAGAACAAACATCCTAACCAAATTAATTGAGCACCCTTTTCAATATTTTTCAATATTAAATAGCAAAATTAATTTGAAAGTATTTATCAGTTACAAATACTCCACTTTTCATATTTTTCTTTCGTGAACTGCTAGCATTCTTTTTCTTCTTTTGGAGCGGCTAAATTTTATAAAAGACATTAGGAAGGAGTTGGTGAAAAAAGAAAAAAAAACAATTTCATTGTGGGTAAAATTGGGTTTTGAAGCAATAGATTTTGATTTATATGAAATTTATGCTTTCGATGCATAACCCAAAAGAAAGATAAGGAAACAACATATCATAAAAAGCCTATCCTTTCTAGGTTTAAGTAGCAAATACACTTGAGCGGCTAATGCTTAAAAGAGCTGCTAATGCTTAAAAGAAGTTGGTAACATAGCTATAAAATCGTTGTAGTATTTTACGACAACAAAGAAGTTCACATCTTAGTATATACCCGCAAACTCATATATACATGTGTATGAGTTGCTAACTATCTCATTTAATTTGAGATCCACTACTTTGTAGGTTTGGTATATATTGTCTATGTATCAATTAACGTGTTAAACTTTTTGTTGTTGCCTATACAAGCCATGATAATAAATATATATAATATATATAGAGAAAACATCTATAGGGAAGTCCCAAATCTTGGAAAAGGAGGGAAATAAATTTTAACCCTTGATTATATATAGGGTGGGGATCAAGAGGGAATTAAAAAAATTAGGGAAAGAGAGAAGCAAATCTCAACCCTTGATTTCATCATAAATAATTTTAAAAATCACAAATAATTTCAAAATTTAACATTCATCACAAATGGATGTTAAAAATATTTATTTATGAAAAAATCAAGGGCTAAGATTTGCTTCTCCCTTCCTAAGATTTGAAGCTTCCCTGTGAATCATTTCTCTCTCTATATATATAAGTATATAGTTGATTGTATATGTTTTACTTAATTAATATCTCTTTTTTTATAAAGTGTCAGTTATAGGAAAACGGAGCAGGTTTTTAATGCTACTAGTGTTTTAGAATTATTAGTTTCCTATTTACAAACTGATAATTTAGAATATATTTATCAAGAGATTCACATGTTAGGCAACACTTTTATGACCAGAATCTTGATCTATGTTTTGTTAGAGCAGACTTTTTCTAAAGTTTTTTTTGAAAAAAATAATTTAAAAAAACTTTTTTTTATTGGAGAAAAAATTAATCAGATCTAGATGATTAATTGGAAAAAAAATATAATTTGGTGAATCACTTATTAGATCAATAGATCTTTTTATCCAATGGGTTTTGTAAATGGATTGAATTGGATCAAATCTGGATAAACATCCAATCCATTGCCCAAGTAGTGTGTCACGTGAAGATTAGGAGTTGGGAAATTAGAGTAAGCGTGTAATGATAATGTTACATATTTTTTAAATCGTGTACAAAATACTTTTTTATTAAAGTATTTCGACCATTTACTGTCTAGTTTATGATATCTGTAATAGGATAAGACAAAGAAACATTTATAATCTTGGCAAAGAAAATAAGCAAGAACTAGAGAAAATTGTAATGTTTTTCGTGTTTGAAAATGAGACCGAAACATTTTGATATAATTAGAATTCGTTATAGTAGTTATGCATATGAAAAGACACAACGTTTCGCCAAAAGATGCAACATTTGGCCAACAAATTCGCCTGTTTGACATATACCTTTTCATTTTGGTAGGAAAAACTGGTATGAGGGTCATTGTATAATAACTAGGGGGCTCGGCCCCCTAACCCTTGCTATTAGGTGGCGATCCAAGTAGTTTGAACGAGTGTGCACCTCACACTTTTTGACTCTTTTATAATTTAACTTAAAATACTCTTTGGTCCGAGCAAATCCCAATCACACTAAAAAAGTGTTCGGTTGAATAATTTTAAGAATGAATTTTGGGTTTAGTAATAATACATGCTGTTTGGTTGGAAGTAGTACGTTTAAAGATCGGGAATGATAGTATAAAATGTTGAGTTTTTGAATACGGACTAAAATGGTGATTTCTATCTCTCTTTCTTTCTACCGTTTCTACTTCTTTCTTATGTTTTCGTCATTTTCTTTTTCTACAATAATAATTGACTTTTAATTTTGACTTCAAAACAAATAGTTTCAGAAGTCGTTAATATCGTTTAAACCTATTCCCATTATCAATTCCAAACACAAAACAAACGGACCCTAAAATTGCCAATATTAGGCGTGATGCTAATGCTGATATGATGCTGGATAAAGTTGTTAATTGATTACAGTAGGCGCGAGTATAACAATAGTCATGATACAACCCAGATTGAGCGAGGTAAGAAGTCGGGTTTGACGTCATCAAATTTTATTTCGTAGTTGTTTGCCTGTCAATAGGTTTGAGGTTAAACTAGTCAGTTGTATATATGATGCATTATATGTGACTAGTTATTTCATTTTCGGTTTATAATGTAACTACTGTTTCAGAATGACTAGTTCAATTTCCTTTTTACAAACAGAGAATTCAGAAGATATCATCAAGAGATTCACATGTTATGCAACAGTGCAACACTTTATGCCAAGAATCTTGATGTTTGTTTCTAAATCTTACTACTTTTCCTTATTATGAAAAGCATGTGTGCCGATGTGTAAAGTTGAACTTGTTTGCCCCTTGACACGATTCTTTATTACATTTAGTATTCTACGTACTTTTTATTCTTATTACACCAGTTACTTTTTTAGGAGAAAAGGGGAAACAAGGAATTGAACCACATGACCTTAAACTAAAGTCTCGATCCATGATTAGAGTGACACTGATTGTGAGAACACACTGTTCTTAAATTCCCTTTAGTTTATATATATAATGAGCAATGACAATGATGTCTACAAGAGTAATATATTTAGAGCAAATCAGAAACTCAAACCAAAAGGGCCCAATCGAAAACAAGAAGTATAACTAATCTATTCAAGGGCACTTTTATTTAACAGCAATCAAACGAATCAGGTGGATGGAGAGGCCATGAACGCATCCAAGCAGTTCTCAGTTGCAAGGCCTCGATTCCAAAACTTTTCGTAGAATTCACCATATGTGAATGGTCGGTACACTGAAGGCTCATCATCAGTCACAAGTTCTGGTGCAGGACGTATGACTGCATCAGGCGATGGACAGTAAAACGTCGGTATTGATATTCGTTCTTTGTCACAATTCACCACAGCTCTATGCAAAATACTCTTGTACTTATCATTACTTAGTACCTGCAGTTTATGACAAAACAGCACCAAATAATTAGCAAACAGAAATAAAATGATTTCCTAAAAGTAGGATGTAAATTGCAATCATGGAATTACTAGTTACTAGTACATAATATACCTGAATTTGGTCACCAATATTGATGATAAATGTGTTTGGAACCGGATCAATCGCAACCCAATGCCCGTTTCTCAGAACTTGAAGACCAGGGACTTCATCTTGAAGAAGAATGGTGATGAGATTAAGATCGGTGTGTCCGGGCAGCCCATAAGTCAAATCGGGACGTGGGCAGGGTGGGTAGTAATTCAAAGCCATATGCTGCACGTGCTTACCCAATTGTCTACTAATATAATCTTTATCAAGACCCAAACTTTCAGAAATGGCCTCAACCAATTGGAGTGCTAACAGTCTTGCACTAGCACAATACTGTGCCACGTGGTCCCTGAAGGACTCCGGGTTTGTGGGCCATTCGTGGATGTAATCTTGAAGTGGGTAACAATGAAGCCTCGAGAAGTCTCTCCAATTAGCAACCTTTTCGGTACGAATGTTAAAACTAGTGGATAGCCTTGTGGTTTTGTTAGGGTCGTCCGAGTAAGTCTTGAGCCATTCTTCTTCGGGTAACTTGAAAAAATCTCTATCGATTTGCATCATGTTGGATACGATTGATTCTGGTATTCCATGGTTCTTAACTTGAAAAAAGCCATGGTCTTGACACACTTGACCAATTTTTGGACAACATGAGCCCGATTGGGCCTGTGGAGATGGCTGAGATCGATGAGTGGGATTGAATCATTTTGGGTAACGTCTTGGAGATTGGGGCGATCGGAGAGAGGGCGGATGTAGTGAGAAGGGACTTGATAGATTTTATCGGTTGAAATGAGGTCGGTAACTAGTAATCTTTTGGAAGTAGAAGAAGAAGCCATTGTATTGTTAAGTTGAAGTAGAGATGTGACCTTCAAATGAGAATGTGTTGGTTTGTATAAAGAGAAAGTGAACAATTCGGTTTGCGTTGTGTCACACTAGTTGTATGGTTGCTAATATTTGGTGATGCATGTGATTACATAAGAGATATGACGTAATCTTTGGTGATAAAAGCACGATGACGTATGTAAAATAGGTATACCGACATCTTCAATCATGGAAATATTCGATTTAATTTTATTTGGTTTTTAATATTTTAAAAAATGTTTAGAAAAATATTCACGTGATTTATCTAGGTGTAACGCGTCCATACAACCATCACACGCAGTATGCAATGCACTTCATGGCCCATGGCATGAGACGGGTATTTGACACGTTATATATATATGAGTGTCGGTATAATTGAAGAGAGAGATGTGCGTAAATGAGAGTCATATGATTCCAATTTTATTTTATTTTTTATTTATTTTTCATATAATATATGACGATATCGAATTTGGTTCGAATGCAATGTATGATACTTTATACTTTAAGGAATCTAAAATGACTTCCTGGCATGAGTTTATTGTACAAGTTTTGTTAAAATAAAATAAAATTAGTGTACAAGTTTTATCCCACGATCATTTTAGGGATTTTTCTAGTGCAAATTAATACTATTTTTGCGTTGTCAGTGATAGTGTGTATGTACATAGTTACTTTAGCAATTTTCATGAATCGAATAAATCACAGGAATTTAGGCGCAAAGATTCGTATTTAATGGTCATTGGCAGAAAACAAATACATTTTTTGTGGACATTCCCACTATATTACAAATGTTCTACAATACAACTTGTTGAGGGTTACGTGCTCTTAACGAGGTTTAATTCATATGATTAAAGGTGGGCCTCCACGACTTTCTCTGGTTTACGTCATTTTGTTTCGTCACGAACGATTCTGTCATCTTTTATTAATGACAAAAGGTTTAAGGATATTAGGTGAAAGGTTGTTTAATTAGTGAAAAAATTATACAGTAAGATCAAATAATAAAATGCATTTTATAAATATAAAAAGTATTGGAAAACTACAGAGAAAATTGATAAGCTGTGTAAAATAAGTTTGATCATCCATTATGAAATCGTCACCCGTAGCACGTCATCCTTATATTAATCACTCTCAGCACCTTCCACATGCTCTAATATTATATACCTATCTCCAGCCACTATTAAGTATTAGCCATTTATAAATCATCATTAACGTGTCATCATCAATATACTTACATTAAAATATGATGAGAGTCTTTTAAATTAAGTTGCAAAACGTTGAACAGGTGAGCCAAATAAACTCAAACACGGCAAACCCACGACTTAATTTCTTGGTTCCTTATCATAAGGGTTCCATACCTCTATATATACAACCAAATTCTCAATTTAACCTCACATCTCTACTACTAGTACTACTATACAACAACAACAACAATGGTTGCAATCACTAAAAGATTACTAGTTAGCGACCTCGTTTCAACCGATAAAATAGATAAAGTCCCTTCAAACTACATCCGTCCTCTCTCCGAACGCCCTAATCTCAAAAACGTTTTCCATAATGATTCAATCCCAATAATTGATCTCAACCAACTCCATGGGCCTAATCGGGCTCATGTGGTCCAACAAATTGGTCAAGCGTGTCAAGACCATGGCTTTTTTCAAGTTAAGAACCACGGAGTACCAGAATCTATCGTATCCAACATGATGCAAATCGCTAGAGATTTTTTCAATTTACCCGAAGAAGAAAGGCTTAAGACTTACTCAGACGACCCTAAGAAAACCACAAGGCTATCCACTAGTTTTAACATTCATACCGAAAAGGTTGCCAATTGGAGAGACTTCTTGAGGCTTCATTGTTACCCACTTCAAGATTACATCCACGAATGGCCCACAAACCCGGAGTCCTTCAGGGACCACGTGGCGCAGTATTGTGCTAGTGCAAGAGGGTTAGCACTCCAATTGGTTGAGGCCATTTCTGAAAGTTTGGGTCTTGATAAAGATTATATTAGTAGACAATTGGGTAAGCACGCGCAGCATATGGCTTTGAATTACTACCCACCCTGCCCACAGCCCGATTTGACTTATGGGCTGCCCGGACACACTGATCTTAATCTCATCACCATTCTTCTTCAAGATGAAGTCCCTGGTCTTCAAGTCCTGAGAAACGGGCATTGGGTTGCGATTGATCCGGTTCCAAACACATTTATCATCAATATTGGTGACCAAATTCAGGTATAATTAATGACAAAAAAAAAATTTCAGTAGTATTACATCCTACTTTTAGGAAACTTTTTTTATTTTTGTTTGCTAATTATTTGGTGCTGTTTTGTTATAAACCGCAGGTACTAAGTAATGATAAATATAAGAGCATTTTGCATAGAGCTGTGGTGAATTGTGACAAAGAACGAATATCAATACCCACGTTTTACTGTCCTTCCCCTGATGCACTCATACGTCCTGCACCTGCACTGGTAACCGATGATAAGCCTGCTGTGTACAGACCGTTCACATATGGCGAATACTATGACAAGTTTTGGAATAGAGGACTTGCAACTGAAAACTGCTTAGATGTATTCATGGCCTCTTCATCCACATTACTTTGATTTCTAATTGCATGCTTTGAATAAATATTAGTCGTTGGATGGATTTGTTAGAATTATAGTTTTCAGTTCTTGTTGAATATTTGAATCTTTTGCTCAAAAGATATAAACTCTGAATCATATATGAGTGCATAACTTTTTATTTGTATATGTAAAATAAATTTAAAATAAAATGACACATGATAAGAAAAAGATAAATGATAAAAACGTGGGTTAAATTTTAAGTCGAGCTTTCAGTCTTGTATACTTTACAGTTGCATGCACCACATTTGGTTAAAGGGAACATATGAAATGCTTGGCAACTCTAGTTCGTAATCTATTAATTACTTTTCCTTCTGAGATATTTAAAGTTAAAGTGTTATAGGGCTTAAAATATTGCACTTACCTAAATAAGATATGTACACTTTAGCCGTTAAACATTCAAAATATTATTATAATCAATCAATTGCTCGTACTTAAAAATGAGTGACAACAACTGATCGCACGTCATAACTTTCCAATATTATATTGCACAAGTGAGTCACTTGAGCTGAATTGATCTGACTCTATAGTGTTAATAATTAACATCTTTTAGTACGCGTACACATTTATCATATGTGTGAAGTGATACTTCCTTTTTTTAATCCTTTTTAAAGGAGTGTACGAGCAACTACTATTACCGATTTGCGTTTGAGCAATGAGCTTAAAACCATCTTGTATAAAGAAATAATAGTCTTATGATCATTTATCAGTAGTATTTTGCTAAATATAACTTTTAAGGGCTTTGTTTAAAAGCATAATCTTCATTGAAAACCCTTCTGACTTCCATTTAAAACCGTAAATCACCATGAAATCGTCAACCATTCACAAAACAACGAATATTAACTAATTAGATTTTAACTGCTATTTATCAACTATCCATAGATTATCAAGTATTAATCATCAATCTAAGAGTAATGTTTATCACAATCCGTATCTTTAATCACTGAAATTTTAAAATTACAAAGATGACGGTTACTCCGTAACTTATACGTTGACTAAGCTAACTGCCTCGATCGTCATGTCGTACCAACAAAGAATTCTAGTTGAACACTAACTTATAGTCAAGAAGAAAATATATTAAAGTAGTGCCATCTTAATTAAATTAGGTTATTTCTATATCATGATTCTCACATTTAGCTGAATAATCCATGAGGTTTGAGTTCGTACATATTCAAATCGGACACTCTTTTCAGACGTTTAGTATGACCACTTCAGAGTGTTTGCATCCAACGAAATTCAAAAACATTTTATCATCCTTTTCAGACATTTGGTGTAGTCACTATTTAATGATGAATTCTCAAATTTTTACTATTTGAGACACTCACAGCGAGATTATCTTAATTAAATTAAAGTATTTGCTTAGCATCGTCCTTAAGTATGTAGTTATTATTAATTTTAGTTAAAGGACTCATAATTATTTCTCTTTATTTTAAGAAAAAAAGTACATTAAAGTAGTGACCATTTAATTAATTATAAAATGTCCTTTTTCTCCGTTTAAAGGCATTTTGACTACGACTATCTAAGGTGATGTGTCGTAGCCATCACCACGTCATACAACGTCTTCTAGTGCAACACGTAAACGATCAATATAATATTTGTTCGGTATGAGATATGCTATCGTTTTGAGAAAATAACAGCTTTTAATCTGAGATCTCATTTTATTAACATTGGTTAATTAAAATGGAAGTTTAAATGCATTAGATGCAAAGGTTGAGTTTATTAAACAATAGTTTGAATAATAATTTTTCTTTTTATAACTAAATAAATCTAAAGTAATGCATTTTACGGGCCATAATTAACAAATCCTTACAGATAGATAGTTTTGATGTTATTCCTTATATACAAGTTATTTTTAAATTTTAAGACTATTTTAGTCTTAAATTAGTAAGTTTAATAATTGGAGTACTTCATAGTCCTCTTTTTAATCTATTTTATTTATTTATTTATTATTATTATTATCATTATCATTATCATTAATTTAATATTAAAACGGTGTCTAATCACTAATCTAAAAGTCACAAAATTATAACTATTGTAATTTATCTTACGTATAAGCAAAGTCGACTAATACCAACTTGATTATGTGTCTTCACCACTTCATATATCATTAAACATCTTCAAGTGATATACGTAACCTTCAATTAATTAGTTACCAAAAAAAATTATGATATTTAAGACACATAATGTTTTGTATTTAAGTATTCTCAACAACCGAATGTGTTATTTTTCTATAAAATTGAATATTATTTATATATGTGTTGAAATAATGTATTTTATTAATTAGTTGAAAATTCTAGCCTTTATTGGCAAATTTAGTCACATACAAAATGTAGATTCTTGAATTTCATCCACTCTTTTAATTTGTGATGGATATGAAATTAGTTGTAAAAAATGATAATATTCATGTTATTTTTTGTTAAACTTTTTTATCATTAATTTGTCAAATTACATAATTATTATAGAGGGAAGTTCAAATGAGAATGGAAATTTTAGTGAGAATGAAGGAATGAATCCTGGCCATCCATTTTGCAAAACTCAATTTTCCCCTAAAGTTAAATATCTCACAAACGGCTAATCAAAAAATTATAAAAATTGCACCATTGAAATCAGTGTTCTTTTCTCTACGATTAGAGATCACTCATGACATATTTTCGGTAAAAAATTTTTTTTTGTTTTTTTTGGGTTGAAAACCAATAACACATGTGTTAGTGGTTGGTAACACATGTGCTAGTTTCAGTAACACATGTGCTAGTTTCGGTAACACATGTGTTAGTGGCATGTGTTACTAACTACTAACACATGTGTTACTGCAGCTAACACATGTGTTACCGCACCTAACACATGTGTTACCAATTTCGAAACCCACCAAAATATGAAAAAAAAAAAAATCGTCGAAAGTATACCTTGTGAGATGTCTAATCGAAGAGAAAAAAATGCTGATTTTTATGGTGCAATTTTTATATTTTTTTGACTAATCGTTTGTGAGATATTCACTTTTTAAAAGTGTTGGGGGTATTATTTTTTTGATGAGATGGATGGTTGAGATTGATTCCTCTATTCTTACAAATAATATCCATTCTCATTTGAACCTAACTCAATTATTATAATATAAACTATATGAGGGCATATAGTTTGTAAAGTCGACAAGATATTTATTATATGATGTTGAGCAATCTATGAACAAATAAATTATAATATTTTATAATTTAAACCTTGTAACTAGACAGATTAACCTTTTGTTTTAAACCTAACAGTAGACAATCATGCGTACTGTTGTAGTATATTTGCTTTTCCATTATACGAAGCAGTATAAAGTTAAAGTTTTCATTCATGTTATAATTATGATAGTAAGAGCTTTCAAAAAGTGCTGCAAAAAGAAAAAATAAAAATAAAAAGAGCTATATAAAAAAAGTAGGGTTGAGTATGAGTCGGTTCGATTCGATTTTTGACTAAACTGAAAACTAAATTGAAATTTTGGTTTTTGGATTTTTAAAAATGAAACCGTTCGATTATTTCGGTTTCGGTTATTTCAGTTTTTTTCGATTTTTCGATTTAATTTTTCGATTTTTCCAATTAAGCTTATTTTTCAAATACTTTTATAAATATACATTTTATATGCATATATTTATATATAATATCCACATATACTCTATATATATTAGAAATGAATCTAAAATTTTACTTTAAAGAGTTCAATATATATACATACATATAAATGTTGTATACATATATGTATATATATAATTATTTATATGATATTTTAATAGTTCGGTTTGATTTTTTTGGTCGGGTTTTAGAGCGAAAATCATAACCAAACCGATCAGTTCGATTTTTTGAAAGTTAAAAATCAAATCATTAGTTTTTAAATTGGTTCGATTTTTTCAATTAGAATTTTTCAATTTTTTCTGACTTTTCGATTTTTACTAACCCTGTAAAAAAGTCCACTTGAGCCCAATCAGTCCTAGTTTAAAAAAAGGTAAGCCCCATTTCAAACTATTTAAGACCAGGATCTTTTGACCGGCCCCAGTGCCACGTGGAAATCGTTTTTGACTCTCTCCCTTGGTGTATATGTACATTTTCCTCGGATCTTCCCCCTTTAATATGCAAAACCATTAATTTCTTTTCTATGCATATACATAACACATCATATCACACTTCCCATTGAACTAACACTCTAACATCCAATCATAAAGGTAAGTAATGTATGCATATGTGTCCTTAAATATGAATATATAGGATATAGGATTAATTTTAATTTATTTTTCAACCTATTAACCATCAAACTACATGAATAACATTGTTTTAACAGATACAAATCTTGAACATTAGATACAAAATTGATCGTATCGATTTAGTTAATCATGAGTGATCCAAAGCGTGCCCCACGATTGAATGAAAGGATCCTCTCTTCATTATCCAAGCGATCTGCTGCAGCCCATCCTTGGCATGATCTTGATATTGGTACGTCTACATATATATATATATATATAGTCTTGTTCTTAACTTTCTTTACTTATGAATGGATCAATTTGTGTTATGGTACGCAGCACCCGACGCACCTGAAGTTTTCAATGTGGTATGTTAAAGGGCTAGTCTATAATTTGTGTAGTTATTAGAGGGTGTTTGGAATAGCTTATTAATGATAAGGGTTATCTGCTGAAAAAATAAACATGTATTGTCATAATTATTTTTAAATGGTTACTCCTCTTTAGATAAGTTGATAAGCAGTTTTCTTAGGGGTGTTTGGATTTGCACTTTCAAAATAGGCAATTAAGCAGATAAATACTTAAATAAGCAATACCAAACTCCCCCTCTTTGGTTTGGGTGGCTAATAATTTTGCATACTTGCATGCAAACTACAGGTTATTGAAATCACCAAGGGAAGCAAAGTGAAATATGAACTTGATAAGAAAACTGGTCTCATCAAGGTACTTAACTAAATAACTAGATTATTAAAAATCAGCCATTTTCATTGTGACGTACGTGAATAAATGAGTGCAAATTTGGTGATCAATCAGGTTGACCGTGTATTATATTCGTCTGTGGTCTACCCTCACAACTACGGCTTCATTCCTCGAACATTATGTGAAGATAACGACCCAATGGACGTACTAGTCATTATGCAGGTATGCAAATGTGTATGAATGTCCTTTCTGCCAAAAATGACGACTATTTAACTAATTGAATTTGGCCCATTGAATAGGAGCCAGTGATTTCAGGATGTTTTCTTCGAGCCCGGGCCATTGGACTAATGCCTATGATTGATCAGGTGGCACTTCTTATAAGTCATAACAACGCAAACTTTAAATCACCAATTTTTTTGTATTTTAATAACCTAGAACTATGTATGTTTGATTCGTTTAGGGAGAGAGAGATGACAAAATTATTGCAGTTAGTGCGGATGATCCAGAATATCATAACTACAATGATATACACCAGTTACCCCCACATCGTCTAGCTGAAATCCGCCGTTTCTTTGAAGACTGTATCCTTATTTCACTATTGTTTCATTATACATGTATGGACTGTTAACTAACAAAAACATAGAATACAATTTTTCTTGACATATAAATAGATAAAAAGAACGAGAACAAAGAAGTAGCAGTCGATGACTTTCTGCCTTCATCAAAAGCTCATGAACGCATTCGACACTCCATGTAAGTTCACCATGCACGAAAATGCATAATATCTGTTTTTGAATTCTTATGTAGCGAAAAGATTTGAACTCAAGAGTGTATATATGTTTGTTTTTATAGATTTCATGTTGATGTTCCATTGATTTGCAGGGACCTTTATGGTGAGTACATCATGCAAACCTTGAAGAGATAGATGGCCATTTGATTGCTTTCTACAAAATGCTAACTGCAGATGCAGATGATTTTTGGTTATATGACCACAAGATCAATCTTGTGCAGGGGATGATGGGTTTTAATTTCTCTAATTGTGTTGCAACTTTTTGTGGCTAAAAATGATAACAATTTCATCTCTATTGATAATAATGGTTATCAATATTTTATTTGAAGAAAATGATTGACCAGTCATATTAGCGACTTCTACAACTATTATCGTATTAGTGACATAATATTATCAAGCTTAATAAAATCAATCAATGTGAATGTTGGATTTGGGATAAAAGTAAGGAGAACATTTCGATTGTATTATGTTAGTTAATTAACGTTAATTTGACAAATACTAGATGAGAATGATTGAATTGTTATGGCTATGCAGTATATAACTAAAAGTTAGAAATAACAAAATCTTGTCGTTTTTCCCAGCACGGTTTTTACGATGCTTAATCAAATAAGTATATTACATTACACATAATTATATAATCAGGTCACGACTGTTGGGTGGTAAAGTATTTTTTGGCACAAAGTTTCGGCCACCAAATCATATTCCTTTCACACCCATCGATGATAATTTTAATAATTTTGCTCCTCAAAGTATCATAAAAATCATATTAAAATGTTGGAAAAATAACTTTTACTACCTTTTGCTCTCTTTAAAAAAGAAATCATTTTAAAACACAATGGGAAAGATTGATAAGAAAAGAGGTTTAAGTCGTGGTCATAAAATCTTTATCGAAAGAAAAATACCTATCGACAAATCAGTGACATTGATATACCTCTCACGTGATGAACCTTAGATGATCTGACGTAGTCCGGTTGCGATTGTCATAATATTAAAAAGACCGATTCGTATTGGATACTTGCAAGAAAATGAGTAATACACCATCACATCCCATTAATATCAACTTGAATACACTAGGTCGATAAAGAACCTAAGTCAGTATATAGACGGATTTCTACAACCTCTGATATAATCAAAGACGAAAAACAGAGCATTCTCTAAATCCTAAGGAGAAGATCATAACAAATATAACAAGGAATACACTCATTATCTGAAAAACAGAGCAGTATGCCCTCACCAAAATCAACGGTTGCTTTTGCATATGACAACTAACAGCATCCTGTATCATCTGCAATATACCACGTAGATCATCTCCTTCATCGACCTCCTTTGACCCATCAGAAGTAAACACATTGTCTTCAATGTTGTCACAGACCTGCACAGATAAATAAATCACAATGTTTTTCCATCTCCATGAAAACCTTAACAGTAGACCATCTGAATAGCAAATTTTTTTTTTTTTGACTAAATGCAAACATTTATATTTTATTGGCACTTACCTCGGACACTGTTGAGCCAGATGAAGAATCAATCTGCAGACGAAGTCTTCTAGAAGCAGTCCCTTGCCCCATAAAATTTTCTGTACTTGGGTCAGCTTGAGATTGACGGGTACGAAACTTGAATTCAGGGCGAACTGTTGCAAAGCTCCCATCATCATTAATATTAGTCTGACTCGTTGATTGTTGCAAATTCATGACCTGCTTATCTTTAAAGGAGCACTCGTTGCCATTCTGTATGAGTGACAACAATTCAGAGAGGGACACATCCTGTTCAGAGGTGCCATCTTGGAAATCTAGCCCATTGTTAGCACTCCCAAAGTCATTTGCAAATCGTGAATCTAAAAGCACCCCTAAATCCGGACAAATCTGCAATATTGAAAATAACAGGAAGCACTTAGAACAGAAATTGACGTCGTAGAATTATATTTAGAACTCGTCTTACCTTCTCAGCTTGTTCGTTTTCAGTCGGTTTGTCTACATCAGAAATCCTGATTTCAAAAGGAAGAACGGGCTTGTAGGTCAAGTTATTAGCAGTGTCAGTCACCCACATCTCTGTTCCATCAGTTTGTGCGTCCGGCAGTGATGGTCCTTGTGGGAAATCAAATGATGCATCATCAGGAGATGATTTATGTGTAGTAGGAGATAAACTTGTTGGTTCTGCTTCATCATACTTGGGGGCATCAGTGTTCTCTTCAGCCTTTCTGAATAAACGACAAAGAACATATGGTGCCTGCATGATATGAAGACAAAATCAAGATATGCAGGTCAACTTGAAGAGTCATCACAAGAATATAGTACAGTAAACTATTATTTGTTCAAAGAAAAAAATTGTGACTAACAAATCACAAAATAACTGCTAGAAGCTTGTGTAAGGATACGCTAAACAGCAACAACGTTTTCCAACTATTCATGTAGAGGCTTCATCATTTGTTTTTTTTTTTACTGCTTTCTGGTGGTTGATCCAAACATTAAAAAGAAAAATCATATTGCATGGTATAACACCCCACCCTTACCAAGTATTGAAGTGCTTAGCATTTATTTGTCCAGTGTTAATATCTCATGTTGCATGGTTAAGTAGCCCTAGCCACTTCATAAGGCCTGATTAGTCAAAGTCAACTTCCTAAGTTAAGGAAATCCACAAAATCCATACTTTCAAATAGATATCAAGCTAAAACAAAACTGATGCTATTATACTTTACTTAATTGTTAAACAGATCTCCAAAAAATCAAACTGAAACAGAGGTTGATTGGCATCATGTACAAAATCAATTCATGGGCACAATAACATATACTCCATTTCGGCATATAATCATATACTGACCTCTTATCTAATACTAGTAGATATTGTAACAGAACCCTTATGTATCTATGATAAATTGGGCATCACGAAATCTACGCTCCAACGTAAGGAGTGTTATATGATAACACTAATAACTGGATTTGAGCTATTCTCTACACCATGAACCCATCTTGCACAACATCAGTTAAACCAATAAACTTCTGAAATAAAAAAATTATACTAAATTAGACTCATTATATGTTTAGAATTCGTTCATGTATCTTAAGATTTCTCACTAAACGTTTACAAATCCTTTTTCCTAGATTGTTTATCTTGCAGCAGTAACATTTCACACATAATTCATTATCTATGTTTGTTTTACTAGCACAAAAAAGTACGAAACCATGATTCAGAAAAAAAAACCCAGTAACAATTACCTGACCAGGGTCAGTGCCATCAAGATCTTCTTCAGTAGCACGATACTCATGCATAATCCAATGAGTCCGTTCTCCTTTAGGCGCTCTCCCTCTATAAAACACCAAAGTCTTCTTCATACCAATTATTTTAGCATCAGAACCCCGTCCCTTTGACTTTATATTCCGGTCCTTCCCAGTCGCTTTCCAATAACCAGCACCCGTTGCACGATTTGATCGATGCCCATTCGGATACTTCCTATCTCGAGGGCAAAAGAAAAACCACTCTGGATCATCCGTTTTTATAACCGATTGATCTACACACAAAAATAACAACCAACAATCACATATCACATATTAATATAACCTGCAACATACAGTTAGTATATTTGTTCTAAAAAAATAAATATATAATAATTAAAATATTCCACAAGTAATAAGCGAAAATTCTAGATTCTAAATTGGGGGTCATAGTCAATTATATGCTGATACTCAATAAAACACACACCTATAAAAACATACATAAATATATATAAATATAAATATATAAATAGATATATATATACCGGGTAAATCCCAGGGTTCTAATTTGCAGACATCGACTTCAGGGATGATATGAACTTCGGAATGACGGCCGTTGATTTTTCGACGAAGATAATAATTGATGAGTTCTTCGTCGGTTGGACGGAATCGGAAACCTAACGGTAGTGATTCCATTGACGATGAATATAAAGGTGGAATTGACAAAATGTGGTAAAATCTGAAACCCTAGTATCGTATGTATGTATATGTATGGATGATGTATGTATGGATGTATGTATGTATGTATGAATCATGAAAGATAGTGTGGGGGATGAAAAAGATGGAGGAAAAGGAGTCGCCTTTTGAGACAGTTCGGCTTCTTTATCAAGTTAACCATGGTTACCAAAAAGATAGATACAGTGAGTGAGTCCAATTATTGTTAACTTAACCAACTTTTGTTCACTATTTCTTCAAGGTAGTTAATTTCTTGCCGCCAAGTAAATTGTATCATCCATCCATCCATAGCGTATTTTAGAGGGGGTTGTGTATAATTTGACATGCTAAATCCAATTGACAAAATTAACAGAAATTCGTTTTAACAACTTTTTGAAAATTTATACATCGAGTAATTCTTTTTATTTTTCTTGTTGAAAATCTCTTTATTAATGTATAGAATAGAATGTGTGTGACAAAAAAAAAAATTTGAACGGCGAGTTAGTACACGACTATAGTTAGTGATTCGATTTTACAGTACTGAAGGTAGTCCCTGTCAGCCTCGAATCAACGCATCTATAGGGCAGAACCTCATAAATTCTCACCAAGAAGGAAAACCCTTATGGAGAGACTCGAACCTGAGACCTCTCGCATGAGTAAACAACTTCTCCAATAATACTCTTGGTGGCCAACTGAGCTAGCCGACAAATTAGTTGGTAATGAAGATGAAATTAAGGACAGTGTTGGAGCTCGAGCTAGTGATAGGAGTTTTTGCTTGAACGAATTATTTTTTAAGAGCCCTACTTTTTGTTTTAACGGGTATGTTTGACGATAAGAAATGGTAATTAAAAGTTATAGCTAAAACTAGTAGCTAGAAATTATAAAGGATTCTTGTTAAAAGCTATTTGAACACCTTCAAACCGAAAATGAAACATACAAAATGGTTTATAAAAATCGCAAATCGACTAACCTACACATGCAGCGGAGTTTATAAATTCATAGGACGAATTATAGTTCTTTTTTTCTTTCTTCTTCGACACAAATACTATCGCCTTTTTGCTTGTTTGCATGACGCCTGCTTTAATTACTACCTTGGTTTGATTTGATTTCATTTGCTTGGTGGTGACCTTCCTTACCTGATGAAGGCAAATTTCCTACCTTCCTAGAAGCAAATGCCTAAAAATTATGCAGATCATTGTGTTGGGAGTAATAATACTTATGTTTAGCTTATATGTGTCTAAAAATATGTCTCATTTCTCAATAGAAATAGATACATGTTTAACATTTATTTTTTGTGAACAGAAGTAGATACATCATTTTTTTTTGTTGATAAATTTACAAAAAATATATGTTGTTTATATATACAATATAAATTCTTAATACAAATATTTGTACATTTATCAAAAATAATGGTTATTCACCACCCCTATTCTACCATTACTTTTAACACGTGTTACATTTTATCTTAAAAATAATTTTATACAATTACTCATTTACGGAACTCGGGCCTGTGACCAATAGAGTAAGACTAGAAGAGTACGCAATCTATATCCTGGACCCATGACCAGCCGATGAAAAGGTCTTGACTATTGACTACGTGAGTACTGGGCTAATGACCTATGCTGGTTTGGCCCAACATTCAAACCCAAATCCAATATGCTAGCTAGGGAGTAGGGACTATATTTAAAAAATTCCAACCTTTTACACATTTTTATTTTAATCCTAAACTACTCGTATATAATACCATAGGCACACAACTATTGACTTTAGACAGAAGAAAAAACTATAAATAGTGAATGTAAAACTGTCAAACTGAATAAATGCACGAAATTAATAAGTGACCGTCGTTTAACCTAGCTTGTAGCAAATGTATCAAGACTCTACGTGGGAAGAATTTCAAAACAATCACAAGCTAAAATTTTATTAGATCCTAGATGTTAATTAGGTCACACACGGGCTACTCTAGTTGACCTATATTATGCTCACATTCAATTCTCTTTAGCATCATAATAGCTCATGAAAACACTAATAATTTGATTAACCATCACATTGTTCTATACTTTATTTGATTATATGAATTGTCAAATATATATCTAGTCTTTAATAAATGTACTCCGTTATGTCTTGGAAGTTACGTAATTAACTAGCTCATACACAACCATATATAAACCTAAGCACCTATATATATATAATTCAACTTATTGCAAAGTGAATTACACTTGGTCAAAACATTTATGTATATATAACTGTGAAAACACATATATAAGTAAAATGGTATCAAGTAGCTAAAAGTGAATGCTTCAAATATTGGTAACAATATTAATAGTTACCAATTCACCTTGAGTGATTTAGTTGTACACGTACATATTTGGACAATTTGAAGGAGGCTTAACCAAATATTGTTAGATTTATCTGTAAATAACAGTAACACAGGCACTGCACAGACATTTATTTTAGTACCCTCAGAATCAGGAGTGAATTTAAGAAGGAGCAAGGGGTCACATGCCCTCAATAATCCAAAAAACTTTTAAGGAAAATTAATATATATTTTGAGTTTTACCCTCAACTAACAAAAAAAGGTTCCCGATTTATAAATTTTCTTTTACTCAAGTACATAAATACCTTTTATAAGTATTAATGTAACATAAAAGAATAAAGTTTGAAAGTGGATTTTAGTAAAGGAAATTAGAGTTGGAATTTGGTGGAGAAGAATATAGTCAAAGATCAAAAGTCTACGGTTCATACATAATTGTTTTAAATTACCCTTGCTAATATATATATAGAGTGACACTTTAGAGTTTAGACCCTCAAACTTTATATTTCCATTCAATAAATTCACAACTTCAGATTTGTAGTTTAATAGTGTCTTTCTTTTCATTTTATTTTATTTATATTTAATAAAAAACCCTTTGAAACAATATCAACAATTGTTTTTTTACCACAATTATCATTTATAAAAACTTTATATGGTCTCTAACTTCAAGTAAGGCTGTCATTATGAGATTCAATATTACCTTAAGCTCTAAAAACCTTAAAACGCTTCAGAATTATTAAATAAAAGATATATTTAAGGTTGAACAAAAACTTAAATTATTTGTAAACTTATATTATGACTACCGTGTTTTTAGCCGATTATATTATGTTTTGTAGGTACGTTGTTTTTATGGAGTTGTTTGAGCAAATTATACGTTTGTTTTTTTATAAATTTTGAGCTAGTTGTAGGTTATTTTATGATAACTTTTATATAGTTTTTTAATTAGTTATATACGGTTTCTTTTAATAGTTTGATGAAGTTAATTAGCATTATTTCCTTGAGTTAGTTGGTAATTGTTTTCATGCACTATTGTTCTTGTTTATCTCAGCATCATTATTAAATTAAGTTCAACATAAAAAAAGTACAAAAGAAATTTTTTAATTCTAATGATATCATTAAATTTTTAGGTAGAAACCTTTATGTGTGTATGTATGTGTACCGGTCTCATTATCTTTAGTCACGTTACTCTTAAGAAGTATCCAAATAGTAAAAATTTTTTTTTTTCCAATAACACAAATTTCAAAATCCGTCTCTGCTGATAATGATGCTATATAGCAAGTAGGGCGGTACATATTAACTTAAAGTACCAACATTAAATTCAAAGGCAATGTACTTATTTATTGAAAAATATTTACTAGTATATATCATACCAGTAGCATAGCATGCATATAAATATTTCTTTTCTCCATCCACCGTATCTCTCATAAATGGAGGGTTAGCCCTAATCTACATCCCCTAGATTCTCTTTCTAATTCATCATATCATGTACTATAAATGGTATAATATAGCTAGTATGGGCCCTCTATCTGTCATCTCCTACAC
Source organism: Logfia minima (assembly GCA_963921325.1). NCBI lineage: Eukaryota > Viridiplantae > Streptophyta > Magnoliopsida > Asterales > Asteraceae > Logfia > Logfia minima. Next base: position 23,655,651 of record OY992773.1, read on the forward strand.
CTCACTTATACGTTATGTACTTAAATACGTAAATATGCAAACGTATCACAGCAACTTAATTAACTGCACTATTGGTAATTCTTTTCTTACGTATATAAAACATGATGAGAATCTGGTTAGTAAAGAAAATATTAGAAGGAAAAAAGTGAACACAAGAGGCTAGTGTACCTAATGTAGACAACAATTAAGAGGGATTAATTAATCAATTACAGGGTGCTATATATGCGATAAAACTCGATCCTCTAATGGAAGCCTAATGTTTAACTAAGCAAATTACCGAAACAAATGTGTAGGTGGCCGGGTGGGTGTTCGTTGCCTATAAAATAGCTGGAGATGTACTACTCGCCCCAACTGCCCAATATTTAACGATGCATACTTGCATTTGCTATGCCTGAAATAAATCTAGCTAAACTAATTGATAACAAACCTTTGCATTCATGTATAACCTTAATTTACAAATTAAATGTGGTGAAATATTTATAACACAAAAATTGCAAGACCAAGCATGCATGTGTTGAAAACAAGTACCGCCTGTTATATTACACTAGAGTTCATGTGTTTAGAATATTTGTTTATGGTTTCCTTAATTACCTTTCCTAAGGAACAAATGAAATTTTTATTACCAGCTGTTTTGTGATTAATTAGTGGCCTTGGTGATACATAAACTATATAGCTAGTCAAAAAGTACACCCAAATGAAATTTCTGCATATCTTTGCAAATTAAAGATATAAATTTGAATGTCCAATCTAAATACAAACTAGACTCTAAAAGGTATGCATTTTGGGCTCAAAAGAAGAATAATACATTAAAATGCAAGGTGATACATGCATGCAGACAATGATGAATGTCACGTTTCCTTTCTCACTTGAGAGTTTAATCTTTTTGTAGCTGTCCTTCGATTGTAGAGACTTAGCTCAATCTACAGGAAATAATAAGATAAAAGCATAGTATATTAATCAATTAATTATCAAAAAGACAGTTTATTTAGGGAACAAGATTAAAAGAGAAGAACATGCATGTTGATCAGCTTTATAGAGTATGTAGACTACTCAGTGGACCAATTAACTCTGAAATTATGGTTTCTTTTATTAAGTTTATGTTTTCAACTGCTTATTTGGAAGGCCCTCTTGGAAACAACTGCAAACCAAAATGCATGTGGTAGTATTTAATTCTAACATTATATATGCATGGTAATTACCTTAATTAAGGTCTAGAAGAATGTTAATTAAGTTAAAACTCTGAATCATAGCTGGCCAAATGCATGTAGAGTTATTATCATTCTTTCATATGTAATTATCCCTGTGTTCTTAATTATCAAGCGAATATACGCATATATGTGCATTCATATATATTTGTTAATGAAGAGAGCTAGAAAGGCAGTGTGTTTGTGAAGTCAGAAGTGATATGAACTTAAGTGTACACACTAAATCATCATAATCAAGATAAATTAATTCAGATCTTCAAGTGTGTAAATTGAAATGCCGCTTGTTTTAAAAACTTGTTCGTGACTTTGTGCATTAGTTAAAATCTAATAAGATAATCTTCTCAGATATTAGTTTTGGAAGAATCACTTACAAGCTGTATATTAAGGAGAAATATAGCAAATTAACTAACAAGGTCTAAATTTATCGTTATATATACTCAAACCAGATAAAGCTATTGCTCGAAACTTAATGTGACTTATTATAAGTTACATGATATTAACATCAAGGAACTCCAATCATGATTTAATATAAATGTTGTTGATTAAAAATGTTAGGCATTTGGCAAGCAGCATGCAGAAACATATAATCACATGACAACTTTTAAGTGTAAAATGGCAGGAAAAGATATAATAATAAGTACCCGCGAAGAGGGAGCTAGTGTCCAACGCTTTGACAGTGGCAGCGACAAGAGCAGCGAACCTACAAAAGGTAATTAATATTAAATAAACATACACAAAGTGGGGCCCATTTACTGTTCATCTGACCAATTTATACTAGCTATACCCTTCTTCCATCATTCTCCTGCTTATTGTACTCTCATCGCTACAAAAGTCTGCACACTTTGATCTTAATTTCAATTCCTCATATAAAAACAACAACTAACTGTACCCATTGGATAAAACTTAATTTGTATCCAGATAAACTCCAACAACCACAACTTGGTTCAATTCAACCAGCAATGCATGCATTTGTCCTTGCTTAATATATATTAGTACATATATATACTTCATCAATCAATTGGTTGAGGGTTTGAGTCCAATCTGAGACAAATTAATTATAGGTATACTAACTTGGATGTGTGAGTTTTCGTTAATCTTTTTTTAACTCTAGCCGAATAACATATATATACTAGTAAGAACCTTTTGAGAACTTTAAATTTGTATGTATACGATCGACTAGTTAAAAAGCTTTGATTTCTAAGTAAATTTGACATCTGAATTACATTTAACTACCTAGCTTATCTTGCACGATCAAGTTTGAACGTCTTGCGATCAATGGATTTAAGGAGTCGCTACTCATATACATATAGAATATAAAATTGTAACAAATATCATAGCAGTAACAAGTTTACTGGAAAATTGTACATGAAAGGAACTAGATTAAGTACCTAAAACTTTGTAACTCAGCCTCTTTTGCTTTTAGTGATCATTGCAACCTGAGTCCTGCTTGTTCTTTCTTTCTTTCTTTCTTTCTTTCTTTCTGGTAGTAACCCTTTCCATTTCAATGGTCTTCATCTTCAACATCTCATTGCTTGTTGTTATTCAATTTCACCTTCAATTCAATATTTTTCAGAACTCTAGAAGACAATCCATTTAAGCATACTAGCTAGCTATATGTAAAATCCCTTGTGGGAATTAATTTCGTGAATATTTTGTGCTAGATCTCCAAATCCAAGGACATACTAGAAGCCGGCGAGTTGGAAACTATGTTCAAGTCATGAGGAGAAGAAGATGATGATAAAATAGTACTTTGATTACATTCAGTTCCTCTTGCATGAGGCCCCAACTGCAAGTAAGGAATAGTAGAAAAAGAGGACGATGAAGAAGAAGGATTTAATGGTGAGTTACTACAACTAGGAACGGTGGTCTGTGTAAATTCACTTGGGTGATCATAATCTTGATTGACTTCATCTTCTGTGATCGCACAATCCATGTTAACCCCAAAAAGCCGCAGTCTTTTACCAGATGATTTTCCATGAACCGGAGTAATTGGTGGATCAAACAAACCACTTGGTTGCATCATGTGAACCTGTTGTTGTGATGTCCCAAATGAAGGTCCAAAGTAAACAGGTTTTTGACTTCTGTAATTAGGGTTGATGTTAGGGGGTTGTAGTATCAAATTAGGGTTTCTCCTAGTTGGAAATGATTGCAAAACAAGTGGATTCCAAGTGTGGACAAAATTATGATTATGAAATGGGAACGATATATTTGATGATGAAAATTGTTGTGGCTGTGATGGACTGGGGGCGTTTACACGACGCCTCCAGTCTATAAACAATCTATCTTTAGCATTAACCCCAACACCTCGTTGAAACGAAACAATATCTCCTGCATCAAGTCTTTTTTCTTTAACAAAACGGCTCCAACCTTTTGTCATAACATAGCTTTGACTACTATTCCAGTATGAGTACCGAAATCTCCATAACTTTCCATACCTGTCCTCGAAATTCAAAAGGAGACCTTTATCGTTTGTGGATGCATCTAATGGGAAGTACCTTTCTGCGTGTTGTTTAGGAATCACAAGGCGATTTAGCTTTCCAACATCACTTGGAGTTACTACTTTATCAAACATGTGCTCTCTTTCCACCATCGTCCTTCCGAATTGTTCTTCCTCATGATTTGATGAAGGTTCACCAATCAGGCTACGACGATCTAGCAGCCAACCACCACCCTGGTGGTGGTAGGAAGGTGGAGAAAGGAAGTTTTGTTGTTGTTGTTGGTGGTGGTGGTGGTGAGAAGAAGTAGAAGAAGACGACAGCCACCGATCTATGGTGGATGTTTGTTCTTTTTCTTTTTTGTCTTCCCCACTGCCGCCACTCTTTTCAATAAAGTTCATTGTTTTCTTCCCTGTGTGTATCGATCCGATCGATAGATCAGATCTAAGTTGGAGCTAGTGATTTATATAGTTGTAGAGTTTAAATTAAACAAACAAGAAGAACATAGATGAATGAAGAAGAAGGGAATTAAAGATATATATGGAGTAGTGGGTGTGGGTCGAAATGAAGTTATCAAATAAATTTGACTGTGTTGAAAGGGTTTCTATTCATTCATGGTACAGAGTTACATATGCAGCTAATTGTATTTTAAATCTTCAACCAGAAATTAATTTGCTAGAGCTAGGACCATTAGCATTATTGGAAAAAGAAAGGAAACCAACCCATTTGATTAATTAAATAATAGCAACTTAAGTAGAACAATTCTCTCTCTCTACTCTCTCAATGAAATGAAATTATCGCTTCCTAGGGCAACTTTTCATTTCAGGTTACTACAAAGAAATATAACAACTTTGTTTTTGAATCAATAAAATCTTTCTTCTATCAATATAAGGAATATTTCTTAAACATTTTCATTTAACTATCTGTCAAATATATCAACTTGTATACTTTCATCATGAATTGGCTGGACGACTAGCTAGTTTTCATTTTGATGTCAGGAAATGTTGGACATAACATACGATTTACAAGATTAATTTCTCAAAACAGCTCGTATGTGCTAGAGAACTTGTAAATATATTTGTTCAAAGTTTAAATTTTACACACGTACTGTTTGTTTCGTGGTTAATAAAAAGGCTTCATCTCCTTGTTAACTTTCCAAAAACAAGTTCTAGGTAGAAAAAAATCGCATGGTTATGATCTAATAGAAAAATATAACGACAAAGTGTTCGGTTGGGTAATTGGACTAATCGTGCTCATGTTAGATAGCACGTCTTCATTAATTTCCAATAAGACCCCAAAAATCAGTACATACCTTTTCATTTACATATAAGAATAGGATGGACATGAGGAATTGAATGCTCAAAATGATGCAACTTCAATTAGAAAAAAGTGAAAGTAAAGTGTTGATCTAAAGTCTTGACCTAACATGAGTACTTATGTTATTATCAACCAAAAGCAAAAGTAACTATGTATGTACGGATATAAATGTAACGTTTATACAGTTTTGTATGCATGTGAGGTGGGTGACTCATGTCTATGTATATAGTGGCATGGTCCTGATCCTGGTGCTGCTGGTCCTGGACCTGTGTTTGTGGGTTGGGCACACCCCTTCAATTCAGATGAGTCTGATGTTATTGCATATGTAGAATCAACTTTGCATCCTCCTTTGGGAAGAAGATTGGGGAAAGGAATTCGACTTTATTTTGACATGACAAATGAGTGGAGAATTTTAGCATTTGAGACAAATGTCCAAGGTTATACCGTCTTGAGAATAATAAGAGAGTGTTGGTGAGTGATAGAGGGGAGTGGAGGGATGGTGATTGGAGGTGACTATGGGGTTGGAGAAGAGCCTTGAGGGGTATGGCATTGAGTGAGTTTGAAGAGTTATTGGACATTCTTAAAGTTAATATTCCAAAGTATAAATTTGAAGACAAATGGGTATGAAAATTTAATGAAGTAGATGACTTTACCGTTAAACGTCTCTAAGAAATGGTGGATGATAAAGTGCTAGGAACAAATGGAGCCTTCATCGAGACGAAGTGGAACAAAGTGATCCCAAAAAAGATTAACATATTTTCTGTGTGGAAACTATCCCAAGGGAAAATACCTGTTAGGGTGGAGCTTGATAGAGTGGGAATTGATTTCGACTCATTTTTATATCCATGTTGTGAAGATGGGATCGAAATGGTGGATCATTGTATTATCGGGTGCAAATGGGTTCAAGAAGGATGGAGCGAACTGTTCAAGCAGTGGAACATGGGTGTTTTAACGGTCGGTCCGTTGTGGACATCATTATGCATGAGGGGAGTCACAATTTCAATTGTCATAGAAAAGTGTATGGCAAGTAGTCATGTGGAGCATGAAGTATGTTATTTGGAGTACGAGAAACAAAGTTATTTTTAAATATAAAAAGGTGATCAAAATTGATTTACCTGTGGAGGTTTAAAGCTTGAAATATTTTTGGATTAAACACATAGATAAAAATTTTTAAGTTTTATGGGTGAAATGGTGTACAAGTTCAGTAGAAACTCAATTGGGGTAATAGCTACTCTGATAATACTCATGCCTCTTGTAACCATATAGTGAAAATAGTTTTCAAAGGTTAGTCAAAATATATTTTTGTTTGTGTGTAAAGATTATATTGGTTGATCATTTTGGTAGGTTGAATAGATTTTGAAACATCCCATTGTAGCTGATTTTTTGTATCTTATAGACACAATAAAATATGAATATAATTTATACATGTGATTGATTTTCATATATATTTATATAATTGCATATCTTTCCAAATATATAAGAATCAACTTTCTAATGCTATTACCCGCTGTTAACAATGTTATTCTCATCTCAATGCAATTCATGCCTCCCATATATTTACCTATCAAATTTAATGTTACTTCTTGCGTAATATATATATATATATAGGGAAAGAATCCATGGAAGCACCAAATTCTGGAAAATGAGTTAAGCAAATCTCAGTCAATGCAATTCATGCCTCCCACGTATTTACCTATCAAATTTAATGCTACTTCTTACATAATATATATATAGGGGAAGGATCCACATGGAAACTTCAAATTCTAGAAAATGAGTGAAGCAAATCTCAGCCCATGCAATTCATGCCTCCCACATATTTACCTATCAAATTTAATGTTACTTCTTACATAATATATATATACATATATATGAAGGATTCACAAAGAAACTTCAAATTCTGGAAAAGAAGTGAAACAAATCTCAGTCCTTGATTTCATCATTTATAACATTAATTCCATATGAATGTTAACTCATATTTTGTTATTATACATCGATTAATGTTACTTAACATCATTTCTTGATGAATTTTTAGTGATAACATTCACTCATAAATGGTATAATCAGTGTATAATAACATATATGAGTTAATTTCTTGATGAATTTTTAGCGATAACATTCACTCATAAATGGTATAATCAGTGTATAATAACATATATGAGTTAAAATTTATCATAAATTAATGTTTTAAAAATATTAAGTTGAATTTTGACTAACATTCAACACAAATGAATGTTAAATGTCGATTTTGAGAGTTTTTTATTTAAAACGTAAAATTATAACAACATTGTTTGATTAAATGATGTATATAATCGATTCATTTATATATCAAGCTTTAATTTGATGAATCTTGCTTGAAAGTCATGTTTTGATGGTAAATGGGTACTTGCTTCCCTAATTCTCTAATTGTTTTGTTTCTGCTTGATCCTCATCCTATAAATATATATATATATATATATAAATAATCGATAACAGATAGATATATACCCGTATAATAATAAATGATGTTATATCATTAACTCGATATGTGCATAAACATACGTACATCAGAGCTATATAATCAATCTTTATTGTTTTATCATAGACCCTTGTCATATAGATATTTATTGAACGTTTTGGTACCGTTAGCTAGGTGTCATGACTTATAATTTTAGACGACTCAAATGGATTTTGACTTGTGATAAGTTAGCAGTATGAAGGTAAATCTAAAACAAAAGAGGTTTGGGTTTAAGTTCTAATTGGGACAAATTTAATTTGCACTGTACTAAGTTTGTGCTTGACGTTCACGTGTTATCGAGTATTTGCCATTCGAAAGAAAAAAAGTTTTAAAGTGACAAATATTCGTCGTAGCTAGGGTCTTATGTATGATACTAGACATAAATAATAGAAGATATTCTCACCCTAACCTAATTATCAAGAATGATTATAAAATGTCACAGATACTCTTAAGATAAGTGTTTTTACTTAATTTGAATTTTTTTAAGGGCAGTTGCTCCCGTGTTGTATGTCACGCTGTTCCTGGATATGTTATTTCTCCTAATATAATACTTGGAAAACGTGTTTATTTCAATAAGAAGTAATTTGATGTGGAACAAATTAAGAATGAGAAGGGGGAATGACCTGAAGATACATTGTTCATGTTCAATGTCAGAATAGCGCTAGCAACTTGCTGTCTTGAAAGAAAGCGTTATATGTTTTTAAATGTATTTAATTTTTTCAAAAAAGTTATTGTATGTATCGTATTTTGAACGCCTCTATTAAATGTACTTAACTCGTAAGAATACACAATTGTATGTAATATTTTGACGTGGAACTTTGTATGAGTGGCACGTGGATGCTTGTATGGATGACACACCAGCCAAATTACATATAATTGTGTGTTTTTACGAGTTGAATACATTTAATAGAGACGTTCAAAGTACGATACACATAATAACTTTTTTGAAATAGTTAAATACATTTAAAAACACTTAACCCCGAAGGAAACAACGAGATCCATATATACATATGCAAGTCACCAGCTATTAATTTATGTGAGCACTTAACTCACTTTTATCCCAATTCTATTATTTTCGCCATTTTGGGCTTTCAAGTTTCCTAGTTAATTTTGGGTTGATATTCACTTCAGTTTCTGTTATTAATTTGCTTTAAGTTTAACTCGAAGTTCAACTAATTATGCTAAGATCCATGAGCCAGAAAGTGAAAGATGTACATGAGGAACAGTCTACACCGAATTGAGACACTTACATTACCTTGACTTGTTAAGATCGAGATAACGAGAACACAATTCTTTGTGAACACTAGGATGAAGAATAGATTTGAAATGTTTAGATCACTGGAAACTGGTTGATTCGAGAGTTAGGTCTGTTCATAGTAGGACTTAATTATATTGATACAAGCTGGTTCTTTAGTTTGTGAATCCACAGGAGATGCTGAGTTGTTCTCGCAAAAGGGCAAGCCTGACTTGATTAATTTATGGATACCGGATAGATCCATGAATAGAATGGGCTTAATCATCTATCTCAAGTATATATACGCCCATTGTATCTATGTATTTCTCGATCCTCTGGATTTCGCTACGGGTACGTTATTCCTTGCATGACTAATAAAATGTTGTTTTGTAATGTCCAAATGCTCTAGTCACATAGTTGTGCAGAATACTAAGATGATAAAAAAACACATGATTTACTAATCTGTTACCAAGATTTTTTTACCAACATTGGGAGTAATGTAGGACAATAATCGAAAGGTATAGTGCATAGGCTAAAGAATAGTTGGGCACAAATTGGGAACAAGGATAGCCTTAGAATTTTTTTTAGAGTTATACGTTATACATTGCCTGATGCGTTACGAATTATTATACTCCTTCTATCCAAATAAAATAGTCAACAAAAAAACTTCAATTATTGATAGTAATAAAATGACATATTCGTCCTTATATCTAATATAGGTTTGACTAAAATATTAAAGAAATAAGTTATTGAAAATAATAAATGAAGGTAAATTCGAAAGTTTAATGATATTTAATAATTATTTTATATGAGTGGATAATTTTTTTATAACTGATATAAATAATAACTTGACATCTGAAAATAATTAGCGGTTCTCTTGTGAGACATATGTTAACAAGGTCATACGACTACCATTTAAGCTACGTTTAAGGAGTCAATGGTAATAGTTTACATAGTTACACAAACTATAAACATAATCATATCGATCAAATTTTTGACAGTGGGATCATATCCTTTATTAAGAATTAAAATTGAAGATATGACTAACTAAAATAGAAAAAGAAAAATATGATTTGGCAAACCTTGTACACGACATCTCAAGATGGCTTAGCTCAACATACTCGGCACTTGTACAGCCTTGGGTATAGTCGCCGAAATGAGTTCAGCTTTGTGAGATCAAAACATTCTTATTCCACCAAGTGAAGATTATATTCAACTTGACCAAATAGCATCTGTGTGACTATGTTAGGTTGAAGCCAAAGTAGCAGGAGTCAGAACCTAAGTCAATAATCGAAGGGAAGATCCACAAAAGTACGATACCAAGTCGAGTTCACAAGGGCAAAAAGAAATTAGTTAACACATCACGGAACATATTGATTGTAAGACTCCAACTAATAACATACAAGTCATTGAACTAGAGAGAAAAAGAGAGTACAAACATCCTTTTGGCTCAACATGTACCTCTATATTAACTGTGATTCTATGAACAACAAAAGCAGCAGGATCAACAACTATCATAACTCCAGAATCAGCATGATTGTTACCTCACGTAAACAAAAAAAGTTGCAAATTAACAAATTTTGTTCGAATTCACCAATATAATAACCATCATTGACGTTTTCACTACTGAACATTGCAACCAACAGACTTGACAGAAGAAGAAAACAAAAACTCGTTATGTTGTCAAACCACAATAAAAGAGCCTACAACAAGCACTGGGTTTGCATGTATACCACAAGCCCAACATACTCTATACAAACCAGTGTTAAAAAGCAGGCTAAAAAGATAGACAACTGCTGACCACAAAAACAGTATATCATTCAGGCAGTGTCACCCTCGTCATCATCTTGGAGCCCGTACCGACTGAAATGGCTAACCCGGAACTTCCATTCCCCTTTAATCGGATCATACGAAACAAACTCAGCACCTTGGTCCTCTGCTTTCTTTTTGAGCATTTCTTTATATTTTTCAATTCTAGGTCCCTCAGTGAAGTAGCGTCCCGTCTTTTTATCAGAACACTTGATGTTCAAAAGTGTTACTTCAGCGGGCTTGTTAAGACCCTGCCCAATGGGCGGTTTCTTTGTGTCATCCATATAAACGATCACTTCGCGATGATTAAATTGGATAAGAGACTCGAGGTCCAGGCGTCTAACATCTGTTTCCCCAAGAAATTTTATGCTTCCATAATTATGACGCCCGACTACAAAATCCTTTACATGGCGGCAAAAACCTGGTTCTGCACGCTCCTTGGCTGCTAATTCTTGGACCCGAGGCTCTGTGTAGTAATCTGAATGACGTAGTTTGGGCATCAGTGCCTCGATATCAGCCCCGTGTTCATAAACGATTGCTGCCTCACCAGCTCTGTGACCAGTTAGAGTAATGTATGAGTCTGATTTTGGATCATCATGTATGCCATTTGTTTTCTGGGTCAACTTAATAGGAGTGATTTGTTCCTTCAGAATGCCATTTTCAGTATGACTTCCTACAAAATCCAGATGGTGATTAGACAATGCTCAACTATAAATAACTGCACCATCATGCAAAAAATTATCTATGGTTTGATACATGAAATGGAGAGTAAAACTTAAAAAATGGTAGTTGCAGATATCAAGGCATTTGGACATGATATAAAGCATAAGAAAATAATCTTACCCTTCCCATTTTCTGCCGAGTGACCATTTAGATGAGTGGTAGAAGCGAACTCGGTATATTCACCTGAATCCAACAATCAAATAATGATAAGAAGATGCATCTTATTGTTAGCAAAATTTGCATAAGCTTTTCGTACTAATAATATAGGCAATACACTTTACCATTAACTTGTGCTGGAGAAGATACAGTTTTTGGTTTCTCCGCAGATGCTTTTCCAGGCCATTGTTCCAGAGGGCGAATCACCAGAGCTCTCGGATTCTCCCTGGGAATGAAAAGAGCGTCTGCCTTGGGTGTGCTGGTAGTGTCTTCCTCGTCACTGAAAAATGAAACCTGCATAACCAATCACATTATTAAAGATGATTCTTTGTCCTGAAAGCAATATTTGCTCATGAAAAAGAGGATGATGAATCCTAGTTTCTAAGACAGCCAAAATTCACCTTTGGACCATCGTTTTTCGGGTGATATTTTCTTGCAGGCAACCTAATCCGCCTTTGAGAAAGATGTCGAGAAGTCAAAACAGATGATATCCTCATGGGCGCAGGCTTGTCAACAACCTAAAGGAATGGATATTGTTAGCTAAAATAACTACATTAAATTTGTACTCTATGTGAGTCTGTTATAAAGGTGTGTCTTAGGTGTTGAGAAATTCCAATAAAAAAGATACAGAAAATTGAACACAGCCTAAAACAAGTGGCCGTAGTTGATTATTTATATCATACTTACTGGCAGGCTAGAAATTCCATATTGAATTGAAGGTGCATTTCCCACACGACCAATTGACATCTGAGGCATTGCCGGGAGAGTTCCAAAAGGATTTGTAATAGACTGTGCTTGTGCAAGTGCAGGGCTCTGATTGGCAGACCTGCCACATCAAATATAAAGATGCTTTGAGAATTTACTGATGAAACAAAAGAAATTAAATGTGGGAGGAAAAGAGCAGTGGGTGCAACATACTGTTGTCCAAAATTATTCTGCCCAAAAATGCTTGATGTACCACCAATGCCACCTGTTAAGAATGGTCGGGAATGAAAGAAATTTAATGTAAAAAATTAATGAATGAATTTCAAAAGGGTATGCATGAAATCTAGGAAATTAAAATGCATTGGATCACCTGCTGGTGCTGCAAAACCAAAACCACCAGAACTCTGAGTTGGTTGAGTGGATTGAAAAGGCATTGAAAGGGATGGCTACATAAAAAACCAACATGAGTTTGATAGTGACTAATATACTGGATTCAAAGCTGAAACACCAGTCAGCGAATAAGAAACTTAAAATATCAACAAGCATGCCAATGATTCCTAATAAAGCAAACAGATTCAGAAAAATCAATGGTTCAGAAAAGAGCATAACCAAAAATGAGAAAGCAAACCTTGAACACAAAGATTGGCATCCAATAGATTTTCAGTAACACACATATTTAATAAAAAGCATGGATAACTAAGAGTAACTTAGAGTAACTGAAGAAAGTCTTACAGTTATGAAAATTAATTATAATACTTGATCATAAGCACATACAAAAATTATCAAAAGGAACTCACGGTTGTCTGATTAAACCCCATGCTTGTACTTGGGGTGCTTGAGAACATGTTTCCTCCAAATGCACTTGACTGACCAAAAGCCGGAGTACTCTGCCCAAAGGCTGGGGCAGCCTGCCCAAAAGCTGAGGTAGTCTGCCCAAAAGGAGAGCTTGTTTGTCCTAGAGAGGGTGTGCTTGACTGGAACAAGGGGGATGGTTGAGTGTTTCCAAAGTTTAAGCCGCTAGCAAATGATGAACTTGCTCCCTGGGCTTGAGTTGTACCAAATATTGATGACGATCCAAAAGTTGATGTATTGGGTGTACCAAAAAGAGAAGCAGAAGTTGTAGATCCAAAACCGGGAGTTGAACCAAATACAGATGGTGTTGGTGATGGTGATGGTGTTGAGCCAAAAGGATTAGAAGTTGCAGTACCAAAGGGCGAAGAACCAAGAGCAGGAGTTGAGTTCCCAAACCCCGGAGTACTGAAAGTTGATGTCTTAGGGGCAAATGGGTTGGTAGATGTAGTGGAAGAAAACGGATTTGCAGGCTGGCTAAATGCAGGCGACGAAGAAAAAGGGTTTGCCTGTGTGTTGTTAGTATTGAAGCCCATTCCACCAGAAGACTGACCTGCAGGATTTGGGCCCCCTGAAACAAATAAAAAATATAATACTAATTAATCAGGGAATCAATTGACAGATTACTAAGAGCAACACCACAATGATTATCACCTTTATCTCCTAGTTGATAGTCCTCCCATCTAAGTTCTTCATGACTTTTTTCTTTGTATGCGGGCATCGCTGATATTGACTCCAGTTTCCCGGCAGCCTGTGTGCCACTACCACTGTCTGCCTCAGGTGTCTGAGAATAAGGGGCTACTCTACTTCCCCCACGCTGACCTCCAAAAGACGGTTGCGGTTGTCCAAAACCGGGACTCCCAAATGCTGGTGTTGTAGTCTGAGCTCCTGCATGTTTGTAGGGACAAATTGTCAGGAAACTGAATATTATCAGTGACCAGTAAAAAAGTTGAGTTTCCTCCTCTGATGCAACAGACAGCTCATTATGTAAAGAATTAATACTTCTACCACAACTACAGAAGATTAAGTACCAAACGGAGAACTTTGAGCCCCAAAGGCTGTGGTGGCAGTACCAAAGGGGCTGCTGCCAAATGCAGATGTTGATTGACCAAATGCTGGACTTGACCCAAAACTGAAAGGAGAGCTAGTAGCACCAAAAGCAGGGGTAGGTGAAGAGCCAAATGCTGGAGTACTTGAGGCACCAAATGCAGGAGTGCTTGAAGCGCCAAATGCTGGTGTGCTTGATGCACCAAATGCGGGAGTGCTTGAGGAACCAAAGGCTGGAGTGCTTGATCCAAAAACAGACGAGCTAGAAACACCAAATGCAGAGCCTGTGTTTCCAAATGTCGGTGTCGACGTAGAACCAAAAGCTGGTGTGCTTGTAGCACCAAATGCGGGTGTGCTTGTAGCACCAAATGCAGGAGTGCTTGTAGAACCAAATGTTGGTGTGCTAGGAGCACCAAAAGCAGGTTGACTTGAAGCTCCAAACGGTGAAGAGCCAAATAGACTGCTTCCAAAAGCAGGTTGCGATTGCTGAAATGAGCTTCCAAAAGGACTTGACGGAGTAGTGGATCCAAAGCCACCAAATGCAGGCTTTTGCCCAAATACAGACGAACCTGTAATGTGAATTATAGGAAATGAAATAATCACGTATATAAGGAGTAAAAGAGAAAGATGTTAAGGAAGAACTCATAAACAACAATAAGAAGACTAACAAATCAAAATGCCTAATCAACAGATGACAATATTACAAGCAGAATAAATATAAGACTGTCTTGACGATAGTCAAGATGAGTAGTGAATAGCATGAGAAAAAACAATGCTTTAAAAGCTGAGGAAAGAAAATTTAGCGAAAAATACAAGTTAATGGAGGAAATCTAAAAAGAAATTTGAAATTGGGAGAAGCCAAGCTTATGTTTTTTACATCTGAAGTAGTTATAAGGGAGATTCTGCCAGATGCTTATAAAAAGGAGAGAAGATGCAGAATGTGCCAGCCAACCCATAGGAGCCACACTCAAGCAATATAAGAATGACTATGACAAAAGCTAATACCTTGAACCTTTACTTGGTTACAGAAATTCATGTGCTCAACAAATACCATTATAAAGTTTGAACAGAAATATTGACTGTAACTTGCAAGAGGCCATGCAACACAACCAGATATCCGCTCTTGTAATTTAAACTATTAAAGAAAGACCTAATGTTATTACTAATAACCTCCATTTTTCAAAATAACTGCATCTTAACCAACTACATCAGAACATATGTGCAACATAGCTCAAATATTCTTCACATAACCAGTATAGTTATTAATGACGAAATCAAAGCTACATTGAGTAAAATATTTGAGATTTAAACCTATAAACGTTCATAGCTGTGCTTACCACCAAAAGATGAGGATGAAGCACCAAAGGCTGGGCTTGATGAAGCTCCAAAAGCAGGCATTGAACTCCCAAAAGCAGGCGCTGATGATGCACCAAAAACTGTTGAGGATCCTATTGGTGAGGAAGCTTGGGTACCAAATACACCAGTAGAAGTGCCACCAAAAATAGAACCCCCTGTTTGAGAACCAAAGGGAGATGTGCTACCAAATGGTTTTTGAGCAAATGGATTGTTATTTGCATTACTGGTCTGACCAAAAACTGATGGGGACCCAAATGGGCTATTAGATGACTGCCCAAATGCTGTTACATATAATCAGAAACAATTAATTAGTTTAGTTGCTGACCAGACAAACAAAAAGGGAAAAATGAATGTTCCAAGAATCAGGCATCCAACACAGCACAATCAAACATAATTTTAATAAAGCCAGCACGATGCAACATGGTATGCATCTCAAGAAGAGTGTTTCATATGCCCACATTGAATATTACTAACTGATAATCATGCTTGATTCTTAATGAAACAATATGCCTCCTCGTAATTCAGTAATATTCAGAGATGGTATTCATTGATCTTTTCTTCATTTCATATACATATATTCGTCAACAATAGTTTCAAGCCTTCACTTGCTTCATATAGGCTCCACTCTTATGGACTCATATGCTTGTAACTTGGCTCCTATGGGCTTGCATGAAAATACAATTACATTCTTTAATATGTCTTTCAATGAATAATTTGCAACGATCTCTAAGTATGGAGAGTGCCACTACTAGAAGATACAACTGAAAGTCTCAAAGGGGCTAAGTATCCTTAACATACATTGCAAAAAGTGCCTTGTATACCAACAATAAGGGTTGCTCAGTTATCATTTTAGCGGTTGAGCCAATATCACACCAGACTCGAGTCTAAAATCGACATGAATTGAGTTGGCTTGGGTCAGGGTCACCAAAACCAAAGGCTAGCCAAGCTTTTTGATAAGCCAGCTCACCTCATTTACAGCCCTGGGTAAAACAAACAATTGTACCTTCGGTCTCGATTCTATTTTCTAACTGTATATATTCTAAAAAAATACAATAATCTCCCCTTATGTATCCTGGTATTTAGGTTAATAAGTTAGTGATACAGTCAAAGACGCATCTCATGGGCACCAAACACATGCATGTAGCACCTACTACAGAGATTAACAAATGGTAATCGTACCCCTCCAAACCTCTTCGAGACATTTGCCAGCAAACAAATGCAAATCACATTTGGTAGGATGGTAAAATAATGTAATTCTGCCATAACGCCAATTCAGTTACTACTTCAAAGCTTCAAGTGACATGACAATACAACTTTATGATGAATTCATAAAGTTTTGATTAAATATTTGCAATTAACGAGTTTTGAAAATATTATATAATTATATAACTCAATATGAAAGCAGAATAACAAGATAACACTCCACTGCCACATTTTCCTATAATAATTATAATGTACAATAGTTTCACAACACATAATTTGTATTTTAATTCAATTAAAACATAAATACATGACAATACGAATATGCATATAAACATCGAGTCAAATAGCTTAAAAAAAAGGAGAGAGCAAAAACAACTTACGGTTACTAGAACCAAACATTGTTCCTTCCTTCTTATTAGTGTTCGCAATACAAGTTCAATGATAAGCTCCTGATCTCAAACTCTGTAAAACACACTTAATACATGTAAATTACAAATCATCATAAATACAAATAACTTCATACACAGCCATCTATGAACATACTTACAGATTACGCCCTAACAGATAAAAGGCATACACCTACAATTCGTGTCCACTATGCAATTTCAATCAGCTATCAGCGTCTATTCGAATTCAAACTATTCATCAATTCAACAATTAGAACGGAAAAGCCTGAAAACAAAAATCATTAAAGCTAGGGTTAATTAAAATAAGAACGAACTTAGTACGAAAATTATATACGAATAGCTAATAACAATAATAATATTAGAAATAGATAATAACCGATGAATATATACGCATGTATAGATTTAGATATAAGCTAGGGTTACGATTGTACCTTCAGATATACGGATTGAAGACGAAGATCGTGGATCTGTCGCCAAAGAGAGGGATTGAGACAGAGAGGCGATATGTCTGTGAATAGGTCACACTGGTAAGGGTATACACGACCATTAAACCAAAATTATTTCATTTTTTTAACCGTTTGGGGTAAACAGGTCAAGGTAACTTCTTATTTTGAAATGGGTGGGTTTAAAATTAGCTTAATCCATACGCTATTTTTTTATGTTAAACAAAAAGACACTTTTTGGATTAAGTTAAGGCCTTAAAATTTTTATATAAATTATCCAATAATAATAATTACTTTTTATGTATCATTATCACCCTTATCATCATATCAAATCATATATCATATTTTCTTTATTATCTTTATCTTTATATATAATTAAAAAATAATATAATAGAATAATTTTAACCTTTTATTATCTTCCTTCTTTGATCTAAAAGTAGAGATTTAATACTAGGGGGTCAAAGTCAATTTTGTTGACATGTCAATAAACTTCGAAAAATAACATAATTTATGCATTCAAAATTTACATGTCGACTGGTTTATGAAAATAGTAATAGAATTAACTCGTGCATTTTTCTATATAATCGTTTGGTGGTACAAGAATATGAGGAAACAAGCTATTGATAACTAGAAGGTTCCATTGTGTCTATATGTAGAGCAAATTAACTAAATTCAACTCGAATTTTTAAAAAAATTGTTTTGGTTGTACAAGAAGTTGAATAAATATAATTAAGTTGTTAAATATTCCTTTCAAAAAATAATAAAATTGTTATATATTGCTTTTAAAATATTTTATATGTTATATATTGCTTTCAAAATAATTTATATATTTTTTACTTGTGTAGTTGAAGATTAGGCATAAGTGACTCTTGCGACGGAATTTGTCAAAGAGCTTGGGTGCCTTTTGAAATATATAGAATTTTATGTTATATTGATCTCGTGGAACAACGAGTGAATGTATTGATAGTGTAGGCAATAAAAACATTATAACCCTTATTTATAAAACCAATAATACTGTTACTAATTTTAATTTTGCATTACGGAGGAGTGAAAATACAACAATTTATATCTATACAAATATGAAATTATATATTTAAAATCAATAAAAGTTTAATATGTACAGTTAGATGAATTATTTTTAAAGGGGCTATAGCTTTTCTTCTTAAAGCATTTCTATATTTCGTTGAAGTATATGTTTATTAGTTGTGGCACTAATATGTCATGTTTGGCAGGTTTTTGGCATGGTTAGTGATGTTGGGTCGCGTTTACTTGTTACAGGGAGAAAGAAAGATGAATACTTAACAAAGCTGAATACTCTTGTTGCAGGCATCACCGTTTGCTCTGCTGTGTATCTTAAACTCGTTGACCAGCTAGCTTTTATGATCAGTTGGATAATTTGTGATTGAAACTACCAGATGTAAAAACTGTATTCGTCTTCCTTTAAAACTAATCCAGATTTCTAATTTATATTATCAAATTTGGTATAAGTGTGCTATTGTGCTTTTTACTTTTGTATTTAAAGTTAGCTGCAAGGATATACTCACTTCAAAAGGAAATAGGACAGGTATCTTTGCTACATATTTATCTCACTGTTCCATATCGATCGATATATGCTGGTCTTGTAAGTTGTTAAAATTAGAAAATACGTACTAGTTTATCATTTTTTGTATCATAAAATAAAAATGAAACACCTTTACTGTGTTTAATGACTAAGTTATACAAATCAAAGTATAATTACCGATGTGAAACCTCAAAATCAATATGTTATGATTTTGTAACAATACCCTAAGAAGATTTATTGAATCATTAAAAGAAACAAATCATCAAATCAAGTTTCACTCACAACCTCTATGAATTTAGAAGATATGTGTGTTCACAAAACAAAAACAAAAAATGCATTATGAATAAGGTCAGTTGAGACTTGTGACTTTAGAAGCACCGGTCGGTTGGAGGAAGATAAGTGGCTTCCTGCGAAACCGCACAAAAATTGGCACAAACACGTACACACGGAAAGATACGGAAATCTGTACCATCAACTCCTAATTTTAATGCTTAAATATACAGTCGATAAAAATTCAGAAATAATAATAATAGAGAGTACTTTATCGAGAAGAAATTTATTGTAAGTCGGGTACGCAAGGAGTAGGAAATTGCTAGTCGCGGCATCAGTAGCGCACGGAGTGTGGGCAGCTGATTGCCAGCCGGAAAAACAAACGACACTCTTTAATACTAACCTCGATCAGAAAGAAAATAAAATGTCAAGCTTCAGGGGACAACCATGTGTTAAAGTCAAAAGCCATGATGTATAAAAGATACATTTAATAAAGATCGCCAAAGAATGGAGTTAATTAGTTAATTATTGATAACAATAAAACTTTTCAAAAAATAATTGAGAGTAGACGTTGATATTCAACAATATTATATGAAGATCACATAAAGAATAATGAATTATTAATTAATTACTACTATTTCAACAAATTTGGACATGAAACTTGCAGCATCAAAAATTCAGCAGAAGCTCCAAAGGGGAATATCACCAATATCTTCTTCAAGGTCTTCGATCACAAAAGAAGACAAAGGGTCAAACATCGACTCATTAAGAATCTCATCACTGTATATAGGTGCATCCATGTTACACCACAACCATGGTTCGTACGTGGTCATGTTAAGAGAATCACTAGCCAACAATATTTCATCGTCAACTGGACTTGTTGACAAATGCACAGATGGTGATGTTAGAGAGGAGAATGATGACGAATCATACGTTGAATGTGTCAAGAATGAAGATGAATCTGTAGTAGAAGTAGTGGTGATGGGATAAGTGGCGGCTGCAGCCGCAGCTGTCACTTTTTGAATTGATTTAGGAGACATAGTTGCATTGGTGGAATAATGGAGGTGATTGTAATGATGGGGAGGGAAGTTTAGATTGGCGGATGGTCCTTTAAGGCATAAAAGGGCCGCATCATAGGCTCTAGCTGCAGCCTCGGGCGTTGAATGTGAGCCTAACCATATTCTTGTTTTTTGATTTGGTGCTCGGATTTCGGAAACCCATGAACCCCAACTTCTAATTCTCACTCCTTTGTACTTCTTTTTGCTCAACGTGTCTGAATGTGAATTTGTGTCTTTTTTCTTCATTGATTAGTTGAAACTTGTATGTACTTTCTTCTTAGTTACTAAACGAATAAAACTTGGGAAGTGATGGTGAATGAATGAGAGTTTATTGTGGATCTATATTTATAGTGTTTTGAGTGAGCAAAAAAGACAAGTGAAATGGATGACAGGAGATGTTTTTCTATTCAAATCTTTCTGGTGGATCACTATTTTATCCTTGAATTTAAACGAGTGAAATTGTTTTCAGATACCTCCCTTCTACTATCATATGTTTGTCATCTAAATCCATAAACTTGAGCATAACGTGAAACGCAATGGTGTATACCGCATGCTAGTATGCCGCATTCTTCTTTAGTTTCAAGCAATTAATTTTATTTGTATTTATAAAACTGACCATGTATACCACTTATAAATTTACACGTATATTGATTTATTTTATACTCATGAGATTAAATGTCATTTTCATAACATTTTAGATATAAATTTTCATCGAATGAAAAGTAAATTTGGAAAGTTGAAGGGCACGCAAGGACGACCCAGAGTGTTAGGGAGAAGGGGGTTTGGACCCATCCTAATAGGCTTAATAGTAAAAATGCATTTAGTTTTTTAGTAGAATTGAAGTCCAAATGCAATCTGCTCCTTGTAATTAGCTCATTTACGTGGATAAAATATTGAAATAACTTCTTTTCTATACGTTTTTTATTTGTTCTTAAGAAAATTTCACATACACTACCTTTAATCTTTAATTTTAAGTTTGATATTAAAAAGAATTTATAGTCATAATATTTTTTCCTCCGTAATGTGAATTTATAGTCAGAATTTATAGCAAAATTAAAGTTGAAAAGAAAATTATTATAAAAATAAGGAAGAGGAATGTCAGAAGAGGGCATTGAAGGTTTTGGACATAACTTAGAAGTTTCCTAAGCCAGATAAGAAGGCAGCAATCATTAATTAACCTCAACATAAACAACTATTGTTAAGAGTGTTTTTCTAGTACCATGAGAACCCAGGCCAAATAGGTCAACCAATTACATGGGTCTCATTCAGGTCAATAGACTCGAACAATCACAAGAAATGATATATGAAAATAAGTTTAATAATGAATTCATTTTCATTTTAGACTTTTTTATATCGGTTTACGATCGAGTTTGATGCTTTAATTAAACTGACCATTCGCATATATATTGATAGAAAAAGCATATGCACGTTATCACAACATGCATGCTAGCCTGATCGAGTTAGACATGCATATATATATATAGGCTATTAAAGGGATTCATACGAAGAAAAAAGCAAACGAATAACAAATACATGCACTCTAAAGAAGACAACTTTCATCAAATATCGTAACTAATAATTAGCAAAAATGATATATTAATACGAGTATGTGACTCGTTCGTGACACAGAGGAATTCTAACGCTAAAACTGCTAATTATTTACATAAGCTCATCAAAATTGAATAAAGATATACAATGAAACCATGGAAAAGTTATTAGTACAACTAACAACACATAAGTTAGTTATATGTTGTTAGGCGATAAGAAGAGATTGACCATGTATATATAATAGAAGACTAGTTAGGGTCTCACGTAATGCGGCAGTTATGAATAAAAAATATAATAATTGTTGATAATGATAATCGTCTTAATAATAATGATTATAAATTTTTGTTTCAATTTCATTTATACTTTATGTCATCACAATAATTTTATTTTAATTATTATTTATTTTATATTTCAAATAAAAAATAATTATGATGTATATAAACTAAAGAAATAATTAAGTGTAAATTGATTTGATTTTTAATTTATATATTTATGTTTTAAATGTATTATTGAAAAAGGCATACATGTAATTTTCGATCTTTCAATTTTTAAACATTAAACGTTATAGTTAAATGTTTTATAAAAGTTTAAGATTATGATAAATGGTATAAAGTGTAAAACAACGTATAGATTTGATGTCGTTAACGACACCTATAATATCTCTTTAAACTAATTCATATAATTTTGAGATCATGTATACTTAAGATTGATTACCAAGATCAGTTATTATTTTTATAAAGTTAGGTTAACATAATCCAAGTAATTATTTTTACTTTATATTACATGTTAATTATAGAATTCAACTATGGTATAGTAAGTTTTTATAAAAGACGCGTGGCTCCATAATGTAACAAACCAAGTATCCAGCTGTTTCTCATCTGTTCTGGCTAACTTGCTTTTTGTTACACGGACCGAGTCGTCAGTCTCTGCTTCCCTATCCTTTTCATAACCCGGCCCATCGACTTAATATGCCACTTTATGAAACCCATTTGTCTTTTTACTTTATATCCCTTAATGTTTCAAACTTTCAATAACTTCACCTCCACCTCTAACAAAAAGTGTTTATGCCTAATTTAGGGGCGAACATATGTTATAGTTAGAATTAACCCGTGCTAACAATCAATTAAGTCGATGTAGTGTAAAGGCCTTTGTAAAAAATATCAAGTGTATAAAAGTGCCACCAGTCGCTTTTAAGCAGGTGTAACAAACTGTTATAATTAACTTATAAGCTCAATTAGTCTAAGCACATGGCTTCAATTGAAAGTCAGAGCACTAGCATTTTTGGTTTGTTTAGTTAAAATTACTTCATAATCGAACATCACATTTTATTGCTGCCGCTGACCAGAACTTCTGGGTCGCCACTAGCTGAACTGAATTGGTTCGGTATTCATTTAAGATATAAATTAATTATTAGTTTTTAAATAAGTATTCCATCAGTATAGTGCACCTTTATGATGAATTTCTCCATTACTGGGTTTTATTACTTTGGATGTATGAAGATTGTAGAACTATATCTTTCGTGTCGTATAATATATATTATATAATATATTATATTTGTTGCAAGATTTAAGTAGCGTCTCTTACAACTTTGTGTGATTAGTTTGTTCTACTTAATGGCCAATTATTCCGTAAAACATCGTGCTAAAATCGTATGGGTTTAGACATAAAGTAGCCTAAATTAATGGGCCTAATGGTCATCCCTCCAAAGCCCATCCTTTTGTGCTCCACTTTATACCCAATTGTAAGGCATGGTACAAAAATCATGTGGGCTTAGACGTAAAAGTAGCTGAAACTATTGGGCCTAATGTCTGCTCAACTACAGTTGATACGTGATTTGATACTATAATTTATTTATTTTTATCACTTTCAAGCTTTAAAATGTTTTATTTGCTCAAATATCTCTATAAATTTCGTTGAATTTTGTTCACTAAAAATTCTTACCATATGATATTTAATTATTTGACTCTCGACTCTTTCAATGGTCCTATCACTCTATCCAAAAGTCCACAACAAATTCCTTAGTTAATTGGTAATAGTTTATCATATTCGGATGAGTTTTTTTTTTGGAAAATTGATGATAGACTTTAATTTGCAAGTCTAAGAACATATTTAGAGATTTGATTGATTATTATAACAAAATAAAATAATAGATGAAAATTAAGAAAGAGAAAATACTTAAGTGTTATGTTAAATAATAAATGACCTAATTTACTAACACGTAATTATATAGATTTTAATAAAAATAAATTATAGAATTTGTTTCTATATTATATCTCTATAATAACTATACAAACAGTTTATGTGTTAGAATTTTCTTTTATACGTTTTGTATGCTATTTAATAGTAACATCAAGTCAACTATGAATATTTATATTTATTTATTTACGTATATAAGAAAAAAAATATAACTACCATTGGTATATTTATTTTGTGCACTACTATCGTTAAATTCAAACATAAATAAATGTTTAGACGATTATTGTTGGTAACCTGCCTCTAAAAAGATCCAAGTTCAGATAACTAATATTAAAAATAGATGGTCAGTAGGTAGATTTGCTAAAGAATAATGATAAACATAGAAGAGATTAATTAATAGTGCGACTTATAGCAAAACAGCGTTAGTTCAATTGTTCTCCTCCTTAAGCAATTACCCATGCCCACTTTAGGGCCGGTCTTGAGAGCGGATGAGACGGATAACCGTCCTGAGCCTCACTTCGAAAAGGGTTCTAAATTTTGTATGTATAGTATATTAGACTAGACTTATTTTTATATATGTATCACTCTCTTTTACAATTTCAGTCCGGGTCTCAAATTGGCTTGGACCGGTCCTGACCCACCTACATAATACTCCAAGATGCCAAATAGAGAACTTAAAAGAGAAACTAAAGTTAAATTTTCATTGTAAAAACAGAAAGGACAACCGCAGCAAATACAAAGTAACAATCTTTACGGTTAGCTAAAAACTGTTGTAATAGAATTATGACACGAACACTCGTTGTAGGTTTTTCTAAAAGGTTTTGATCTAATTGGTCAAATACACATGGCGAATAAAATCTTACAATTAGAATTCGCACCTGAAAATAAATTATAACTCGGAATAAACTTAGTTGTATTGATAGCTTCAATACTTGAGTCCGTAACATGAAAAGGACAACAGTAACACTACAATCCTTGCTTTCAGCTGCAAAAACTTATTATCTCATAAGACATAAAGCATGCTATAACCCAAGATAGTAAAACCTCATTTCAATTGTAACAGCTGGACTGATTAGCCAGTAGAGAAGTAGTAGCTTCTTCTGCAAATAATAATCTATAACGCCAATAACAACCCCAACATACTGCAAGGGAATACGTAGTCAAATTGTAACAACCATTGAAGAACCACATATCGATATATAGCAGCTTATTTTTACTATATTTACTTATGAGACCATATTCAAATCATCTACCATCGTAAAATCTTCGCTTTCTTTTTGACTGTTCGTATTCAAATCTTTCAACAATAAACAATATAACATTACCTAGTATGTTCTACAACTTTTAATCTTCCTCGTAAATTGTTTTCATTTTACCTGTTACGCTGATAAAATTTGATTTATGAATCTTCATATCATCTCACTTAAATGTTATTCTCCTTCTATTATCATTTAGCCATTTCCAAGAATACAGCTCCTACTTTATTGACCTCAACCACAAAAGAAAAAGATAGAATTTAAGATTATATTTCACAATGATACATTTATGTTTAGCCGATTACTTGGTGTGTTTTGAGGAGTTATTCTGTTAAGAATATATACAATGATCTTATATTATCCAAGTCTTAATGTCATATATATCTTTAATGTTGGACAATATTTTATATTTTCGTTAAAAAAATATATTACATTTTACATTATTGTACATTGCACGAGTTCAACGTAGATATATATATATATATATATAGGGTTAGGTTCAAATGAGAATCAAATAAAAAATGAGAATCGCGAAAACCACTAAATTACACATTTTTTCACATGTGATTGACTTCATTCACATGTGAACATTTATGTACATTTGATTTATAAAGAAAAAAAACTAAAAAACTCTAAAATTATATCTCAAAACACAAAATAAGAAATACATGTTCACAAAGTGAACCATAATGTGAACAAATCTGTAAAATGTGTTTGAATACGTAATTTTTTGGTTTTTATCTTTTTCTTTTTTTATCAATCAAATGTCCATGAATGTTCACATATGAATAAAGTTAATCACATGTGAAAAAATTATATAATTTAGTAGTTCTTCTTCAATTTTTACATTTTATTTCGTTCTCATTTGAACCTGAACCTGTATATAATAGTAAGTGTTGAATTTTCTGAGAAGAGGGTAGATTGAACTTTATGAAATCAAAAATCTATCTCATCTTTATGAAAGGAAATTGTAGTTGCAATTTATCAACTTATAATGCGTGGTGCAACTAATTCCCGCTAATTATTGAGGTACCAACTTGTTTGAGCTTTTAAGACACAATTAATATCTACTAAACATTAATTAGTTTGCTATAAACTAAAGTTTACAAAAACAATTATTATTATTAGGTAATGATTAAAATCCAAAGTTAATTTCAACTTTTAGGTTATTATTGTTCTAGGACAAATAGAAAAATAAACATAATCACTTGTATAAGTCAACCCTCCATGTGCAAATTTATATCAACCCCACATTGTACTGAAAATAACTTTTTTAACAATCCAAACTTTAAATTGTTTATCTTGAGGGTAGTGACAAGGAATAGTAGTGAAGCTGGTAATGCTTCTAATTTTTTTATACTCGTATTTACAAATTTTTAATATAATTAATACTTGCTTAATGGATTGGTTATATCATTTACTGAAAATAATATTGATTGACTTAGTCAAATGGTCATGTAATAAGGTTCATTTTTATATGGGCATAAAATCAATAAATAAAGGAAATGAAACTCAAGATATAACTCTATAAAAGTAAAGAGAGTAAAAAGATCTGATACAAAATGATTAAGAATTATTTTGATTTGATCATTCTTCCTTCAACTTGGTTATAAAATGATGACTTTGAAAATGGTGGCTACCACTTTGAGTGGTAGCCACTTTTATTATTTTTTTTATTTATATTGTGTGTGTATATAATTTATTTATAAAGGTAAAAATGGTTTAAATGTGTATTCAATTTTAGTGTAAAAATAATGAGATGAATACATGTAAAAATGAGTCAGTGTGATTTTAATGTGAAAGTGATGTACACTGAAGTGACAATCTTTTTAAGTAATTATAGAAGGGTTGAGTTTAAATGAAAATGAAAATTTTAGTGAGAATGAAGAATGAATCCTAGTCATTCATTTTGCAAAACTCAATATTCCTCTAAAGTTAAATATATCACAAACGGCTAATCAAAAAATTATAAAAATTGCTCCATAGAAATCAACGTTTTTTTCTCTACGATTAAACATCCCTCATGATATACTTTAGGTAAAAAAAATTTTTTTTCTTTTGGGTTGAAAACCAGTAACATATGTGTTACTAGTGTTCTAAACCCACCAAAAAATGAAAAAAAAGTTCGTCAAAAATATACCTTGTAAGATGTTTAATCGAAGAGAAAAAAATGCTTATTTTTATGGTGCAATTTTTTAATTTTTTTAACTAACCGTTTGTGAGATATTCAAGTTTTAAAAATGTTTGAGTACTATTATTATGATAAAATTAATGATCGAGATTAATTCCTTCATTCTTATATAAAATTTTATTTTCATTTGAATTTAATTGTATAAAGTGATCACTCTCTTTGCTCGCTCTAATTTATACGACGGAATTAAAAAAAAATGCCGTATTATTAAAAAAGGATATTATCCAGAAACACAGAAAAGAAAGTGGCGTAACTTTCTATGACACCCGTTGCCGCGAAAATAACAAAACCCACCCGCCAGTTAATATACATCCGACTGGAAACTGACAGATGCTCCCATAACCTGACACGTGTTACAGCGGTGACGTCGATACTCTCATTAATGAGTTGTCCGTCTTACCACGTTTATCTCACGTTAGGGTACCCCGTTCGGTGCACTCTTTCCAGTATAAATTTCTTGTGAAAAGTCCAAATTACCCCCATTCTTCCAACTTAATCCAAAGTTGCCTCAAAAGGTACTACAATTCACATAAACAAATACAGCATTTACGAGTAATATTTTAATACATGTAGTTAACTTTTTGTAAATATATTACCAGTTTTAGTGCGCTGTTTGATAAGAGAAATATTAGTTTAGTTCTTATGAATAAAATTAAACAATAATAATAATTTTTAACTTTTAACGATATATTTTTATATAAGTGTTCACTTAAAAAGTGATACATAATTATTTTTTTATAATAAAATAATATCCTGAAATGGAGATAGTTTTATACATGAAAAACTTGACAGCAGCATTTTGTATTTATAAGACAAATCAAATCGATTTACAATTTACAATAATTAAAGAAAAATACAAGTCGTAGCCTTTTGTCATGTTTGTTTACTTGTTTACTAATTGCAATCATTGTTGTATCATTAAACTATGGAAAATTTTATCAAAATGGAATCATAGTTATTTTATTTAAAACATTATAAAATATGTGATGCTCATTTGTGAATACTCTATACAATGTTTCTTTTGTTTTGACTCGAGTTTATTATAAGACTTAAAAGATCAAGTTGAATTTAATCAATTATTTATTTGTTTGTTTATTTATTTTTTAAAAGCAAAGAAACTCTATCAATCAAAACCAAACTATTTACAGAGACACCAATATGCATACCCATAGACACTTGCACAATCTCACTTAGTGAACTATTACATGTAAACTACATGCCTATTTACACTTATCAAATATAATGGGTATTATTAGACATATTAATTTAATAAAGAGAATAACACCTTGAAAATTATAATACTGTATTAGAAACTGTATCATGGGAGTAGTTGACTAGTAAATTTAGTAAGAAAATTAGTATATTTCGCTTGACCCGATATAACACATTAACAAAAATGATACCCTTACATCACAATATTTGAACTTGCACTTGCTATTGACATGGTCTTCTGACTTCACAACCTGCTGCTTCGGTAAAATTAGCCCAAAACGTCTATCTAGCCGCAAAGTAACAATTCTCCTCTCATCTAGTGACTAGCCATTCACCTTTGTACTAATTAAACCTACGGCCATCGGATGCCTGACCCATTGTGCCCATTGAACCTCCTTCACTTTCATTCTTACCCTCATTCACTCAAAGCTTATGATTTGTATTTCTTAGAACAAACCCGCCCCTGTTAATACCTTCCCACCAAATATCTTTGGATTTCTATTTTTCCACATTAAATAAGATATTAATCATATCAGTCATTTCCACATTTTTTTTCTCTACTTTATTACCACTATCAGTCTCAACATAATCAAAAAGATCCACAATGTTAATCATCCTACAACTACCTTTACAATACCAATTAAACACTTTATTACAAACTAACATAGCCACGTTACATAACAACAAGCAAGGATCAACCATTTCAAACTTTCATCACACCATGGACATAACAAATAATTAAGATCGATATCTCCTTTTGTCAAGCTCCACTCGACCCGGCAACTGCTTCCGTTTTACTCTCCATGCGAATATTTTCACTTTGCTTGGGACCAATTTGTTTCGCTTTGTACATGACATGTGCTGCCTTGTATCTAATACCACATTATCAATTATGCTAGAGACTTTGTGCACCATATATAGTTGCTCGCCATTCGCTGTCCAAAGCCAATGAAATTCCAACTGAATCGAGTATGCCAACTAATTCCTCCAATTCAGTACATATTCTGCCTCTTGGTACATTAGACCACTCCCACACCCATGCCAATAATTATCCTCCCATTTACCTTTATCCATGACCACCATTGTTTTATTACTTTTCAAATTGTATAACCTATTTTTTTTTATTTTTTTTTATATAGTATGTTGTTTATCCATTTATCCTTCCAAAACAATATTTTTGACTCATCTCTAATCTTTCAACCAAAATGAGAAATGAATCCCCCTTATTCTCAATATCTCTCCCTAACCGAATGACACCGCATGTAGCACCAACATCCAATGAAGCAATTTCACCATCCTCCCGTAACCCCTCATTCCTCCCACTGATACTTTTAATAAATTTTGCACTATTTCGTTTTTGACTGCCACCACCATTTATCCACCAATGCCCAGTTTTTTGCTTTTAAAAATCCAATATCTAACCCCCATACCCTCATAAGAAGTTATCTCTTCATCCCATTTGACCCAACTCATTTTTGTACCCACATCCGACCCCTGTCAGACCCACCCCAAAAAAAATTACTTTGTATACTCTTAAGATTTTTTAGTACACAAGACGGAGCACGAAGGATTGAGAAAATAATAACATGCCAAGCTTCTAAGAATCGACTTAATTAGAGTCGATCTACCACCAGAAGACATCACTTTAGCCTTTCAATTTGATAACCATTTTTAAAATTTCTTGAAAACCGGCTTCTAATCACCCTCTCTTCTCATACTTTTTCCAATTGGCAAACCCAAATACGTAAATGGTATTTTGCCAACCCTGCACTTTAGCCAACTAGCTATATTCTTTTCCTTACTATTAGGTATTCCTAAACCATAAAGCTTACTTTTACCCATATTTACTTTCAATCCAATACGACTTCAAATGACTTCAATAACATCAATAAATTACCCACTTTATGTCTATCACATTCCCCAAAGAAAATAGTCTCATACGTAGATTACAAATGAGATACCAATAGCTCCTCACTGCCAACATGTACCCCCTGATACATGTTATTAGACACCACCTCTTTCACCATTGCATTAAGTCCTTCCAGCGCCAAAATAAATAAAAAAGGTGATATCGGATCACCTTGTGTAACTCCTTTTTCCATTATAAACTCAACCATAGGAGACCCATTTGCCAATATGAAAATCGACGCCGACTTTAAACACGTTCTCATCCACTTTCTCCATTTATCACGAAAACCCATTCGACAAAGTATCTCTTTCAAATAATCCCAATTAAGACTATTAAATGCTTTCTCAAAAACAACCTCAAATATCAAACATTCCCTTTATTCCATCTCATGTAATCCACTATCTCATTAGCGATCAATACCCCATCAAAATATATCTTCATTAAATAAATGCATTTTCTACATCTCCCACTAAGTTTCCCACCACCCTTTTCATCCTCCTAGTCAACACCTTTGCCAACACCTTATAATAGCTCCCAATCAAACTTATGAGTCTAAAATCACCTAATCCCACCAGGTTCTCTACCTTAGGAATCAATGTTACAAAAGACGTGTTACATCCATTCGAAATTTCACACGTCTCATGGAACCATCAAATCACCTTCATTAGATCCTCTTTAATAACACCTTGAAAACGTTTAATAAATTTAAAATTAATCCCATCCAGTTATGTGCTTTTGAAGACCCACACTCTTTAATTGCCTCCCGAATCTCTTGTTCGCATGATTGTATGAACTTTGCCTCTAAACTTGCTGCTTCATGACCCGTCAATCTATTAACCTCTCACTGATGAATTTTGATCGATCCAATTTGCGTTCCTCAAAAATTGACTTATAAAATCTAACCATCTCCTCTTTAACTTCTATTGGGTTATCACTTCATTCACCATTCACGACTAATCCTCTTATATTGTTTTGATCATTCCTTCTTTTTATAACTGAATGAAAGTACCTTATATTCTCGTCCCGTTCCACATTCCATTTAACTCTTAAATTTTGTTTTATCATTCTCGTACATTATCTGTTCCTCTTTTAGCCACATTTTCCTACTCTCCACCATTCCATCAATTCGATCTCATTTAAGACCTGATTCTCCACTTCCTCCTCCCACTTGCCCGATACTTCCTTAAAATTTTTCATTTCATTCTCGACCTTTCCAAATTTCTGTTGACTCCAATCTCTTATTGCCATCCTCACATTTTTCATTTTATTCCTATAAACACAATATGTTATGTTATTCTCACATTTTTCATATTTCTCCTTCAGATTTAGATCTTCTCCTCGAGCTCTCTGCATTATGGAGATATGGAAGATTTCCAGGGAGATGTGTGTTGCGCTTAACTTATGCGATTATAGTGGATTATTGTTTGGGTCTATTTGTTTTGCGTATGTTTAGTCTTAGAGTCTTGGTTGTTTATGGGGTTGTTATACACGTGGCACATCATGTGTATACACTTAGTCTTTCATGCTTTAATGTTAGATAAAGTTTCATGTGGATCCTCCACATCTTTGTAACTGCAACAGTTATTTTTTTATTTATAAAAATTTTCTGAAGAGAATCCCCTTTAACTGCACAATCCGGTCTATATCCATCCACTTCTAACTACCCCTTCAATCTCATTATCCTCCAATCAAAAATCATATACTTGAAATGGTTTAGACCCATAATCTATTAGTATATCCCTCAAAATGATCGGACAATGATCCGACCTCTCCCAATAAAGCGAAATTACTGACAAATCGTTTCACCGCTATTTAAACTCCATACTTACCAAAAGTCTATCAAATTTACTAATCATTTATATTGCATCTAGATTTTAACCATAATTTTTAATACATAAGCAATTATTTGAAAGTAACGAGTTTAGTTTTATAAAAGGTTTATTATTTTATTCTAAAAATATTAAACATACTTTAAACAAATTAAATCTTATTGAGAAAAAATTAGCTGTAGTTTATTTAAGAAATTTTCGGAGGATATTTTTGGAAACATAAAAACGATAAGTATCAAAACGACGCGTTTCGAGGCGGCAACAAAGGGTGCGTTTGGACGTTTGGTTGAACAAGCCTAACTAACCACCACTTTCCATTTATTATTCACTTCTATTTTTTATTTTATTTTATTTTTATGAACGTCAAACAAACTTACGGAGTATCAAAATTAATAAAATAAAATAAATAAATAAATAAATAAAGCGCAAACAATTATGCCAAAAACAAAACAAAAAATCATCACACATACAGCTATAAATTATCCTCTCTCTCTTCTACTGTTCATCTTTCTGCATCTCATCTACTGTTCATCTTTCTGTATCTCTCTAAACCGCCAGATAAAACCTCTGTTATCGCCGGAAACCGCTCGTTTGCTGTAATTAGCTCCGGTAATCTCGCCGGAGAATAATTCACTGATTTAAGCGCTCAATCGCATAAACCGGAACTCTCGGTGTTATCGTTGAGCGGTTTTCTGTGATTACCGTAGCTTCCGGTAATCCTGACCGTAGAAAATCGTCCGATCTCTTCGTTAGAGGTCTTCACGGCGGAATGTGGCAGAGATAATCGCCGAGATCGTGATTTCTGCTTTTTTTTTTTTACTTTAGTTTTAATTGTGTGGTTTTTGTGAAGTGAGTGAAGACGGAGGATCCCGGTGAGTTAGTGCGGAATGAGATGGTATGATTACGTCATCAATTTGTATCAATTGTTCATTTTAATTAGGTTTCATATTTGCTCCGGTGAATAATGGCATAATGCGTCTCTGAGATCTCTAGCATTTTGTTACTTTTGAAATAATTTCGTGTAGAACATAATTGATAAGAATTTGTGTTATTTGCTGATGAGAATTTTACTGTAGTTTCATTTATATGTTCATTTATATTTATATCAT
Organism: Logfia minima; assembly: GCA_963921325.1. Classification (NCBI taxonomy): domain Eukaryota; kingdom Viridiplantae; phylum Streptophyta; class Magnoliopsida; order Asterales; family Asteraceae; genus Logfia; species Logfia minima. The sequence goes on from OY992773.1 coordinate 23,689,173, forward strand.
TTCTGATTTTGTTCGAGTTTTGTCAATTAATTTAACAATTTGCATGTTGCTGACCTTCTGATGTGCTGATGAGAATTTTACTGTAGTTTCATATATATGTTCATTTATATCATTTCTGAATTTTGTTCGAGTTTTCTCAATTAATTTAACAATTTGCATGTTGCTGACCTTCTGATGTGGCAATTTTATGTTTCATTTGCTTTAGTCAATTGGATGGCTGTTAGGGTAATTGGTTGTTTAACTGTTCAAAGTTGATTGACTTTGTTTAGTTTGGATTCTTTATGCACGTTATAATTGAGCTAATAATGATTTTCTACTTCCTCATATTAAAAGAGACGAATATCGAATTCATGAAGTAAATGAACAATCATAGTAGCCTTATATAGTAATTTGCTCTAACGAAATTGGTTCACATATGTCTGTTTAACAACATTTCATCTCGGGAAAAAACTTGGTTGATTAAGCCAGTTAATTCAATACTGGTCTATATTTGTAGTTAGTTTTATAGCTGATATATGCTTTGTAATTATGGTCAATGTGGCCTGCAAGGTAATAAAAGGAAACTCTAGAACGACTTAATAATTTTATTTGCATGTTTATAATGTGATCTCAGAGCAGCTTTGGGTTTGTATTGGTAGTCACAGTTAAGAACCCTAGGTGTGTTGACATTTATGGACTGGAACATATCTGATTTATCTTGTGGTTGGCAGGTGGAAGGAAGGGTTTGTTTCTCCAGAGAGGACACACTGAAGTTTCTGAAGCATAAGAGGCTGCAGATGAAATCTGGTGCTGTAAATGATGCTACATTTGTGTCTGATGTAATGACTGGGAATGGAGGAGACATGTTACGAGGTTCTGCATCTTGTGGAGATAGACTGCTAGGAAATCTGAACTTAAATGCTCAGCCTGCTGCTGCTATGCATGGGAGAGATACCATGTTGAAGCCGAAGGCTGAGAAGTTCGGTATAAATGATCTTGATTGGATGGAGAAAATTCCAGAATGCCCCGTGTACTATCCTAGTAAAGAAGAGTTTGAAGATCCTTTGGTATATCTGCAAAAAATTGCCCCAGATGCTTCAAGATTTGGTATTGCTTCTATCTATATAAGTCAATAAACTATAAGCTAATATTCTTCTAACATTGGAAGTTAGAATTAATATAATATACTCATTTGAGATGTAGCAAATAGTTTTTGAGAGTGGAGTCATCCAGGGATTTAGAACTCCACCTATATACCATAACTATTATAAGAGCCTTCTTAAATTGTTGGGATATGTTGTATTCCACTTCGTCCCCTGGCAATAGTGGTTGTCATGTAGCTATATAACAGTTTCTTTTGATCACTTACTATGGGGAGGGATGTGTGATATGTTTCCCCCGGAATCTTTGTCTTTTCAGGCATCTGCAAGATTGTATCGCCTTTGAGTGCCTCAGTTCCTGCCGGTATAGTTTTAATGAGAGAGAAAGTTGGTTTTAAGTTTACCACAAGAGTGCAACCTCTTCGTCTTGCTGAGTGGAAAACTGATGATAAGGTCACCTTCTTCATGAGTGGAAGGTGGGTTCCTCATATGCTATTGTTACATTATCCTAAGTATGTAATTTTATTCATGTTGAGTAATGAGTTTTATTCATCAGAAACTATACGTTCCGTGATTATGAGAAAATGGCGAACAAGGTTTTTGCTCGTAGATATTATAGTGCGGGATGTCTTCCTGCTACATATGTAGAAAAAGAGTTTTGGCATGAAATAGCTTATGGAAAGACAGGAAGTGTTGAATATGCATGTGATGTTGATGGCAGTGCATTTTCATCTTCTCCTACTGATCAACTTGCAAGTAGCAAATGGAATTTGAAGGTTTTAATTTTGTTGAAGTCATTAAACTTTTTGAATATTTCTTACTCTCTTATCATGTTTTGTGTTTGTTTATCGCTAAAGACTATCATGAATTTAATAGTCAATACATGCATTTATATTCTGTTAGTGTACCTTATGTTCACTGAATAATGGTGAAAGTGTTATGATAATTCTTTCTGTTTGTGTTGGTTGGTTTTATTTGATGGTCTCTGTTTCATAAATAATTTCCAACAGGGTTTGGCCTAGTGGTACCTAAGGTGTGGATTAGGTGTCCTCAACCAAGTGGTTGAGGGTTCAAGTTCAACTTGGGACAGGGCGTAAGTAGGGTGTGTGAGCTTTTTCTAAAAAAAAAACTATTATAAATGATTTCCATCCTGATTTTACCTACTTTGGCTGCTTTTAGTAAACCCATCTATGATGTCACTTTCATATCCTATCTTCATCATAGTAGATAGTCAACTAATTTGTTTTATGCATGGGATGTTTTTGATCTTTTAGGTGTAGTGCTTTTGCTAATATATTATAGTTTTGGTCGAAATGTATTTACTGATTCTGCCTTCCTTCATTAGCTGTACTTTATATATTTGTTCTTGTTTTTTACATTTTCTGATTTCAGAAAGTTTCAAGACTGCCGCGATCTACTCTGCGTCTGCTTGAAGCAACTATTCCGGTATTCAGATAGTTGTTCCTTCTTTGATTACGAATATTCTGTAAATCCATTTATCATAGCTTTTGTTTGTATCTTCTGCAGGGAGTTACTGAGCCTATGCTTTACATTGGGATGCTATTTAGTATGTTTGCTTGGCATGTAGAAGATCATTACTTGTATAGGTATGTATATTTTGGTTGTATAACGTCATCTTGTACGTGTTGCTTTCCTGTGATGTGTCCTCATGTTATCTTTCATATTGCAGCATGAATTACCATCATTGTGGAGCTCCCAAAACTTGGTATGGTGTTCCTGGTCATGCTGCTCTGGATTTTGAAAAGGTGGTTCGGCAAGAAGTGTACACGCATGACATTTTATCAACTGATGGGGAGGATGGTGCTTTTGATGTTCTTTTGGAGAAGACAACAATATTTCCTCCTAATATATTGTCACAAAATGGTGTTCCAGTTTATAAGGCTGTTCAAAAGCCTGGGGAATTTGTGGTAACCTTTCCCCGAGCATATCATGCAGGATTTAGTCATGGTATAATTCTTGCCCGAATTCAAATCTACAAGATCTAATATCTTTATTGTTTTGATTCATTTGGTGAATGTGGTCTACTTCAGGTTTTAATTGCAGCGAGGCTGTAAATTTTGCAATTGGTGATTGGTTCCTATTGGGTTCAATAGCTAGTCATCGTTATGCCCTTCTAAACCGGACTCCTCTTCTTCCTCACGAGGAACTTTTGTGCAAAGAATCCATGATTCTTCGTTCAACTATGGAATATGAAGATCAATCTTCTGATGATATGATATCTCATCAAAACATTAAGGCTGCTTTTGTGAACTTGATGCGTTTCCAACATCGGATTCGCTGGTGTCTAATGAAATCAAGAGAATACATGGGTGCTTCCACACATTCTCATGCAACCATTCTCTGCAGTGTTTGCAAACGTGACTGTTATGTAGCATATATAAACTGCAGTTGCTATCTGCATCCTGTGTGTCTGCGCCACGGTATGGAAGACCATCATTTTCGTGTTTCTTTTTTTTCTAGAGGTGGCAAGATAAATATTAGTAAACGGGTAAACGGAGGAGGCTTTCTCCGTTCAGGTTACCCGGGGTGGCGAGTATTTTTACTCAGATGTACGCGGCCTAATTGGGGTATCCCCGTGACCGTTTCTGACCCTTTCCCTGGCCACCCCAAGATGTGTAGCTAGTGAGGTTTGAACCTGAAACCTCTTGTGAGGATATCAAGACGCCAACCACTAGGCCACCTTGGTGATGGTTGGCAAGATAAATATTTGTATGGTTCAAAAAGTGTCAGATGCCTTCCACCCAAAAGTATTTAATCTCTTGCTTTTGTGTGTGTCTGTGTTTTGGTTGATATAAATTTCTAATCAAACTTGATTAAAAAGTATCAGTAGAATAAATACTAAATCTTTGAATGAAAGGATTTAGTACATTGTATGTGTTATAAAGTACACATCTTGCAACTTTGAACCAGTTCAAATCCCAATGCACGTTGGCCCATTCTTTTTTAACTGTTATTTTTTGGTTTGGCCCGTTTAAGATTTAAAGAATTCCAAATCGACCTATTTATCAGTAATTTGTTGAAATTGCCACCTCTGTGTTGTTGCTTTGCAGCCTTTTCTGTTGATTCTTTTTCTAACTGTGTACTGGTTCTTCAATTTTCTATTCAGAGTTTAAGCTACTTAACCTTGCTTGTGGAGATAGCTTTACAGTCTCGGTAAGGGAAGATATTTTAGACATGGAGGCTGCAGCGATGATATTTGAGCAGGAGAAAGATATTGTAATTGAGGTTCAACAGCAATCTGGAACTGCTAGTGATATGATTTTGCTATCCAAGTTGTATCCAATAGCTGACGACGAAGCATATACTCCATATTGCAAAATTGGTTTTGGTGATGAGAACACGTTTGAGCCAGGCTGTACCGTGAAGTGTTGTGGCCCTGAGATCTTGGATACTTCTATAGTAAGTTCTTCATCAGAAGGTTTATCTATAAACAACCATGTAAGACTAATTTGCCTTTCCCTTTCTTTACCTAATGCTTTTGAGAGTATACGTATCGTACTGCATTTGAGATCTAACAAGACTAGTTCTGTTATAGCAGGTACACAGTGATAGTAATAATACTGTAAGAGATACATTTGCTAATTATTCTAAAAATGTCACTGCAAAGACGCATGAAGCTTCAGAAGTGATTGATAGAAGTACATATCAAGAAAGTGATGACTCTGACTCGGACACATTTAGGGTCAAACGACGTTCATCGTCAAATTCGGGGCACAGAAATACAGACGATTCGGTCCCTTCAAATTTTGAAAGTCAGGTAATGATATTTTTGTTGTTCTTCACATCTTAACTGTTTTCTTTAATGATATCAAAAGACGTTAACATGGTGCTAATTACTTGACGAAGATAGAACTTTTATAATAAATATGTTTTGGTTGATTCAACATTGATCGACACTTGTCTATGCAGGGGCTTAAACGGTTAAAGAAAGTACAACCTGAAGGAATATCTCAGCATGATTCAGTACCTGAGTGTTCCATTTACTCTGAAGAACCCAATGAAAGTGTATCAAAGGACAAGTTTGTTAAAGGAACAACCACACCCATATCGACTAAATACAAGATGGGTAACAAAGAAGCTGTGAGCATACACAGAGATTATAATAGGTATCATGAACTGGTGAAGACCACAAGGGAACCAGTACCTTTAGAGAGTGGTCCAAAACGACTGAAAGTTAAAGGCCCTTCCATTATTGGGCTGGAAAACAAGTCTCTTTGAATACAGTCTTTTAGAGCTTGACTTTTGCTAACCTGGATCCAAATGGGATTCCAAGTTCTAACTACACGGAAAAACACACGGAGCAGCAGAAAATTGACCCACAATTTTTAGATGAAGGAAAAGTATATTCTTTGTGCAGGCCCCGAATTGGGGTGTGACTGGCACGGTGGTTAATTCGAATGGTTCTTGGACCGGGGTTTTTTTTGAGGACTTCGGGCAGGAGATCCTTTTTTTTTTTTTTTTTCTCTCATTTTAATGCAAAGTTAAAGGTAAGTAATGTCCTCATTTTAGCAGTTTTTTTTTTATGTACATCATGTTATGTTAACAATTGATTAATTTTTGTGAGATAAAAATGTCACAAAATCTGCTGCTTCTCTTCTTGGAGAGTGTTCTTTCATTATTTTTGTAGCAATAGTCTCCTTTATATTGCTATTGTTGACTACATCCAAATAAATCCAGATCTTTTCACTCACTTTGTTCCAAGTGTAGATGCTTTCATTATCTCGTTGCTTTCCAAATTAAAGCATAATGTTAAGGGTCCTTTGAGATCGTCTTTTTTATATGTCATTGGAGTCCTTTTAGGTTGTACATCATGCTTTCATGGTCGTAGTCAACGTGAAATAAACTCATTTATCGAAAAGAAACCAAGATGGTAGAACGAAAGTGAGTACAAAATCTGAGTTTTCAAGCATAGCGTTGTATTTGATTGATATGCATTCTGATGTTTGTGATGGTCACAAGAACCCAATGCTCATAAATCGAATTTGTCTGTGACATGATACAAATGATGCAGTTGTTGTAGTCAATTAGTTTTTTTTTTTTAATTTCTGTTGATTCTTTTTTTGGAAACGATTCTTTGGGTTGAAGGGAAGAGAGGTTACTGTGATTCTTTGGCTTAAAGAAAAAGATCCTGCTTGCTTTTATTTTTTGGCTGTTTACAGTTTTCCTTATCCATACAGCAATCATTGCAACAAGTACATGTTTTAAAGTATAAAATCTGTATGTTTTAAAGTATAAAATATATATACTCATAATTTAAATCATGTAATTCAAAGTATTATATTGGTGGCAATGATTAAGTTTATATGCAATGATTGCTATTGGTTTATAGTTCTCTTATTTTTATATTCGTTATTCTATCTATATTTCTCTTAGTTTAGCTATTGAACTCCTTTACAATTCACACTATTTATGCCTAAAATTTTGGGATCATACCAGCAATGAGCATTTTAACTTTGAAAGAAGACAGTTAAACTAAATAGAAATAAACCAGTTAATGTCCATGCGGAGCCAGGTTGTAAAAATGGGGATTAATTTCCGGTTAATCGGATTTAGGGGTACTCCGAATCGACTAGTCTGAATCTGATTTAAAAGTCGGTCAACAGTAGTAATGGGTTAAAGTCGGGATTATTCGGTCAAAGTCGGTCAAAATTGGTTGAAGTCAAATTTGGTTAAACTTGAAGTATTTGAACAATTGAACGATTATGTTTATGTGTCTTTGACAGTTATATTTATGTTTCTAGACAATTATATTTATGACTCTATTTTATAATTACACAGATAATTTTGAAATTTATTAGTCCTTCTGTCTCACTTTTATTGTCCTCTTATATTTTTTTACTGGATTTAAGATATGTTAGATAATGTCAGTTTTGTCTTTATATTCAAGTTATTTAAAAAACAAATGAATGACAGTAATAAATGAGGGTGGAATAGAGATTTTAATAATTTTTTTAATAGTTATTTTTTACAAGTAGACAATCTTTTTGATACAAACAAAAATAGTAATTTGGACAATAAAAATAAGACGGGGGAAGTATTAAATGTAAAAGAAAGTCCAATCTGATTAGTTTTCAATTAGTCCCCGACTTAGCCGATTAGTTCCTACAAGATCTTGAACAATTAGTCCCAACTAGCGATTTTTACAATCTTGTGTGGAGGTGCTAAAATGGACTAATTGGATGGATTCGATGCCAGGTTAACACAGAGTCGGCGTATCTGTATGTCATGTTCTTTTGTTCGCTATCAAGGTGTAGGAAATGTAAATGTGTTCGATTTAGTATGATCAAATGTTGTGTGCTATCTAAATATTTATCTGAAAAATAATGGGTAAGAAACAAAATTGACATTCTAACTATCATGCATCTCAAGTGAAAATGTGAAACGTCTCCAACACCGTCTTTGAGGTAGATTTTTATGCATTAATAGTTGTATTTTAACCGTCAAATCATCAACCATTTCCCCATCTAATTTAATCATAAGATATACTAATGTTATGCATTAAATACATCTTTAAAGACAACACCTGGAGCTGTTATCTTTGTTGGCAAGTGCCGTATCCAAGAAAGAAAATAAGAATTTTAGGCAACACTACTAAAAAAATCTCGGACGAAATGGAATTGGAAAATGCAGTATTTTTGTTAAATGGATAGAATGGAAATTATTTTAAGAAATGGGCCCATAGAACATGGAGGCCCTGTTAAGTTGTCCTACCTGCACACCTTCTTCCCTGGGCCTGTGATCTATTGAACATCAGAGGACTTGCCAACATATACACTTTAATATGTAATAAAATAAACCTTATTCAATATGATTTAATTTTTTTTATTTTTTTATTTATTTTTTGCATGTTGTTCACCAAACGCAACTTCTTGGTAAACTTATTCACAGAGCTACATGGTTTTGCTGCCTTAAAAAACAAACTATCTAGAATATCACTACGTCATTATCAAATTCATTGAAAGAAATTCAAGAGTGAGTGTAAAGGCGCGTTTGGTTGGTGGGATTTCATGGGATTTACATTTTAAATCTTTAAGAATCCCATATTTGGTTGGAGGTTTTCAAATGCATCTGACATTTAAGATCTCACAGATAAAGCATTTCTAAACCCTTCGATAAAGCGAGGGAATTAACACATCAAATATATGATAGAAATACCTCTTTATTAACCTTTTCAAAATTACTCCTCTTTAATTTACTTTTTAGATTCCTAAATGAATTATTTATGAGTTTGAATTCCTTGCACATTTTCTAATGCAATTTTAGTGTCGGTGTGCATCTTCTTGAATTTTTCTTATACAAATGTTTCTACAAAATTGATTGTCGTGCTTTATATCTGAACTTTTTTGGCCTTCAAATTTCCATCCATGGTTTATTTACATTATTATGAATTTCCACTTCTATTTTCATAATAAGAATGTAATGTAATAGGGATTAGGTTTTCAATTGCATTATATATTTGAAACTTTTTCATCAATGACTTTTTATGAGTCTTGATATATAAATGATGAACGGTTTTAATTAACCTTTGAGTTCATAAGTTGTTTTGAAAGTGAATCAATTATTGTTGGGTTTTCATTTCATATCCTTTCATTAGAGATACTTGATGGGTTTCATATATTTCAAATGTTTGACTTTTTTGCTGTAAAGTTAAATTTGATATGGAGTCTGTTTGGCATTTAGTTTTTAGTCTACATCTACAGCTACAATTATAACCTATAATTACTTCATCAAACAGACTTATAGGCGTGAAGAAAAGGTTTACATGTGAAAGGTAAATAATAAAATTTCAGACACTAATTTTTTTAATCAAAATGAACATCTTCTTGTTTGAAGTAAACATTGATTAGTTTTGTTGTGAATTCATTGAATCCTTAAACAATAAATGGAAGGGGATAATTTTATCATTTTACCTTGTGGGATTTCAAATCCCATAATTTTATATCCCCTGTCATTTCAATTCCTGTGATATTTTAATTTCTAGAACCATGAAATGAAGCAAACGCCACCTAATTGTGTAACAGCCTGATTTCGAAGATGTCAATCTTTAAAATACGTTTGTAGCATGTTAAACAAATCAAAGAAGAAACAATAATTCTGCTATAGGGGTTCAATCATTTTTGCATATTAAATTAAATTAAAATAAACATCTCATAAATATTTGATGGCATAAAGATTTGCTTTTCAAAATCCTACTCCCTTTTGTTGCTTTCTGTACCCTTTCTTCTTGTCTTTCTTTTTACTCTCTTTTTAGTACCAATCTTTACTAATTTTCCAGTGGGCATGCACATCTTTCTTTTTCACTAATTAATAAAAATTTAATGATATCAGAATGAGTAATACTATACCATATACTGTATGTTCTGTATATAAACACAATAACATCACTATTAATGTGCTCTTCCCAAAGTGAAGTCTAGATTGGGCTTCTTAATTAGGCTGGTCTCTGAATGACTTGATAAGCTTTTCTGTTAATCTTTCATCCTTCATGCCTTTTGAATTCATTTCCTTCTGTAATAATAACAAAACTAGTCAACCATTAATTAATTTGATCTTTTATATTTTGTAAAAAATTAAAAAACCATATGTATCCTAGTTTTGGTAGGATAATGTAATCTAAATTTGGAGTTTGTTAATTTATTGTCTTTGCTGCAAGTGATGCTAGCTGCCTTTTGCTCGCTAATTAAAAGATAATTGACATTTGAATTTATATTAATTTTAGGATGATCTGCGTATTTCAAATCCCTTATGTCTTTTTGTTATATAGTAACCTTTCCTTCCACTTTTCATGAAAACCTTATTTTATACATTCCCATGCGAATCTTAATATGATGTAAATATTTCTGTTATTGAAAGTTGCAAATTGCCTTTCATTTGGATGGTGCTCATGTGAAACTGTCCTATACTTATATTCTTGTTTTGTTGAAAGCTAGCATCATTATATTAGATGAAAGTGTTGTAATTATTTAAAAATATGATTAGAAATATCAAATCTACCTCAAGATATATGTTTGCTTCAATATCTCCATATTTGTCATGCAACAAAACTTCCCTGCTAAAAAATCCATGGACAAGATTTACAAGAAAATTAAATAACTCCAATTAATCAGTGCAAATCCCATACCATAAGAAAAAAGAGAAAACAAAAAAGCAAACCCATATAAAAAAATTAAAGCTTTCTTTCAATAGCTAGTTTATAGCTATAGCTTCTTACTTTAGCAGTCTCTTTTGAGAAAAAAAAGATAAATTCAGCCCATGTGTATTCCATCCACATTACCCATGCCATTGTACACTAAGAGGGGAAAAAAGAATAGGGGTGGAGGAAGAACAATTACAATAAACACAAATGCATAGACACAAGGTACAAAGAAGTTTTAAAGAAGATAGGTTTCAAAACCAAGTGGGTCCCTTTTTGAATTGTCATGTTTCATTGAAAACCACAAGGTTAAAGGGAAAGAGAGGTTGAAATTTTGCTTTCATCTTTTTACATGTAATGGCAAGAGTAAATGGACTTTTCTTGTTTTACCTAAAGCCACTTTTCAAGCCACTTGAAAAGGGAGTTTGTTTTCTTGTAAGACTCTAAAAGCACAAAGAGTTGGAAGACATTTATTCTACAAATTTACCATTCTTCATTACTTAATTGTGTAGATACACAAGTGTGACATCCAAACTGGATTGAATTCTCTACACAAAATCTGGTTAATTTTAGTGTTGAAAATGAGTTAAAGGACATTGCTTACAAAAGTTCCAAAACTACTGTTGACAAGCATTTTCATTAGTATTGATTTTAAGCATAACCAAACAGGCGAACATTAAAGTTTTTCTGTTTGACTATAATATTCTAAGCTTATTAGCCAAGCTCTCTATATTCCTGGCGAATCATATATGGCATATATACGTACTTTGAATATATATATATATATATATATTTTCGGATTGTATAATATTTTGATGTGAACTATAGGTTGCCTTTCAAGAAACCTTAGCATTGAAAAAGTTAATCAGTATAAGTTTTCACCTTGACGAACTGCTCCGACGACAATGCTGAAAATCTTTAGTTTGACGAACATTAGAATAACGTCCTTTATGTTCAGCTGATAATTCCAATTCCGTTCTTTGATCATGAATGCCAACATCTACATCTTCACAATTATCCCCTGATGAACCATTCTCGTAAACTTCCGTTTGCCCTAAGAAAGACAATAAACCAACTATTCAATATTGATAAAAGTATCTTACAAGTTAATCCAAACGTATATACAAGACAAACAAATAATTAAGAGTCGTATTCAACCTGAAGAAACTAGCGGTTTGTCCGTTGTCTTTACAGTTCGATACATCTGCCAAATAAGAATGAACAAAACAAAAACTGTTATATATTATTTGAAACTACTTACATACATTATAATTATAATTATTCTTTAGGTGCTTATCATGTACATTTTCCTCAACAGTATACTATACATTAGTACTATACAATAATCTAGAATAGTATAATTAAATCAACATAATAATCTCTTCGATCCCTAAATAAGTGTGCATCTTTTCATTTTTGTTTATTTCAAAGTAAGTATACATTTTCAAAAGTAAAGCTTTATCAATTTACTCATGATTTAATTTTTCAAAAAAATGATTCATAGAAGACTGTACAAAAAGTATGAATAAGACTATATTTTTCTATTACATAATACACTGATTATGACTTTTTAAAAAATTTTATATAATTTGATTATGAACAATTATAATGAGACGGATAAAATATTAATTAGTTTAATATTATATATTATATAACAAAGTAATATTTTAGACTTACTTCTACCATAGTGTAACAGTGAAAGATAAGTGAAGGTGTTTGATCATTGATGAATCATAAAAAGGTTAAGTACAAAAATATGAATAAATGAATACAGACTATGCATATAAGTGACCATATGTAATTAAAAAGCGAATCTATTGTAGGCTGCATGTCTATATGAGTGAAAAACTGATCAACCACTGGACTTTAACCATGGTTAACATATGAGGTTAAGAAACCATATGTGATGACCATGCTATTTACACATATCATTGACAAATGATGGCCTTTTTTGTACTTTCCCATATCTCAAGTTTCCCTCTGAAAAGGAGAGAAAGTGCATCCGTTATATATTTGTAATGGGTAAAGGTATTGAGAAGGAGAGCAACCAACACCCTTATTAATGTTGTTAACACCCTTATTAATGTTGTTATTCAATTCAAACCTAAACAATGCACACAATTACACACTGGATTCTGTGTATATAACTTTTGGTCTCTCTCTTTGTTTTTCAACTCCTTAGGTGTATATATTTATAATAATAATAATATAATACATTTATGTATGAGTATATTGATGCAATAAATTAATATTATAAATTATTAAAACATGTGTCCTGGAAAGCAAATTTTAAAAAAGCTGTAGCTATACAGAATTATCTGATCCAGTAGCAGGAGGAGAAGAAAAGAAGAACAAGACTAAGTGTTAAAGATTAGAGACGGGTCTCTGCATGGAAAAAAATATAGTTATATTTTCTGAATTCATTTAAAAATATTTTTAATTAATTGTTTTTTCTGATAATGCAAAGTTGCTGTTACAGTCTAAAGGTCAAAAGTGAACACAAATCAAAAGAGGTATTTGCCCTCAAATATTTTATAGACTTCAAACATTCTCTGTTAAAACTATGTATATATATTTATCTTACACATTTTTTCTTTAATAAGTTAAATGTTTAAAAAATGAGAATGACATAAATATTTATATCATTGACAAAACAGACCAATTTATCCTTACTTAATTTTAAAAACAATATAGATATTTAAAATATAATTGTATATCAAATAATATGCAATATAGTCCATAACTAAATAAGTGTTCATTTAAAATATATGTTAACAAAATTATTAAATGGAATAAGTGCTTTGCGCAGGTCTCTTATAATAAATCATATATTATATATTTCATAGACAATGAATCTTGAAAAATTATGTACTATATCTCGGTAGCTAATAAAGCTAAGGCATTTTTGTATATATATTTTTCTATATAAAGAATGTATTCTAAAATTACCAAAAGATCAAGAAAAAACACTAGAGCTGTTGACAGAAAGTAACGGAAGATGTTATACTAGACCGAAATATAACGAAAAATAGTACCTTCTGTTTGTCGACTAAAGTTTTAATGGACCGGAAACTACGAAAAATAGGACCCTTTGGTTGTCGAGTGGAGTTATTAGCTAATCGTATATACTCACTAGACTAGATGTTTTTTTCATTAAATTAGACAACAAACTGTCAAATAAAACTCTCAAAAATGGCAAATATTGAAAGCTACTCTATAAATATAAGATAAGATAAATTATAAATACAACCCTATTTGAAATAATTGGAAGGAAAAAGGAGTTAGGGTTATCAAATTTACCTGTAAATGAGATTTAACATGGGCTAATGTGAGATCCTTCACATCCATTAGCTCAAGAACTGACTTGGGTGTTGCTCCTATAAATTCATTTGGCAAGCAATATTATCGATCAAATGAAAAAAAAGAGAGCCCAAAGAATTTTTTTTATATATAAAATTATGTTTTAATTAAGTAATTAAGACTTAGCTCTAGTTAAAACGTACTTTCATGGCCACCCAAGAGCTCAACAGCATGGACAAATCGAGCATGTAAGGTTGAAGTCCATCGCATCCTTGGAGCTCGAACGTTACGCTTTGAACGAAACCTCGATGACAAGAATCTAGATCGCGCGATACTGTTATTAATACTATTGCCATAACTTAAAGAAGAAGAAGTACTACTAGAAGGCTGCTGGTTATTTTGATGATGATGATATTGAGCTAGTATTTGGTAACTATTAGGATGTGTATTTTGGTAACAAACAGGAACTCCTCTAATTGGTGTGAACAGCAACCCTAGTTGTGAATTTAGTCCTTGGTGTTGAATATTTGGTGTGTTTGTGATCTGGGTCAAGTCAGAATCATTTGAATGGATTGTGTTTTGGGAGGTTAAAGCTTTGTTCCAGAAATGACCCAAATCCAAGTCTTGATCTTGATCATTTGGGGTTAATGTTCTCCATGTTGTTGAAGTGGGTTGTGTGTTGGGTGGGCTAATTCTAAGAGATAGGTCCGGTAGTGGTGGAAAGAACTCCATTTTCCCTAGTAAAGGTCTGAACTTTTTCTTTTTTTCTTGTTCTTGATTCAATTTGTTAGGTTATAATCAAGATATGTATGGGGATTGTGTTTAATGGTGAAAGATGAAGCTAAATAGAGAGTATGAAATGAAGGGGTATGGTTGTATTTGCAAATAAGGTATGTGAAGTATATGTATGATATTGACAGTTGAAGAGAGCTAGTTAGGGGTGGTGGTGGGGCCTTTTATTTCTTTATGTGGACGTGGGGGTAGGAAAAGAAAGAGAGAAAAAAGATGAAAAGGGAAAGAAAGTGAATAAGTTTGAGACTTGATTCCTTTAACATCTTTAACTTTTCTTCTTGATTTTTAGTTTTTACTTTATTGCAAGATATATGTCTTAAAGGTATTTCCGAAATCTAAGGGAATTGATGAGATAATTCAGTGGTTATTAGTATAAGCCATTTTTATATTTATTGGGAATGGGAATAATATGCCACAATCAAATAGGAGAAGAGAAATATATATACCTTTCTTTGATAAGTTTTATATATACAAATCTTTGTTATGATTTTGGACTTTGATTATGCATGGTAAATATAACGTAATTTTACTCATCAATTATACTAAGGGAAATTGTCTGAAGAGCATATCTTTACTAGTATTAATAATTAAATGCAGTAGAACATTCTTTTGTAGGATGTTAATTGATCATCACAAACTATTTATAAACACATTAATTGGTTATGACGTGAATAAGTTCCCAAAGGGAATATTGATCAATTCGTAGACGAGTTAACTACAACAGTAATCGTGTTACCACTATTACAGTGGATCTCAGTTATACTTGTTGATTGTTTAATTTGGTTGTGATTAGATGTAGACATAGAAGGGGGACAGAGGCAGTTACCTCTTAGAATATTTCAAATTGTAAAAAATAATAAATTAAAGATATTAATAATATTTTATGATTTTTTCTCTTTCAATAATCAAAGAGAAAAAATTATTATTTTGTCTCATCGATAATTTTTTTCTAACTCTGCATCTGATTGTGATGTTTAAGATGAATTCGATCTACAAGGAGCCTTTGATCCGACTTTGAGTGACAATAAGGTAGGTACGCATTTATGTTTTAATTGACATCACGAAAACATTAGTTACTTCCTAGCTAATCATAAAGCCGTATGATCTAAGGTCATCAGGTCATGACTCATGTGCCAGCATGTTACCAAACGTTCCCCTTCCCGTTGTATTAACCGTAATATGACAAAGTTAGTTTCATCAGACTTTTGACTCCACATTACCAATTATAATACATTTATCTAATACCTAAAACAAAACAAAAAAACAAAAAAAAGAAAAAAAAAATTTAAGAAAATAAGCTAACTCACTTCCTTCTATTCATCAACGATGCTTAGAGGACAAACCAAAAGCAACAAATTGAACTAAGGACACGTAGGTGCCTATAGCGTCCACCATTCATTCTTTGGAGAACTAAGGGTGAACGTTCCCGGTGGTCTTAGTTTTTTCTGTTAAACGTTAATGATAAAAGTAAATGAACAGATGTAATATTGGTTCCGGTGTTGGGCAAGCATGCAGCCAATGAAGATAATAATTGATTAGATGGCATTGGATTGACCTTGTCTAAAGAGTATTCCACACCCAATATCGCCATATCATATCATGTACTCTTCCATCAAGTTGCAGGCTTGACTTAGTCATTAGTCAAAGATTTTCAAGACATTATTAAAATATGTGATCTACTATTTACACATTTACACACCCTTCGTCACATCCCTGTATATCAAAAAAATTGCTTCTGTCCTTTCTTCTTTTTCTAGTTGTACATCCACATAGTCTTTCACATCGCCATATATCAATTTTTTTTCTTTTGACCTTTCTTCTTTTTCTAATTTTACATCCGCAGTCTTTTTGAGGTTGTTCAATATTTAATTTAAATATCAAATTAAATCAAAATCGGTTTAAAATTCAACCAAATTTGAAAAATAATTTTCAAATCGATTAAAATTGAAACCGAATTAAATATTCAGTTTTTGATTCAGTCTTCGGTTTTGAATTTTTCATAATTGAGTGAAACCGAAAATCGGATTCAATTTAAATCTATAAATATGTGTGTGTGTGTGTGTGTGTGTGTGATTTATCAAATTCGGTTGGATACTTGAAGAGTTTAGGATTTTAAAATTTTTAAAAAAACTTAGCTATCATGAGTTCGTGAAAAAACAAATGTTTTCTTTGAACTTTGAAGTTTAACTACATTGATAATTTCATGCTTTGTGAACTCAAATTTGATTAAAAAGTAATACTTATTAATTGTTAGATTTATGTAGTTTGTATGGTATAATTGTGCATATTTCGTAGCTATGTATGTTGAAGAGTTTTTTGATTAAATTTTAGTTTTGTTGGTTTTCGGTTTACACCGAAACCGAAACCGAATCGAACTCAAATTCGATTTTCAGTTTGGTTTAGACATATGAATTTAGTTTTTGATTTTGCTCCCAAAAATTTCAAAACCGAATAATCCGAACGGATTAAGACTGAAAAAGTTGTAAACGGAACCGATAAACACCCGTAATCAAATCATATCTTTTTATATTATTTAATTTTTACATTCAAAAGCTTTTATAGATTTTAGTTTTATAAAATATTCATTTTTACTAATTTTTCCTGTTTTGTATAAAAAGGTATATTTTTTACAAAAAAAAAAACTCATTTTTTCCTTTTTACAAAAAGTCAATTTTTTATAACAAAGAAAATTGTTCTGGAAGAAAATATCTATGATTAAAATCTTTGTTTGTTATAAAATCTTCATTTTTATTAATTTTTATAATATGTAAATATATTCATAGATGAAGTAGACAACAAAAAAATGAGTTAATGTTCAAGATATTGATTGATTTAATACGAGTGTGCACCTTAAATTTTAAAAGTGTGATATGATATTCTTTTAAACATGTTTTGCAATTGCAATGCTTTATTTAATTGTAAATCAATTTTTCTATCACCTTCGTTATAACAATAAGCAAAAACAGATATCGGATTTATCTAGCTAGATTATTTTTATTTTGTCAGTCACACCTCTTGCAATATCAAGAAAATGAGCAAGTTAAGATCTCTTAATTAACAACACTAATCTGCACCATAATTACATTTATTGTCAACTCTTGTAATAGGAATCGATACATCCTAAGCCGATGTTACGTACCAAACATATTTTGTTAGGTCAGAAATCGCACTCATGTAATTTATAGATGACATAAATGTTTGTATCTGTCACTGCCTTTGTTATCAGCAACACTAGAGCAGACATAGAGTGAATATTCACTGATCAAACTGAACAGTGAGCTTCTCTATACTTAGAACATTTACTAATATACTCAATCACTGCATGTGTTAGCAGTGATCATTGTAACCTAGATCTTAAACGGAATGTCTATCACTTACTGATAGACACTTAGCATCTAAGAAGTTACAACAAGCGTGACGCTGTGAAGAACATGTTGCATCTATTGAAGTCGAAGATTGAAGATAGAAGTATAGAGTAGTTCACTGATGTGGAAATCAACACTACTCTATTAATCAGTGAATCAAGCCTGTATCTGACTAGTACATGGGGTTTGACATATACGCAATGTACAAAACAATGTCAACACCAAAAGACCTTCTGGTCTAGCGGTATGGAGGTTTTACCATTCTAGGCAAGGTCTCAAGTTCGAGTCTTGTCTAGGGCGATAGGGGTTTCCTCCCGCAAGTATAAAGGGAAGAGTGCCATTGCCTTCTGGGCTGGACCCAACCTGGTTGTGTGGGCTCGCTACGCCTTCTGGGCTAGGGGCTATGTAGCCACTATTGCTGTTAAAAAAAAGCAAAACAATGTCAACTTATATGCAACATAATATAAGGCGTGTATATCTTTTAAAAGATATGCATGCTAAATTATTGTACTATGCATTTAATTATTTGTATCTTTTTCTGTAATCGAGGAATAAAATAAATAGTAAACTTTATTTCTAACATATAATGTCACATCCTAATAATCTCTTTACATGTTTTTAAATGAAGTGATCTAATTATCGGAATTTACTTTCCCCTCCTCTAAATATTTACTTCCATGTTATCCTCAAATATATGTTGGGCACCAGAAATGACCAAATCTCTTGTCCAAAGTCATTGCAAAAGATTCAATATGTTCCCCAACTTATTGTTTCTAGAATATACCATAGGCTTTATTTGAACAATCATTTAAATAGCAGGCACTTAACTTCTCATATATATCATAGGCTCTATTTGATCTTACTGTATTTGATCAATTAATTAATTATTTATATATACACACACCATAGGCTCTATTTGATCAATCATTTAAATAACAGGGCACTTAACTTCTCATATATATCATAGGCTCTATTTGATCTTACTGTATTTGATCAATTATTTTATATATATATATATATATGCTATAGGCTCTATTAATTTTACTTTATTTGATCAATCATTTATATAATATATATATCTAAATTCAAATAAGAAAAATAAATATTACAAGAATGTAATAATAATTATAAAATTACTTTTTAAATATTCAAAAAACATTATTTTTTAAATCACTTTTTAAATATTTAAAAAACATTATTTTTTAAAATTTTATTCATAACTTTTTATTCATATAACTTTTAAAAGTTATATTTCAAATATTTTTTTTTACGTTTTTTATTTATTTTTTATTAATTTATTTATTTATAATAATCACATTTTACAACTTGATAATCACATAAATAACATGTGCTTATCATGTCCTATTTTTGTGATTATCTTGAGCATATAATAATCACATTATATTAGAGAATAATCACATGTGATTATCATGTTATATTTTGTGATTATCTTGAAGAATCATATAAAAAAATTTGAAAAAAAAATTTATTTATTTATTTATATTTTTTATCATAGCTTCCAAAAGTTAATTTAATAATAATTATTAAAAAATATATAAGAAAAATGTATTTCAAATAGTTAAAAAGCATTTTTAAAATCATTTCAATGATATATTTGTTTATTCGTAGCAGAACAAGCTGTCTAATGCTCTATGGGTAATGCAAAATTAGGATAGAATGCAAGTGTTCCATTGGGTTCTCTTAAATTTTGTTTTTATAATCTTGGGAAGCTCATGATGTTGCCGACAGCAATGGAAGCAGTAGGTTCAAGAAGAAAGTAAGCATTGGAGCATGTTTTTTTGGACCAAAATGCAAACTCTGACAATTTTGATCTGTGTGGCAGTTTGACTCTCCTATATGTGCTCCTAATTATCTTCATTGTAATTCATAATTCATATTATATATTACTCCGTATTAATTATAGATGTATATAATAAGTCATTGCTTATATTTCATATTAAAAACAATATTTTTTTCTACATAAGACAAATACAGTAAGTTGTACAAAGATATAGGTATAAGCATTTTTCTTATGAGATGTCTGGATTTATGAATAGGAATGATTAAAGATCTTGTAGTTTCATTTGCACAAGTGGTTCTCTTTTAACCATATAATCTCTTAATCTCTTTAATACATTCTTTTTATAGAAATTTTACTAAGAAAACTGGACTAGTAAGAACCTAGATACAAGAAGATACAGATCTCCAGACAATCAACTACAAAACAGAAACATCATATGACAGACACCTCTCAAAAGAAAAAACGCCAAGACAACCAAATTATATTTATAGCAACACCTTCACCCAAACCTCATGAAGGATTCTAGAATCCGAAGATCAAAAGACTCAATTTGATTGAGCTCGAGTTGCGCTATAAAAATGTAGACTTGTTTGTAGTCCAATTTGTTGGACTTATTGCATGACCTAGAAACAGATACTTTTCAAATAAATAAATAGCCAACAATATCTAACTATGAAATCTTGGATTACCAGAAAATCAAAAGCGGTCATAGCATTATATTAGACTAGTACCATGCCTGAACAAAGCAACAGTATTTTTTTTAATAAGAAAGTGATTTAAATAAAATATGTAGATGTTCATAATTTAGGAGTTATAGATGTTTCAATTTGTAATGTTCAATTTAGGTTTGAGGTTCCACGGTGACTCGCTTCATGTCACATGTATGTTATCATTATTAAAATTTTAGAGATTGAAATGATTAAATATTAAATATGATGTTTGGAAAATAAAGATTTAATTTTGATTTAATTAAAATTTCTTTTAACTTTTTTGATTTGACTTTTCACGGTTATGCTTTTGAAATATAATAACTATTTAAGATAGAGATAATTATATGAGTGCCTTATAGTGATTTGTCTTGTTTGAATATAAATATAAGAATATATAATTAAATGCTTTATATGTTGTAATAGAGATTAAGTAAATATATGATGCAAAGCCAAGATGAATTGTTGATAATCAATAGCTTTACAATGTGCTACATGAATCTAATGCCAACTTCTTTTCAACATTCATTCACTAGATTTGACGAAGTATCATGTCAATTAGGTGTCTCCTGTTTTGTTGGTTAGATCAGAAGATTGTACATGGTTTTATATTTGGATTAATAAGAGGATCAGTCTACTAATTATAGTTGTTACTTGAGAAAGGAAAAACAAAAGAAGGAAAAAAAAGTACATGTTGAATTTATTAACAAGTATTGCATTGCCATATTTTGCAAAGAAAACTAATTGAACAATGACATATTCTGTTGGGAACAAATGTGATGACATTAAGTGTTATATTCATGTGAATCAGAGTTGTGTTGCCTTATTAAATCTTAGTTTGGAGTTATTAATAACAATGGATTGTAGGTTAACTTGAAAATCATTAAGTCAGACACTCAGAATTCTGTTTTTAGTTAGGTAACTAGGTTTGCACCAATTTTAGCTCAAAGGTAGTAGCATTACATCCCCAAATGCATAAATTCAACCAATCACATTCCCACATCAATTCAAGAATATGAGAAGTTAAGTGCCCTGCTATTTAAATGATTGATCAAATAGAGCCTATGGTATATTTTAGAAACAAAAAGTTGGGGAACATATTGAATCTTTTGCAATGACTTTGGACAAGAGAATTGGTCATTTCTAGTGCCCTACAAATCTTTAGGAACAAATGTGAGTGAAAGCAACTTTGACAATAATAACCCATCACCATAATTTGCCCTTTTGCTTAATCATCATTCTTTATTTCAATATACTTTTGTTCCATTCTCTGATTAATTTGTTCCTTACTTTCTTATATGAGACTCAATCATATACTAATTATATGTTAAAGTTTGAAAATAAAAGTTATAATGATATTGGTATCCAAAGATTTTTATTCTCCATGTTTTCATATGAAAATTCCGTACACCTTTACCATTATCATCACTCTAATTTAGCAATACTAATGAATGGCATTACCATTTCTTTTGTCTTTATGAATGATAACTGTGAAGTTTTTTTGTTTTAATTAAATATCAATAATCTTAATTAAACTGGAGTTGAATAAATAATTGTTTAGTCAAGGTAAAAATAGGTGGTCTCTTATAATTGTGACATTATTGTTTCAAAGTGGTTGCTTTTTTGTGCTGTAAAGAAATGTTGGTATACCTCATAGACTTTTCAACTTACAATAACTTTTGACCATGCAACCATCACAAAAAAGGGATTGATGTTTTTACTGTTTGATCAACATATATTGTTTGATCTTTTTATGAAGACCACTGTATATACATCTCACAACTTTGTAGAAAACCTAGGAAGACTTTTGAGAATACATTAAAAAGATTGCAAGTATTTAAACACAGTAAAAACCGGCAAAAATATATGATGCATGCATTGTTGTGACATACGTTACATTTGGCACGTTTATGATAGTGCATAACTCGTGTACATGAAAAAACACTAAATATTAAACTGGAGATATGAATTTATATTAGGTTATTAAACAGAAGTATACCCTCAAACCAATCGAACATTTGCGTAAAGAAAGATGTCACAATTATTAGTCCTATTAAAAGTAGCAATTTCTTTGAAAGTAAAACCTTACTTTGAGCAGCTGCTGGATAACAGGGGATCAGACAAGAATATTTCCCAGTGGATTTAATAAACACATATTAAAATATATCAAGTATGGATGTTATTTAAAATAACTTCCTGATAAATGCATAAGTCTGTAAACCAAATAACCAAATGAAGTTTGGTTACGAACATTTTGTGTTCACTGTCGTGCTCTTCATACAACTGTTGCTGAGTTTAGGAAACATCAAAACCATGCTTGGGAAGACTGAAAAGCTCCCTAAGATCCTGAGATAACAAACACACATCAGTAATGTTTCCCACGAATGACTAGGTAGAAAAAATATAATAAATATCCAACACTTGAGTAGCATTTCTGAATATTCACCTGTTGACTGAAATAACGAATTTGTTCTTTCTGTTCAGTAGCACTTCTGAACAAACCCACTTTGTATATCTGTAGCAAGAATATTGAGCAATCAGATATGACATATGAGAAACATGCTAAATTAAAATCGGATCCTGTTTAACCTGCTTCCTGCATATCTTTTCTTCAATGGTGCCACAGGTCATTAAGCGGTATACAATAACATCCTTCTTTTGTCGTATACGATATGCACGATCAACACTTTGATTATCAGTACTGCAAAGAAAGAAAAAGATTCAAGTGATACGAGATATAATAAAAACGATTCATCATATCTAATAAAATCAATAGCAACCTCGGGTTCCAAGCTGGATCAACCACAATGACATGGTCTGCCTTAGTAAGGGTAAGTCCTAAACCACCGACTTGAGAGGTCAAAAGAAATATTGGAGCTCCAACACCCTCTTGAAAATCCTGTTATAAATATCATATCATAATTAAACCAATTAAAATAAAAGTGACAAGTTACTAAGGAAAAATTACTTCCGTCCCAAATCTTTAGCCTGTCACTAGCTTTAGTAGTACCATCGATACCCAAGAACTTGTAGCCTCGGGCATTAAGAGTATCCTGAGCACAAGGGAAGACCAAATAAAATGAGAAAGATGTTATATACCTTAAATCAACAACTACAAATAGAAGCGCAAAAATGATGGTTGGATTTAATTGGGTAATGGGTCATAACGCACTGGTTGGTTTGGGTCGTCCCAAAACACAGTTTGTCCCCAAATATTATTTTTCCTGTGACGAGATAGTGTAACAAAGATGACCTAAGTTGATTTATTTCAACAACAATTTAGTTTTTTGATAAAATGCTTTGAGAGGTTTTGTGCATGAAGTATACATTTCAGGCACTTTCAACCCATTTAACATGTTTCTTCTTAAGCTATATTGTTAACTTGCTAAGTAGACCCATTAAAGATCTAACAAAACCCAAATCAACCCATTCATAAGCAAATGGATTAAGTTGCCTTCTCTGGATATAGAAAACAGTACTTGTGCAAAATCAAATCGTGAATATAATCGAAAAATCTGGAACAAACATGAATAAGATTAAGCATTTTGCGAGTCTGGGAAAAGATAAGAACATTATGACCTTCTGGAATCAGCTTATCCTGTTACAAAATTCAACAAGAATATCTATCACACTTTATGCAATAAAACACACACATTTAACTGATTAAGACTACGTAATATTCTAACCAGGAAAGATGCAATAAAGAAGATCTTGCAAGAAAGGTTGTCACTGTGTTCCCCAATGTCATTCTGTCTGCAACGTCTGCTATGTGCATTGCTAATTTTTCAGCAACCCCATGATCATCCTTTGCTAATTTTTTCAGCAACCTCATGATCATCCTGATTTAAAACTGATTCCATCCCTTCTAGCACATCTTCACCAGCTCTCTTTGTTGGCAGAAGTGGATGATAAGATTTTTTTTCAATATCTAATAGATGTATGCAAAGCATATATATAAGATGATAATGATGTGATCCACTATAGAATACATATGTATGACGAAAGAGAAGTAAATGATAAACAGACTAAATACCGTCAGAGCAGCCAGAGGTGAACCATCAAAGGCTGAAAGAACAATCTCACTATTCAAAAATGATTCGTATAGTTGCCGCTGTATCCAAATGAGATGAGATTTAAAAAAACACACCCTGAAGGACTCAAGGAAACATATCTTAAAATGATCATCGCACGTGCTCACTACCTGGACACTGGATAATTTTAACCACACAATAATCTCATTTTTCTTAGAAAGCTTGGCCTTAATCGTACCACCATCTTCACGAAAGACCTCATTTTTAAGATGACGGAGAAAATAGGGCTGAATGCATTTTCTCAAATCCTATTTGTTAAGTAAGAATAACAATTAATAATCTTATAATGAAATTTTCATTATTACTAAGCAGTATTGTATCTCAGGCACACAAAAATTGCAACAGTTAAAACCTTGAACAAAAAACAGCAACAGTTAGGTAACCTTCAACTCATGATCAGTATACAGTCAAATATGCCATTTTAATAGACTAATAATTCCAATTACCTTCAAAGGATTATTGACATAATATCCATGAAAAAAAATCTTGAATAAGATACACTTTAAGAAACCAATTAACCAAATGAACAATAACCTGTGCAACAGCTGAACCAATGTGTTTATCTCTGTCAGATGCATTCTTGTCATTTCCATGGAGGATGGCAGCTTCATATTTGTCCTTAAAACTGGGGAGGAAAAAATACAACAAAAGGATGAGAAAATAAGAACCAAAAAATGGCAGTTCTAAACTGTTCTTAACATAATCACAAATGAAATCTTACCATTTCTTGTCACCCAAAAGCTTTGGACAGCAGAAATTAAACAAAACCCACAATTCCTGTATTACAAAACATAAGATCAATAAGCCAATGGCGTGTAGCTCAGTTGGTAATGGGTGGGGGCATCTTTGCCACAAAAAGCACAAGGTAGGGGGTTCAAGCCCTGGTACCTCATAGCCACAACTGCTGAGTGAGTCAGGTATGCCACCATATTATGGTTAGGCAGCCGATTGTGGGCCGGTCTAGGTTGCTGGTTATCAACCTTTTGCCACAAAAACATAAGATCAATAAAGTGGATTTATTTGAAACTGCTGTGTAATTTGAAATTAATCATCGTGTATAAATCAATAACATAATGCATAATCATCAAGGTGCATACCTTTAAATTATTTTGCAGTGGAGTGCCACTAATTATTTTACGATGAGCACAAGGTATAGCAAGCAAGCTTTTAGCCCTTTGTGTACTAGGATTCTCAGTGGTTTTTACTTACTAATATCTGTTTCATTAAAATACACCCCTGAATGATTTGTATAGGATAAGGCAATCAACATATGTGGGCAACTCGTCTTTACGTTCCTCAGTTGAACCAAATGTGGATGCGTACGTCTTCTCAGAATCTAAATGCTTCCACTTTAAATATTTTTCTTTGATTTATTTAATGCTAGTCTTCATTTCTAGCAGTGCTCAGTTTGCTTTTAATCCAAAGGACGTTGTTGTACACAGGAAGAATCTATCCCCAAGTATATCCAGCAAATTAACAGAATCAGAAATCAAACAACAAATGAATAGCCTTTCTCAAATTTATGCAAACAAGGTATCATCTAATTATAATTTACAAGCAAACTAAGTTTTGCTTGATTTGTATATTGTTCCCCTTTTTTCAATCTTTTTACATCTGTGACATTTCCTTAATGACTTCGATACACTAGTTATGAAGCCAAGGTACCAAAAGTAACTTGCAACCTGTCATGTTTTTGACAACATTACCTCACACAAGAAAATACACAATAAGTCATAATTGTATGAGCATATAGATGTCAAAATAAAAAAAATTGATGATGTACAAATCACCTCATATAAGAATGCATCATCTTGTTCAGCCTAGCCTTCGATTCTATTTACCGTTCTCTTAGATGAAATTTGCTTGTCTGCACAGTTTATTTTCTTAAAAAGTATTCTGCTTCGTGTAATTTATACAGGCAATGGTGGCAACGTTAGGAGACAATGGAGAAGATATGAAGACAGATTGCTGAGTAGAATTAAGAGCTCTATAATCTTTGCATGCCGAGACGAGGTAAAACAGAAACCGTAGATTCAGATGATGTTGCTGATGATTTCAACAGGGTGTTGAATGTTTGAACGAAACCATGAAACTTTTGTGAAAAATTATCTCTATGTTCACCGATGGTGAAATACTAACTCATTTTTGTTGGGTTCATGTTCCACTGTACAAAACTTGTTTATACTTTGTAAAGACCAGTGAGCTGGTCTTTTTTATGATAACTTTGATTACCTATGTAGGGTGTGCCGATTTCTAAAAAGCAAGCGTATTTCTATAATAAAAGATACTCTAACCATTTGTAAACTAAACCAGTAGCGTATCAGTGATATGCAGCGGTACCAAGTACAAAAGACATGGAGGTGGTTAAGTCGTAGCGACAAAGATATGAGAAGGTGGTTGTAATTGGTCAAGGTCTCCTGAAATAGTGAATATGTTACAAACTGGAAATATAAGATACGAGATGGAAATCCAAACTCTGAGAAATGAAAAGAAAAAAAACTAAATGAAATTTAAAGTAACAAATACCGATCCAACCACAAAGTAAGTAATTATACAAAAGCATAAAGAAAAGGTATGCATGGAGTTAAACGTTTTCAAACTGATGAAAAAACAATTGAGCATGTCATTTCTTGCAATAGTGTATGTAAAAAACTTAAGCAATCGTGCACATCGTAATGTGAAATGCAAAGGAGGTTGTTGGATTCTATAAAATAATTTCAAAAAGAAAATACGTAGTAATAATAATAACAATCACTAAAAACATTTCAAAAATTGAGCAATTATAAGTTAATCAGCTATCATTGTTTATTTCGGAGAACCTACTCAAAGGTTCAAGACAGACCGTAAGAAGTGACATTATTATATTTGTTTCTAAAAATAGAATGATGTTACATTTTTATTAATTAACCGGGGGATTATAATTTTTTTTTTGAATTTTTAACTTTTAGTTTAACATTATTATACTTGTTTTTCAAAATAGAATGATATTACATGGTTTCTTAATTAACCAGGGGAATATAATATTTTTTGAATTTTTAACTTTTAGTTTAACATTATTATACTTGTTTTTCAAAATAGAATGATATTACATGGTTTCTTAATTAACCAGGGGAATATAATTTTTTTTGAATTTTTAACTTTTAGTTTAACATTATTATACTTGTTTTTCAAAATAGAATGTTTTGTTAAATAGTTTCATAATTAAACAGGGGCACATAAGTAATTTTGAATTTTTAGCTTTTAACTTTTTTGAGTCCGAACATGAAACCCATTATAAGGTATGTACAAAGATAAACGTTTTTAAAAAGCAACAAATAATTGTCCAACCATAAAGTAAATAATTACACAAAAGATAAAGAGAAAACTTATCATGGAGTTAAACGTTTTCAAATAACACGTTTAATAATTTGCACAAGGTTAAAAGTTATGTATCTTTCACAAATTTTGTGCTTTTACTTTTTAAGGACAAACGATTGAACTGAAAACACTAATTTATACTTCAAAGATTAAAAGAATAAAATAAAATAAAGTTTTGAGGACATGTCATGAATTTCTTACAAAATGTTTTAATTTTGGTAAAAATGACAAACCGTCAAAAGTCAAAACCCTTAAAATGTAAATTTCTTGCCACACAAAATGACAAAAACCCTCGTCGTCGTCCCGTCGCTCCACTGCTGTTCTCGGTAATCTCGGTCATAGTACACAGTTGGTTATTACGAAATTTATCATTCAATTAATTCCTATTTGCTGTCTGAATTTATTTCAATTAGTAATCAAGCGTAGTTTGCTGCTGCATTTCATGATTTGCTTACATGTTCAAATAAATCGACAAACTAAAAGCTGGCTGTTAAATGAATTTAAATTAGTTCATTATTGGTTATTGTGCTCATTTTCTAGGGTTTGCACATCATAAATGTATTATAGATTATGTAGATGCGTGATTGGTTGTTAAAGAATGTTAAGTCGACTATAAATACAACATTCCCAGAAGAAAATTGTGTATTAATTCATCGTCAACAAAAACTTAGCCAATTCATAGCATATTAGATCATTTCTCTGTTTATTGTTTACTCTCTTTATTGGAGTATGACCTGTTGTTTATAGCAGGTTATTAATTTTCAGTATCTTTCAAAGTAGGGATCAAATATACCAATATGCTCAAACATAAAGGACCATTCATCAATATACTTTTCTCCTATCATCTCTAACCTGTAGTTTCCAAAACTGTTCTGTCCTCTCCCGCCGCCCATCGCCTCCGTCACCGCCGTCGTTTACCAAGGCACCGCCGCCGTATCACTTCTACACTTTACTCGAATTCCTAGAGATTTGTCTATTTCACCTTTCTTTCGCCCTATGTATATGTCATCTATTAGCTTCAGACGCAGCAGCTGCAAACCACGTCCCTGCTTCAATTTCTTCCGTGCACGAAAATTTTCAGTCAGTTCTTCGAGTTCATCAGGTATACGTTATTGAGTAGACATTTGATTGATTTCACACGTGTGCTTCCAATTGTAAAATTGATATAGCAATTGTAAAATTGATATAGGATTTGTTTCAATTTCGACACCATTGTTAAATTTTCGTTTAGGCATTTCATTGAGCAGCTGTGCTTCAATTCTTAATAGTTTAATATTAGTAATATCATTTTTCTATCTGTTATGATTATCTTTCATCACTTCACTTCTTTTAATAAAAATTTTATTGCACATTTGTGTCTCTTTAAACACAATATTGACATAGAGCTGGTTCACATTTCAACATTTTATTTATTTATTCATTTTGTTAATTGGAGTTTTTGTCTTTGAAATCATAAAATTTCCTAAATTTAGGAACTTGCAATCGGTAATAAGGATGGATGGTGCAGAAAGCACTGAAGGCTGTAGTCATTTTATTCATTTTCTGATGGTCATATCTGACCCATGGTGTAAGCCATTCTATATTGACACAATCTACTTCATTTTTGCAAAATTCTGCTCAGATCAGACCAATCATGTTGCATCGAGTGATGAAACCTATGACGCGATAGTGGTAGGAGGTGGGCATGCAGGCTGTGAAGCTGCTCTTGCCTCTGCTGGTTTAGGGGCAAAAACACTTCCTCGAACATCGAATATAGATCGAATCGCATGGCAGGTTAGTTAATTCCAAGTTATTTTTTCATCACGAGATATCTCATTGTTGGACACATTTTTTGAGTTCGTTTCACCGTATAGGGTTGATTATGAATGTGTCATTCTCTGTCGAAATCTATGCATGTTTATTAGGTCGATTTAAGATTTTTAATCCAACTTAATCTCAGTGTAAGTCCGACAATTCTTAAATAGACTTGCTACCCAGTACATCTATTGAATATACCAAGCACAATCACATGCTCATTTTCTAGGGTATGCACATTATAAATGTATAATGGATTATGTAGACAAGTATCA
This sequence comes from Logfia minima, assembly GCA_963921325.1. NCBI lineage: Eukaryota > Viridiplantae > Streptophyta > Magnoliopsida > Asterales > Asteraceae > Logfia > Logfia minima. The sequence continues at coordinate 23,718,888 of OY992773.1, forward strand.
TCCAGTAACTATGATTTTCGTTTATATTTCTAGCTAGGGTTATTATAGTTTGGTTCTGTTGCAGTATGCTACTTTGGGGAGCACGATAGTTTCGAGTGACATTCGGCTTAAGGCACTGCGTTTCAGTCACTCTCGAATCTTATTCACTTTATCACAGTTCCGTTTAACTTCTTCATTCTCTTCATCAACTTTTGAACCCAAAGATGTAGCATCAGAAACAGAAACTGTAACAAAACCTTCACTTCCTTCACTCGAATCATCAAATGATGCTGATCTCATAACTCAAATGCTTATCCAGCATCATAACCCGTTCCACACCATGGAATCCTCTTTGCAACTTAATGGCATCAAAATTTCCTCATTTCTCGTCCACCAAACACTAATTCGTCTAAAAAACATCTCCAAAATCGCCCTAGCTTTCTTCTGTTGGGCTAAAGATCAAGCTGACTACTCTCATGACTCCACTACCTACAACCTCATGATTGACATATTGGGTAAAGTTAGACAATTTGATGCTGCTTGGCAATTAATCGTTGAAATGGACCAAAATGGCGTCAACCCAACTTCCACCACTTTTTATGTGTTGATTCGTCGGCTTATATCTGCTGGTTTTACTAGACAAGCTATCCGTGCATTTGATGATATGGGTTGTTTTGTGGTGAATGATTCTGATCAACAACCTATCGAGGACTTCTATTTTCTTTTCGACACACTTTGTAAATACAGTTATCCAAAAGTCGCTACAGAGATGTTTAATAAATGGAAGAACTGGAGGTTCCAGCCTGATTCGAAGATGTATACGATCTTAATTTACGGGTGGTGTAAAATAAACAAGTCTAAGATGGCAGAGAAGTTTTTGAAAGAGATGTTAGATAGTGGAATCGAGCCGAATGTGGTTACTTACAATGTTCTTTTAAACGGGATATGTCGGAGGTCTAGTTTACACCCCGATACTCGATTTGAGAGAACAATTGAAGCGGCAGAGAACCTGCTTAATGAGATGCGTCAACGAGGTATAGATCCGGATGTAACTAGTTATTCAATTGTGTTACATGTCTATAGTCGGGCACATAAGCCAGATCATACCCTTAAAAAATTACAAATGATGAAGGATAAAGGTATTGAGCCGTCATTGGCTTCGTATACCTCTGTTGTGAAATGTCTTTGTTCATGTGGACGCCTTGAAGATGGCGAAAAGTTGCTTGATGAAATGGTGCACAACGGTGTTACCCCGTCTGCTATAACATATAACTGTTTTTTTAAGGAATTTAGGGGTAGGAAAGATGTTGATGGTGCTATCAGGTTGTATAGAAAAATAAAAACTGATTCTGTTTCCTTGCCCGACACACACACTTATAACATTCTCGTGGGGATGTTTATGAGGTTAAACCGGTTTGATCTTGTTAAAGAGATCTGGGATGATATGAAGGCAAGTAGGGTAGGACCAGATCTGGATTCATACACATTGTTGGTTCATGAGCTTTGTGAAAAGCAAAAGTGGAGAGAAGCATGCGAGTATTTTGTTGAAATGATTGAAAAAGGGATTTTGCCACAAAAGGTGACTTTTGAGACCCTATATAGAGGGTTGATACAGTCTGATATGTTGAGAACATGGAGGAGATTGAAGAAAAAACTTGATGATGAATCAATATCATTTTCTTTGGAATATGAGAAGTATCATATCAAACCTTATAAAAGGTGATACTACATTGCCAAAACGTCGCTGTTTTCTCTATGAACCTTCGACAACAATATCCCGGCAAGCAAGCACCTTGTACGTAAGTGCCCTACATGCAGTGGTAAATGATGGTTGTTATCATCTTTACTGAAAGTTCTGTTTTCAGGTGTGCCACTTTCCATTTTTTTTACAAATCTTTAAAATGTTGTCTTTTTCCAGATGCAGTTGGAAACATGCAGTACTGTGGTCATTACTGTCACGGAGCGAAATGACACTTATTTAAAGGAACTCAATTTAATATTCAAAATTTTGTTTTATGCAATGAATTGAGGATAAGCGGATCAAAGCATTCATGGAGAGAAACTTGTCACATCCATACGTATGTATGTATACCGTCAGTTTGTTTTTGTTTTGTTTTGTTTTTTTTTTTTTAATGGGGATAAGTGGATTGAAGTATTCGTTATCCCAGAAAGCATGTAATTACACTCATCTAATATTTGACTTATGTGACATGTACATATCTATATGGATTTCAAATATAATTGTGAAAAGTATTAATTTTTCTTGCTTGTCTTGACGTTTGATACAATTGTTTAACTATGGATTAATGTAAAAGTTGCTTTTTCATAGCCAAAGAAAACTTGTGGATCATGATTGAAGATGCTCATTTTGAGTAATGATTACCTGAACAACAATCAATAAAATCATAACAACTTACATGAAGAGTATGTTGTAAACGGGTAAAAGAAGAAGGTTTTTTTTCCTATTCATGCTATCGGGGGAGGATGAACATTTTTGTACTCAGATGTACGCGGCCTAATTAGGTTATCCTGCGACCGTTTCTGACTCTTACATGAAGAGTATCGTAACAACTTGCATGAAGAGTGTTGTATTTGTTTTAAATCATCCCAATACAAGAGTAATGTTGTCTATTTTGTTTACAACATTGCAAGTATAACCTTTTATATCAAATGTACAATATATGCCAACTTTTTATTACGTAAAACGTTCAAAACTATATCATATAATAAAGTCAAGATTTGTGTTTCCAAAATAAAGAATAATTCATGTTTTGTAAAATTCAGTTAGGAAAAAAAGGATTTATTAACGGTGCAGATGAACCCACAAACATTTTGATATGATATGAATCTATGTTTTGTCTTACTTTGCGAGCAAACAGAGATATCAGAAGAAGAAAATGAAAAATGGTGGTCGGAAAGTGTCACCCAAATGGATACTCATATTCAGCATCTTCAGTTTTGCTTTTGACATGTTCTTTACCAACAGGTCTCATTCCCATGTTTGATCATGAATGAATCCAAAACTAATATTAGTTCGATGTGATTGAATGGAGATGGTTTTGATCATTTTTGTAGGGTGTGGGCTCCAGTCGATATAGAAGGAAAGATTATTGTAGGCGAGAACAAGAAATTAAGATTGTTTCTGATGATTGCATGACAAATAAGGTTAAGTTATTTTTATCAAAACACCTACATTATGAAATAGATTATTATTTTTTTATCAACAGTTTTTATTAATGTGATGTGTTAATGATGGATTTTGATTCAGGATACTGATATATTGGGAGCAATTCACAAATCTGATGAAGCAATCCGGTGAATATTTTGATCTCGTGAAAATTGCATAATCAAACATAACTACACGTAAAATGATCTAATAGTAAATCTAGTTGATCATTGTTGGTATACAGATCACTTGAAAACTCAATTTCAAAGCTGCGAATGGAGCTCCCTAGTGTCCACAGCTTACCTGAGAAAGTTAACTATGGGAAATTGCAAGCAAACAAGACGACTTCTGAGAAGGACATGAAAAAGGAAAAAAGCATTTACTGTTATCGGGATTAACATTGCTTTTAGTAGCAGAAGAAGGCGTGATTCAGTTAGAGAAACATGGATGCCTAGAGGAAACTGTTATCTATCATTGTTTCAACATGAGATTAAAGTATATCAGCAGTCATATTTTGCTCTAAGAAATGCATTTTAGGTGGTACATATACCCGGGATACATGTCTTGAAACATAATTTGGATGACATTTGATCTCATTTCTGTCCATCACGAAGTGCACGTCACTATGTATGTAACTGCTGACCAAATTGTGTATGCTGAGACTCTAATAATTTTGTGATTTTTTTGTCCTTTAACTAGTGAAAATTTAATTCAACTCGAGAAGGAAAAAGGGTATTGTTGTCCGTTTTATATGGTCATAGGTGATTTGATCTTCCATTTCCTTTTAGTAAATGTAGAGTCACGACAATAGATCGCTGGTAATAACAGAATCTAACAACAGTAGTCTATCATTTATTTGCAGTATGACATCTAAAGGCATCTTAGATCGAGCCATTGACTCTGAGGAATCGCAACATAAGGACTTTCTGAGGTTCGTAAGATCAAATATTTAGTTACTCGATTTCTTTTTCCCTTGAGCTCAAACTTGAAACTATCTGATGTTAGCATTACTGTAGAAACATGTTGAAGGCTATCACGAGTTAACTGCCAAAGACAAGAACATTCTTTGCTACGGCATACACCAATTGGGATGCAAAGTTCATTGTCAAAGTGGATGATGATGGTCATGTCAATTTGGGTATACACTCCCTCTATCCCATATGAGGTGCAACTTTTCATCTGGTTTTTCATATCAACTTCAATGTTCCTTTTTCTTGAAAATATTTCAAGCTAAAATAATTTTATTTTGTGTACCTATTATTATAATTTTGCAGGCATGTTAGGTTCAACTCTTGACAGACATCAATCAAAGCCCAGGGTCTACACAGGATGCATAAAATCTGGGCGGGCCTTTTCTTTCTCAAAGTTACTTCTTCAAAACTAATTAACTCCTTGGTATAAATTGCAATAATATAACAAGTTCTTTTTTTTTTTTGAATTAGTCAATCATCAAAGTTTCACTAAGGTGCTGAACCCAACAAGCCTTTCATTATAGTATTATGTAAATAAGCTTGAAATTTTAAGACAAAGTTTGTTGAATATGTATGAAAAGGTTGTATGTGACATTTTGTGTTGTTTAGGAATGTCAAATACCATGAACCTGAATACTGGAAATTCGGAGAGGAAGGAAACAAATATTTTTGGCATGCAACTGGACAGATTTATGCTATTTCAAATGATCTTGCTGCATACATCTCCACCAATCAGTAAGAAAACTAAAAGAATTCGCTGCATACACGTGGTCGTTCTATGTTAAAAAAAATTCCTTACACGAATCGTGGTTTTGGTGTTATTGATAAATAAAATATAGAAATATCTTTCAAATGAATTTGGGTAATGCAGGCCAATACTGCATAAGTACGCAAACGAAGATGTGTCACTTGGTGCTTGGTTTATTGGTCTTGACTTTGAGCATATTGATGATCGGAACATGTGTTGCGAGACCCTTCCTGGTTAGTACTTGTACTGTGTTTTATTAGAAAAGAGTCAAAGTTTTACTTATTTCAGGGAGTTCTTGTAAGTCGCGTTCATACGTTAAAATTGTTAGAAATCGGATTTATTGATTACTCGGATGATACTGAAAGTCGTGATTCACTTTCAGATTGAAATATTTCGTTGGTACTCATGACATTCCAATTGGATAAAATTCAGTATATTTCCAGAAAACTAGTATGAGAATGTATGAGATTTTCTGTACCGAAATGAATATCAAAAACTGACCAAAATGGCGGTTACAAAAACCATTTTTCAAACGTTTTTAACCATTTTCAAACGGGCGGGTCAAACCGGGTTTTTTCTACCAAATTCGGATTTCCATGCATTTCCCATAAAGGAACTTTGACCCCAGCCAGGGGCTTTGCCCCTTGGACCCCGCTACCGGGGGCACTGCCCCCGGACCCCCATTGCACCTAAACGAATTAAAACAAGCGTGCACCCCGCACCACCAAACTTGTTTAATATTCATTTAGATCAAATTGGTCAATAAGTTTTATCCCATTACACTTACATCATATTGGTGATAAATCACCAATAAAAATGTTGCAGAAAGGGTCCCACGAATTCAGTTGTCCAAGATCCAAAGCTCCTATCGGGCTATCGTTCATAAGAAATTTCGATTTTTACTCTAAAAAATGTTACCATTTCAACATTCTTTTATCAAATACAGTTATCTTTATGTAAATATAACATTCTTTTGAACTTTGAAATTGGAAAAATAATAAAATTGACACTCCAAAGTCATATTTTTCTTTTGCTTAAGTTACAATATTACTACAAGTATATGTACAGTTCAATAACCTGAAAGTACATATTTAAAAAAAAAAATTAGATTGAAAAGTTGCAACATAAACATTACGTAAGTTTTATCATATGAGCGTCAAAACACTATTTCTGACACCCATCTTTTACATGTACTCGTTCCCCTTGGGCTTACAAAGAAATGTCACTCGAGACCCATGAAATATGGGACTTGTCAACATAACTTCAAAATAAAGATAAAAAGCTCTGAATGTAGGGACATAATTTTTTTCTTATAGAGCATATGTCAGAACACCTAGGCAAGACTCTTGAAAAACCTTCTTCAACTCGAACATATTAAAAAATGAGTGCATATCTAATGAACGTCAAAACCGCAAGATTCAGCTACACATCGACAGAAAGTTTCGTCGTCATGCCAAGGGAAAGTTGCATCTTGGAATTCTATTTAGTTAGTTCGATTATGTACTCGTTCTTATTCAAGCATAGCTGCATAAACAATGAAATTATGGAATCATGTAAGACGACAACACAACTCTTTCTTAAAAAGATTGAAAGGTTGACCTATAAGGGATTGGGATAGTAATTACCTTTTCAACAACAGATGTGGAATCGGGATCATGGCAATCTCCAATGGCATAGGACTGCCAAGTCCCGGTAGGAGTCCCATAGCTAGCAAACTTGAAAGTGGAAATGTGTGTCCATTGGGCACTTTAGCTCCAAACTTGGTTTGTTTTCGAGCAAGTCGTTGGTCACAAAGAAGGGGTGATCTTCAGACACATGAGCACAAAGAGTGGATAATATCCGTCTTGAGAATCTAATCCGAGTCGGGTCTCCACCTTTGTCTTTTATTAAAATCGAATAACTTGTATGACTATTTGTAAGCGTATTTGATACTTTTAAATTGATAATTTGACAAAATTTCAAGCTCAATTTGAAAATGATTTAAGGTTCGAGTTACATATTCGAGTCACATAAGCAAATAAATTTACAAAATTGATTTCTTTTATATCTCAATTATTTTACGGAGAATAAACAAAAACAAAATTATGATATGGTCAATTTTAATACTTCAAAACGTTATAGAACTTTTCAATAAGCATATAAAAGTATAACATACATTATATGTTATCGATTTATTATATAATTTAAATTAGAAAAAGAAAAAGAAGTAGTGTACTACTTTAAAAGTGTTTTAGTATAATATTTTCTTTAGGGGATGTTTAAGTGACTTATTTTAATTACTTATTTGTTTATTTTTGCATAATAAGTTGTCTTTTATAAGCAATAATCTTGAGCAATAAGTCCACGCAAACATCAAATTCAAAAAATCCGGCAATGGCTTGCTGGAACATTTATAAACTCGAGCTTGATTTGTTATGTGTTTGAAAGCTAAACTCGTTCATATCATAATTACCGACATGTTAGAGTACACGGAGTGAGAGCTAAACGCGTATGTTCCCTGACCTGAAAGCCGTCGGGAACGCCGTTTCGTCACTCTAGAATGATGTTCCGGACGATGTACCGGTTTAGTGTTACAGCTTCAGCGTCCCAAACCGGACACTGTGTCCTCCGTATTCTTTTTTCTTTTTCTCCTTTTTGTTCCTTTTTCTTATTTCTTATTTTGATTTGAAGAATAAGAGAAGGTGTTGAAGGTGGTGCTGAAGATGGAGGCGACCAGAAACCAGGAAGCAGTAAATTTTATCAATATACAAATTAGGTTTAAGTTTTAAAGTGAGTTTATTTTTTGAGCTTCTTTATAATATTGGTTCATTTTATTGAGTTCATCTTTTCAAATGGACTATTGCTTTAAATTATTTTAATAGGACTTGTAACATTTTTATTTTTATTTTTAATGAATTAGTTCTTTCATTTGATTTATTTTGTTATTTATTTATATTTATTAAATTATTCGAATTCTCTAACATAGAAAAAAATCAAAAATAAATTCTTGAATACTGTTCTCACTCCCATTTTTTCAGCAACAGTGTTCCCGCTGATCACTGTAACACTTGGATCACCATTCCATGTGCTCTAAGAGCTCGAGATGTTCAAATGTGAGGGGAATAAGTGGAGTTTTTAGCCAAATTAGTGGGGAGAAAAAATATATTTACTATTATGGTTTTCTTTTGACAATATCAACTAATAAAGTGTTTTTTTTTTTTTTTTAAAAAAAATGAGTGTTTTTTTTATTTTTCTAATTATAATTTTTACTGTATTATTCTAAAATAACATGGATTGTATTTGATGATACTCTAGGACTCATTGTACATATTATTTGGTTTACATTAATAGTTATAATATAATAATATACTTAAACCATATTAAGATTGTTTATTGTGAACCAATATAAGATATCTATTTAGTTAAGTAATTACGGACACAAGTTATATCATCATATCGAATTTTTCTATGGAGTCACAAACAATTTATGTACATTGTCGTTTCTGTGTAAAAGTTCAATCGGAAATGTATCATTAAGGTTTTAAGTATGCTTTTAGTTGCACATTCTTCCTGTTGCAAACAAAAGAGAAAATTTTGACATTTATGATCAAAATACTTAAATTTATATTTTATTGTTGGTTAGCAATAAACATTTTTATATAATTTTATCTGTTAATGTAAACCAAATACCATGTTAATACAAATCCTATATATCATAAATTACAATTCATATTATTTCAACTAAAATAAATAAATTACATGACTTAAGTTATAAAATAATCTAGTAAACTTTAAAACTAGAAAGAAAAATATTCTTATTAAAAAACCATCACCTTTTAAAAGAAAATACTTTATTAGTAAATACTTTCAAATCATATTAAAAAATATATGATTTTTTTAGTTACTATTTTGACTTAAAAAAGTCGGAATAAGTGTTACATGTTGAAGTAGAGGGGGTAATATATGAACTCTTTGTATCCCTGAACTCTAGCACATAGCACTTCCAAACGAACACACAGGTGCTTACATTGCGGCACACTTGCAGCAGAAAACAATGGCGAAAAATGTCCAACTTTGGGACGATTCTGCCCTTGTCAAAGCCCTCGATGACGCTATCTCTAAATACAAGGTCTCTCTCTTTCTCTGTTTATATTTCAAATTACTAAATTAATAATAGTATTAAATAAATTGTATAATGTGTATTCAGTTCTGAAATTTGACTGGAATTTACATATGTAAAGATTATAAGAGAATAGTCTAGAAAAATGACTAATTTTTGTTATATATTGCTTAAGTTTCTTAAACTCTTATAAATTTGCTGATTTTGTGATGTGAAGAAACTAGGTTTTGTGTTATGCATATATAACTGTACATAATAAGTATGTTGTTATTACCTAAAAATGTGTATATATAAGCATAAAGTCAGAGACTTCAATTAAAAATGAAAAAAAAATACAGAACAACAAATTTAAAGTCTTGTAGCATATATATAAGCATAAAGATATAAGTCATGAATCGTGAGTTAGTCCATATGGAAGGACATTTCAATTGCAAAATGCACCTTTACGTGATTCTACAATATACTCCGCATAAGATAATTGATGCTTGACATTCTTATGTGATATTATGAGGAGGTGGGCCTCCTTTTAGAGCTCTAGGATGGATGCCAAGTGGCATTAGGCCTTATTAAGTCTGATTTTAGGCCAATCTATAGGTAATGACAGTTTGCTGACTTTATGCAATGACCGCCTTTTGTTCAGAAAATGCACGGCAAAGGAGGTGACAGTGGTTCTCTTAAGGAAGCAGAAAGAATCACAAAAGACGATGAAGGAAGTTCTCCGAACTTCTTAACTGGAAGTAATGAAACTAAAATGTATGCTTGTGCATATTTGTATGTATATAAACCACAAATTTGTGTACCTCTGATTTGCTGAGGCATAGCTTAACTGACTGTTGTTGTTGTTTGTGTATAGCGCATATGGGGAAATAAATGATAAAAGTACAGATGAACAAAAGAACTCAGCTGATATGAGAAAGACTATGGATTCTTCAGTAACTGAAAAATGTACTCCAGGAGTCGTTGAGAAAGAAGTGAGTCCATCAAACGGTGGTCAGGTTCAAGATACAGATTATAATTATGTTAATGCTGAAAGTACAGAACAGTATAACCTTCTACTCAACCAATATAATGCTGTTGAGGAACAAAGGCAAAAACTATTACAACAACTTTACCAATACGGAAATTGGGACTCACAAGGTTATAGCTACAGTTATGGTTATGATAATGGTGCCGCCTATGATTCTCAATACCGTACAGTGTCTGCACCACAAGCTTCTGGACCACCTGTATGTACTTGTCGTCCTTATGTTTGTCCATACTCAACTGCACCGTGCACCTCCTTGGCGGCAGTTTCCTCTAGTGAAACATGTGTTGGGAGTACATCATGTGATTATTATGGAAACTCGGTTTCTTTAGATGACGGTGGTTTTATTAAAGCTGCAATGGGAGCCGTGGACAAAGCTATTCATTCGTTTAATAAAGAGGCTACCGGTATACCTGATGTAGAACAAGGTGGGTATTCATTTTAGTATCTGCTTTCCTTTGAGTGTTGTTCAATTCTGTTGCATGTGAATAAAGTAGCACCACTACTTGTGTATGAATTGCAGATGGAAAGAAAGGGCAAGTAGAGATGGGTTCTGTAGATGTGGCACAAGACAAGACGTCCCAAACAGATCTCTCAGCTGTCCTGCATGCTTGGTTTTCTGCGGGATTCTATACTGGGAAGTAAGTGGTGCTTCATTTTCTATTTTGTTTTATTACTTATAGAGGTAGCAAACCAGCTGGTTAGCAGGACCACGTGGATCTTGTCTGCCAAAGGTTGAACAAGTTTACAAGGAAAAAAAGGGCTGGTTGGCTAACAGGTCATATCGGGTAAAATTATAGACAGGTCAAAACGGATAGGGTTGGGATGTCCAAATGCACCTTTTGCAAATTAATATATATTTAGCTTGTCAATTATGATTACATACAATTTCAAGAATAACTAATTTTGTGAATAAAATGATTTACGAGGCTTTTGCAATAAGATTTTTTTTACTCAAGCTCAACCATTTTAGTTGCTCCAAGGCTCGCCTCAAAAAATATGAATGACCCCTTTGAGGCTAATACGTTATATGTGACACCTTTTTAGCCATTTGACTCTTGAATTCATGTAATTTTCCAGATCAGCTTTGCTCATTGATTTTCCTTTCCGGCTAAAAACTCATGTTTCCAACTTATATTTCTTCCAAGACCACTAAGATAATATCATCTACGAAAGGCAAAACATTCACATTATTTTTTTGCTGGAATCTGGGCCAATGGACAAACAAGGTTCAGAATCTGAACATACTATTTTCCAAAACCTATTTTACTTGATTGTGCAGAGGCCATATAAATAATAACACCAAAGTCAACATAGTCTTTGTCTCACTACCTCTGAAAGATAGTGGTAGTCACTCCCTAAAATATGGATTCAATAATTTAGAGCTGCTGTAACCTTGTGTTCTTATATGTAGGTATCTCTCAGAGCAGGCTTCTACGAAGAAATGATTTCCTCTTAAAGTATAAATCCACTTCAGGATCTTGTTTGGCATTATACATTAGCTTGCATGATCACTCGAATGATATGGTCGCGGCTTAAGTGCTGGTGCAATTTTGCTAGAAATGCTGAAACGTTAGCAACACAGCACACACTTATGTTGATATATGTTGTGCTCTCAAACTTATCTGTTGTGCGCTCAAACTTATGTTGATATATGTCCTTCCTTTGAAGTTATACAGTTACCTACAGAAAGGATATGTATTTGTGAAATTTAAGTTATGAGATATGCAGTATCATGATGTATCTTGTATTCTTGTTCATTCTGGAACCTTTAGATGAGTGGTAAAGTCACAGAGATGGCAATTTTGACCTTTGACCAACACTCAAAATAGCGGTTGATTGGTCAAATAATTAACGCTTACAAACTTAGCTAAAAATTAACAGGTCAAATCTCACTGGCAGGTCTTTGCAAACGGTTGAAACCTCTTTTTTGGAAGTAAAAAAAGTAAAAATTGTAATATCTCAGACTTGCATATTCTTAAACCGATGGTCTTACGATTTGAGCTCAATTTAGGACTTAGATAATTCGACTCGAATGAACTTGAGTTGAGTTCAAGCTTTGAATACCCAAACACTCAAACCATTTGCAGTTCCACCCAAACGACAATAACAACAATTAGCTAACTTGCTTGAAATAGAAACCAACAAATATAGAAGCTCTTTCGTTGTAAATTTTCTACTCAACCAATATAATGTCGTTGAGTAACAAAGACAAAAACTTTTGCAACAACTTTACCAATATGGCAATTGGGACTCTCAAGGCTATCATTATGGTTATGGTGCTGCTTAAGATTCGCAATACCATACTTTGTCTGGACCCAAACTTCTGGACCGCCTGAATGTACTTGTCCTCCTTATGTATGCCCATACTGAACTGCACCGTGCATCTCCTTGGTGGTAGTTTCCTCTTTGTGAAACTTGTGTTGGTAGTAAAGTATTTGCTCATAATGGCAACTCAGTTTCCTTAGAAGATGGTGGCTTTATTAAAGCAGCAATGGAAGCTGTGAACCAGAGCTATCCAGTCGTTTAACAAAGAAGCTTCTGGTATACCTGATGTAGATCAAAGGTTGGTAAGCCTTTTTAGGGAGTATCTTTAGTGTGAAAAATAATATGCTTCTCTTGATTCTTGCCTAATTCTGATTCTCTTTTGTACTTTGCAGATGGAAAGAAAGGGCAAGACGTAGAGATGGGGTCAGTAGATGTGACACAAGACAAAAACGTGGTTTTCTGCAGGATTCTATACTGGAAAGTAGTGCTTCATGCTCTTTTCATACAGGCTCTACTTGCATGATCACATGGATGATATGGTCGTGGCTTAAGTGGTGGTGCAATTTTGCTGGAAACTCTGAAACATTGTGAGCACGGCACATGTTGAACATTGTCTATTTGTGTACACTGTCTCTGAAGTCGAAGTGTTGTGCACTAAAATTTATGTTGTATGAGTCCTTCTTTTAAAGTGATGCGGTCATTAATAGAGAGATATATTTGCATCTTCGAAATTCTAGTAGATGTCATGATCTATGTAGTGTTCTTGTTGGCTGTGATAAATTAGGTAAAACAACACCCACCGTAAGGTTCTTCTAATAACCGAAGCCACCATCAGGTTCTTCAAATGATTTGAGTAACTGGAATCATTAGATTAGTGTAAATTATTCAGTCATAAATGAATTGTCGTCTTTCAACACTTCAAAGGAATCTAGCTCAACAACCTTCATGATATCTGTTCAATCCTTAAGCTCAACTCAAAAACTTAAAATGTTCCTTTAGAGGCTTTTTTATTAAACAAGCGCTAGTAGAGCTCTATTTAATGATGATAAAGTTCGACTTAGAAGAGCTTGAGGCAAATTCGAGCTCAAATAACTCGATAAAAACTGAAACCTTTTGCAGCCCCACCCAGATCAGTCTAACTAGATTAGCTAACTTGCTTGAAATATAAACCAACAAATAACGAAGATCTTTCATTATAAATCAAAAGGATGTGATTCTCAACTCCAGGCCTTTGCGATGTATTTTGTATCTCATACTTTGCAGTAGTTAATAGTTACAACATCATGCAAAACAATAAATACACTTATATACGTATTACATATTCAACTCTGATACACATGTACATGCTCACACTTTAACACCTGATGCAGCTTCCTTGATTTGTGCAATTGTAAAAACGCCAAAACAATCATCGTCTTTGACTACATTTATTGCAGCTAGTGCAACGTCATCCACGCTAACAGGAGGAGCAAAAATTAGATCAGAAGCGGGTAGAGAAACGAGGGGTTTGGTGAAGCTTGACGTGGCATTCAGAAGTCTTTCCACTGGTTCGCCTATTAAATCCAGCGGGATCTCAAAATCACCCACCTTTCTTTTCCCATAGATAAATCCAGGTCTTAGCACAACACCTGCATATGTTGAATATCTAGTCAAACGAAAATTACCAGCATTCTCCTTTTCTCGAAAGTGATTATGTAATTTAAATATATGTTCAACTAATTCTACTTGTTTGGGAAAGAATTCAAGGTAAAGTACATATATGTCCATTAACATCATTATAAGTAAATCACTCAGAGCCACAAAATTTGTTTATTTCATCTAAATTGAAGAGTGGTTGGTTTTAACAGCCAAATGTTTCACTTGAAACATGTAAGAAGTCGAAAGTCCATGTTTGGAACAATGGGGGTACAACATTTGATTAGGTACATAGTCAAATTCAAGGCTTTCGTAATTGATCAAATATCTAATATACTCCTTAGCAATGACAAAATAAACAAAATTGGGAACCAAAATCAATGCTATCAACATATTGTTATGACCACCAACAGGGAAGGAGATAATTTAAGGTTGGAACATTTCTGAAAAAAGAAATGTTGCAGATAAGATTTCCAGAATAGAAAGTTTGTTGCATTTATTTTCAAATGGGGTGTCCCTTCCTTTTAGATTTCAAGATCTCCCAAGCTTAATGCGCACTAGATACCGGCAAAATGAACTGCATAATGTAAAAAGATTGTTTGAAGAATTACCAGAACCCGGGTATTTGGAGAGAACCTCAGATTCGGCCTTTCGCTTTCCAGTGAAGTATCCGGATGTAAGTAAAAATGATGGTATATTATAGTCATGCACTGAGATCAAGACGAATTTGGGAATTCCTGCAAGGAAAAGGAACATTAAATTAAAGGTGGAAGTCTTAACCAACAATCAGAAGAGCTGGTTTGGGTTATACTTGCCTTCAAATCGGTTAAATGAGTAATTTTTGAAAAAGTAACTAAGAGCCTAAGATGGAAACTGGTTGAACAGGTTGAGGGGGTCAAAAGTCACCTAAGGTGTATACAAAATGCAGAAGACCTCGTACATTGTTTTAATTAATATAGATCTTTCACCTATTTAAAAAAACATTGATTATATATATAGTTCTAGAAATTGTGTGCAGTCTCGTGTTACCACAAATAAAGATAGAATATCTTACCATATTCCTTGGCAGCGTTTACTGCAATGAGATTGGCCTCACCGTTAATTCGTTGCATCTGTTCCTCACTACCAAAACCTCCTAGGGTTGAAATCACTGCGGTAGCACCGGGAAGTACCTCATCCCAGTTTACATAGAAAACATCTCCTGCAAAATTGAATGAACAGTGGTGAACAAAGGTGCCTATTAACACCGAATGAATGGATAGGCTGAGTACTATTGAGAGGTATTTTATGACATTCATTTCCAGTTGAAACCTTCTATTATACTATGTGCCAAGACTCGACTCAAACAGGCAGAAAAAAGTACTATTTAGAGGTGGTAAGATTGGGTAACAAGTCTGGTCAAAATGGGTATGAGTTGAAGTATAATAGTAATGGCTGGTTTGGATCTACACACATTTTTCGTCCTTTTAACAAAAATATTAATGATGAATGTACAAAATTGATTACATCTATTATTACAATAAAAATCTAAACCTTCGAATATAGCAGATTTAAAAGGTTGTATCCATTATAAACACGCTTTTGACGACTTCCACCCAGCTGACTCGTTCCCCTTTTCAGCTAAACTTTTTTATTTTTCCCGTTTGAGATACAATATAACTCAAATCAACCCACTTATACGTAACATGATAAAAATTTCCACTTGTAATATTAATACGTCAAGGTGATCTTCCTTCAAGTTACTATTATATTCTCGTTTGATGTACACGTTTGTTGTTTTTATAACTATCGAAACTGATACAATAATACAATCAACTGTCCAATGTTGTAAGATCAATAGCTTACCTGTCACCCAAGTCACTTGATCTTCCCATGAGTTGAAACTATTTGGCCGTCCCGACCTGAAAAAGTTGATGAAAAAAAACTTAACACAGTTAAGATGAACTTTGACAGTACTTTTGATTCTTTACTAGTTAATATTATTACGTTTGATCTGCTTTAAATTTTTTTGAATTTTTACTTCCCACCTCTAAGTAGCTATAGATGAAGTGATTGTATAAAGAAATCGGTTCACCTGCTTAGGCTTATGACTTCAATACCCCTTGATGCTGCAGCCTTGCATATAGCCGAACCAACAAAGCCACTGCCTCCCAACACAACAATCTGATAAAAATAAAACGAATAAAAATTCTTGATGAAAATTACCTTTAAGACTACTTGATTTGCAAGTGTTAATATCTGGAAATAATTTTAATATGAAATGGAATGAACTAAACCATCTATGTGCAATTGTGCATATTCGTACCTTCTCAGCCTTTATATTTGCTTCAACATCTATAGTGAAGGAGTTGGTGTCCTTCACGCCTGCATCGGCATAGCTACATTTGACACCAAACCTAGAAAATCTGAATATAGAACACTCATTAGTCAACTAAAGAACACAAAAGTGGAACTAGCTTGTGGTTTAACTTTGTGCCAATATAACATATGGAAAACCCATAATTTGATCACTGTGGTTATCTGATCTTAACAATTAGTAATTGTGGTTTAATTTTAAACGGTTCATGATTTAGTTTGCTAATAACTAATCATCCAAATTCAACAGAATTCCAACTAAACACACAAAGCATGAGACAACTAAGATGACAATTTTTCTCATGTGTTCCTCACACTTTTTACACGCAATTGTTTTTACTCACACCCAAGATATAAATGAGAGACACGCATGGGTAAAGTCACCATTCAGTGCCACATCTAGGACACACCCCAACACCACATGTGTATCCGATCAAAAATCATATCTAATTGTGGAAATTTGGAACCAACACAAGGTAAAATGATGCCAACATTGCATGTTCAATATAAAAAATACGATACCATGATCACTATAACTTCACTATCATCATCATATGATACACAAGCACGCTGGAGAGTTCTCTTTTATTTTATGCACATCCTCTATGAACTTTCACAAAAAACATAAATCACTTAAAGAAACTTGTAATTAAATTGCACCCACATTCACATCCAAACAACAAATTGCCTGAAATAAAAAACAATTAAAGTTAAAACTAAATAACCTAAAAACAAATAACTTTATGATCTCCGTGATAAATGCCTCTTACATAAATGCATACAATCCATAATGATAATTGAATCAATAAAATCTTAGCAAACCACTACAATTTTCTAATCAAACATCGAAATTTAGGTTTAACTGTTTATTTCTAATCAAACTACAATTTTCACCAAAAATTACACCAAATTCGCACCTAAAGCAAAAATTGAGATAACATCAAATCAATAAACAATAAAATTACAGCTCAATTACAACTCGCTCACACAAACACACAAAATCTACAGTTTATTTTAAATAACAAGAACACTAAAAACCCATTTTGTTTTTCACATAAAGCATAAAACTTTAGTACAATTAAAGCTGGATGTAATATATTCAACAGAAACACACACAGATGGGTACAGTGATAAAGAAAGCTAACCGGTTGGTGCTTGAAATGGGGTTTGAGAAATGTGTACGGATAGCAACAGAAGGAAAGACGGATGTTGTTGAAGTTAAAGAAGGTGAAGAAGGATGTGTGGAGATGGCAGAAGCAGCGTACGATAGCGATGATGAAGACATTTTTCTTTTTTTATTTCTTCTTGTTTTCGTGTTGTTTGCAGAGCAGTGGTGTCTGGTTTTTGTTGAGTATATAAAAGATTCACATAAACATTACCTTTTTATGTTACTAAATCGTTAGTCAACTTTAAAGACAAAATTAAGACATCAAACATTTTTTTAAAAATTATTATTTTATTCATATTTTATATATAAAAAAATACACATTGCACTTTCTAAGACTTTAACCCTAACAATGGTAAAGTGACTTTCAAGTGCAATAAGTAACACATTCATATTAAAAATGCCATATAATATAATAAAGAATTATAGCGTAATGACAAAGATAAATCAAAACGACAACATGAAAAATGAAAAACTAGAGGTTTGTTGATTAAAAATGAATATTATATAGCTTTTCACAGGAAGATTAGTGTCATACGTTAAGAAGTTTCCATTTAACGTTTTTGTGTAGCTTCACAAGAATATCATGTGAACGGATATTGTGATAAGAAAAATAAATAGATAACCATATGAAGAAAAGAAAATTGTAGTAATATAAATTTCCTACGGTTTAAACCAACCTCGATAATAATGTCAAACATTCACATATAAAGATAAATGAAAGCTTCTGGCATCATATACTTTTTTTCACCATATTAATACAAGTAACAATATGTAACATCATCTTATTATTATTCATACTTTCAATTAGAATCAACATTATTATTACTACAGTTTCATCTTTTAAAGTTAAAATCAAACACCTTATAATCAACACCTTTTTTGTTTATCATTTCGGCTTCTGAATGTTTAAATTCGACTTACTAATCGTTCAAATCACTATGATGATTATGAAAGTAAATAATCTAACAAAACATATAAAGTTCTCTAAAATTAAAATCAATATTAATGTTAAACAAATAAACGAAAATTGGTGTAAAAAATATCAAAATAATAGATATAAGACGGCAAAAGATTAATCATTTTAAATGAAATAAACTAAAGCTGGTGTTAATGGCAAACGGGAGATGGTGTTAAAAGAAAAACTGGCCCATGCAGGTCTCGAACCTGCGACCTTCGCGTTATTAGCACGACGCTCTAACCAGCTGAGCTAATAGGCCACGATGTTAGTGTTTGAAATAAATTTAATAAATCTCAATATCTTGTACCTAAATATGTGATTTAAGGGTTTCTTCGATTTGACAGTAGATAGTAAACGCACAGCAACTGTGATCAGATTGTGTGTGAGAAAAATGGGGAAATCGCCGACGACCAAAGATGACGCACAAGCTCTCTTTCACTCTCTCCGATCTGCTTACTCCGCTACTCCTACTAATCTTAAGGTTCCTCCCTTCTTTCTCCATCTAATAAATTAAATTTATGTATTTTTATCTTAATTGTTATATGTATATGCCCTAATTATGTAAATTGAATTACTTTATTATTGGATTTCTTCTAGATCATAGATCTGTACGTCGTATTTGCTGTATCCACCGCTCTTATTCAGGTATTCTTATTTTGTTTTACTATTATCTAATTAATTAAGATCGATTTGTACACATATGTGTTGAACTGAATTTGATTCATTATAAATGAAGATTTGTTGATTTATGTTTGATTAAATGGTCAACGTATTTGATAATTAAAATTTGACTTATAGCTGTGTATACGAGTATAGTCACATTATTGCATCTCTATCAGTGGTTTTTATTCACCCTTATGTGATTTTGAGGGTACATTATAGCTATAGCTGTCTCTATATATGAATTGCATTTAGGGAGTTCATTGCTGGTGGTCTTTGCTTGAGTTGGTTGTTGAAGTTATTAGTAGTCTATTTGACTTAGTTAAATCATGTGGCAAATCGCTCCGTTCGTGATATGTAATCTTGGAAAACAAAGGATAGTATATTGTCTATTGACACTGCTAACAGATACTAGCTGTATATAGTAATAATATAACTTTAATTCACCTATTGACAAGACTTTGCAAATGTAACAACTATGTATTGGGTTTGCTTTTTTCCATCATCTAACTAATTTTGTGGAAGTGTGACGTATCAGTAATACTGATAATATTTATACCGTAACTTTTAAGTGATAATCATGTGCCCTTATTAATAATGATAATACTTTTAACTTTCTTAGATAGAGTTACAGAGGGACCGAAATACAATTGTCTGTTCTTCTCACATGATACAAAGGAACCCTCATGGTTATATTAGTAAATGACCAAATGAATAATATCTTTGTCAGTTGGATTACAAAGTATCAGTCATTGACTACTTGACTACTGAAGAAGTTGCTGTATCATAAAAGTATTTGCTATATGGTACAAGTAATACAAAAATTGTTTACTTTCATGAAGTAGTAAAACAAAAGCAAATGTGAAAACATCTTCATCTGCCTTTTCTCTCATTCTTTCTATTCAAATGAAACTCAAAACGAAGCTTATTAGCTTTTGTTTATTTCCAGGTGGTTTATATGGCAATAGTTGGATCGTTCCCGTTCAACTCTTTTCTCTCGGGTGTGCTTTCTTGTGTAGGGACAGCCGTCCTAGCTGGTAAGCTATATTTAAATTCATGTATCATGGATAGATGTTTTTCAATGTCAGCTTAACATATTGTCTTGGCAACTCATTATCTTATCATTGCGCTACAGTTTGTCTTCGTATTCAAGTCAACAAAGAAAACAAGGAATTCAAGGTATGTTGGTTGTTGTTGCATGAAACTAAGAATGGAACATTTCCTTAACTTATTGTCACTAGAAATGCAGTCCTGTAACATACAGATGACAAAATGGACAGTTAGGGTTGGGTAGTGTAATGGATCAAACCATATAGTTGTAGATGTGTCAGGTTGGGCCGACCCACAAACACATTTTTGTCCTTTATTTTCTTGTTTAAATTAATTGTATTTTAGGTAAACACTTTGGTGACTTGGTACTTTTTGGCCTTTTAAAGCCTATTCCATGTTAGCTATGTTTGAAAGTTTAGCCATTTGACCTATTAGTGGTAGAGTATAACCCAATTTGACCTGTTCAGCTAACAACGGGTTGAAATCACCATCTGAAACCGCATGTTGTATGTGTGTAACTTCAGCTTCCATCTCTAAACACGTGACTTTTATTTGTTAAATTTTTTGCAGGATTTACCTCCAGAGCGTGCTTTTGCGGATTTTGTTCTATGCAATTTGGTGCTGCATTTGGTGATTATGAATTTCCTTGGATAAGCTGTGTCTTTAGACAGATATGTTATATGAATGCATTGAGATGAGGAAGTAGCAATAGATCTACCGGGTTTTGCTTTGTAATGCTGAGACTTGAATTCTGTACTGGCAATAGGATAATTATATTGAACTAAACAACTTTAATCAAAGAATTGGTTACTTATATTACAATGAGATACATTTCTTTGGTTCATTTATTATCTTATATATTTCCGTTACTGGATCCTATGATTCCTTTCTGATGACGTTACGACTTACCCCAACCCTGGGTAGGGAATTTCCTTGTATAACAGTTGCTTGTGAGGATATAATAACGCAAATGTGATGCTGATCAACATGAATTGTTGTCAGTAGAAAGGTTAACCTTGGTACATTGAGGCTTTCCAGACAAATGATAATGATCAGAAGGCTTTTTTATATGCCTGTCATTTCTTCATTATTTGCAGGTCTGTACTACCACATGTCATATCAAAGTTGTATATAATCTAATTCGTTTAATAATTGGACAAACTGGCTATGTTGAAATCTGTTGGTAACTCATCGTTTTGATATTTAAAATCTTAGAAGATGTGACTTACGAAGGACCTCTACTTTTAGTATGCGTTGGTACTGTGATGAATGAGCAGATAAATGAGAGAATCTTTAACTGGCGTTGGTAACAAATCTCTTAATCAATCAAGTAAACTTCACTGTAGTTTGAATGCTACAAGCCTACAAGTTACAACCATAAAAAAAAAGAGCATGAACATTGATGACTCTATTTCTCGTAAACAATCGTCATACCTAACGAACTATAGTGACGACTCTACCTATGGTACATAATCGCCCTACCTAAAAGGGCATAATTTTAAACTTGATAAAAACAATCCAAGGAAAAAATAGTTATGTTAATTAAAATCACTATTTAATTGTAGAAAACTTTACCGATTAACCAAAAGTAGATGATATAAGTAGCAGTATATATGAAAATGGTACAAAGTGTTCATATCATTATCTTTCTAGCTAGTTCCATGTAAGATGGCATTTAACCATCATGTTTGTTTTAAAGTGATCGAGTCGTGACCAACTATGTATGTCGGGGTAACCAATATGGGTTTCTCAATTACATCCTCATTCACTTCACCACATGTGATCATATCTCTCTCGTTCACATCATCACACCACGATGTGCAAATGTGTGATTATATAAGATGATATAGTCGTTGAAATTGCATTTTCCCCATTAGAAAACAACCATATCAGCTAGAATAATCAATTTGATTAGAGCATCTCCAGTGGTATATTTGAATAACCAATTTGATTAGAGCATCTCCAATGGTATGTTTGTGAAGATTTTTTAAGAGATGTTTTGTTGAAAATATCTTGCTCCAATGATATAAAAGCTTTCAAATATTTTTATACACACATTATTATTGAAATATGAGAGAGATTTTGAATAAATTTGAAAGAATTAAACTTTTTCACCGTCTTTCTTACTATTTTAATTATTCTTAATATAAAAAACTTTTGAAAATCTATTTTACCAATGAAGCGAAAAGCTCTCAACATAACCTCTTAAAAAAACTTTTACAAATATGCTATTGAAGATACTCTTACTAACATTGCACTAATTATCACAATATATATATATGATATTATAGAATAAATCAAGGGAAAATAAACTTTACAACTAACAAATATTAATGGTTATATGTTGTTTTCATGTAAAGTTACTTGATGTTAGATTCAAACGAGAGATTGATTCCTTACGTATGAAAATGATGAAGGGGGTAAAAATGTAAAAATGCATAATATTATTTAGGGAATCTTAATCATTGTTACAAGTAATATACATTCAATAAATGTTCATTAATTAAGATTCATCACTCATTGATTGCTAAGTGCTAAAGCTTTTACCAATTATAAATCTTCAGTATAATACATATTAACAAACATTATAAATTAACATTTATTAATATAATTATAGTTTTTCTAAATTTTATAAGCTAACATTCATTAATGAATTAAGTTAAAAAAATACTAACTAACATTCAATTTAATGAATACTAAACAATAACATTCATTTTGATGAATATTAAATAATAACATTCATCAATTAATTTTTACTTATAAATGTTGTAATTTAACATTAATCAAATAAACATTAACTAATAAATATAAATTTATAATATATTTTTAAATGAACTTTGATTAATATTTACCGAAATGAAAACAATCAATCAGTTATAGATATTAATAATTTAATATTACTTGAATAATCACTATTTATAACAATGATTAACAATCACAAAACAATATTCATCAATAATTTTGGATACTATTCATCATCATGAATTTTTACGTTATGAAAATATTGAATTTTTGAAATTCGATGATAAATGACGTATATAATTCAATTACATCCTTACTAATATGTTTTGTATGATGGAATTAGTTTAATTTCATGTATTAGTCCGCAAATCAAAGATTATGTACAAAAATCACAAAATTTAAAAACTCGAAATTTTAATCGTCGTGATTATGATGAATTTGAATTTCGACCATTGTTATGAATCAATTCAGGCTCTAATCATGAATTCCGTTATGTAGTTAGTGATTAATTTTTGTTTTTGTAATAGGATTTTATGAATTTTGTTGGATCGATGTGGGTTTCTTCATCAAATTTTTTTTAGCTTCATATATAATTGACCCCATTTTCTACTAAATTACGAACCTGTCCCCCCGCCTTCTTTTTTAAATGAGATTAGATAGACAGTCTTGGTTAGCTTCCCCTTTCTCCCTTGATCACCCATTCCCCATAGAACACCATATATATATAGTACCAAAATAAAGATTAGTACATAATGAGATACCATCCACATGAAGGTTAAACCTACTAGCTATAGGCAATAAAACCTATGTGAAGCGGATGGATAGATAATCAAAATTTAATTAAATCTCTCACCCCCTTAGGAAGACTTTTTAACTACTACAAATGCCCATTGAAGGAGAATTCAAAACTAGTAGACTAAAGAAGCATTATACTCATATCTCTTTTTTTTCACGATTTCAATCCAGTAGCCATTTATCCTCTGTTGCTCTCTTCCATACTTGTACACCATAGATGCCAAGGTAAAGTAAATTTCTTTTATCTATGTTCTATCCAAAAGTACGTTAAAGTTGAACCTCAATGCATAAACTGAACTTATTTCTCTTGTCAACCTAGAGTTTATGATTCCAAACCATGTAACTAGATAAACATACTTACACACATATAGTTCTTTAATGATTTTAAAATAAAACAATAAGTGTCTTATTTTTGATCAATTTTGTATCTAACACATGAATTATATCGCAAATACGAGGGGTTATCATCTAGTTTGGTGAAAAGTGGATTAGTATTTCATATGATAATCATATTTTTATTTTAAAACAACAACAAAATATAAGTATAAATATATATATATATATAGGAAATTGTAGTAAAGTTTGTTATGGTGGTAATGGTAAGAATGAATATTGTTATTTCTAATTTCAATATATATATTTTTTTGCAAAGAAAATAATACCAAAACTATTATAATTTAATTCTTTATAATATGAGATTGATTTTAATGAAAAAATATATGATATACAACTTAAATTTGTGTATCATAACTTCTATAACTTTTACGTGTGATACACACTAAAAATTTCATAGTGTGTATCACAAAAATTAATTGTGTATCACATGTTCTTATAAAAACTTTGTATTTCATATTAAAGATCATATGATTATTATAATTTTGATATAATTCTTTTATCAAAAAATTAGTTAATCTTAAAATTAAAAATAAAAGTATTCAATTCTACCATTATTATCGTGACAAACTTTACTATTTAAACCTTCATTTATAAATATAATATAAATATAAATATAATATAGATTTGAATATAAATATAAAATATAAATATAATAATAATAAAAGGAATTAAAAAGAAAAGAAAAATAGGGTTAACGGTTAGCCAGTTAGTTTCACTATCCATTCACAGGCGGCGTCAGCTAAGCCAATCCCTTCCTGCCTCAACATCAATTTCAATGAAAATCACGCGCTCCGTCAGTCTTTCTCCGCCAATACTCCACCACCGTCCACCACCACTTCCCTTCTTTAATTGACCTCTACCTGAACAATTTAAAACAACTACACTTAAACATACACACACAACACAACACACTATTACTCTCTCTATCCCCACACTATGTCTATCTTCTCTCCTTGTTCCCCTACTCTCTTCTTCTCCACCACAAACCCTGGGGTTTCTCTCTCACCTATTACTTCTACATCCACTTCAAGTTCGTCATCCTTACGCATTCGCTCCGTTTTTCGGCGGTTTCCGTCCTTAGCTTTCTCCGGTGCTGCCAACACCGCCGCTGAAACGGTGTGGTCATCGTCATCCACTCCACAGCCGTTATCCGGATCCGACCTCGGTTACTCTCGTACATTCATCGATGCTCGTTCCGAACTCGGTAATCGATTTTGTTACTGTCCGTACAATAAGATATAACCGATTTTTTATACATAGTTGATCATATGTTTACAATTATTATCGATTGAAGTGAATTGAGTTGTGTAATACTGTAATTACCATGAGGTTACTCTAGTACATTCATCCATGGTTGTCCAAACACGTGAGTCGATTTCGTTTATTTACACCGTGTTGTTTACATATAGTTGATCTATGTTTACAGTTATAATCGATTCAAGTGAATTGAGTTTATTGAATACTGTAATTACTATTAGGTTACTCTCGTGCATTCATCATTCATGGTGCTTGTTCCGAACATGTAATGCCTTCCATTTACAATTAATTTACAGCTATTATTTATAGTTAGCTGATAATTTGTTTTCAGTTATAATCAATTGAAGTGAATTGAGTTTGTGTAATACTATAATTACTACTTAGGTTACTCTCATACTCCATGGTAACCGATTACGTTCATGTCCTTACTATCTGTTACACTGTTCTTTTATCCAGTTGATCATTGTTTTCAGTTGTAATGAGTTGAAGAGAAGTAAGTTTGTGTAATAGTGTTTACTATGAGGTTACTATGAAAATGTTTTATTGGATGGTATATTCCATTCATGAATGTATTTTACTTATCATTTATTATGTGAACTTTTGTTATCTGATATGTATAATGCGTGATAAATGGTTTTGATGGCTTGATTGATGCTATAGGTAAATTCTTCAGTGAATGAATGGCTCTGTGTAGCTTATGACTTATCTAGACAGTCTTATGCCTTATTTGAATATATCTAAAGTTTGAACAATTGAACTGTTGACGACCGGCGTTTAGTATATGCATATCATGTTTATTGAATTCTTTCGGTGGACTGTCGTGTCCATGGTATCGTTGTTTATCATGTTGTTAGATGTTTGATAGTTTTCGGTGTTATCATCTAAGTGTTTTGATTGCGCCTTTAAGAGTATTCATAGCTTGACAGGTCTTGAGCTGTAACCTGTTGTTTCCTTGTTGGTTATGTGTCTATGCCTATTTGGCAGTATGACATTTTAGGATCATTTTTCAATGTAAATGTGCACACTGAAGAGAGATATATCTTTTGATACGTCATGCATTTTAAATTAATGCATTTTTAATACTATAAGTTATTCGGTTCTGGTGATTCATAACAGACAGAGCTGAAGGTTTAGGATGATGTGTAAAGTGTTGCATGTTATTATATTTTTTCATCCAGTGATTCTAGAAATCAACAATGCATGAAATAATAATTGTTTATTGTTCATGTGAGACATTGGACTACCACGTAACTCATTTTGAAGCTTGTAATTGTATTCTGTATCAAATCTTTCTACAGTTTACTTTTTGAAATAACAAGTTCCATACACCCTTAAGTAGGCTTTTTTTAGTTATTTAGCTTAAAACATTCTTTGATATAGCCATAGGATCTCTCATGAAGTGATTCATGGCATGCATTCACTTGATGTGGAATTGCGGTATAAATCCCCTATCCCCTAGTATATGTGAAAAGGAACAGCCTACGCTATATGTTTGTTGACTTCGGAGAATCAAGTTTGAAACAAGTTGACAATTTTCATGCATAATTAGTGGTGCAGATTTTGGGTTAATCATTTAAGTTTTTTCATTAGATAAAGTCATCTGTCTGGAGAGGAATTAATTAGGTTTCTATCTGTAGGCTGTAGCAGACAACTGTAAGAAATAGCAATCTTAATTGTGTTGCTTCCAGTTCTATTTGATTTATGTATATATAGCTATCACTACACAACACTGATTTTACTTCTTACCGTCTAAATTTTACACTTGTAGAATCTTTTCACTATAATCCCAAGTTATGATCGAATTTACTTTTATTAATCTCCCACTACATGAGGAAAATATTATTTTTGCACTTAATTCAGAACAAATGTTATTGTTGGCATCTATTTAATGTATTTGTAATTTTGTATATTATAATGTTAGTTATACAACATCATGTAGATCTGCTTTCTGGAATCCAAAGAGAGTTAGAAGCTGGAACACTGCCAAGAACTATTGCTCAATCAATGGAGGAGCTGTATCAGAACTACAAGAATGCAGTGAGTTTTTGTTTGCTGGGCTCTTCCTGTGCTATTTTTCTAGAGTACGTTTTATACTGAGTAGCTTTTGCCATTTGAATGAGTAAGAGACTGATTATAAACTTTTTGATGTGTAAATATTTTAGTATAGGATATCAAAATCTTGTTGGAGACTTTTTTTTTTTTTAACTTCATTATGTCTAGCATTGATTTCTTTTTCAGGTTTTCCAAAGTGGAGATCCTCATGCAGAAGATATTGTGTTGTCAAACATGCGTGTAGCATTTGATCGTATGTTCTTGGCTGTGAAGGTTTGCCTCAACGATGCTGTTGATACTGATTCATCTTAATCATGTGCATCTTTTCAGAACGTAGTAGTTGATTTGCAGGAGCCATTTGAATTTTCACCATATCATGAAGCTATTCAGGAGCCCTTTAATTACTATATGTTTGGTCAAAACTATATACGTCCTTTGATCAATTTCAGGTTAGTCGACAATATTGTTTTTCTTGTCATCATGCCCTTATCTTTGTTGCTTCAACTGTTTTCTGCCATATGCTAATGATGTTGAAGAAGATAACAGCCTGTCTGAACATCCAGTAGTAGTATCTTTAAAAGTTGGTTTAAGAATCAGTTGGATTCTAGTACTATAAAGGACCACCTATAAAAAATAGGAAATTATTAAACTAATGTACAATATGATAAATATTAAGGATGTCTTCATACACGGTTGAGATCAAAAGTATTGTTTTTTTCTTTTCATATGATGAAGGAACATGTACGGTTCATTAAGATTCTTAATTGTACTCATATTTGATTATCAGGGAGTCGTATGTTGGCAATGTCTCCCTTTTCAGTGCAATGGAAGAGCAGCTCAAGCAGGTGCCTGGTTTCACTGCTATTTCTATGACATATCACTTCCACAGCTATATCTATGTTGTAATTGCTTTTTTTTTGTATGAGATTGATTTCTTAAGAGCCTTATATTACTTTCATCTTAAAACCATCAGGGTGAAAATGTGATTTTAATTTCAAACCACCAATCCGAAGCAGATCCAGCTGTTATTGCGTTGCTGCTTGAAACAACACATCCTCATATATCTGAGAGCATAGTAAGCCTGCTATAGATTGAAATACCATGTGTCATGAAAATGTTCTGTTGAGTCCAATAGTTGATTACTGTAATGCAGATTTATGTAGCAGGAGATAGAGTTATAACTGATCCTCTTTGCAAGCCTTTCAGTATGGGAAGGTTCTCACCTTCTTATATACTTTTCATTCAGCATAATAAATCTACATAAATTTCTTTTCCTAACATGAACTTTTAACCATAGGAACCTCTTGTGTGTATATTCAAAAAAACATATGAATGATGTTCCTGAGCTTGTTGATATGAAAAGGAGAGCAAATACAAGAAGTTTAAAAGAGATGGCTTTGCTTTTGAGGTATCTTCTATCCTTTCTAAAAAGAGGGAACCTATAATTGAGTATATCTAACTTTCCCCAAAGTACTATTTGTATGTAACAATTTTAAAACGTCATATCATATGTATCACTCCGGTAGCTGGTTAAAATCAATTAAAAGTCCAATATATCCTGATTAATAACTTGCATTGAACAAATTTCAGCACATCCTAGTTATGTGTCTCGTAGATAAGGGAAAATTGCACGTAGCGTTGATTGTTATTACCCTCATTTAGTATCCTATTAAGTCAGCAGATGAACCTTCTTCTTCAGACATCTTTCTTGACGACATCTCCTGCGGTACCACCTATCTTCTCCGGCAAATCACGAAATCATAAAATCAAGCAAAGATCCATTCTTTGTGCTCCATATTAGATTTTGTCAAGATTCCATTGGTGGTTCTGTTGCCACCTACGTCTCTATCGGGAGTTGGGACCAGCAATCACAAATCCGGAACCCCAAATCAGAAATAGGTGACCACAAATTCACAACCCTAGAATAACCGATTACAATCAAAAACCAAGGTTGTAAAACTCGCTAGGTGGTCATAATGTAAAAACCCAATTTCATACAACTTTAGAACCTGCGAAAAGAACCTGAAACCATATAAACAGAAGAATAAAGATGAAGCCGTAACAATGAGTTGGCGATACCGGTTGCAAAGGAAACTGGAGACAGTAAGGGTGGCAGGTGAGGAGGACAACGGAAACTGCAACAGGTGACGACTGTTACAGCAGCATGTGACGAGACGGAAAGTCAGCAAGTGACTACACGATGAACAATATACATTAATATATATTTTCGGTTTTAATTGGTCAAGATTCCGTCATTTGTTGCTTATGGTTTGGAATGGACATGGCAGATATATGTGATGAAGTTTGTGACGATGGCAATGGAGTTGATGCCGGATTTAAAGTTAAAAAACAGATTAAACCTAAATGATGATGATAACATCTTTCTTAAATATGAAATGTTTTAAAAATGTATTTTATTTTAAACAGAAATTCCATGTCTTCCGTTAATATTTCGACACGTCGGTTTAACCTGAGCGACACCAACAACTGTTAGTTACCAGGCCACTTGATGCACACGTTTAGAAATTTGATGCATACAATAGGAAGCTTTTTAGATTGATAAATACAGTAGTAATTAGGGGAAAGTTGGATACACTCCATTATAGTTTCGCCCTTTTGAAAGCTATGATATAATTTAATTTGGAACTTTGGTATGGTTGAAAAATCCCATATCTAGTCTTCTCATTCTGTAAACAGATATGTGGAAAAAAAATATTCCGGTAATAAGATCAAATGTGCATGCTTCTTTAGTTGAGGCTGTGACGTAACATTTTAATTTTAAGTTCTAGATTGACCATTGGATTAAAGACAGTAGTAACTATTTAATCATTTAACATATAGTTAATGTAGGCTACGCTCGCTATTTCAACCAAACAAACTAAGCTTAGATATTTTTGTTTGTGAGGTGGATGATGTTATTGGATACATTACATTCTTAAGTACTCATCTACCTCTTTTGATCATCTGTGATTTAAACCACTTTTAGCCTTTAAACTGTTTAATCTGCTTAACATGTTTAATAACTCTACCTTTTACTTATTCTAGGGGTGGATCAAAAATAATATGGATTGCACCAAGTGGTGGCAGAGACAGGCCAGATCCCATCACAAATCAATGGTTCCCAGTAAGATCTTTACTACTATGACATAAAAAGAACATAAAATTTACAAAATTGAGTTATCGCCTTTCAGGCTTTCTTCCTTTTTCTTTTTTAAATAATGTGGCAACTTCGGATCATGATTATCTATAGATTTGGTTTCTTGACAATCAATGATATTGACACTGGACCCCCATTACTCTTTGTTTATTTTTCTCTGTATGTGTTGAAATGAAGGAAGGTTAATTACTAAATTAATGATGTCCAGGCACCATTTGATGCCACTTCGCTGGACAACATGAGAAGGCTTGTAGACCATGCTGGTGTGGTGGGTCATGTATATCCTTTAGCCATACTATGCCATGACATCATGCCGCCTCCTGCTCAAGTGTGTTCTTGTTGATTCAGATGACCTTGTTTTCTATTACTCATAACTCTATTTACATTTATAATTTAATAGAAACACTTTTTGATAGGTTGAAAAAGATATTGGAGAGAAAAGGTTGATCGGTTATCATGGCACCGGAATATCAGTGGCACCCGAAGTGAATTACCAAAAAGTCACTGCTTCTTGTGGATCCCCTGAGGAGGTTGGTGTTACATACTTTTACTTACTTCTCCATTCACTTGTTACATTGTTTTTATATTAAATTGTAACTAAAATCCCTCAGATTGTTCAATTTTGGACTCAACATGAGTAACAGAATAGGATTAATGTGAGAAGATTCCTCTGAAGTTGGCTGGTTCAGCTTTTGTTATTTGAGACTTTGTTGTTCTAACTAATCTGATAACTAGCTGTTCGAAGGTTTGGAAACTAATTATTATTCAAGAAATTAGTATGTATATGTAAATGACCAGAAAGACGTTCTTGCTAAAAAGAGATGTTGTGTGAGATGGGATTAGGTCATTTTAGTTTACCCTTTGATGATTATTTTTGTTGCAGTTGTTATGAAACAAAATGATTTAGTATGGTAGAATTAGATAATCAGGAGCAAATCCCAACACTTAATATCTTGCAATAGATTCTTATTGCGAGCATCAAATATCTGCATATGTAAATTGTTACGGGTGAAACCATATAGTTTATTTGTATTTGTTGAAACATCTGAACTACAAAAATGTCGTCCATAACAATTCACTTCTGATTTCTGTATTGCAGGCCAAGACAGCCTATTCCAAGGCAGTTTATGATTCTGTGTATGAGCAATACAACGTGCTACAATCTGCCATAAATGGAGCTAAAGGCTTAGAAGCATCAATGCCAAGTGTTTCATTGTCACAACCATTGCAATCTCTCGACTAGTCTATGCTTTTGTCACTATTCTGTCCCAACTTGGTTTATTACAGGTATTCATCTAGTTTTAAAGATTTCTACAGAGTCTGCTACAAACCTAGTAATGAGTATATATTGAACATATGATTAAAATAGCGGTTGAATGATATGATTCTAATAGTGGTTTTGTATTTCTTGTACACAGGCGAAGACTATTCTTTTTACATGACATAGGTGTATAGATGCCAAACCATAGATCTACAAGCAAACATCATCTGAAATGCACAGCAAGAGAAAGCGCCAATATAGCGGTTCTTTTAGGTGCGTTGTTTTTGTGAACTATACAATGTTAATGAATTCATATTTGCAGGGATCCCCATGTACAGTTCTATGTTTTGTTAGCTTCTCTTGAAAGGGACCATCAAGTTGTAGACAAATTTTCAACACATTCATGTTGGACCCTTTGAGCTAGCAGCAATATATGAAACTAGTTGCTTCTTCTCAATGTCAATAGAGAAAAATTAAATGGAAAGTTGACAAGAGAAAAATACCCGGAATTCCTGATTGGTTATGTGTTTTTCATTTATCAGACCTTGCTGAACCTGTGTACCACCACCATGTAGGATTGTTTGAAGTTTGCACATTGTGTTACTGTTACAGTTGTGATTACTTTTTCACCAACTGTATTTATTGAACGTAGGTGGCAAAGTAGTCGGAAAAATGGGGTGGTTGACAGAAAAAACCATGACCAGATTAAACATTGTCATTTTAAAACGCTTGTGAAGTACGCAAATAAAATAATAATAATAATAATAATAATAATAATAATAATAATAATAATAATAATAATAATAATAATAATAATAATAATAATAAATAAAAAATAATTATCAGTCACTTTGGATGTGTTTGATTTTTACCTAATTCATTTACATGGGTCTTAATATTTACCAGTATGTTTTGTTTACGCGTAAACAAGTCAGAATTACCCATCTGGTTTTGTAATCTTCTAGAGAAATAAATGATATTTGTCGAGACATTTATCCTAGAAATAATATTTACATTTTTCATAAAAATGGGATTGCTGAGTTGTAAATTAATTACAGAGGCCTAATACAAGTACGAAAAATCAGAAGTTCTTGAAAGTGCATCTTTCTCTAAAATGCTTTGATGGTATTTATTTTCATGTTCCTGAAATTGTTACCACAACTGCTCACCCCTTGAAGTTTAAATAGAAGTACAAATTTGGCTTTGGGGTACCTTTCAAATACTTCATCGAAGAAGGCTGGCCAAAAGGGACAGGAGTCTATGAATCATATACGGTACGAATAATGCTATATAAGATAATGCTATATAAGTTTACTTAGATGAATTTAAAAGTAGACTTAATGTATTTATTGGTTGATACAATTTTTTTTTTCTAGTCTTGTTAGTTGAATTTAACACATATCAGTCTCACATTTTTAAACATACTTTAAATTTATTCTAGTGGACCTATCTATCATTTCATTTTTTGTACCGTACTGTACATCTTCATTTACTTGGTTCATATTTGATAGACATGATTATATCATATCTTTTTAAACACGCAATGTTATTATTACTACTATTTAGTAGGGCTTGTCTTC
Source organism: Logfia minima (assembly GCA_963921325.1). Lineage (NCBI taxonomy): Eukaryota > Viridiplantae > Streptophyta > Magnoliopsida > Asterales > Asteraceae > Logfia > Logfia minima. The sequence goes on from OY992773.1 coordinate 23,752,209, forward strand.
AAAAGAAAGATCTACATATAATTCTAAGGGTGTGTTTGTTTTGATCTACCTTTGATAATTGGTATGGATATTATTGTTATCTTTGTTTAGTGGTTTACTTTCAAAGATTAGGAATTAAATATTACAAAGTCCATACCTTATTAAAATGGGAGGTCTCTATAGAGATTTAGCTTTACCTCCTCTCTATCTCTTCTTTGTTACTCTTTCTCTCCTAAATTTTTATATTAAACTAACATAATTTATAATATTTAAATTAAAAATAAATTATTTATATTAAAATATTTATTCATTTCTTTTTGCTATTTCTATTTCAAACCTATATGTTATGTATAGGTAGAATTGACCTCGTTTTTGGTATCATTGCTTTGGAATTCACATTTCTTCTTGGGTTTGTAAGTAGCAAATCTGATACTTCACTATTCACATATCGTCGTGATTTGAATATCATTTATCTTCTATTGTATGTTGATGACATTATCCTTACCATGTCTTCACCCTCGTTAGTGAGTCATGTGTTTTCCCGCCTCTCCACTGAGATTTCCATGATAGACCTTGGTCATTTTTCTTTTTTCTTAAGCATTGCTACCACACGTTCTGACTCTGGCCTGTTTCTTTCCCAGTAAGCCTTTACTTGTGACATTCTCGCACGAGCTAAAATGACTGCATGTAATCCATGCAGTACTCCTGCTGACACAAAGTCTAAACTCCCTTTCACTGGTCCACCAGTCTCTGATCCCACTTTGTATTGCAAATAGTTTTCAAAATTAATTAATGGTAGATTGGTCTATTTCGTTAAAGGTAGTGAAATTTGTATCATTTATGTTCTTTAAACATTTAATATATTGAAAAAAAGAGCTAAACTTTTTATAAGGATGTCAAATTAGCTTTGACAATCATACGAATACGTGTGTCCAAATCATGGTGAAGTTTATTATTATCGTTTAGATAATTTAATAAGTTAAAATTATTTTTAGAAGAACACACACATGCAGTTCTTAAACAATGTTTACCATCACGTTTGTATATTTTCTAATGCAATTAATAAAACTAAAACATATACTACATAACAACAAAAAGAATAAAGCTATTGCCCTTAATATCCGTCAGGTAACTTTGCCACCACTCACCACATGCAATCTTTTTAGAATATTTTTAAGTAAGATATGTAATAAATTAACAACGTAAATTTGTTTATATGAATAGTATATAGTTTAAGAAGTTATTTTGGCAGAATATATTACATATTTTTAAGTAAGATATGTAATAAATTAACAACGTAAACTGTAAGTCTTAAAGAGAATGATTTACATATATGAAAGATAAAATAAAAATGAGCACTTTGCATGTAATGAACAGCACAATACTATTACCCTCTAACAATTATAAACCGTAAACTAACAAATGAAAAGATGCACTATACATAATGATATGTATCTATACTAAATGAACCTTATAACTTAATTAACCATCAATAGAATTTGTACCATCACCATAGGATATTTAGCAACGTAGTGGCTTCTAGGGTAGCTTTCATGATTAGATAACTGTAGTGGCCAATTTAACTATATAAAAATTATAATTGCGAAGAGAGCAAGAATCTAGCAAGCTGGTTTGCTCATCCCATGTTTCATGCCAACATCTTCCCTTATAGATCTTAGTCGTGGCCCACTCACTACAGATAAAGTTACAAACTAGGTTACTCATTCGAGTTGTATGAAATCATGTTGCAAAGGAGTTGTATTTCCTACTTCTATAAAGTAAAATGAAAGAATAAAAAGGATACATACTCATCATAATACCATATATTAAAATCCTCCATGGATAATTTGTTACTTGAAAGTACAACGCTTCAAATATCTAAAAAATAGGGTTCCCAATGGTACGCAAAAATACACCCACCTATCCATCATAATGATCGGATTAGAAACATTGAGTAACTTCAAAAAGACTTGCAATGAATAGTATGTACGCATAAAAATCCCTTTTTATATAGTTATCTAACCTGAATCTTAAGCTACTTTCACAACACTTGTATGGGCTCGATCGAACAAAACATAATTGACCAACTTATTGTTTGCAAACGATATCACACATCGTCAAAGACACTCAAAACTTGGTACAACAACGACAATTATGTTTTGCATATTATAATCTCCTTTAGAATCGTTGACTAAATTTACTCACTTTATATTCAATTATAGGTGTAATCTTCAGTAAATAAAAAACATATTCATAAACTTACCCTGTACGTAATGTTAATATGTTCACGGATTACCTAAAATAAGACATCATGGATGATGTGATTTTAACTAACATCGTATATTTACAACATTTAAATATGCTAGTCTGCTAGATAAGAAATAACAGTTAATCGAAATCACATGAAATGCTCATTGATATGATCTCCTTAAAAGTGGGGCATTCCTTAGAAGCCATGGTGAGCCTTTACTTTCTTAAATATGAAAATGGTCAGTAATATGAAGAAGGAAAAAAGACCAGAAGGCTGACCTACATTTGCCCCTTCATTCCCCTTATATTTTCACTAATCACAAAAAAAAATGATTTATAAGCAGATCGAAAAGCATTTAAGAAATGTTGTTATTAGATTAACAAAGAACCTTGTATTAAAGAGTTTGTAAGCATACATTTCAAACTAAAAACAGTTGCAGTATAATTCTCACCGATTGCTCCCTCTATATATCCATCCAAAACATTACGACCTCCTGGATGCTTAGGATACGTTTTGATGATTTTCATAAATAATGGAGTAATTGTAACTACAGCTTTTGGTGGGATTGTAACTCTAGTTTCCATAAAAACTGGAATACATAGAGTGAATGTAACTGTAGCTTTCATAAAAACAGTTGATACATTGCATTCGCTAGGGAATTTTAAATGAAAAATTTATAGGGAAATTACACATTGAATTGTTGGTGATTTGGCACTCGCAGAGGATATGATGAGGCAAAACGTCTTTATTAACAATAAAACATTTTAATGTAACCCAATCAACATTTTAAACAATACACAACCTATCTCTCCAACACTTTATGTGATTGGTGGATCAGACAGGGATATCCTTCTTGGACTTCTGTTTTACTTGTCTTGAAATATGTATAGAAACAATCTCATCTACAAACACAAAAGTAAGACCATAAATAAAAAACATATATGTCAATCTATGCATGAAAATGACCGATTTCAAATAAGTATATATAACATCATTTTATTTCAATATTTTGATTAACTCCGTCTTGCAAAATATGTAATGCAACAGAGGGTATAATGATAGACAGGTGGCATGCAAAATTAAAACATCATTTTCACATCAAAGATCTCGAAGTATTACACTTGAATCATTTAAGAAACTGAAGGAAATAAAGAAAGAATTTAACAACGAAAAATTAACTGAAATTGAAAACAACTTATGTGAATATTGACTACCTTCTTCTTGTGATAATTATTATTACGGATGATAATCTTCTCTATTCATTTTTGAGTCACTACAACGATATAATTTATAACTACAACTGTTATATCATGTGTATAATTATGATACTGTTAAAAATAATGCTTATGTGTGCAGTCTTAGCTTGGTTAATGTTTGAGACTAACTTAATTTGTTTAGTGCAGTTTGTAAATAAAATAACTTGAATAAGGACCTGCTGTGATAAAGCTTGAAGATAATTGGTGACTAGAGTTGAAGTAAAAGATTAGTTCGTGGTCAAGATTGCAAGTACAGAAGTACAAGTACTAGAGTTAAATATGTTAAAAGAAGAAAATATATAACGATACATTATTCCTTTTATTAATTAACAATTCATAAATATCTTAGATATTTTTTCTTCTGCTTCTCTCTAGTCAATGTTCATGTATTCCCAGATCTATGATTTTCATCTTTCTGGTTGATCTTAAGTCTTGTATTATTCTTTCACAAAATTGTATTAGTTAGTGTACAAGATTACATCTACAATCTTGTGTCTATATTCTGTTTCTCTTATTTCTCTGTTGTAAACTTTATGTGATTGTGATTCACTTCTCACAATCAAGTTCTTGAATCGTTGAAAGTATTATTTGTAGTTTTAGACATTTGTTCAGATACATTAAGTGTTTTATATATGAAAAAACATTCAAAGAAAAGTTTAGCAGTTATATATATATATATATATAATATAACTCCCTCATGATGACATTAATTAACAGTCATGAGAGCAATGGACGTATGGATTTCTAACATAAATATTAATAATGTTTTATTAAAAACTAATAAAAAGTATATATAATAAATGAATAAAATTAAAATTTCAATTTGTCAATATGGAAAATTAAATGATGAGGTGGAGGGTTCTATTTTTTTCTTCTTTATATAAAATTCATAATAATTACAGATGGGATTGAGTATGAAATGATGGCTTTAGAAATCTCTACGGATACTTAGTTAGTATATAAGTAAAAGGTAAGAGGTAAGATAAGATAAGATAGAATCTCATTAGAAGCTAATCATTTTGTCTATGAAACCAAAAGTAAAACGTGGTCAATGTAAAGTGGGACAAACACACGTCGTCTGGTCAACCATTCTTAAGCATCATTCATCGCAAAAATTGCGTGTTGATAAATGCACTTATATATACATCGATCGGTTGCTTACACAAAAAATGAGCTGAGAGGAGTGTATTAGTATAATGTTTACCTGCATTACGATTTAATTATTTTTATGTGTGGCTTCAAACAGTCGATTATATTCGATAATTTTACTTGTCTTTAGCATTTTGGAAAATTAGTCGAGTATCGTAATTACATATCTGGTAAATTACAAAAAAATATACTCAACTTCACTTCAACTTCGATTTAAGGTACAACACTCTCATTTTCTTTTCAATTTTAAGTCCTCAATAATAGTTGGTTTTGACTAAAGATACCCGCATATCAATTCGTTAGTAAAACAAAAAATTCAATTTCTTAATCGGATCACCAACTAATCAACTTATAGACTATTTAAGGACATTAATATCTTTGTTTGATCACGTCACATAAAAAAAAATGCAATATTCAAATATCGTGTGAGGCGACTGTTTCGAGTCTTGGTCACCTCTCGTATATTACCCTTACCATGCAACCGGACATCTATTCCATATCCAATGCATGCAACCAATACTTTCAAGCATACTCGAAAAATCATATTTTTCTTTATGTTTTACATATAGATGTTGTATATCATCCGATCTCGAGTTCCACCTTCAATTTTATTGTTAACTTTACTATTATTATTATTATTAGTAGTAGTAGTAGTAACAATAATAAAGCAAAATCCACCCTCAATTATTGTATAAAAACATCACTCGATTATATACCTACAACCACAAGAGTACCCCCCATTAGATTGATTTAATGTAATACTAATTTATGTCACAAATAATTGTTTTGTAAACGAACGAACAAGTAAGTGAAAATTTGATGCATTTTCGTATTTTATGGTGGAGACACTGAGCTAGAAATTGTTCCTTTTGTCCCTAACTAGGATCTTTAAACTGTGCGTTGATACGATTTTATAAATTAAAAGTTTATTTTTCGTTTACCTAAATATATTACATGACAATAAAAACACCTAAATATAGATAGATATATATATTGAAAAGAATAATCCAAAGCAATAAAAGAAATAAATTCACACAAAAGTTTGCATATTTTTTAACACGTACGGTTCGTAGGACATACACCGATAAGTGATTAGACTCCCACCCATCAAGAATAAAGATATCTATAAAAGCATATAGAGTGGTAAGACGTAAGGTCTTTGTTGGTGTACTCCATTGGAAATGTTATCGGACGGTGTTTCGTCTATTCGGAATGACATTTCAGATAGTGTCCTTCAGGATGACGTTCTAAAATGGCAATCTGAATCTCACCTAGGACGCTGCTGTTTTTTTATTTGTTTTATATTTTTATTTTTTAAAACGGTTATATTACTGTAAAATAAATTTAAAAAAATTATATAAAAAACCTAACAGTCAAATTTTTGACGTTTTCATTTTAACTTTTTCTAAATCTTATTTTCCATCTATAAATAATACACTTCAAACACAATTTTAAACACATCAAAACACTCATTCTCATCTTCAAACACACTTCAAAAACTATATTCTTCACTATAATTCACAATGTCGAACAACCCAAATAACCCGTACAACCTACATTCCTAATGGAACCCGCTTTAACAACAATCATCATCTTCAAACTCGAATACCGACATGCCCGGTTTTGATAGTTCACATCAAATACCGCAAACGTCATTCTATCAAACACCCATTTACTTTTGATTGTATTTTTTTATTTTTATGAAATTACTTTTTCAAAACTTGTAATATATATTTTTATTTTTAATGAACTTATTTCTTTTATTTAATTTAGTTCGTTATTTATTTCAATTTATTAAATTATTTGAATTTTCTAAAATAAAATAAATCAAAAATAAAGTTCAAAATACTATTTCTACTCTACACTTTTTCAACAACAGTATTTTCACTGTAAATCACGAGTCACCACTCACTTTAATGTATACGGATACAGTAAGTCCAAATTTAGTAATAAAGTCACAAATGAGACAAATTATTGGTCCATTTTTTTACCATTTGGTAAAACTTAATTTTTGTTCATGTTAAGATTCTTAATCTTCGATTTGCCTATGAATTTACACACAAGTTTGCAAGTCAATCCTTAAAACTCGATCAATCTTCGGTCAACAAAAAAGTGAAAATATATTGACAGTGTTTCAGACACAAGAAAATATATTGACAGTGTTTCCCTTCCGATTTCTAGTTCATTTACCAGATGGAATCGCTATGTCCCTAAGAAGGTTAACATTATGATTTGGAGGGCTCTTCGTGATCGTCTTCCAACCCGTTCAAATTTAAGCAAAAAAGGTCTGGAGTTACAATCTTTATCATGTCCTACTTGCCTAATGCAGATGGAAACGATAAATCATATCTTTTGGGAATGTAGTTTTGCTTGTGCGGTTTGGTTAAGTTTTTTCTCATGGTTAACTATGGAGGTGCCAGCTTGTAACTTGTTACCTGCTCTGTTCACGTGGTTAGACTCCTCCCAAATGACGAAGCTCGCCAAGGCTATTACAGAGTCCATCCTTAATGCGACGATTTGGTCCTTATGGAAATTTCGAAATAACATTATCTTTGGCTCGTCTAATTTCTGACGAGTTCTATGATAGCATTGTTGATTTATCGTTTTTATGGTTCTGTAATAGAAATAGGAATGTCTATTTTTCTTGGGCTAATTGGGCTTCTAACCCAATAGTCAATTTTCAGTTGTAACTTCTAGCAGCTTGCTAGTTCTTAATAAATTTTTGCCGTTCAAAAACAAAAAAACAAAAAAGTGAAAAAAAACGAAAGTAATCTAAAAGCAATCGAGTAATGATTGTTTAAAAAATTTAATGACGTATAAATTGTATAGTAGATTTCAAAAGAGATGATGACGTGGGACATTAGAAACAACATGCTGTTTTTTGACCAAATGTAATGTAAATGCGTGATTTCAACATCTACTATATCTTGACATTGTGTTCTCAGATAAAAGGCTAGTGAAACTTGTACCATATATCACTTGATGGGAAAAAGTTATAATTTAGTATCATAGAGTTATATTATTCTATTAATATTATTTTTATTATAAAAATGTGTACCTACTAAGTACTAAGTTTCTTAATGGACTTATAAATACATAAGTAGTACTCAGACAAACTTCACACAACAGGCAGTTGATAGTTTGATATATTTTTTTGGGTAAAAGAGATGTGGAGACTGAAAATAGCAGAAGGGGACAATGATCCTTACTTGTACAGTACAAACAACTTTGTTGGAAGACAAATATGGGAGTTTGATCCGAATGATGGAACTCCAAAAGAGCGTGCTGAGGTGGAACAAGTGCGTGCTGATTTCTGGAATAACAGACGCAAAGTTAAGCCTAATAGTGATGTCCTTTGGCGCATGCAGGTTTCGGTCCCTCTTTCTTCAGTTTCATATAAAGTTTGGATATGTGAACAGAAGTTTGAATTTTTTTATTTGGTTATGAATTTACTAATATGTTGCATGAATGTGGATATGCAGTTTTTAAGAGAGAAGGGATTTGAACAGACGATACCGCAGGTGAAAATAGAGGACGGTGAAGAAATTTCTTACCAAAAAGCTACAACCACATTGAAGAGGTCGGTTAACTTCTTTGCAGCCTTGCAGGCTGATGATGGTCACTGGCCAGCCGAAAATGCTGGCCCATTGTATTTCATGCAGCCCTTGGTAAGACTTCATGTTACCGCTAGAGGTGGCAAATGGGGTAGGGAAGGTGGATTGGGTAACCGGTCATACAGGGTTGGTTCAAAATGGGTTTTTTTATCAGGCTTGGGTCACATTGATAACTTTATACTGGTCTGGTCTGTTTAATCCAAAGCACTTTTGTCAAGAAAACTGAAAAAGAAAAGGTTTAAAAACAATTGGTTTACTAAATATGATTTTCAAACTTATATATTATTTCAATAATAATCGTACAAAATGATTTAACGATGTATTTTGGGTGGCTTTAGATCCATTTGAACAGTTAGAAATAAAACATAACTCTAATTGAATGATATATTAATTTAAGGGGTTGAAAATTGACACCTCTAGTTTCACCATCTAATGAGTCCACAAAATTCTTATATATAACTAACAGACAAACAAATTAGACATACTCAAACCTGTGTGCCAAATCATCAAATTGCAGGTCATAGTCTTGCATATTACAGGGCACCTTAATAGTGTTTTCCCAGAAGAATACCGAAAAGAAATCCTACGCTATGTATATTGTCATCAGGTATGCAAAATTGTAACTGGAATGCAATTATTGATTGAAAACTCTGAATACATTGACAAACATCAGCTGGCATTCACAGAATGAAGACGGTGGGTGGGGATTTCACATTGAGGGTCATAGCACAATGTTCTGCACCACCCTCAGTTATATTTGTATGCGACTTCTAGGAGAAGGCCCTGATGGTGGTTTAAATGGTGCATGCACCAAAGCACGCAAATGGATTCTTGATCACGGCAGTGTCACAGCCATTCCATCATGGGGCAAAACATGGCTTTCAGTATGACATCTTTCTCAAAACAAATTTAAATGAGCTCATGGACTAAATAATAGTTAATTAGTAACATACAGATGTTGAATCTATGTCAAAAGATTTTGTTTATGTCAGAAGGAAATGGGTCAAATGCTTATGAACCTCCTATGCCGCTTTACCAAAAAAAGAAAAAGTAAATTAAAATTAGATCATTACTTGCTAATATTTTTTATGTATAACCTTAATACATTACTATTTATATAATTAAAATAAGGAAACACAGTGTTCGTGGGACGACCCAACCAGACTTGTTAAAATGAGCCGTTTGACCCAAACCCATATTGACCTGTTACCAATCGCCCGACCCAGGCATATTATCACCTATAATATGCTTGTTACTTTGAGAAATCAAACACACTTATACATGGTTATTTGTATTAGATACTTGGTGTATGTGAGTGGGCGGGAACCAACCCAATGCCCCCTGAGTTCTGGATCCTCCCTTCCTTCCTACCTATGCATCCAGGTTAGTTCTCAAATAACAATTATATCAAAATAATATGATTATCCAAGTATTATAATGTATGATTCTCTATAATCTTCTTCATATAAATGCAGCAAAAATGTGGTGCTATTGTCGGCTGGTATACATGCCAATGTCATACCTATATGGAAAAAGATTTGTTGGTCCTATTACTCCGTTGGTTATGGAACTTAGAGATGAGCTCTATTTACAGCCCTACGATGAAATCAACTGGAGAAGCATACGGCATTTGTGTGCAAAGGCAAACTTTGACTATCTATACCATTTGATTTGCATGATATTTTATCTAACTAGCCACTTATTTGTTAGTAACTTATAAGCCCAACAAGAACGTATAATCACAAGCACAACAACAAACGAATCCAACACAAGCAAACACCCAATTAAGATTGTAAGAGAATTAAACGACCATACGGAATTAACGTGGTTATATCCGATCTATCCGATTGGTTTAATCTACGACCAACTAGAGATAAATCTTTATTAAATTCGTAGGTTAGGGTTTACAAGAATAAAATTATATAGGATATGTCAAACTTGCAAAACAAGAAATTCCTGCTGCCATAGTACCCGCCGGGTACTAGGTGATCCAACCAGGATCAATGAACCTCGCACCACTCTGTCCATAAAACATCAATTCTAGCCGCCGGGTAGAGCCTCTGTTTCGCGTTTTCTTCCGTTTTTACATTATATGCTTACCAAATTTATTATTTCAGGAGGACTTGTACTATCCTCATCCTTTACTACAAGATTTGATGTGGGATAGTCTCTATGTTCTAACTGAACCTCTACTAAACCGGTGGCCACTTAACAAATTGCGCAATAAAGCACTCGAGACAACAATGAACCATATCCATTATGAAGATGAGAACAGCCGATATATTACAATTGGTTGTGTCGAAAAGGTAAGACGCTATATAATTTAATTAAATAAATTATGTTATTTTAGTAACTACTATGAGAAATTGAGAATATGACCGTTGTTGTTCAGTCATTGTGTATGCTGGCATGCTGGGCTGAGGATCCAAATGGTGTTTGTTTCAAAAAGCACCTTGCCCGAATCCCAGATTATCTGTGGGTTGCTGAAGATGGAATGAAAATGCAGGTCAACAGAATACCCCCTATCTGTTAAACATTATTGTTCACATCAAGCCTTTTAATTGTTTATTGTTCTAATTGCAATCATATTTTGAAAACAGAGTTTTGGCAGTCAACAGTGGGATGCTGGTTTTGCCATTCAAGCTCTATTGGCTACTGATCTTACTGAAGAAATTGGATCAACATTAAAGAAAGGACATGAATTTATTAAAGCTTCACAGGTCTTTAAAACACTTATATTATTTTATTATTATTATTTATAGCCAAGTCATTTATATTCTTTTTAGTTTTTACTGGATTGATCCTGATAAGTTATTTCTCAACTCTTGTGTAGGTTAAAGACAATCCTTATGGTGACTTCAAAAGCATGCACCGACATATATCTAAAGGATCATGGACCTTTTCAGATCAAGATCATGGATGGCAAGTTTCTGATTGCACTGCTGAAGGATTAAAGGTGTTGAACAATTTTTGTAAGAGTTCATTATCACAATATTTCAAATAGGCCTTTCCTTATGATATATTTGTGTCTATACCCCAGTGTTGCCTCCTATTCTCAACCATGCCACCAGAAATTGTTGGTGAGAAAATGAAACCTGAACAACTAAACGATGCTGTCAACATAATACTTTCGTTACAGGTCAGTGTGTTATATTACTCAGAGGAAATTTTTAACCGTATAAACATTATAAAAACTTTAAATATGCATTTTTATATCATTAGTCGTTGTCTTAACGAGATTTATTTGGTTGTGACGATAATATAGAGCAAGAATGGTGGGTTGGCTGCGTGGGAACCAGCAGGATCATCTGAATGGCTGGAGGTATGCATCTAAAGTCCAATGGAAAAATCAAAATGCAGAATTTCAAAAATGTACTCCAATGTATTTTTTTTTGTACTGTAGATTCTCAATCCTACAGAGTTCTTTGCTGATATCGTTATTGAGCATGAGTAAGACTGCAATATAATTTACTAGTTCATTATAACATCAATTTACGATAAAGGGTCAACTTAAAAATCTAACAAAATTTGGTAACTAGGTATGTCGAGTGCACATCATCAGCAATGCAAGCCCTTGTTTTGTTTAAGACGTTATACCCCGGACACAGGAGAAAGGAGATAGAAAACTTCCTTACATGTGCAAGTGGATACCTGGAAAAAATACAAATGCAAGATGGTTCATGGTTTGTTTTTGCCTTTTGCCTTATAGTAAATAACTGAATTTTTTGAGTTATATATTTTGTTATTTTGTTAACATGAGAAACTGTGGTAATTAGGTATGGAAACTGGGGCGTGTGTTTTACATACGGTACCTGGTTTGCTCTTGGAGGACTGGCAGCAATTGGAAAGACATACGAAAACTGTGCCGCAATTCGCAAAGGTGTCAAATTTCTGCTGGAAACACAGCTGGAGGATGGTGGTTGGGGAGAAAGCTACAAATCCTGCCCAGAAAAGGTAACACCATAACATAACAAGTGATTTAAATAAATAAGAAGTAGATAAATGATCTAATGTCACAGAATTTTTGCGGTTTCCAATAAAAAAAAACAGAAATACATACCTTTGGAAGGAGGTCGGTCCAACTTGGTACACACTGCATGGGCTTTGATGGGACTGATTCATTCTCGGCAGGTCAGTTTAGTATTCCAAAGTCCAAACTATAAGTAATTACAGTTTTGCTAGTTACTTATATTTTAACTCATTTGTACAAATGAACAGGTGGAGAGAGACGTGACACCGCTACACAGAGCGGCCAAGTTGTTGATTAACTCCCAATTGAAAAATGGTGATTTTCCTCAACAGGTAATGCAGATGGCAAAGAGGTTCAATTAAGCAAACTTAAATGAAAAAATGGCAAATACTAGTAAATAATATATATTCACTAGATAATTAAAGATGATGACAAATTTTCCATGACCATGGCTTATACCTGCCAATTAAAGGGGGCAATTTTGACCCATTTACTTATGAATGAGTCAGTCCGGGATACCTTTTATTTTAAGTAGGTCAAACTACTACATTCAAAAGATTAGGTTAAAAGGAAACGGGTCACACAGGTTGAAAGTTGTATATAGCCTTCTAAATCATATCATTCAAATGTTATATTATTATTGAAATTATAAAATTTCCATAATTGTGTTTGACAAATTGATGAACAGATGCTCCGGGTCAACCAATATGACCTGACCTGTTTTGACACCGTGCCAGAAATTACCAATTATAACCTGCTATCCAACCCACTTATTTTTCCACCCCTACTTGCAGTCAAAAAAGAGTTACTGTACCAAGTGCTCCATGGCTCACCCCTTTCAACATATTTCCATCTATGTAATGCAGGAAATAGCAGGAGTCTTTATGAAGAACTGCATGCTACACTATGCACTATACAGAAATATATACCCAATGTGGGCTCTAGCTGATTATCGCAAGCAGGTGCTGCCACAGCTCAAAGGCATCTAGAACAATCAAGCCAGTGATCAACTCAATTACTTCGATGCATATAACAAAATGTATAAAAAATTATTCTCTTCATTATTTATCAATTTATAGCAACAACCCACGTCTCCAAGGATGTTCAAGAAAGAGGAAAGATACTAAAAAGAGTCAAACAGAAACATAAATAACCCCCTTTTTTAGTTAAAGTTCCGTGTATCATATTTTGTTCCTGTGAGCCCTCAACATTAGTTCAAATACCCAAAATAAATAAACAAGTTATTCTAAATGATCTGGTATCACTGTGTACTATTATTTGCTTTGGAGTGAATGTTTGTAATGATCAGACCCTGTACTTAATAGTGATGAAAACATATTTGTAAATTAACAGGTTCAAAAGAAAAAAAAAATAACATAAATGTGCGACTATAGTAATATTGAGTTAACTAATGAAAATTATCAATACAACACACAAATCTTAACAGACTAAGATTGTTTAATACCATTGTAGACAGATATTTCTGAATAGAGAACACATGCCATTAAAATTGAGAAAGCCCCTACAACTGCTGAAATAAAAGTAAGCATAGACACGACTTTTGTGTGTTTCACAATTCCAGAAGGTACGTCCCAGACAGTAGCAACAGAACTAGATTTAACACCATCATCGATTGATGAAAATATACATCTTTGATAACTGGAGTACCCTTCCACAATGCAGTATGAAAGCAAATCAGGAGACCCAAATTCAACTCTAACGTAACCATCATTTCCTAAGGGCTGCAAAAATAAATTTAATCAAATCAAATAATAAAGGGAGCTACTTTTAACCCAAAACAAAAACTGTATGGTGGAAGCATAACGAATGTTCAGTGTAAACATACCGCATAGCGTATGTGCAACGGGATCTCAACGTTGAGTTCCCACTCGTTCTTGGTACTGGGGTCCAAAGCCATGTGAACCTCAACAACAGATCGATTTGCACGCACAGTAGGCAACTCTAAATCTGTGTCCCCGAATGCAGAAGCATCAGTAAACACTGCAAAAGTCAACAAAAACAAACAGACTCAAAAGACCTTCAAGAAATGATACTACCAAAGTGTTCAAGGATGTGACCGTAATTTACCACCACGTTTCGTAAGATGTTGTAGCTCGAATGGATCAGCAAAAACTCCAGAAGGAAGTCTCTCGACAATTATGGCCTTACAGAAGAGAAAAGGATGCTTAGATTAAGCTTCTGGATGCATTTCAATTCTAATAGATGAAGTTAGACGTCGGTGAGAACCTTCACCGATTAACTGTCTCTGCAGAACAGACAGTTTCGGCACAAAAGTCTGGTTTTTGCTGGAACTGTGAGAAACTCCATTGGATATGAAATCTTGGAAAACATGGTCAATTAAGCTATCATATTTCTGAAAGTATGCTTCTGTGATATATCTATGGCTCCCTAACAGAAAAGAAAAAGGTAAAGAGAAAACTATACAAAGGAAGAAATAAACTAGAGCCATGAAATATGATGCATACAACTATCAGCAACTAATTTCTTATACAAATGTAAATGAGAGAAAACAGACTTCATACCTACCTCTGAGAAGGATGAAGAGGTATGTTTGCAGTAGCCAATACCAGCGAGCAGTGACAATATGAATCCCAATCTCAGGTAAACCAGAGCTCTAAAACATTGATGTTCCATGAAACAACTGGCAAAGAATATCGTAAGGCACTGATAACTGGACATATGTGATATGAATAATTAAGTGATTAACAAATAAAAGGCATGGTGTCATGTAGGATGCTGCATTTTTATAACAGATTTCATAACTATATTAAAGATTATGGAACTTTCTTATGTAAGGTCATCTTTACATAAGACATATAACCATTGCTGTTCACAGAATCAAAATATTTGTATACTCATTCGCCAGTATAATTTTAACTGTATCTATAATTCATTGTTTCGTATCCTCTCATGAAAATATCCGAATTTATACCATAAATAAATTTGTCAAGCTCACTTTCCTGACCATCTTAAACAATCCTCGGTCTATCACCTGAAAAAAGGCATTTCATCGAACACCTTGAGTGCACACTTCACCAAACACTAAATTCATTCACAAACCTTACAACTGGCTGTTAAACTTACAAATGATATACTTGAAATCAAAAACATTGAAACATACCTATAGTGTATACTGACGTTTGATGTAGTGATTGAGATCAAGATGAAGAAAGAAGATCGATCCTGTATCACCGTGGCTTCAGTTCTTATTATTTAAGATAGTAGCAAAAATAGTCCCTTAGGTTTACACAGTACGAAGGTAAAGCCTTGTTTTGACTGCAGAATAGCAGATTTAAATACCTTTATGAAAATTATTTATTTACTTTGGAATAAGTAGTATAAAATAAGCAAGATGATATCTACTTTTTAAGTAGATGAGTAATTAAAAATAAATAATCGCGAACACTCCCGATAAGGCAAGCAGCCTGATCCATACAGTCAAAAGTCTTATATATTTGCAAGCTATTGTTGAAGTTATCTTTAATAATTTATAAAATATTAACATTGTCAAGACATTAACATTCTTTTGTTTAATCTCATTACAATGATAATAGACATACTCTATAAACACTACCAATAACTTGACCTTGGTCGCCCTGGGGCAAATGCAACAAGCGCCAGCATTGGCGGTGGACTGAAGGCACTGTGACAGCTTAGAAGCGGAGGCCGCAAAACCATGCACCATACAGACAGTCACCCAAAACATAATAACCATAATATTGTGTGCACTAAAACAACCATGAATATTGAACACAACCAAAGAATGGTATAAGATATCATATTTATAATTGAATACATAAAAGTTTACATCTTTAAACACCTGAAGCTGTCAGCAGTGCCAATATGACACTCTTTATACAATAAATCATGTCAAGAGTCCATCTTTCAAAGATCCTTTAAACTGGGATTTTATTTTTTGATATAGACTAAACTACATCTGAACAATGTTACCTTGTTACCCTTCCAATGAAGAGAACAAGTTGTTAAAGATTGTGCAGACTCCTTTTTGCCTTTCCAACATCTGCACTGTGGACCACCAAATCTCGACAGCCGAAACTCGAGGTCGAAATTGAGGGTAAATTTGTAATTCTGTACAGACTTCAAAACACGAGAGTGGATGGTCAGAAACATTAAGATCAGAGTTTGAACAAACTTCTATGATGTCTTCTTCTTGCTTATCAAAGTAGGGGTAACAGAAGCAACACCGATGAGAAACAAGGTTCCTATTGAGTGGATGTCGTATAGGTCTCCAATTGATTGTAATTCTCCAAGAGTTATTCCTGCCTGTGGTATTACGATTGAGTTAGAAATATAATTAAATTTCTTTTTCTTAAGGAAATAATACAAAACCAAATCATGTAAGTTAAAGGATTGTAACTTGTGTTCTATTATAAGCAAAACACTCATTAGTAGTACATTATTATAGAATAAAAGGAACCATGACCAAAACAGACAGGATTGAATCAAATATAAACAAATCATGCCTACATCACATGCCAAATAGCTGCTAAATGTAATTTACATGGTATATAACTACACATTAATAAAGAAAGAAAAAGGCATCCCCAAGAAAATAATTGAAGTGCAATAGATAAACGAGGATCAAATGCAAAGAAAACAAATGAAAAGAGAGAGTCAAGAATAATACCTTGACTGTGACATAAGCAGCCGGAATAAGCCCGATGGAAGTTGCCAGTAAAAATGTATGATAAGGCACATTTACTATTGGTGAAGCAACATTAATGAACATATTGGGCAATGTTGGGGTCAACCTCAAGAAAAGCATGTAATTCAACAGCCCATCTCGCCTTTTAGCCACCTAAGTAAACAATTAAAAATCATTAATCACTTCATCAGATAAAAAAATGAAGGCTTTTGGCTGTCGACTCGTCTAGGTATGGAAAGAGATAGTGTTAGCAATTTTGACTAACTTGAATACAAATGGGTCAATATTTGTTGTACTTTATGTAATTGATGGTAATGGTTCAAAGTCATTGAAAATGTATTTTAAAACCATAAAACCTTCTAAACTGCTTTACGTAAAAAAGATGTAGTTTATTACTATAGTCTAGTATCATATTCATATTTAACACATCAACTTCATTGAAATTTATATGGAAAAAAAACACATTTAAAAAAAAAAAAATGGGTCAGATCGGTCTGACCCAATTTGACCAGTGCTATAAGTTGCCCGTGTTAACTTTGAAACCCCAAAATGCTAGAGCATCTGAGCCTCACCTGGTCTTGGAAGAAAACCAACTTATCAGGCCACATAGACAAAATAAGGGGCCGACCTATCAAATTGGATAGGAAGTAACAAGAAGATGCACCAGCAGTGGCAGCAAATACAACGAGGGCTACACCTCTTAACACCCCAAAGAGGGACCCCGCAAGCAGTGACATAAAAACAGTTCCGGGGATCATAAAAGTTTGCATAAAAATATAGACCGTGCAATACCCCACCAGGACTTGGACAGTGTAGTCACTTGTATATCTCTCGAGATTATCTCTGAGTAAAACCAATAAAAAACATTGATGCTTTCAGAAACATTGTTAGTGATAACACGTACACAAAGACATACAATTCACAAAAAGAAAAAAAAAAAAAAAAAAAAAAGAGAGTTGCAAGATTTGAAATCTGATTTTTGGGCCCTAAACGCTCTCTAGTTTTAAGTGCAAACCAGTAATCCAAGTTATCCAAATACACACCATAAAAACTTGAAGATTCAAGATCAAACACATGACTCAAAAGCATTGATATTGGTTGTCTAGATAAGCTTATTGCATTATTAAAAAGCCAATTTAGAGTGATTAAGCTTACTAACTTATTTAAGAGGGCAAAAAGCATAAGCTTTCTACCAAAACCTCATCCAAACATTTCAAAAGTTTATTAACTTTATCATAATGCAATAAACTATTAGGCTCCTTAAATACGCTACTCCAAACACACCTTCAGATGTTAATCTGAACCAACACTATTGATCCACTAAAAAGCTATTAATTTTTTTATTATATCATATATTATATAATTAATATACTATAATCGTTAGGTTTGCTGATTTCAAAAGACATTCCCCATTGATAAAGGCATAACCTTTTCTGTAATATAAAGATTGTGTCAAGCAACCACAAAAAAAAAAAAGGAGCATCCAAATCATCACAAGACTTAATATTTAAATGGAATCATCAGCTAAGCTACGATAAAGATTGCAAAGCAACATCACAAATCACAATATAAATCATATACAATTAAATTTTCACTAAACCATACAAAAAAGAAACCTACTTTATTAAATTTACCTAAGAATGTGAAGGTCTTCAAGTGTTCTTGGAAGCTTAAGAAAACTATAATCAGAATCAGGCAATGTTAGGTAAACTCCGAACAAACCAGCGGCGAAACACAACACTACACCGAATGCACCCAATATTTCCCAAATCGTTAACGGAAATTTTGATGATGATTTTGAAGATGAAGATCTTGTTTCAACGTGTTTTTGTTCCATCTTTTTTTATTCACTAAATAACTGAATAAAACTGTGTGTTTGATTAATAATAATGGGGATTTTAAGGGAAGTTTCGGAGTACAATCAAGGCAAGAAATTGGGAGATTGAATACGTTACTTGTTTGTTGTTAGCTTGTGAGGGAATTATGTTGTTGAGTTACTTATATGGTGATGAACAATTGGGGGTTTCCTATTTTGTAGTAGTTGGTTTTTTTAACTTTTTTCGTTAGGGGAGATTATTTTTGGAATTGGAATGTGGGAATATTCGATGCGAATTAATGATTGTTTGACAATCGGCGATTTGTGCGTTGTAGATCATGTTATATTGTTGTTTCATGTATCATACGTAGATTTTTAAAGTGTACAGCTCTTTTTTAACAGTAAAATTCCATATTAAAACCCAATCTCATCAAAAGACAATCTTTTTGGCTTAAACCAAACAACACACGAAAAAACTACTACAAACTCCGGATGACTAAAGCTAAAAGATAGGACAAAGACCCTAACATCTTACTGAAACACAGCTTTAACAAATATATATGATTAAAAACAATCTCAAGACATTGAAGACTTGAAGCATCATCTGTGACTTTAAAACTTCACTTGAAAACGTTGCAGACCCTTCATGGCCCCCACCTACTTCCTTTCGCCATCGGACCTTCCCAACCACAGAAAAAAAGTACTCAATATAGATGCCACACATTTAAACAAATCTCGGCTCAACTTTTCTTTTGAATTGTGATCTGCTCAAAACTCCAATTGTAGAGATCACATCGGTTATGAAAATGATGCAAGAATATATCTTTTAGAAAAAACATGGCATTCTTGGATCCAGCTTTTGTGTTTTGTGTATTTTAATAGTCATAGATCAGTGAAATAATCATGTTAATCGTGTATAAAACGATTTCTTTTTTCTTTTTGGGAAGGATTTGCGTATGTTGAGGTCATCTATAGAAAGAGTCAGTTAGTCTAGGGATGTTTCTTTTGCTTATGTTGGATTCGTGTATAGGAAGAGTCAGTTGGTCTAGGGATGTTTCTCTAGCTTGCCAACCCCGCGGGTTGTAGTGATTTTAAGAGATGTCTTATATTTATAACAAAATATTGCAATAGTTATCTTAAAACATACGTTGTTTCATAAAAGTTATCTCAAGTTAAATGAGGTTTCAAGAATAAATGAGGTTTTTAGTAATGGCCCTAACCCGATAAGAGTTGAAAACCGATTAAAATGACAGAAGCATGAGTTGATTTGTTTGATTTAAAACGGATAAACGTGTCATTCTTTTAAAGTAGGCATAAACTATCTTTTATACTAAGTAGATAATTTAAAACGGATGAAAAAACGATGTACCTGATAATCTGATATGTATAATGTAGGGCAACAGGGCACTTCGTCGTAGTGTTGTCTCATCACCGAGATCTAAAAATAGTAAATCGGCATTGATCCGTCCTTATTTGAAAGAGATATGTACATTATATAAATACCACAACATAAGTCATAAAATATATCATCAAGGATATACAAATTAAAGATACACATATTCCAATTAAATTGGATGTCACAATCATCGTCAATCACTCTAAAATTATATCATTTTATCTTATTTACTGTTTAGATCTTATAGAAATCTCTAAGCCTGAAATCATAAAACATCTAATTATATGTTTGATAACTCAATATTAGGTAGCCATACTCATTGTAACCATCTCGCCATATATCTCTCAACAAGGTTATAAGAGAAATCCACCAACCAATTACATCAACTAACGAGTTTGATAGCTACTAAACGATTCTCACAATTCCATTACGCCATTCCTAATTCTTCACACAAAACAACTTTAGAACCATTAAAGTGATTAAACCCATATCGCCACGACTTAATCACATCCGTTAATCCACCAAGTAGACTAATCCAACGACCACAAAAACGAATGACCTTTTTTGGCAACTAATTGTTTTGAGTAAATGCCAACACTTCTATAGTGCCCGCGGAATCCGTATATTTTTCGAGAGAATGTGCCACGTGGACTCCCCATTCTCTTAACCGTAGTTAACTTCACCTTAACTCAATTCGCGAGTTAACTCACCTCCCTCAAACCCTATATATACTTATACACTCGGTTCACCCAACCACACTAGTCTCGTTAACTCCAAGAATCTCACCGGCGTTTTTCTAATTTCTATTACACCGATTCCATATATACATACACCTCTGTGTATCTATACATTCTCAAAAATCCGTAAACCCTAATTTCCCGTCTGTTATGAGTGATTCGATTGCATTTGTGATTAAAAGTGTACAAAAATGACGGAAATGAATACGAAGCGATTCAGTATAGGTTACGCGTTGTTATTGAAGAAACAAAAAAGTTTTATTCAGGAATCATTGGTGAATTTAGCGAAACAACGTGGAATCGATCTAATTCAGATCGATACTGATAAACCGTTGGTGGATCAAGGACCGTTTGATTGTGTGCTTCATAAATTGTACGGTGACGATTGGCGTAAACAGCTTTGTGAGTACTTGATTTGTAACCCTAGTGCTATTGTAATCGATTTTCCTGATGCAATTGAGCGGTTGCATAATCGTATTTCGATGCTTGATGTTGTCTCTGAAATTGATGAGATGAAAAACGATGGAACGGCATCCTTTGGGATACCTAAACAGGTTGTGATTTACGAGTATGAGAAGTTGAAAGATGCAACAGCGTGGAGTGAGGGTTTGAAGTTTCCGGTGATTGCAAAACCCTTGGTAGCTGACGGTAGTGCGAAATCGCATAAAATGTTGCTGATTTTCAGTAGTGAGGGTTTTGAGAAGCTGAAACCACCAACTGTTTTACAGGAGTTTGTGAATCATGGTGGTGTGATATTTAAAGTGTACGTGGTTGGGAAGTATGTAAAATGTGTGAAACGGAAATCGTTACCGGATATTGCTGAGGAGAAGTTGGAGAGTTTGAGTGGTTCGCTGTCATTTTCGCAGGTATCGAATTTAACTTCTGATGAAAGGAATGACGATAAGTATTATAAGATGATGGATTTGGAAGATGCTGCTATGCCACCAATGAGTTTGATTACTAACATTGCTTGTGGTTTGCGTAAAGCGATGAAACTGCATTTGTTTAATTTTGATGTGATTAGGGATACTAAGGTTGGGAATAGATATCTTGTTATTGATATCAACTATTTCCCAGGGTATGCTAAGATGCCTGATTATGAATCTGTGCTTACTGATTTCTTTTGGGACGTTTTGAATAAGAAAGAATCTTGGTGTTTCAACAGTGAGAAAGAATCGATGGAGTTGGTGGATAATAATGGTGGGTGTGGTGAGGACACAAGGTCTCGAACAGTTTCTTCTGCTTAGAAGGAAAGGAGAACCCGAAAAGGTCTGATGATGCACCGTGGAAATTGAAGATCGAGGTGGGTTTTGCTCAACTGAAAGGCGGTTTTTGATCTTTGGGGCTGTTGATCAATGGGAGCTTTTGCTGTGGGCGTTTTCTTCTAGATAGTTGTTAGTACAGGGGTTATGAATAGGAATCTTTACTTTTGATTTTGCCTCCTGACGGCAACTTACTTGGTGTTCCTTGTTGATCATGTACATCTTAATCGTTTGCTTTGAAGATAGGTACTTTTTAAAGTCTCATGAAGTTTGTAGGAAGGTTATGTTTCGTTACAGGGCATATTATATTCCATGTTTTGGGAACATTAGATTGTGTGCCTTGACAACTTTTATCAATGAATTTTGCCTTTTGAATGATGATACTGGAATGTTAGTTCCCTTTAACTGTAGTATTGTGGGTGGTAGAGTGTGTTGTTCAATCTATTTCTATCAGTATTACTGGACACTCATTACATATACGTCCTTACTTCGGTAATGTTGCTTAGCTTTAATCATTAGCTCAATGTGGTCAATGTGTAGTATGTGGAACTGAGCTAATTTGCATTGATTACTAAATAGGGATCTATTCAGAATGTGCAGTGGTATACAAACAGATGAGTTACTAAACCACTTTCAACTTTTCACATATTGGTTATATTTTCTACCCTTCAGGTTATTGTGCACATTTTCTCATGGGGAAAGTGGATTCTTTCTGTGGCACCACAATATATCTGGTACCGGCAGTGTATACATTTAGCATCTAAGGAGACATGATACTAGCTGTAACTTGCTTCGATCAACTGCATGTCCAAATTCTTTATGCTGAATTTTATTGTTATGAGTTGACTATACTCTCTTTTAAGGCTCAATAACAACACAAAGGTTGGCACCCGAAGGATGAATTACATTATCTACATTAACATTGAAAACTTCAAGTAAGCTTAAATATCTATTTTCCCTTTTCATGTTGGTTGGGGTTCCTCTTAGAGGGAATAACACAAAGTTACAAAGTTGTTATGTGCAACTAGAATACCAGATATCTTACGTTGTGAAACTTTATGCGCAGTCTTTTTAAGTTCCATTACTGCTCATATTCATTTATCTACACCCTAACCACCGGCAGGTGGGTGGTATTATGAAGTCTTTTGACTATCATGACTGACTCGTTTGTGACTCTATTTTACTCAATTGGAGTGTGATGCTCTCATGGAATGGATACATTTCTTTCCTGTGACCGACTGACCTCTTAAATTAAGGATGATGTCCTTTAAAGCATGCTGAATGACTTACCTCTCAACAAAACAACATGCTGCATGCATGATGGTACAAATATTAAGAAGCATACAGTACTAAGATCAGTTTGCACTTCCAGATTCCATGGCTTCAAGGTTAGACCCATTCGTAGTTTTAAGCCCTGAAATTCTATTTTTGCAACCCATTTCTATCAAGATGATGAACTTTCTCAATTGAACTGTAGTTTTGTTAATGGGAATATTATCTGTACTATGATCAGGGTAAAGTTCATTATCCATTCCACTGTCTAGCTTGTCCTTGGCTGTTTCCGTTACTGTAGATTTTGTGTTAATCCTACACAGTACTGATAGATGGTTAATTTTTTGGCCTTCGGGCTGAAAATTTGATGGTGCCACGAGATATTAACAGTCAAAGTAGCTAAAAGTCAGTTGCATGAGATTTGCCCAAATTATAGATTGAAGTGAACTTCGGCTCCAACTCTCTTGATTTCACATTTCGGTGGACGGCACACTTTTAGCCTTTTGACCTCTAGGCTCTTTTCCATCATATGCTGTGTAGATTTTGGTTTACACAGAATCCTGTGTATTGGTTGGTTGGTTGGTTAGTACTTTTGTGGTCATTGACTGGAAGTAGGGTCTTTACTGTGAACTGAAGCTGCCATGGCCAGAGTATATGTAAGTTTCCCCTTGTATGAGTGCTGAGCCTTTGCATTATCACAAGACGATAACAAGCTTACCTATATTTGAATACTTCAGATAATTTCAATTAAAAAAAAAAACCCTCAAGCTACACATTCTACACTAGTATTTGTGCAGAAGACTCATTGGCTTCTGCATCTCCATGTATCCCACGATGTGTGTTTGACGATAAGAATTAAGAAGCCGTATACGTCTCACATGACTAGTGTCTCTAGGGGGTTAAGTTTTTTTGTATAAAGGATCAAGGGGGTTAAGTTGACCTGAGCTTTATACACGATTTGAAATCCTTAACGTTCCTTGAAAATTGCGAAAAGGAATCATTCAATTCAAAACTAATGCGTAATGTTTAAGTCCATATTCAACAATTGAAACCAAGCAAGCATACATCCAATGTATATGTTTTAAACATGAAAAAAGACAGGAAAAAGATTGTGAAGATCTTACAAGTACATGTATGTACATAAAGATACAAATTTCATGCAATAAAGATCGATGGTCTATGGCATCTTGGTGCTATTGCATGCTTTTATCAATTCAAACATTGAAATAAAACAGGTATAATTTGGTTCTAATTTTTTAGTTTTTGTTTGGTCCAAACCTACATACACCCCAATCCTATAATTCCATAATCGATCAGTGTGGTTACAATTTACAGTAGACTTCACCCAAAATAATTTATCAAATAGACCAAGAAAACATTGGCAAAAAGATAAAACAAATAAAACTGATACATGGTTATTCCATAATAAATCTTCTCCGTCTGTTGTTCTTCAGAAGGCAGAATATCTTCATGCTTTATGCTTCAATGGAACCTCTCCGAATAAAATCCCAGCAACACCCGTGGCTGCAAGTAAGATTGCTGAACAAAGTAAACACATGATCTCTTCTCGTGTACTGCAATTGAGATTGTCGTGTGATTCTCAATCTTAACAAAATTATCTACTTACATGCAGCAAGTTTTATAACAAATACTATAACTATAACATAACAGTATAATGTGTTATTTTTGGTCAAACTAAGGTTTCAAAGTTGAAGTTGGCCAGTTTTTCTTATAACAATTGACATCCTAACACAGCGTATAAGGATTCTAACCATGTAGTAATGATGGAATAAAGATTTCTAGAACATGTCATGCACTGGCATATCAAAGTGAAATTACAGCCCTTTTATTTTCGATTTATTTCAAGGTGAACACATGCATACGGACACCATATTCGTGTGCTAGATCCTAGTTGCTAAATGCTAAGGGTTGAGACATGAAAGCAAAATTGAAAGAAAGTTACCTCTATAGAGATGATAATCTATTGATTCTTCTTTAGCTTAGAAGCAGTGAATGTGGTCTTACGATCTTGGCTGTTAGTTCTTATTATAAACAGAACCGTTTCTACAAGCATGCCCACGACCAATCCAAGGATGCCTCCAGCAGCATGCTGAAAAACAGTGAAGACAAAATAATGTCGACTATTATCGTATCATGTGTCTATGTCGAAAAGTGTCTCAATAGACAAGAAAGTTGTGATTGTTGAATTAGTACCATTACTGGACTATTGCCAAACAATGCTCTGAACGTGTAATATCCAACCAAATAGCATGTGAACATCGTAAGCGCGACATGTAAACCTGGAAAAGTTCAAGATTAATGTTAGATGCAAAAAAACCAGAAAAATGTTTGTTTAGTGCTTATACCATTGAGACATATCCTTTGGCCATTTTGTTATCAGATTACTTATTTGGCAATTGTACCTCATGCTGTTATTTGCTCACACGTCATACTTTTCATGCCACCATCTTTTATGGCCGAAACATTGGCATAATGTGCTGGGGGTACAACGAGTATATAAGATAATCCCAAACAATAAGGTCAGAGGTGTTTTACTCGACACCACAAAGGTCAACTAATACTATTTTGCCCAAAATACATCCCCTCTCAACATGTGTAAAGATAATCTACTTTTGTTCATGTTTTTGTCTACTCCATTAACATCAGAGGAGGACAAAAGGGCGGGTCAGGAGCATTGGGTAACAGGTAATAACAATTTTCGGGTCAAAATGAATAGTTTTTTTAGTGCGAGTCAAAACTGGTTGGGTCGGCCCAAAAGCACTTTTATGCCTTCACTTTTTAAATATTGTGAATAATTAGTGTGTTAAACATAACTACAAAAAGTATATTGTTACAATAATAATCTAAATTTTTAGTAATAAAAAGATTTAGAAGGTTTCATGCGTTTTCAATACTATTTGGGTAACTGTCAGCCTGTTTGCCGGTTTCCAACTTAGCAGAAAGGTAAAACACAATTTTGTCCATTCAACCTGTCACACTTTAGGCAAGAAGTATAACCCAACGCAACCAATTTACCCATAGATGAGCTGAATTGCCACTTCTAATCAACAAGAACTATGCAATTACCACCCAAATCAATGTTTTTCAAAGATTGAATCTTGGGTATCAAAAATATTCAAAGATATAAACTTCTCTAAACCACCAAAAGATCCAACTACAAATTCACTACAGAGTACTTTTTAAAAATACAAATTAAGTATTCTCTTCAAAGCAAAGAAAAGAAACAACGAAATAGCCACAGAAAGAACTCACCAAATCCTATTTGATCCTTGTATGAAGAAAAAGGCTCACTTTCGTCCCTCTTTGGTGTAATATCCTTCACTAGCTCCTTATATGCTTTCCGCTCTGCCGCTTCCTCGTATTTCCTAAGACGTGCTTTCAGTTCCTCACTCTAGCCACCCATACATACATATATGATAACAATCAATCACATTGCAAATCATCAATAGTGGTAATTTACAATCGAATAGCCCTACTTCACAGGTTTTTGGAAGTGCAAATTCAGCACAATTATGGTCATTTCAAATCAAGATATACAGTCATGTAATTCACATTTATTTCGAAAATCACTTTTCTTACAATTTACAACTACTGCTTCTCCAAATATGATCACTTTAACCAGAAAATTAAAATCAAGATCAGATTTTTACCAAACACTAACCAATTACTTAAACAATTCAAATCGCAACAATAAACTGAATTTGCATATATATCCAAACACCTCCACATCAATACATGTTAGGATTCATTCCACACAAGTTGTTCAGAGTGCGTTTGTGTAGCTTGTATATATGAATATACTCTATTTATATCAACTGCTAAGTATTTCAATATAGTAAAAAGGGGTGCTGAAAATTGATTACCTTTTCACGAGGTTGGGGGCTGTTAAGGACGAAGTTTGACCCGGTTAACAGGGCTGATAAATCGGGTCGGGTTGATGGGTCGGAGGCGACCCAAATTGAGCGGAGAGATTTGTAGGGTAGGGAAGATGCTTGGAGAGATAGTGATGATGCGATTTGCTGGAGGTGTGGGGAAAGGTGAGGGTTTTTGGCGGATGTAGTGAGAAACGATTCCAAGATTTCTGTTTTGGATAGGATCAGTCCGGCGGTTGTGGTAGGGGGGTCTGCAGAAAGGTTGTGTTTGCTCATGATGGTTGATTTGGGATCTCGGTTATTATGATGGTGGTGGTGCAGGATTTCGGAAGAAAGACAGTGAGAGGTGATCTTGTTTGGGTTTTATAGGTTTTTTATGTTTTGATTTTTGTTAAGTTTCGAACTACGTTTTAAAATTAGATCATGCATTTGAATAATCTCTTTTAAATATATAAAAAAATATAAATACATTAAACTCTAAATTGAGTTTCATTAATTCACACTCTCAAATTCTTTTTTCTTCATTTTTATTCTTTAAAGGTGTGTTCATATCTATTTGAAAACGACAATTTTAAGCTTAATTATAAAATTATAAATGCAACAAATAATTTAAAGTTAATATAACCCTTAAGGCTATGGTTAAACATTCTATATGTAAATTAATTCCAATATTATAACTCATATTTTCCATGAATAAACACTCCTAAAATATTTATAAAAGGAAGGTGAGTATTAAAAGGAATTTTTAACACTTCATAATTAATTTAAGTTAGGTTGCAAATTTTAATATAGAAAGTTCAACTATAACTCTAAGAACTATGATTAGCAATGTTCAAATAATAATATAATAACAATTTTCTATAGTTAAATGAATATCAACATTATCTTATTAAATATAACTAAACATTATAAATTAAGGAATCAGTTTATTAAATCTAATTAAACAAAATGAATTAATAGATTAATTTATTAAATCTAACTAAACATTATATAGAGATAATGTATGATATGATATTAGTTTGTGACACTTGCTAACCAGCTTTGATTTTCTAGTGTTTAGAATTTTGTTGACATTTTAAATACATAAAATTAACATATGTACCCGTCAAAAGATTTGGTTGATGAGTTTTGGTGTCTAAAAAAAACAATACAAATGGTTGGTTAAAATGAGTGAAATTAATACATTAGTTGTTGACCATAGATTTTCATGGTTGAATACGTTACATATTGCCGTGGAACCTTAATATGATGAATACGTTACAGCTGTAAAAAAATATAGTCTATGGTTTCTAACCATTAATCCCTTGATTAATACTTAAATCATGTTTACCATAATAACAAATCATCGTTAATGTATAGAAGATTTGATAACTTTCAAATTGTCTTGACCATGATCGTTTTCTGAAATAAATGGATTGTTTTTGTTAGCACGTAGACTGTCACCAAAACTGTTTCCTAAAATGAATTAATTTATTATTGATTGTCTTACTTTCGAAATTTTTGTAGATTTAAATGTTGTTTAAAATTTCAACGTATTATAAATTATCATTCTTATCCTTTTGTTAGTTAGCAATGATATTTTCAAATATCTTTTCAAATCTTATTGTATTATGAACCACTAAACCCGCAATTTCTAAATAACATTGTTACCTACTATGTTGACATACGTGTATAAATATCACTTTTCATTTCACTTTCAACCATCAGTTTTTATTTGCAATTGAACTTACTAATTCACTAGAATACATTAATTTCAATATTTTTCACAGTTGTTGTTGCTCAATTCAATTGTGTACGCGATATCCATAGGGATAAAGATGAGTGAAATATCAAGGGAGAGCACCCCTTCTCCCGAAGTTACGGGGTCATTTTGCCGAGTTCCTTCGACATAGTTCTCTCAAGCGTTCAAGTGGTTCTTTTGTGGATCCAATGTATTTAAACAAGCCAAATACAGTAGCTTCTATGGGTATGATTGTTGTTTATGAACATGTAAGCTCTTAAACCTATTATACTTTGCATCATATATATATACTTTTAATGCTTCGTAGAGTCACAAGATACAAATCATGACCAAGAAGAATTTGATTGTTGATTTGAGAGTACATTAGAGGAATGATTGGTTGTTAAACTCTCCAACTTTGAGGTAGGTTCCAAAGACATGTCAAGTATGGTGTTTAAATTATTAGTTTTTCAAGCCAAAGACATGTCTGTAATTTCTTCAAGTAATTTTATTGGTGTAAAATTATCATGACGATCAGTATACTTAATAGCGAACCATGTGTAGATCAAACATTCTACAATAAGCCTCTTTGCATCAATTAGTCTATTTCTTTTTTCTCATTTAACATTCGTACTTTATGTTTTTTTTAAATTTAATTGTTAACTTTTTAAAACTCAAATCAGAATAAGATAATTAAGTGCATTTAATTTAATATATGGATAAAAAAATTTATGAATTATCCATGTTAAATTTTTAAAAGTACTTTTGTTAATAATTTTCTTTTATTTTATATGGATATGTACATATACATATTAACGTTTTACAAGTTATCAACATAAAATCAAATTTTCAGAGTCACACTATATCGTATAGTAGTTGGCGCATAAGGGTGAAATCAAATTTTTCGGTCGGTTTTTGCTTAAAAACAAAAATCAAACCGAAGATTTTGACTTTTTGATTTGTCAAATCAATCGGCTTTTAGAGCTTTGATTTTTTTTTTTTCACTTACGATTTTATTTAGTGTTACTTTGTGTCAATAAAGTAATTTGAAATTGTATGATAAAGACTAAACATGGGTTACAGATATTCCCTACTTCAAACACAAACAAATAAATTGAAACTTCATCATTAGAGAACATACATTATCGACCGTTGAACAATGAACATCATCACTAAATAACTAATAAACTTAAACGTGTTTGTATACAAAGTTAGGTCTTGCTGTGAGTTGTAATATGAGGAGATTTTCAAGTTGATTGCCTATTATGATAAAATTTAAGAATACATTTTCGAGTTGGAAATCGAAATCGATGTCTTTTGGTGGTAGATTGACATTGGTAAATCGGTCTGTGGTAGGCGGTGTACTTGTTTTTGTTGTTTCATGCCTTGGTGAATGTTACATTACCTTGAGAAAGTTAGAAGAAGTTCTTTTAGGATGGGAGAAATAGTGAAAATATCAGTAATCACATAGTTTGGGTTAAGTGGGAAAGTGTTCTTTCCCCTGGTACGTAGGGTGGGTGGGTTAAGTGTGGAGAGTTCAAAAGCAATGAATTAAAGGTTGGTTGGGAAGTGGTGGTGGAGATTTTGGCTCGTGTGGTCGGCATTATATGTTAGACTAATTTCTAGTTTGTGTTGTAAGCATGGGGGATTTAATGAAATAGGGAAGGAAAATTAGGAGGTAGTGTTTGGGGAAATATTATTAGCGTGGGAAGGGATGGGGCTGAGCCCGAGATAAACTTTTTTTATTCGTTTGGGTGGTCAATAGGGGATGATGGGGATTCTATTTCCTTTGAGAGGCAAAATAGGTTGGTAATGTTAGGCTTTGTGAGAGAGATATGAGTGTGTCAATTAGTCACTAGTAAGAGAGGAGTTGGAGGGATGGATAATAGGAATCGGTTTGGAATTGGGGTACAAGATCGAGACGGAGAGCGTTAAGGGATGTTAACCCGTATGTTGTAGCATGTGCAACCATATATGGAGAGTAAAGACAAGTGAACGTGATTTTCTTAGTGATCATGGAGATTTCTTGGTCAGTGGAACAAACTTAACCTGAAAGTAATTTGATACAATTTGTAGTTTAAGCTTGCAAATGTTAATCATAATAATGTTGCGTATGTGTTTTACTATATTTGAGATTATTACATGTACAGTTCCGCTCATATAAATCACCTTTGCTTGATCTTCTGTCATTTTGCACCAAATTCTGTATATACGTGATACGTATAGACCATCGTTGGTATCTGAAAAGAAGAAGTGACAGGGGGAAAGGCATGTCGGTGTGTTCATATGTGATTTGGAGAATAACCAACCCCCTTACGATACGCACTTCTTATGGCAACTAAAGCATACGAGTGCTGTTTGTTTAAAGTGGTGATGACTTACAAGACTCGAGTTTACTATGATCAAGGTAAATTTGGATATCAGATCCTTTGTTTTCAAGTTCTGGGAGTTCTACACACTTTAAAGGGTTACATCTATCAAAGCTACATATAGTTTAATTGCACTTACATAGACACACGACCCGCTTCTTCTTAAGTTGTGACCATTATAATCTTAAGTTAGGACATTGACGGGAGTTTTGGCAGTATGATTATATAGACACCTTCACCTGCTTATTGAAAGTATAAACTTTAGCTCATATAGTTATTGAATGGTTGCTTGACCGTAAAGAATATTGTTCTGTGTCTGAAATGTAAAATATTGTTTCAGTTACAGAATTCCAGAAGTGTTGAAGCTCCCTGGGCGTAAGGTATGATTATTTTACTTTGCTTATTTCTTTCTTCTTTCATTGAGAGACACATCTATTTGGATTGGTTCATTTTTGGCAAGGCATGTACACTATGTTCACATATTTACCAAATCATGGTACTCTGTTTTTCAGCTTAACATGTTGGAACTATTTATCATGTGAAGTTCTCTTAAAAAGTCAATTTTCCTTAAAATACACAAATCAAACTAATAATGGTTGTTTCTAGACGTGTTCCTCTACTAGATTGTTGAAGACTTTATCTTGATCGATTCGAGTTTCTTCTTTATTTTGTAGGTGGTAGAATCAGAATGGTATACGTGTGGATGGCACCAACAGTGATGTGTGATGGAGAAGTGAGATTGGGGGATTACAAGCTTCATATAGCACTCGACGTTAATTACTTCGATGAAATTTGGCATGAACAAGCGCTGATTGATTTTTTTTATTACTCGTATTATTATTCTTCATGCTTGCAAGTGTTGCCGTTGATTGTAGTTCTATTTGGTACTTTTACATTGTATTTGTTGACTGAGATTCATGTTCTAACATTTTAGCCTTTCACTATGTTCAGTACTTGTACCTTTACCACTAGAGAATATACTACACTCGTAAAGCATAACATACAAATTGCAGCCCCGTGTAACAATACGAAGGAAAAAGAAAAAGAACAATTAAAAAGTGGAGTATGATAGGTACAATTAGTTACACTCAAGAATTGTAAATCGTAAGATGGTAACAATTAAAAAGTTCTTTCCAGAACCTCTAGCCCACAACTAGAATTCGATAAAACATCATAGATTTCATCATGATAGTTCGAAATTATGTGAATTAAAGTTGACCCACTTTTTGCCTTGGGATTCATGTTTGACCAAAGCCATAGAGAGGGTGACCCAGTCTACTTTTACTTTAGCCACCAGACATGATCTTCTTCATAAAGTAAAAATGAATGGTTCAAAAAATGCTAAAAGGGTTATTGACTTTCCAACATGTAAGAGTACTCCCTCACTCAAAACTTGCATAATATGAAGAGATAAATAAACAAATTTTCGATGTAAATGATCTGATTTTTAATGTGTTACTAATAGAAAAATGTAGTATTAGACCTAAATCTAGTTAAACTTAAAGCTTTTGATATTTTATTACACTGGACTAATTGTGGATTTAAGTTTAGTTTGGGTTGTTATTTTTATGCATAGTAGACTAGTAGTTGAACATAGATATGGGCCCTCCCAACCCCACCTTCTTTCATGCAAGAAGACCTCTGTTCCTCTATCTAACTTTTTATAATTGGAAATCTTATTCAAAGATACACCTAATGAGAAACATGAAAAAAATACAGAAAGTATCGAGAAACTAACAAAAACGTTTATGGAAAACTATAGTAAGAATGTGAGAGATCTTATATCACATGTTTGTCACATAAGTTTGACTCATTGTTTTAAATGAGTTACGACCACGTAAATGTTGACTCTACGATCACCGGATACAAAGCTGAGCTGACTCAATTAATTAAATACTCCGTATATATGTTTGAACAAGATAAAAATAGTCGAGGAACTTATTAGTTGTAAAGGGATTTAATCAATTGTCTAAATAGTCGAGATACTTTATCAACAAAAAATTAATACATCAACTTAATCACATATCATGTGAAAGTACATCTTACTATTTAAAAATATAGAACTTGGATCTTCAACTTATTTTTTTAATAAAAACACACAACCTTGGTGTTATTTATGTAAATAATAATGATGATAATAATAATTTTCTTTACATAAAATTGGTAGGTATATACAACAGAAAAAGATAACACAAGTGTAGTCAGAGGGACAAAAGAAAAGAAAGAGAGAGATGGGTGTAGAAGCAACTCGTTCATCCAGTTGTAGTCAAATCCTCAACTTCATAATCCATGAAAACACCGTCTTCCACCACAACCCTTCACCATCAACGGCAGCACAACACCAAAACATCCCGGAAAATCCGAAAAAGAAGAGAAGGAAGAAAGGTAAAGTTTGTAGTAACAAAGAAGCAGCAGAGCCCCAAAGAATGGCTCACATTGTCGTTGAAAGAAATCGCCGGAAACTAATGAATCAACATCTCTCCGTTTTACGTTCTCTTTTGCCGGAATCTTATATCCAAAGGGTCAGTTTTCTTTTCTTCCTAAATAATATGTTCAAATGTTTATTGTCTACTTTTTAGCAGTAAAAACTCAATTATGGGTTACTTTGTTAGAACAAAATTTGTCAACTATTTAAGTGTACGTTGCTTACTTATTTATGTTTGCTAAAAATATTTACATGGTTTCATTCTGGCTCACCATCTTTTATAGGTCAAATTACCTAAAATATAAAGTAACTATTGTCCGATTTTATATTTAAGAAACCAACTAAAAGTTTTAAAAATGAGACCAACTTTAAATTTCTTTCATGTTTTACCTGACACGTCAGATTTCTTCTAAATTTATAGATAAGAAGTTACTAGAATTGTAAACAAGTTGTTAGTAGCGTTCCAATTTTGAAACTTTTCGTAGATGATTTCTAGATTCTAGAATCGACCAATATTTCGTTTCTCGTTAATTTGCCTTTTTTTAATTGCAAAATTTGAATTATTGGGCTGCTTTATAATAAAAGAATCAAAATAAAAGCATTTTTCTTTTTAGAGATCTTTTTATGTTGTCATTTTGCTTGGTGGCCTTTTCTTATTATTGTTAAGTTTAGTTTGAGATAGTGATAAACTTCTTGAATCAAATAACAATACAAGCTGATAATGTGTTAAAAATGTCTAATGATATATAGGGTCCTGAATGCAAGATTATTATAGATATTAAATAAACTTTAGCAATTTATTATAAGGTGACCTTCTGTACATTGTGAAATAAATGCACACACCACTTATTAATTTAATTGTTCAAATATATACAGTATGATATGATATGATATGATTTTTCTACTTAATTATATTAAGCACACTTGTATCATATTTAAAAACAAATTATGCACTCCCAATTCAATATCTTCTCAGACAAAATGCACAGTGTATGGTGTTCACATTAGTTTGTTCTTTTTTGAGACTGCCTTACATAAAAGGAAGAATTGAATCTCAGTATATTAATTGTGTAGTATATATTTTTGATATAGCTATATACTAATATACTTAAAATTGTGGCTTGAATAAGTTACACATGGCAAACTAATACAAACATTTTATGTACATTTGAGGTGTTGCAGATGTTACACTTTTTGATGTTTCTTGACAATTGACACTTTAAACTACACACATTTATAAACATATTGTGAAGAAAAGAATGCATATAACTTCACTAATTATTTTGTATATTATATAAACTGATATGATTATGATTATTAATGGATATGGAGGTAATTTTGCAGGGTGATCAAGCTTCAATAGTTGGTGGTGCAATAGAATTTGTAAAGGAGCTTGAACACCTCTTGCAATCTCTTGAAGCTCAAAAGTTCCTCTTAACTCAACCACAACAACAAAATACAATCATTCATAATCAAAATAGTACTTTTGCCACTAACCTTACCAAGGAGTGTGAAATACCACAATTGCCCCTATATTTCCACAAACTTTTCTCTTCCCCATGGTCATCTCAAGTTCCCAACAAGAACGTTTCAATAAGCAAGGCAACAATGGCAGATATTGAGGTCAATTTGGTCCAAACACATGCCAATCTTCGGATCCTATCGCGAAAACGACTAACTCAGCTCTCAAAAATGATTTTTTTCTTACAAACCTTTAACCTCTCCATACTCCACCTCAATATCAACACTTTAGACCCATTGGTTTTCTACTCCATCAGTCTAAAGGTATGTACAAGTACACCATACAAATTATGACTAAATAGTACCAGTACAAGACTTTATATGTATTGCATACAAGCATTTGCATGGTTTAAAAGCATGCTGCAAAAGTGCGTAGATGAAAATGACTTCACCATTCCAAAAAGAAGGCCAACTTTATAAATGATACTGTACTACTATTTTCCACTTTTAACCTTGAACATATGCACATCACTACACAAAAAATGTAATTAATGATAAATATATTTTTAGGAATTCAGTTAACTTTTAACTTTAGATTGCTAAGGGATCAAAGAAACTTAAAAAGTGCTAAACAGTTTGAAAGTTGTTCATAGCCTAATCACTTACAACCTTCATAATAAAACATTATCCACAATAACTTGTGCCTGTTTTGACCCATTACCCATTTCGTCCATGCCACCAGGAATAAACTTGTTTAGTTATTGAATCTTAGATATTAGTACAATTCTTGTTAATAATGTGAAATTAGTAATTACAGCAGTATTATGCAGGTGGAAGAAGGATGCTGGCTAAAATCAGCAGATGACATAGCAGGTGCAGTTCACCATATACTTAATCTAATTGAAGAGGAAGCTACCTTATGTATTAATGGCAAAAACTAAAAATTGAAAATGCATACTCATTTACCAATTTATCCTTATAAGCTGGGGTATAATAGTATAATATCAATACTATTTTCTCCAGGGGTTCTCATTATTTTGTTGTACAGCATTAACTGAACTAGCTAAGATGTTTTCATCCCAGCACGATTGGGTTATATAATATAATTTTATATAGATAACAGAACTATAGAAGTTATAAGATAATCTGCCAGAAATATAATTCTTGATTCATCTTTGAAAATTCAGTTTTGAGTAAAAAATTAGACAATGGTATCTTAGAAGGACAATATGGTCAGGTTCACTAGAAACAAGCTATTCTTGAGCCAAAACAGAGGTCCAAAGTGGAAAAACTGAAACAAGTTAACAACTTTATTGAGGTTGAACGCCGAGTTTATAAAACTTAGTTGGTTTACACTTTGTGTAAAAGCCCTAGACACAAATGTGGTACTGATCGTTGATCTTACACAGCGTAGATTTCATGAGACTCATGCAGTATGTAAATGATGTATTTTTATTCTGAACTTTGATATTATCAAGATATGATGTGCTATATGGCTCGAAACCATTCATCAAGTTACTACAATTAAGTTGTATCAATTCCACCCCGATTCACAGTGCACGAACGAGTGCTCTTCAGGCAAGGTAGTGTGAGGTGTTACATGAAGATTTTTATGCATTTTTACATCATGTTTCTGCTTTGTGATGGTTCACTCTGTTCTGTATACCAGTGTATTTAATTAGTTCCTTAGACAACGCATAACCGTGACATTCAAACATAGCCCTTTTTACAAATATACAGAATTCAACACAAAAAATACAATTTATAGCACGAATTACTTGAAATAATGGCTAGAAACATATTTAACCATTACAAAATTGACACTTCAAAAACTCTAGACCCTAAATTATCAACCTTTTCCAGTAAACAAACATCTACCATTTGAATATGATGTTTTCCATAACAAAGTGACTTACATGAACAAAGTTTAAACCCTAGCTAGTTTTTCCCCACCAAAACAGTTTTCGACGATCCTGCATCATCTTTAAAACGAACTTCTTGTCGTGCAATTTTCTCGGCTTCATTAAGGAACAAAAATTGGGCTCTAGAAACCCGAGTTTGGCACAAATAGCCCATAGATTTTGATCTTCTCATCTTCCTTCTGCCCTCTTCAACCATATTAATGGTCACACCTGTTTCTCCTAACTCACTAGCCGTCACTGACATCAGTGGTGGTGGAGGTGGTGGTGGTGGTGGTGGTGAGATGACTGGTGAAGATTTAACATCACAACATACATTTGCTCTACATAATGGGCAATTCGAGTGAGTTCTAAGCCAAGTATCAATACAATGAACATGAAAAGCATGACTACATTTTGGTAAAAGCCTAATACTCTCATCTTCTTGAAACTCTACTAAACAAACCAAACAATCTGTACACGAAACCAAACCATCTCCTTTCTTGTACTTGCACAACGTAATTGACTTGATCAAAGACTCATCCAAACCCTTACCTAAAACTAGCCAAGGTACATAATTTAAATGATTATGTTCTTGGTCATGACCTTCCACTCCCATTTCTAGATCACGAGTTTCTTGATTCACAACCCCTCTTGTTAACAACACAGACGATGCAGTGTTTCTTAAACAATATCGCGAGATTATAAGGTAGTAAGCAATCAAGATGCACAAGCTTCCGATAAGAGCAATGATCGTGATGACCACTGGTGAGAGTGTGGCACCACCCAAATCATCCTTAACTAATGGTGGTGGTGGTGGTGGTGGTGAAGAGAGGATGACATATTTACACCATTTTGTGCAATATATGTTGCAAACCTTTTGGGAACAATCTTTAGGGTTTATTTGTGGAATCCATGTTTTTGGATCCTTTAATGACCCCATAATAGCAAAAGTTGTACACTAAAAACCTTACTTATAGCTAAAATATACATTAAAACAAAGGTTTTAGCAAAACTCAAAAGAGTAGATACATACCATGTCCTTTAAGCTTTAAGAGACCTCTAACTAGTGTATCAAGGAAAACTTGAAGCTTGTAAACACATGGGATTTTAAAATAAAGGAGAAAACTTGAAAAGATGAGTAAAAGGTTAATAGCAAAGTATATATGAAGGGAGAAAGGGAGCTTTCATCACTTTTTCTTGTTCTTTCTCTTCTATTTTGATTTATTTTTGTTAATTCTATCCCTTTTCAATTTTTATATTTTTGTTGGTGATATTACATAAGTGTTGGTTAGGAAGTCATGAAGGTAATCAATGTTCTTATATTATTTACAGAAGGTAAGTAGTAGTTGGAAATTAAATATATTCCTTATATTCTATAAGAAGAAAATGATCAGATGAGTGTGGGATACAATAAAATCCAGTGATGGCGTCAATTAATATCAAATATGAGGTATAACGGGTGCTAATAAGTGAAATATACACTTTTCATGTAGATTTCGGGGGTGTTTTAGATGGTTATCTATAAACCTTTATTTATTCGAAAAATAACTATATATCTAACATAAGTAAATATATATTTTTTAGAATACTGCTCGAACTTACTTTTCATGTACAGATCTCACATTGTATTTATATCCCTCGAGGGAATGGAATAACATCACAAAAAAAAGTTTATATTCTTATAACTTATCTGATCTAAAAATAAGAAATAGACAGGTAATCACTTAAATAAGCAATCCCAACACCTCATAATCCGTGTTAGCTAACCATCCGTTGCTCACGACATCTATTAGAACTTGATTGATCCTTACGATATTTAGAAAAAAATATAAGATGTTAAGAATATCTCTTAAACCTATCTTTAGAAATATATTTTATGTGTGATTGATAGTATCTTATTCACTAACCGTCAATTTAACAAAACTTTCAACCTTATGGTATTAGACAGTGTAATAGGTAGCTAAACTTTAACTTATGATCATACGCACCTGAAAAACAACACCATTATGGGCTATAAACTTAATATTGATAGTTACATGTTTCAGGTGGTCCGGTCGTGGTTCAGATCAGGGGTTTGAGGTGTACTAGTGGGTTGTTTCAGGTGGTTTGTAGGTGTTTCAGGTCATGATTTCACGGTGTTTCATATCAGTGGTTTCGGGTGGTTCTGGTGAGTTGTTTCAGATAGTTTCAGGTTGTTTTCGACGGGTTAGGTTGTTGCTGGTTAGTTTTTTTTGGTCGATGGTTGCTGGTCTGTGTTTAGGTGGTCGCTGGTGGTTTCTGGTCGACAGTTAAGGTGGTTTGAGGTAGTTTTAGTATGGGTCTTCAGGTTGTTGCTTATCTTTTCTACCTTGGCGGCTTTATAATTGGAGGTGATCTTGAGGATCTGGCATAGAGGTTGGTTTTGAGGTCAAGTGGGAGGTAAAATTCTAGGTCGTTGAGGCAAGGGTCAAGAGGTAAGTGTCGAGATCGATCGTTTCATCAAGGTTCGGTTTAGGTGGTGGTGTTTATACATTTTGGGGTACTATTTCAATTAATATCTTCTTTTCGCAATGTCACCACTTAGCCAGATTGTATGAGTGGAACTGTTTGCTTTAAAGTTCCGACATGTTACTTTTCGACTGTCAAGGGCCGTAGTCGGGTTACGATCAGTCTCAACCAGTTCCGTGCTTTTCAATCGGGTGATTGTCCTTAGTGATATTGCGTTTGGTTATTTGGATGTCATAGTTGCACATTAATATATTGAATTTTCACCCTTGTTTTGGGTCTAGTGGTCATTGTATTAAGGTTAATTGTTATTATTGCAACTGTAGATTCAGTTTTGGTCATGATTGCTAGTTGTTAGCGTCGATGTAATTTCTAGCATTTTGCTAGAATTTTTAATGATATTTAATCTGCATTTTAAAAGGAAAAAAAATATGTTAAAGTATCAGGTTAATTAAGATGAATAAAGTTGACTCGGGGACTTAAAAAGGTAGTTTTCTACCTGGGTCCATACGTAAAGTGGATTGCAAGTTTGAACACTTCAAACTTGTAGAATTAACCAAAGTTATTAAAAAAATCAATCGTTTCAAAATAACAATGTATGTCTAGTTGAAGTTTGTTCATCTGACTCATTGTTTTATTTAAATCATCTAAGTTTAATAAACGAATTATAATTTATTAATGGGCCTAATAGATGTCAAAACGTATTAATTTGTTCTACATTTTAACAAAACTTAATATGATCACAACTTCTGCAAGAAATCGATAGTGTTGTTTTCAACTTAGTTAATTTGATGCCCATTGTAGCATCTAATTTGTAACAATAAGTCACTTTAAAAATACAAAATCAAGCTAACATTGATTATAAATTCTTAGAAAAAGGGTGATATATAAGTTTAGTGAGGTCTAGTCTTTTATATAAGGACTTGTTTGCCGTGACGATATTAATTATTCATGAATCAGAGTATCTTATGTTTCAATTTTTGGTGTTGATAAAAATAATCTACGTGTCATTTTTATGAAGAAGTGTGCAATTAAGGAAGACTAACTGATATTTAATTGTTACTTTTAAAAATAATAAAATTTTAAAAAATTATTAATAATTTTAAGTTAACAAAAAGTTAATAGTTAACTTCATTATGTAGCCATAATATTTAACTTCTAAATTTTTATTTACATAAATACACTAATTAATATAATTAGCCGTTCGCAATGCTATTGTCGTTTTAAGTTCTTCTAACTCAGGTTAAGACTAAAGTATTTCGGCATACTCATGGGATTGTAATTGCACATTTTGCTAATGTAGTTCGTAATGTAATCTAGAAAAAAGTTTTGTTCCTAGTTTTTCACTTTATCATTTGCATAACTAACACTTTTTTCAAGTTTATTTATATATATGCTATCACTATATTGTTGGTTTTGATGAATGAGGCTTTGTATAGACTGTGTTTCGAATATGAAGTTTCATTCAAAGCTTTAGACAAAGGTGTCATTGAAATATTGGGCCCTTATGGTATCTCATACACATTTCGATGATTGGCCGAACGAATAAGTCAACTTTAAAGTGGATTTGTTGTACGAAGAATGCGTTATGACCCGTGGCCGCCTGTCTGGTGGGGGCGGCTCCTCCGTTGTGGTTAAACGGGAAACCCGACTCTACGAACTCTATGAAGACTGGAGCTTTTTGTAATGCTAGCAGGAATGCAAGTGAATGAATCCCATCCCCTAGCGAGTAAAGTGATTACGCCCCTTTAGAGAGATGAGCGCGCTAGCGCTTGACTAATAGAATAGGGCTCTTGATACCTTGAAATAAAGATAAGCAAATCAGTTTAAAATTGAAACCGGCCGAAAAAGACTGGATTTGAAAAGAATTGTTTAATAGTCCTAATTCAGTCTTACTTTTAATCAGAGATCTGGTTAAAAACTAGACTGAAATAAGTTTAAACTGATTAAAGACTGAAACTGGTTTAAAACTGAAAAGAATACTTAAATATATCACAAGCTACTTATGTTTATTTATTGATGTTTAACATTTTTAGTTTTTTTTTTTAAGTTTTCAAGTAAATTCTATTTAGTACATTTTTATCTCTTTATTTATGAATTTTTATTTGTTTAATTTTAGCCAATTGATCAACAATTTCAAATGTATACATTTTATCTTCGCCCATACTTTAAACTTATGAAAAAAA
This sequence comes from Logfia minima, assembly GCA_963921325.1. Classification (NCBI taxonomy): domain Eukaryota; kingdom Viridiplantae; phylum Streptophyta; class Magnoliopsida; order Asterales; family Asteraceae; genus Logfia; species Logfia minima. The sequence continues at coordinate 23,794,037 of OY992773.1, forward strand.
AAAAAAAAATTAATTTTGTACCATGAAATACTAAGTTATATTTTTTATCAATAGTTTGTTGTTAATAACTATATATAAAATCTCAATAAAAATAAATGAATTCCAAATTTTTACTATTGACAAAAAAATCGACCATGAAGAAGACTGTAAACGTCTGATATAGGTCTGGAACTGGACTGAAATTCCAAAAAAATTGAAAAACCATAGAGAAAATTAACATGAAATTGGTCTAGTTTTAAAAAAGAATTATTTTTAATTTTCTATTAAAAATTGAATCGTTTTAAACCGAACTAAAATCTATTTTAAATTGATTTTTGTTCCATCTCTACCTTAGAAACAAATATTGATATCGGAGAGAGGGTAAAAAACTGTAAATGGCTTTGTAGTAAAAAGGGGCTTTAAACTGTGGCTTTAATAAAAGCCCAAAAGATTAAAATGACTTTGTAGTAATTGGGCCTAAAAACGAAAGTACAACTCATCTCATGAAAGGGAGAGGGTCAAAAAACATGTTGTACGTTGGATCACTTCACACACCATAAAACTTATATAGCAGACATCAAAAAACTCATTTAAGAAACATAAAACTTAGGATCATAATGTTTTGCTAAGTCCATAAATAAAAGAGTTATTGATATGGTTATTAAAACAGACTTGTTAAAATGTTAAACAAAAGAAAAAATTCTTGATGTGTTTGTATGTATAAATCTAACAATTTGAATAGGACACATGCCACGATACAAATCAAAAATCAATATCACTAATAGTCATTAACGATCTAATTATGTTATGATTTATTACTAATAACAGAAAAAGAATTGGATTATAGTCCTACAAATAGATGTTGTCTTTTTCTAATTTAATCCAAAGGATTAATTGTTAATCCGTATTATATTATTATTATTATATTCTATTATATTATATTTTTAAAATAAAAAGGAAAAAGTATTTAAGGTATGTATCACATCAAAATAGTTTTATGGTAAAGATTGGGTACTTTCACTTAATTGGAGCTTTACTTATCGATACGTCTCGTTAAGCATGGTTAAGTGTCGACTTTTGTGATGTTAGTGCCCCCACAAGTCTATTTCTCGAATGACATTATTTTTTCCATCATTTTTTCTTTTTCTTCTTGCAAGAATTATTATTATTATCCGTAAAAGTTTAATAACTATGATATCGACGTCAGTTATAAAATACGTTGTTAACCAATCAATATTAAAATAAAATCGCATATTTTATATTTTTTATCTTTCAATTTTTTTATAAGTACGTATACAGTTCCTCCACTAAAACTAGTCGACACGATTTCATCCAACGATACCAAATAGTTTCTCTTATGTTTTTATTATGCAAATTTATTTTTTTCACGTTTCTTATCCTCTTTGACAAATACTCTTACCATTGTTATTATTGTTATTTTTTTATTATATTACATACATGATACTTTTATTTTGGTAAACAGACAGAATATCCACTTGTCGATATGATGTTGGCGGACTCTCATTGTTGTTGGTGAGCTGAACCTTATTGACCCGCTCAAGTTGCATGACGTTGACTTCATTCATAGTGTATACTCTCTAGTCGGCTACTCGCCTCCACTAAATGATACTTACTTTTCTCTTTTAGAAAGATAATAGGTAAACCTAATTACACATACTTAAAACTAGCCTTGTTCATCATTTATGTACCATCTTATTTAGCAACTTTGGATATGCTTGATAACATTTTACAGTAATGTTAACAACATATTACTCCAAAACCAAAGGTTGACAGTTTTATGAGGGTTTGCCTATTTTATGTCATAAGGGCACAACTTAAGAATCATTAAATACACTCAAAATAGTTAATGGGTATGTTTAATAAAGTAATTGTAGTTGTAGGTTATAGTCGTAGGCTGTAGCTGTAGTTTTAGGTTTGGAGTTTTTCGTGAAAAACTATTTCTAGTAGCTTTGAGAATTTGAGCTTTTTGTTGGATTCTAAAGCTACAGCTTGTACATGACAAACAAGACTTTTATTTGCATAGAAGCTTTTCGTTCAAAAACTAAAAGTTAAAACTCCGAAAAACTTCTAAAAACCCCATGTCAAATAGACCTAATCTTTTTTAATTTGTGATGAATACGTTTTTTAGTTACTTATAGTCAATTCAGTTTGCTAATAATATGCATTTTGCATTTTCGATTGATGTTCCAAAATATGCTTAGATTTTCATTAATTTTACTTTAATCTACGATTCCAATGAAAACACAAATAATCTTTTAAAGTTGTTATACTCATAGCTTTAGTCAAAACATAATACGAACTAAAATTATTGTGTCAGCCGTTAGAAATGGTGTTAAAGTATCAAGAAGAAATACTTTATAGTAATATAATTATAAATCATACACCATCCATTATTATACCTCTACTCTCCTTTTGTTATATCTATCTGATTATGTTGGACTATAAAAGTTAAAGTAGGGAGTATTTATTAGTATTTGATACATTTTGCATTACTTAATGTGAAAGTGGACGAGGGTAGCCATTTATGTACCCTAGGAAAAAGAACCCACGTTTTAAATACTCTACCTAGGGATGTCGATAATTACTAGGAACAATCCACGCGATTGCCAAAAGTTAATTAAAAAGAAAAAAGGAAACCGTGTTCTTCAAAATACAGATTTATAAAAGACCTTCCATATTGTTCTAGAACTAAAAGAAACTTCATTTCGAAAACTAACATATATCTTTTTTCCTTCTCCATACTCTTTTAACATTATTATTAACCAAATTCAACCCCTCAATCTAATCTCATAGTTTCGTTCCTATTATTTTAAACCATCAGAGAATAAAACAGAACAACCAAACACACCGTTAGGTTGTTCTGCATTGCGCGGTATATGCTATCTTATATAGGGAGGAATGAGAATAGCACTTTCTAAATTCTAACGAGAAACGATTGAAGACTAAAAATAATCCCTTCAAATTGAAATGTAATCAAAATTTTCGGTCCATTCTAAGTTAAAAGAGGCTTCAACTACTCTCTATAGTAGAGTCCATAATTAGATAACTGATTGTAACATCAACATCTTATTAGTACATTAATTGAAAAATTGAATCAGAACCGACCTCTGTCTATAATCACTGATAAACTGAACTTTTGAGTGTCACATCAGCGTCACGTCATTTCTTAACTATTAATACAAATACATTTATATTTTTAAAAACAGAATAATAATTTACACAAATAATAAAACTTATAAACATTAAAGAAAATGTGTTACACTAATAATAAAAATTACATTAATTAAAAAAAAATATGTTACAATAATAATATAATTAGTCATATTAAAAAAAGTACGCTACATTAATAACAATAAAAGTTATATTGATTAAAAAAAAGTACGTCACATATATTTATTAAAAATGAAAATTTTATAATTGATGAACTTAATTTAGTTTTTAACCGGAATTAAGTACTTGATATTTCACACGTATAAACACCGAAAAACACACTCAAAGAGATGAAGTTTTGGATCAAAAATGTGATTTTTATATTTTGATTGTTTTTAAGGTGAAATATGAATTGGATCAATAAAATAAAATGTGGACAAAATGAGGAAGATGTCTCACCACTTGTTCGTTCCCCGAAGAAAGCAATCACAAAGATGGTCACCAGAACGTGACTGTGCATATGATGGTTTTCAAGAAAGGGTGCCAGGAACGATGAGAACATACGAGAACGGGTATCGTAGGGAGAGGTCTTATTAGGATATACAAGGCCAAAAACAAGCACTTCCCAAACAATATGAGGGGCATTTTCGTACAATAGAGATATTTCTAAACATCAGGTCAACTCCATTTGAATATAATTAATAAAAGGAAACTAAAAAAAAGTTGCCCTGATATCTATGGGTAAGAAAATTTTACTAAAAAAAAAAAAAAAAAAACAATATTATACCAACTTAACTCACCCGATCGCAAGTTGCAAATTGCGACCCGCAATTAGCGAGTCATGATTTGCAACTTGCATTGCTGAGTTGCGCCCAGCAAATCTTAACCATGATCGTGATTTGCGAGTCAGTCTCAGTAACGACTCGCAAGTTTGGATCATGATCGAGATTTGTTGGTCGTGACTGAGATTTCTTGGTCGTGACCGAGAACAGTCTCCTAAATCTGGATTAGTAGTTTTTCACATGCGATTTCTAAAACACTCTCAATTACTTCTCAAATTCACATAGAGATTCAAGCCATTTTAAAATTAAGATATTCAAGGTATGATTCAAAACCTTTAGATTTATTATTAAATCTGTTTGCTTAATTAGTTTAAATGAATTAATTAAATAATAAGTTTATGGTTTATATTTGTGATGGATTTCGTTTTGAATATATTAACAAGATGTCAATGTATTTACAAATAGAATGATATATAGTGCATTTAAAACATCCTGTTACACCAGAACAATCATTGATATGCAAAGTTTTATTGAAATATGTTTTAAAAAAATTAGATTCACCACTTGATGTATGAAATATAAGGTAGATTTGTTTGTTATTGATATAACTGATGATGTTGATGATTTTGGGGGTTTTTTGTGCCCTGCAATTAATAATGCTCCGATAGTACATTGTTGATATTGTAAGAAATGTTTGGGGTATGAGTAACAATAAACCTAGAAACAAGAGTAGTGGTTTTCATCAACATTTTCAACAACTACAACCTCATGAGTATGACCCACCACTTAAATATCAATCATTTTCACAATTTTCGTTTACTTATCAACCACAATATCAATTTTATTAGCATATTGCTCCACAATACCCAACAAATACTACATTTCCAACACAAAACAACAAAAACACACAATTTAAAGTAGATGAACAGACCCAATATCATCATAACTATTCTCAATATCATGAGGAGGTTCACTATCTTGATGATCATTTAACTATTATGAAAACTTCTACTATCTTTTCAGAGGCATTTCATGTCCTACAATGTCGTCATTTGTTGATGAACTTGATAAGTAAATCTTTCAAAGTTAAACACTTCGAATGACATTATTGGAAAATGTATAAGGTGTACCATAAGTCAGATTTTGATCACTTTTTTGATGTGATTTCTAGACGTTTACAAACCCTAGCGAAGGTTCTAAAAGATGTCGGTAAACAAAGATGGTCAAAATATCATGTTACGTTTACACGATATCCTTACCTCACATCTAATAGTGAGTAGTCCATTAACGCGATGAGCAAGCATGTAAGGAGACTATCGCAAAATACTATATGAGTTTTTTCTATCTTCGGTGCAAGAGTGGTATTTCAAACGTCGAAACACTACAGCCAAAGTTAAAACCCCTATCACATTCTCTTCATTCCTATCATCGAGTGAAAATAAAGTTGTTAACAATAGTTAAAATCAGTATTGTTTGTTAATTAGATTAAAAAAAACCCTACTTACACCATTCTAGCACGTATGTAAAACCATAGAAAAGCATATAATGCTTATTTCATTGCATAACAAGGTAGCACATTTTTCATATTACACAAGTACATTACTACCATTGAATCCACCACATCACCATAATTACATTTTACATTTCTTTTAAAAAGAAAAGAAAAAAAAAAAAAAAAAAAAAAACCGTATAAACCCAACTCCAACTATATATTTGTGGCATTTCAGCCCGTTAAGTTTCGTAGTTCCAAAACTATTATTTTTTAACCTTTTCTTTCTTCCTTAAAGACCACAAGACTACCACTACAATTACTCCATAATCTGCTTCTTTGTACAAACGGAAGACCTAAAGGGTAATAATAAGAAACTATTTGAAAGAAAAATAAAAACTATAGGGACTTCATAGTAATTTAACAGAAGTCTAGGGGAGCATTTCAGTATTCTATAACCAGTCCTCCCATTGGTGCTCTGTGAGGAATCCCCTTTCTTCTCTTCACGGTCCTCAATCCGGCAGCCGCCGTCAAAGGCGGCGTTGACGGACTAAAACTACGAACTCTGTCGTCATAATTATTTCTCCGCCGTCCGTGACCGTGACCGCTGTATGAATCCTCTGAATCAGAAATCGCCGTCATCAAATGCTTATTTTCCGGCGAAACCTTACGTTTCCTCTCAAATTTCTCCGATGTTCCAGCAATCTACACCGATTGCAATCACAATCAATCAACCACCGAATCCGATACATATAAAAATATACATGAACAAAAATTGACCTGATGACTTTATATTTACCTTACAGCCGAGTGAGCAGAAACGGAATGAATCCAGAAGACTACGCTCACAAACTTCGCAAGTGTTCGTAACGCCTTTTCCTGGCCGCGGCTGTGGCCGTTCGTTCAGAAACACAACTTTCGCACTGTTAATGACGTACGTCTGTACTGAAGTTATATCCAAGTGTTTTTGAATCTCAGAAACCCTAATTACATCGTGATACGATGATCGCCGAACCTGTATATCAATCAACGCAATTACTTGATTATAAGTACAATCATCCATTTCATTTAATCAGTTTCCGAGTAATTAATTCGAATTTATTGTAAACTTCATTTTTCGAATTCAAAAAAAATCAAATAATGCAATAAACTCTTCTTAATTTAAAATAACTGAAATAAGGTGTATGAGTATAAACCTGAATAGCGCGGTGTTCCTTATGATGATTGAGACACAGAGAGCACAGAGGACCATTGATACAGTCCAAACAGTACATATTACATTCAGATTTATGTGAATCAGCGTGCAATTTGCATTGAACGAAGAAACTTTCACTAAGTAGTGGTTTCAACCATGGCGGCCATTTATTATCTTCTTCATGAGGTCCACCAGCACCCTACATTACATAAAAATACAAATTAGATACACAAATAAACGATTAAAACTATTCAAAATAAAAACGATAGACATAATGAATGTGTATATATAGAGACGGACCATACTACGGCGGTTTTTAGGCTTAATTTCACGGATGACGGTGGAATCGTGGTTGACGATGGCCAGTTTGACGGCGGAGAGTGGTTGTCGGAGAATTTTGGGGGGCGGCGGGGGTGGAGAAAATGAGAACTGAGAGAAAGGAGGGAGTTGTTCTTATCCGCTCAAACAAATTGCGAAAGTGAGTTTGTATTGTGTGATAATGGTATAGACAAAATACCGAGCCTAATTACAAACCCTAGGTTTGGATCCGAAGCTAAGAGAACGTCGGGCGCAAGGAACCGACCTCCTTCTTTCCTTTTTCCTATTCCTTTTTCATACCCCTATTTTTGTAGCCTTTTTAAGTGGTGAATTTATTTTAATTCCTTTTCGGATTGATATTTTTATAATAAAATTAAAGATATTTGTAGTGTAAATTGAGAGTATTTGAATATATATATCTAAAATAAAAGTTCCTATCTCTAATGTTTAATTTGACAATTGAAATATGACTACATAATCTGCTGGTCACAACATGTATAAACCCGATTCCTAGCCTATAAGTGTTTGCCTAGTCTCAACAATCCTAAACGATTAAAATGCCTTATGAGCACATTTTCATAGGATATTAGGACATAAAGTTAATTTAATTTATATGTGCTTTCTAAAGCAAAATAAAGTAGTTTAACGAAAGTAAATTACACGTGTATTATTTCTTATAATATAATTTTTTTCATTATTATATTAAATATTACATGTGTAATTTCTAATAATATAATTTGTTATATTAATTATTGAATTTTAAGTGAACAATCAAATTATTCATTTAAAAAAGAAAAGTTAAGTTAAGTTACAAAATCTTAATTAGTGTAGCATAAAAGGTTATGAAGTTTCTAAAGTAACGTGGCATATATAAAAGAAGACTATAATATTACTCTTCATCTTCTAACAATAAGTATAGTTAAAGATGATATGAAATCATGTACTTGTATTAACTTAAGAAGAGAGTTATTCATTCATAGTAATAATAATAATAGTTAATAAGAATATGGATGTGGAGCATAAAATATTAAATTAATTATTCCATTATTTATTTGTTAGTGCCGTGATGAGGTGGCAAATTATTCTTGTTTGATTTTTTGGGATTTTAAAGTTTTGTTCCCTTTCATGGCATTGATGCTGTTAAAGCCTTCTTTTTGGCATGCTATTGATTATTATTTATTATTAGAATAAAGTAATATTGTGTATAATTTTAGGAGAATAGAATATTTTACAATTATTATAATAAGATGTTTACATAGATACGTATTTAAATCAAATTAAATAAATCTTATAATAAAAGAAAAAGAATAATTTAGAGATTATACGTGAATCAATGTCCATCAATAATAATATGTATGTCATTAAATATTATATTTTGAACCTTTGAAAAAATTCAAATATTATATAATTATTCTTTTTACCTTTTAAAAATACTTAATGTTTATTGACTTTTTTATTTGATTAGTTCACCATTTAACGATTGATATTCTGGTCTATTTATACAATGTTAAAATTATTTCACAATAATTAACCATACTTATATATATACACTAGTATCAGATCTCGCGCACAGCAGTAGGTGAAGATTTCGCATGTTGATATTGAAAAATAAATGTTTAATGGTGTCTAAATGCAAGAATCATTGTTAATTATTTATTGAAAATGATTTTTTATAATAATTTAAGTTTTTGTAATTGTAAATTCAAAAATATGATATAAAAGAAGAAAGAAGATATTTAAATATATTATTTGATAATTGATATTAATTGAATGATTTATATATTTAATAAGTATAAAAATTAAAATGGTAATTTTCGATCTCCTTATCTAAGAATTAAGGAAGAGAGTGATAAACCCTTTTATAAGGGTTTTAGATATATCTATACTAATATATTATACATTTAGATTAGTTGTTTTTCTGTAAGATAAATTTTACTATTTTGCTCATACAATTATTAAAAGTTTTTTTAAAAATTCATATAATTGACTAACATACCCCTAATTATTAATTATAAAAATTTCATTAATACAAACATTATTAAACCATAGACTAATTAATTTATGACATTTAATTAACATACCCTTAATTATTTATTATTAAATTCTCATTAATTTGTGATACTTTTTAGAATTACCATTTAATGTAGATAATGTTTAATGTCAAAATACCAAAAAATAAACTAAAAATAAAAAAATTGGTGAAACTTAAACCTCTAGACTCAACAAACGACTTCACAACTCACAACATGCCCATTAAGAACTCGAAGAGTGACACTCGCAAGCCGACCATTGAGTTTGCAATGACATAGTATGATATATTTAATTTTTGGTTATTTTGTTATAACTTTTTTTTAAAAAAAGTTTGTTAAAAAGTGATCTTTGCACTTACAAAACAGTATTCTTCGTGTATTGTAATGTTGTTTTTTATTTTTAGAATGTTTTAGAATACATAATACTACACATCGAATTAGTGTGAAACTAATAAATTTTTCTCGTTACATTGCGTGAATTTTTTACCAATATATATATATATATATATTAAATTAATTTAATAACTATGTATTATAAGGTTGAATAATGGTCTTCACCCACATTTTCTTTGTTTGTTTCTCGGTTGTATTGTTCTAAGTTGCCCCAAATTATGGACTCCTTCTTTGTAAATCACTTTTTTTTGTCCAAATGTACCCTAAATCAAGCACTTGTAGATCATATAGTAAAAGAGAAAGGCGTCCTCATATTTTAGTTTAGGTTTAGCTAGAGTTTGCATGTTTTATGTATTTATATTTGAATTTAGGTATACTTGGGTTTTAAGCTTTCTGTATGGTTAATTGTTACTACATTGGTACAAACTAAACACATTTTAACCTATACCACAATCTATTCGGATGATCAAATCGCCTTTTAAAGTTACATCATCGTGATAAAAAGTATCATTTTGATAATCTTATATGATACGTTCTTATAGCATTCGCAATACATCAAGCTTTAAAAAGTTTGATGGATTGACATCAATATTTTTTGCGTACAACTTTACTTATGAATCTCTGTAGTCTATACAATTTAAAACGTGTAACCAATTTATTCGTTAAATTTTCATTCTAACACTTGATGGCAATTGAATGTCGAATGCCATTAGATTCCCCATCATAACCCGAAATGACAATGATGCATAGATTCAACGCCACCTAAAAAAAATTCTTCTATAAATCAATATTGCATAATTACTAGTATAGTAGTATTATTGTCAGTATAGTCTAGTATCTATATAGTTACGTTAGTCTTCTATGGATCAATGCTTTTAATTTTCTGAAAGCGTAAGATTCGGTTGCATCGCTAATGCAAACGTCATGACTCATGCGCCAGTGTAGTGTGTACCATCACTTGCTCATATTTTTTTTATTGATTTCCCGATGAAGAAATAACGAGTGCGTACAAAATTATCGGCTTACTGTTAACCCTCTAATCATTATGGACTGAAATTATTTATTGATCGTATAAATATTATTCTTTTGATGGCTTTATTAAATTTTATGCTGGAAACTTAACATCTACTTACGCTTGTCACAACCATAACATTCTCCTGAAGTAAATATAATAATAATACGGATTAGTATCCGGAAATGTATTTACTTATGTCAGATGTCTATTATGTGTAATCAATCTACATTTGTTATTTTAAATGCACGTAATTTGTTAGAAAAATTACACTTAATACATTCATCCTACGTGTATCTGGATACCACTTTTTGCGCCTAGTCACATGCCACGTCAATACACATGTGGCATGTCACGTCATATCTATAAAAAAAATCTTAAGTTTGGTACACACAATATATATTGGGTACAAGTTGGATGCATTATCGAACACTAATCATTATCCTCTACATACACAGGCTGCCTTCAATTTTGAAAATGGTCAAAAGGGTAACCGATTAAGGGTTAAATCAGTAAACAAATGCATTAAAAACACATTTGTTGCAGGTTAAGCACATTAAAAATAACAAACGTAAGTTGAGTACACACAATAGACATCGGACACAAATTGAATATATTTCCATACATGCATCCCATAATAATGCTACTAATATTGGAGTATCAAGAATCGATTAACCATATAAGAGAAACGAGAAAAGAAAAGGTTAAAAAATAAAAACAATTGAAACTTGTTTCTTGTTTCTTAGAGCATACATAGAACTTAAACCATCACAAACATTAAAACTTAAGCTTATTTTAATCCTTTGAAATTCTCTACTAAATAAGTAAATAAACCATCACAAACATTAAAACTTAAGCTTATTTGGTTAGAATAATCAAATAAGCTAATAAGATTCCAAAATAAACTGAATCAAACACCGTAATTGCTCAGTATCACAGGATAGTGAGTGTTTCTTGCAAGGGTGGTTGATGACTTTTGCTACGCAAAGTCAGAAATCAACTAAAAGAAACATTAATGTGCAAAGTCACCTTTGATTTCAAATGTTACAAGGAAAAACGTGAAGGACGTTGACTTCAGTCATAATATCATGATGGGATGACCCATGACCCAACTGAACTGGAGCTTTTTTTTTTCGCAAGAAAGAAGTTTTGTCAAGAAATTGAAATATATCAAGAAAAGATGAAGTATTTGATATAATTTATTAAGGAGAGTTGCATTATGAAGTTGTAAACAGATTTTATTGGAAAGCAGCTCATTAAAACGTGACAAAAAAAAGATAACTCGACACTAGATTTCATCTAATTCTGCAAATTTAACTACGATTTAAATCTTATGAAGAAAAAAGAATATGCCTCAAGGCCCTCAACCATTGTGGCGTGAACCATGGTGTTATTGAAGTTGCGTCATTCATGAGTGGTGGGCTAAAAAAGATATCAACAAGTTAAAGATGGAGTTTTCACTTGGATTTTTTTCTTTTTTTAAGAGCAACTCCTGTGTGGAAGTTGTCCCTCCACGTGTCCATAGTGCCATTGCGGGTTATGGCTATGTCAGCGTTGACGTAGGCGTTGAAGAATCGGTGTCTCAAAGCTGATTTGGGTAAAAGAGAGAAAAAAAGTCACTTTCTTTTTACTTAATTTATTTTAGATAAAAGTTAATAATGATAAAATTAGCTGACACTGAGACAAAGTGGTGGAATGTGATTTGGTAACAAAAGTTGACGTAACACCCACGTGACAATATTGGTTTGCAAGTGATTTGATGAACCATAGTGTATGCTCTAATTTTGTTACAGTACAAATCGTTTAGAAGTTAATGAAAATTTCCTTTGTTCTTTGTCCTCAAGTTTTCCTTGCTTAAAAAATTCAATATAATCTTTAACAGTTTTTTTGGGAAAATGTCTATCACGGTATTTAAACATCATTTTCATGTGGACTTTCTTGCATATGTCCATTATCAAGAAGAGTAGTTCTTGAAACGGTCACCCAAAACTCACAAAAGTAACGATATATCGAGTGAAAGAGTGACCACTTTGTTGATAATAATAGTGAGATAAGAAAAAGCATATCTCTAGCAGTTTATGGACGATGGAAACAAGTTTTATATGCATTCATTTATTCTTTATATTGACCTTTAACTATAAGAATAAGAACTTAGTATTATAAAATAGATACAATAAATAAATGTAGTAGTTTGTTATGAAAATGTCGTTTTTCTGTTTATATTTGAGACATGTTTTACTTGTTAAATTGAAAAGGTTAAAATAGTCATTTATATTTATATTTATAATCATATATATAGAAAACTGACAAGTATGAGACAAACAGAAATACTCAATTATAAAAATAACACGAAGAAAAACCAACCAATTTTAACATGTTTCCCATTTGAGTTAACAACCTGTTTTTGGCCCAAGTTAAGGTAACGAATTCTTAATATCTGTAGCTTTGGCAACTCGTAAACTTGTCTAATTTCCAGTGTGTTGAACGATGATCGTGCAAATAAGTACAGCCAAAAGTGTTGAAAAAAAATAAAAAAATAAAAAGAATTAATTATATTTATATTTATATTTATATTATTCTCATAACCATTATTATCTTGTATTTTTGTTTAAAGCCTTAAAGGTAACGTCATAGTTTTTGTCCTCTGAAACCTTCTCGATATCATGAGTCAAACAAAGAATTGGTCTTTTGAGTTGATTGACCCCAACACGGCACACCACCCGTGACCATTACACGTGCCGTTGACTCTTCTCCCTAATCCCTTTTCTTTCAGGTGTCCTCAAACTAATTGAGTTGTATTTTATTTTGTAAGATATTTCGTACGCCTATATATTCATGTTTATTTCTAGTTTGACCAAAGAATTTGGATTGTAAACATTTACCTTCGAAACGACAACAATAAGCACGACCAAATGAACCGTCAAATCAGTCATCAACTAATTGCACGGAAAGCAAGCAGCCTGGTACGTTGAGCAACATGACTAAACAAGATATAGCATCCTATAACGATATATATATACGTTGTTGATGAAGCAAGTAAATACGTAAAACCATAACTTTGAATGAAACCAACTTCTTGAGTCCTGTGGCGTAAAGCATAAATGAAACTAAGTGTTAGTGTTACGACAAAATTGATCTTCTAATCTGTCTTTTTGATGAAAATACCCATATATTCCTATAGATTAAAATAAAAACATTGGTTGTTACAACATATTTACAATATTAAGAATAGATTGTTGCAAATCAAATCGTAAATTATTTTGGCATGTAAATTATACTTAATAAATCAAATTTATCAACTTATTACCTATAAAATATCATTTGTCTGGATTTAATATGGATTTGATTAGGTTTTCATCACAAATGACTCTTCGTGAAGCCTAACCCAACCTACTTAAATAAGCACAAAATCTACCCTTTGACTTTTCAAGTACTCCATAAGTTTATTTTAACTAAAATGTAATATGTTACATAACATTTTTTAACTTTTCAAGAAAATTATCAATAACAATTCTAATAGTTGTCAATAAAATTCACAAAATTTATATCAAACGTATTTGTCAATGTTAAACTTTTTTTATTGGTAATTACATGTAATATAATTATAATTTGCATTTATTATGCTCAAACTTTCCTTACATATAAGATGCATTAAATTAGACATTTTATCATAAATAAAATTATAAGTTTAATTAAGGTGTCAGATAACAAATTCGGTTTTATGCAAGGACGGTTCTCGACAGAGGAAATACACCTAATCAGAAGGCTAATAGAGAAATTTAAGGAAAGACAAAGAGACCTTCACATGACTTTCCTTGACCTAGAAAAAACCTACGATCGCGTTTCACATGAGTTGATCTGGGAGACTCTAAATGTTAAAACAGTCACACGGAGATACATTCGAGCTATTAGGGATATGTACAAAGGAGCGAATACTTGCGTACGGACCGCAGTGGGTAACACGAAGTTTATCCCAGTAGAAATTGGTTTACACCAGGGATCGACCCTTAGCCCTTTCCTTTTTGCCATGATCATTGACGAGTTCTCACGGGAGATACAGGAGAGCATGGTAATACCATGGTGCTTGACATTTGTCAACGATATTGTGCTAGTATCAGACACGACCAAATGGTCTAAATAGCATGTTGGAGCAGTAGGGGAAGGCCTTGGAAGATGCAAGCCTACGAATCAACTATGAGAAAACGGAATACATGCATTGTGATTTTAACAGGAACGTGAGAGAACAGAAGGGCATAGAGATTATTCATATTGGTGAGTAGATTCTATACCCGAAAGAGTCCTTTAGATATACGGGGTTGGTGCTATATAAGTCGGGGAGAATAGACGAGAGCATCACACACAGTATACGAGTAGGTTGGTTAAAGTAGAGGGCAACTACATGATTATTGTGCAACAAGAAAGTCCCATTGAAGTTGAAAAGGAAATTTTTTGTATATTTATATTTATTTGAGTTTATTTTTGTATATCAATTATATATATATATATATATATTTTCACAATTATTTACTCTTTATTTTATATTTATTTGAGTTTATTATGTCTATACAGTGATACTATATTGATATTTATACAATATTGATGATTTAAATCTATATCACATAGTATACATATATATTTATATACCCCTATAGATGTATTATAACTATATTATAATAGATTTTTATAGTTATATTATATATTATATTTAACTTATAATATAGTTAGACATTATGTACTTATACATTAACATTTTTATATTTATACTCTAGTGTACTAATATATTTATATTTATTTTCATTAAAAGTTGTACCTAATTCTGAAAATTAAACCGTACGATCTCAACCCACAAAAAATCCGGCAACAAAAAAACAAAATCTCACGCAAGCATATATCCCAACCTCCACTCATATCTAATTTTTCTCCGGCACCTTATCGGAAAGTTTCAGCGGAAAGTAATGACGATCGTTGGTAAAACCGTCAATACACAAAGACAGACGCTAGTTTTCTCCTACGGCACTCTAAAACAAGGCTTTTCTAATCACAAATTAATGCAAGACCTAATCTCAAAAAATGATGCCGTATTCATCGGTAATTACGTCACCGACCTCCGTCTTCCACTCGTCAGCGGTCCACACGGTGTTCCGTTTCTCCTCAACCTCCCTGACACGTCACGACACCGTGTCCGCGGTGAACTGTACTCCGTTTCCCATTCCGGCCTTCAACGCCTGGATGTACTTGAAGGCATTACCCTAGGTCATTACGAACGGCTTCCGATCACTATTCGGCCGGAAAATTGTGATTCCAGCAACGGTGATCGGAAAACGGTGGTTGAGGCTGAGGCATATTATGCGCACCGGAGCTTTACGGAGGATATGTGGCGGAGAAGTGGAGAGATAGGATTTGAATCTTTTAATCATGATGTTGCTAAAGGATATGTACGGAGGGAGTTGAGACCGAAGGATTTGAGTTTTCGTGAGCAGATTACCTTGTTTTGTTCGTCGAATTGAACAATTATTATGAGGTTTGATTTGAATTTGTTAATTTAAGTGAATTTGGCTCTATAAGTTCGGAGATTAATGTATTTGATACTCAAGTTATCACTGTTTATCCTAATTATATTTTGCTTATTTCCAGAGTAATTGATTGTTTTGGTGTATATCATACAATGAACCTAATAAAATGTGCTAGCAATTCAGATTGTTAATAGTTGCACTAATTACTGACATCTTAGTATGACATTGCTGATACCTGCTATTTAAAATGGAAGAAGCACAGATGAGCTTATATTTCCTGATTTTATATAAATCACAGCTAGATTGCAGTGTAAGTATCTATTTAAGATTGAGAATTTAAAATGTAAGCCTTTTGATATGTGTTACTGTGGACAAAATTTCTCCTACTAAAAGTCTGAAGTGGAAGTTACACTAAGCTTTCAAAATTGATATGTAAATGGTGGCAAGGGTCAAGACATTGTATGTTGAGTTTGTGGTATTTTATTGACTCGTTATAAGAATAGATGTACCTAATTGTAAATATGCATTTGCTAATTCAAAAACTGACAATGATATGAAGCTCTTCATTGACAGCATTTTCTTATTTCACACGATATGGATATACAATAATTTAGAATATTGCACTACCTGTCTGTATTAGCGACTTCACATGCTTATTTAGGATAAACACAAGATACGGAAAATTCAATAGTAGGCACCAAGTAAGTTTGTATGAGTATCTTTTAAGGGTCTTTAATCACTTAAAGACATGGTGCAAATCAAGCACAGACAACCTTCACAGTGTTTGTTTCATCTATCACACTAATGCAGCCTTCACCACACTGAAAGTAGGTCTTGCCAGCTTCAGGGTCATCAGTCTTAGATACAACACAAGACCAACCTTCACCACATTGCAGAATACTTTGGCTGCTGTGGAGCTCTCCACAGTCTGTTGCATACTCGTCTCACTGCAATAGCATATTGCATTACTGCTAGTTCGTACAGTAAGTATACTTTGAGCATTAGAGAACTTACGTGACGCAGGTGCAACTACTGCCACCACATTTTGCAAATGGTTTAGTGGCCTTAGATGGCTCAGTTTCGGTGATGGTGCATTTCCATCCTTCTGAGCACTGTAGCTTGGCTTGTTATCAGTGCTGTACAAGTGAAAAAGGTTTAAAGAAATTATATACAAATGTCCCAGCCACAGATCTGGCCAAATAACTTACTGGTAGAGGTTAAAAATGGACGATTAATGTGGGTCGGGTAACACGTCAAAGCAGGTTTTCTGTAATGTCTCATCAGGATGGCTGCAAACACTTTTTTGTCCTTTTAACAGTATTTAAACACAGTTAAGTGTTGATTCTGATTGCAAAACTTGTATAACTACAATTAACCAAATTTTACTTTAGTCAAAATGGTTTAGGAGGTTGTAAGCATTAAAAGTATACGTTGACCCATTTGATTTGTCTGTTAGCTAATTTTTTCATTTGATCAGTTTGATCCGCTTGAGATAAACCATAACCCAAATCGACGCATTTATTTTTAAAGGGTCAACATTGATGTGATGACTAGGGTATGCTCTAGCAAACCTAATCAAGTAATTATTCTTTCTAGAATAAGATGATAGTCTTCAGAGACCAGGGGGCCTTTGGCTCATAGGTGCCACAAGAATTCTACAACCTATAAGTTGTTGGTGTGCGATTTCCTTTGGTGCTTCAGAAAAAAAAAAAAAAAACTGTTTCGGAAGACTTATATTTATATTTTATGTAGTATCTTACGCCACATTAGTCCTGATTAAAAATATGTTACAGGAACTATTATTATCTAAGAAATTCCATTCCTTTTTTGATTGTCACATCAAATGATGATGCAAAATTGAAATTGAAACAATAAATCAATCAGAACAATCTTGTAGAATCATAAATTTACAACCAGGTTGAAAGGCTTATATGAGTAAGAAATACCTGGGAGAAGGTTGGCTCACACTCTGAGGCTCCATACTTAGGCCAGTAGCTATAATTTCCTGAAGTTGCTCTTTTGTGTCTTATGGTATATATATGTATCATTACTTGGCTATGTGGAGATATTGTTGTCCATTTCAACTTTTTCTTGTGAACAAACATTTCTCAGTTGTCCTTTTAAAAAAATATTAAAAATTAAGTGGCTGTTATTACCTAACTGGTAATCAATCATCAAAGATTCAAAGTGGAGGGGAAGTCTCTTTTTATCTCCAGAAATTTTCCCATTTCTAAGTCTCCTAATTAATTGTAGAGTTGTAGATCCCGGTCTCGGACCTGGGCCTATGGATAAGTAGTGGGTTGGTTGATGTCTATGTCAAAATGTCAAATGATTAAATTGTTTGTCTTATGGGCCTTGAGATTAGAATGGGCTGATTCAGGCCAGGAATTTTGAGCTGGTGTGCATCTTGCGCTAGTGGTCAGGCTGGTCTTCAGTAAGGGCTTGGGGACTGATAACCGATTTGCGATTGTGGATAGGGAAAACCTGCTTCTGGGTCGATAGTATAGGGCTCGGGACTGGACGACTAGCAACCACTATGGACTAGATTTGGGCCTATGTTGGGCTGGTCTGCATCCATGTCTAGTGATAAGTTATGCAGAAGGGGTCACAGGTTGCGTGAGACTTGATTTAGTCCCCGAAATAAGGCCCACTTAGATCATGTTGGGCTCAGGTATGGGTGAATATGACTGAATGGGGCTGGGCCGGCCCAATGCCAAGTTGTAACTAGAGTATCACATAAAACATGCATAGTGGCCATAAAATGTAGCTTTTAACAATAATATGATTTGTCATTTTACTAATATCATAAGAAAATGATCGATTGCTTATCTAATTCTCACTAAATCTTACTAACTTTCACGATACATAAGAGTTGTAGATTAACAATTTTGAGTATGCATGAGGGGCAACAGTTGACCTAACTTCTTTCTTGGATGAAACCAATAATTGAGTATCTCATATAGGGAGGAGCCATGGTGCCCACAAGGCCACAATGTAAATGGGATTTTAGCTGTCTTGGTATACACTCTGCTTCCTTCAATATCAAAAGAAAGCAAGTGAGACTTGCTATGTTCTTTTGTAATTGTTTGATTTTAGTATTTGAATGGTTTTAATATTAATATGGGATTGTACATATTGATCTAAATATGGCTTTCACCGCAAACATAACATTCATTCTTTTAGTTTAAAACAATAAAGTTCATTAGTTTAATATTCAAAGTAGGACGAGCAGCTGTAGATATAAAACTAACTATTTGTCTGCGACATTGGTCCTAGACTTTTGATGTCTAACAGTTTCGATCCAATTTGCTAAATCTGCATCTCTAAGTGCAAAGTGATCGAAATAAAAGTGCTTGTATCTCTTCATTAAAATAGTTTGATCTTATAACTGTAATATGATGAAATCAGATTGCGTGTTGTGCAAATGTGTATATCATATAGCTTTACAATCCAAACAAACTTTGTAATTCAAGACGTTTAATTAAGAATCCAAATATACTTTGGGCACCTCTTGACCCTTATGAATTCATTAGCTAAAAGTTTTAATCATCATTTACTCTGCATATAGGAGATCAAATATAGCCTAAATCAGCTTGATTTTAAGTAAAAGAATCAACTTTGTTTTAAAATGGTTGAAGATGATGATAAGTTGTGGCTTGTAGGTGACAGCAAAAATGCACCCTACGTAAATAATGTGGCTACCTACCTATCTATATGGTGCGCTCAATATTGTCTATATATACAATTTCAGACTCAGTGCGGTGGAGTGCGCAATAAGATGGAGTCTGGACCAAATATAGGCTCAGTTTGTCTAATCCAACTTCAGCTTTAATTTCCATGTGCACACTCACTCACCAAATGCTGCTAATTAGCAAGGAGAATGAATGCCTATAAATTGCAGATCAACTTGTTTGTTATTACTCAACTTTCCATAAATGGGTAATAGGAAAGTCGTTCTTAGCATTTTCTTTGTCCTGTTTTGCATTGGCATTTGCTCTGCCACTGCTGAAAGCGGTGGTAGTGGTGGTGGTGAACATGTAGTGCATGGGTATGGTGGTTCATATGGAGGTGATGGTGCAGGTTCAGGGAGTGCTAGTGATTATGGTGGAGGTGGTGATCATATTGGTGGTGGGTATGGTGGTGGTGGAGGTGGTGGACAAGGTGGTGGTGGTGGATATGGAGGACAAGGTGGTGGTAGTTATGGAGGAGGTGGTGGTGGGATAGGAGGTGGTTCAGGGTATGGTGGGTATGGAGAGCATGGTGGAGGGTATGGTGGTGGTGGTGGAGGAGGGAGTGGAGGTGGTAGTGGTGGGTATTATGGTGGAGAACATGGTGGAGGTTATGGTGGTGGTGCGGGGGGTGGTAGTGGTGGTGGGTATGGAGGAGGAGGTGAATATGGTGGAGGATATGGTGGTGGAAGTGGTGGGGGGCATGGTGGAGGTGGTGGAGGGGCTGGTGGAGAAGGTGGATATGGGAGTGGGAGTGGTGGTGGAGAAGGTGGTGGTGCAGGGGGAGTGTATGGTGGTGGTGGTGTTTATGGTGGTGGTGGTTCCGGAGGTGGAGGTGGTGGTGGTTCTGGAGGTGGAGGTGGAGATGGTGGTGGTGAACATGGTGGTGGATATGGTGGTGGTGGTGGAAATGGTGCTGGTGGTGGACATGGTGGATATATTCCATGATATCCTACGTTTATCATGTTAATGTGAATTTTGTATTTCAACATCGTTAAAAATAATTAATAAATTAATTAATATTATTGAATATTCTATGATTAATCGGGATGTATGCTCTTATACTGATTCGAATTAATGAAGATTATAACCTTGGTATTTTTTTGTGATGTTTTATATATCGTCAAGTTAACAAAATTGATTAATAAATAACTTTATTTATTAGAAGACAATAAATTTACACACTTCTGATATAAACATTGTAGCAAATTTTTATTTATTGATACTTCTCCTTCCTTGTCTATTTCCTTTGCCTTGTGAAATCTGTGGAATGAACTAAACGTAAATGACTCGTGAGACTTTTGGCAAACAGAGACACTTATTGTGAACACATATAACTGTATTAGCTCATAACATAACACATCTTCTAGGGACTTCTTAGGTTCAGCTTCCTCTTATACTCATCAGAAAGCATCAACTTGGGTGTGGGTATGGTAGATGACATAAAAATTGCTGGGATTTCGTCATTGCTTTCAAAAGTTGTGGAAAAGACACTCTTTCTTGGCAACATATCTGCTTCTCCATTGTTGTTCATCACAAGGATGTTGCAAGGTACTTTCTTGGCAACATATTCTATATGCTTCTTGTTATGATGTCTGTCAGTCATGTTAACAACTATCAGTAGATATTATGTTGTTTTTTTTTAATCGGGATACCTTTCTTAAATTTTGGTATTTCTTATATCAACTGTATATGCCTAGGATATAATATGTTTGGACTTGCATATGTTACTACTTTTTCACATATAACTATCGCTAACAAATGAATCCATTTACCTGTCAAAAACTACCCATGTTGCATATGCGGCCTTTTCAAGAACAAGTAACCGTTTTGGGCATCCCTGTCCACTCTCTATATGTGGCTTAACCTGAGTAAGTTATTCAAATTGAGCATAAGTTTTCAATTTAGCCGTAAGTATACATAATAATTTGGTATATGTCAAGTGCTCTAAGAAAGCAGTAGTACTTTTATGGAATCAGAGTTTCTGGTTCCAAGCCAACATCTAAAGCCTCTAGCTTTAGCAACAATTCATTCAAGAAAAAAAATTTACCTGATATTTTAAGCACAGTTCAACTAGTCCCTGAGCCTTTTGATACCTTGGGTCATTCCTCCATTCGTTGGTGTCTCTCATACTCAATAGATCTTCTATGTTCATCGTCCATATGTCTGTCTCAGTCTTACAGGAAACTGCAGTCACCAAAGTTTGTCACATAACCTTACTACTACACTACCCAAATTAAAAGAAAAACAAACTTACGGGCAAAAGTTAGCCATGGCTTGACGCCGAACAAAGTAATACTGCAACAAGTGTCTAGTGCAATGTTCTTGAGAACCCATTCTAGGGTCTCCACTGAAAACTCTTTCATTGCATCCATCACTATCACCACATGCTTCCGCTCAAATGATTCTCGTGGATCTCTTGGACCCAGATCACAACCCAAACATCTGCGGTGTTGGTTTGAAGTCGGTTGCACATGGTTGTACTTGTTGCGGCGACGGTGTATGTGGTTTTGCCACTGCATGTTAATGGCTGCAATCATTTTTATTATGTGAGTAGGGAGAAAGTAAAAGGATTTAGGTTGAGGGTGTTTAAAGGTCTTACAGAAGTAAGCAAGTTTTGTTTTATAGGAAATGTTAAAAACAAACTAAAACAAAACTGACACAAACAAGAAACAATAGCCTTGTTATTATAATATAATCCTTGATTTATGGGGGGTCAAACTATGTAACTCATGCATATGCACAAGACTTGGGGTGTATTTTCTAGGTTTTACGGTCAAAGTCAGTTTTTTTCACTTGCCCATATGGTGTTCGAAGAGGAATTTTATATCGTCCATTAAACTTATCACCAAAACGATGATTTTTTAACTTGATTATAAGAAGAAAATGTATGCTAAGTAGGTGTCATATTTTATAATAGCAATTTGTAGCGAGTATGGTGATAAGATTGTTGGTTGCGTACATCTTTTATTATGGCCACAATGTTTTGATTATTACACACTTGAGTGCCACCCAATGACCCTTTCACCTAGAACAAGAGTTTACAGTCTTATATAATTGAGGTGGCAATATCAACCTATTCATATTAAAATGGGTCAATTGGGCGGGTTCAATTGTATTGATACTGGTTGAAAGTTGAAACAGTTAAAACTGTCTATTGGTGGAATGAGTTAAATGGCTCAAATGGATGAATTGGAAGTCTTTTGAAGTGCATTCAAATGCTGGCAAGTTACAACCTTTTACACAGCTTCATAATTGAAAAAAGAAAGTTAAATCTCTTATTTCAACATGATAGTTTTTATGATCATATTTAATACATTGGTTATGTAAAGAAAAAAATAAAAATTGCAGAAAATTTGTTGACAGGTCAACCCGACCCGACCCATATGACTCTCATCATATTTTTCAACAAAAAAAAAACAGCATCTTTGTATAAAGGTATATGCCTGGAATTATACTCTTCAATGGACAGTTGTACAGTACAAATACATTTGCGCACAGAACAAGCATTTAGGACACTATTATGTTGAATGCTTGGTTTATAAGAAACATTAAGACAGCATCTCAGTATATGGGGACACTTTGAAGTGCCTTGCACACTTAAACAATGCAGACACCTTGGCACATAGAACAAGTATTTAGGACATTATATCGAAAATATGCATGGCTTATGAGAAACATCAAGATAGGATCTCAGTATTGAAAACAAAGAATATAGGACCTTATATTCAATGTATGGTTTGAAAACTTTAGTCATATTAGTTACATTAATATAATCTGAAAAAATAGTATCTTTCTAGCCTATTGACTAGTTAGATCTGTTTCATTATCGATGGAAATTACATAGAACTAGTCTTTGAGCTTCTTTATTTTTCATTTTCATGGAACTATAAATCACTTATCAACAACATATTTAATATCTCGTTTTGTCATCAAGATATGATGGAGATTTTTGGAATGGCAAAACACTTTAAAAACTTCAATTTTCATGGAATAACAAAATTTAGCTTTGGTTTATTAATACATGAAAAGGAAGTTATTGGTTATAAACTAAGTATACATCTCAATCGAATTTGTCTTGGGATCTTTTCAAGCATTGACATAGGTGTAATCAAGCATTTCATTTGTATCCTTAATGTTGTCTTTATCTTCTGTTGAGAAACCTCTATTTGATCAAATCTGGTTATTGGCCAGCAGAAAAAGTAAGTTACAACGTTTTGTTGAGTTTTTAGAGAGATCAGATTTAAATTAGATTGAAATAGTGTAATTGATCATTCGTAAATTTTAAGTGTTTAACTAACAATTTAAAATGTATATATATATATTCTATAAAGGTAAGCATGTCAAAAGGTCATGCTCGCATGAAAAAGCTTCCCTTGTTCACATCCGGTTAAAGTAGTAAGCAATGACAAAATCACAAGTCTTTTATCAAAAGTAGTTGAAATAACCCAAACACGACATAATGGTGAAGCTGAAACATTCAAGAACATTGATCTGCATTACCTCATCTATTTTCTTATTTTTACTTGTTTAATTCACATTAATATGAATATAGTCATATAGATAGAGAGGTATACTGATGCGCTTTTTCAGAAACTAAAGAATTTACAAGTTGAAATATTAAGAATAGTACAACGTCTGGAAAGTTAACATTGATAAACATGTCTTAATGGTCCATCCTTACGTCTTTAACAGACCTCGTCCCGTCACAGCCTTTACCTGTTCTCATTATTGGAATTGGAATCTCTTTGGGTCTAATTACTAGCTGACTAATTGATATAATCTGATCCCGCTGAAAATGTTAGACTTAATTGCTATTGAAACCCATGTATGAACATTAAGATTATAGTTTCTTAAACCACAGCACTTGAACTAGAGCCCAAAGCCTACATTACATGCTCACCCATTGCTATAAGTGCTACACCTAACTTTTCTGTAACCAAAGTAGCCCAAGAGGGCAATCTTCTGGTGGAAACATGGAAATCTCACTCAAATTCAATCAGTATGGGTTGCAATTTTAGGATTAGCACTCGAGCACTTGGTAAACTGCTAAGTAACTAATGTCCTTAAGGCATATGGGTAGATTCATTAGTTATTTTAAGCAGGACAGATGAACCTGGTACTTTTGATCTTACATTGGTACAACAAGATTTATTTTATATGGTACATATATATAAAAAGCTAAAGAACTCATTTAAATTCGACTTCTAGATATGAGAATTCCATCAACAATTTAAAATATCAGTCTTAAAAAAGACGCAATACACAGCCTGTTTCTGGAGGATTTAACCTTATACATCATCACCAGCCACCTGCATACTTATATAGATGTCCCGACACTTTGAAGCTCTCTAAATCTTAAAGCAAGAAAATAATAAAAACGCACACATCACAGTATTAAAAATAATCTCCGGCTACAAAAACACGATAGAAGGCCAGACAGAATATGAGATAATTTTCACCCTTTACACATAAAAATCTTTATCAGGGATTTCTGTAATTAACACCTTTCTCATACAATCTCACAGGATTCTGTCTTGAAAATCGTTCATTAAAGTCGAGGCAATTGAGCTCAGCTTCTTTCCGGTTTCTCCTGCTATGTTCTTTAGGGATGACATGTCCTGTTGTGCCTGCAATAGGAAAATATTTATAAAATAATAAGATAATGAATTTGAGAATCACCCTTGATTATTTAAAGCAGTCCCATTATCAGCAATGAGGACCAGTTACAGCACGGATCAATTACAGGACATTTTGGACCAGGTCTACAGAATTGCTGCTTTCTGGATTTTCTATTTGCAAAATTATATTTTATATATCAATTGTAAGTTAAGATTCTCATAAAGTATGTTGACATCATTTTTCAATTTTATGCCTAGTATTTAAAGTGAATTCGAAACAGAAAAAAGAAAGAATAAAAAAGTTATAAGGTCTAGTAGTCCCTAGAATCTTATTTTTAACAGTGCCAACAAAAAATACCTGGAAAGAGAGCCGGTTGATGAGGTCACTGGCACTGAGATCAAGGTTAGAATTGTCTTCGTCATGACCAAATAGATCGGCACTTGAGATGGCAGCAGAACCCTACAAGACCAATTAAAAAGAGTGTTTCAGTCACGTTAATGACCCTTACAGAAATGGCTAGGGCATGCATGTTCAGCACTAACTTACTTTGAATAGATCATCTTTTATTAATAGCAGAAACTTTTGTAACCATATTTGACAAGCTAATTATTTAGAGGGAAAAAATGTTTTTGGACATCAAGTCTTTCAGGTCAACCCAACCAGTTTCAACTCGTAAAAGATTTCTCCCATTTTATATGTAACCTAACCCAACCATTTGTCACCTCTAAGATATATAGACAAGATTTGGCTTGTTGACTAGAAGATATAAATAGATGCTTCAATTCTGTGACCAGCCAGAGAGATATTAACAACATTTAATGTAATTAAGAACACCCACATGAGACTTGAAATATGTGATTAAAGGGGGAATACACACCGAAAACTTTTGGAGGGAAACTTGACCATCAAGATCAGCTCTGTTCTGATCCCCAAAAAATTGAGCGGAGGAAATAGACTTGGCATTAGAGAACTTCTTCCTTGCTTCATCAGTTTCTTCTACCTGAGTATAGAGCATGTATTATATCCCGAACTAGCAATGCAACACAAAAACATATATGTGAACTGAAGGGAATATTAGAAGGAACAAAATCAACATTGACCCAAAGAGTAAAGGAGATGAACAATAAACTATGATCACCGAATCAATTGCAGTGTCCAAACTCCATAGTAATACCACTAGAAACGGTTGGAACCTACTAAATGGTGTGGCATCCATGGTAGCCATGTTACATATAACATTAAAATAAATGTTTATATTAAAAATTAAAAATTGCCTACAAGCATAGGGTCTACAATGATAAACACAATGCCATTGAATACGCTTGTTAATGGTACAACATTAATTCCAATTACCAACAGGTGAGACCAATAAATCAGTGATACTCAGGGTGCAAAGCAGTCTACATCATCACAGGCATAAATTCCAATTACCAACAGGTCTCCCTCCAATTTAAAGAGACCAATAAATCAGTGATACTCAGTGTGCAAAGCAGTCTACACCATCACAGGCAAAAAAAGGACAAAGCATGTGATAACTTTTAAGAAATAGGCATCATTTAGCAATTTAGAAACTTTACTTACATTGCAAGTGAGATGCCTATTAGTATATGGAAATAGTGGAATAGCGGATATCTCAGGCAATTAGTCAACATTATATTGATTTCTATACTATATTAATAGTTTAAGCTTATATCTTATGGCATCCATATACCTATATATTATAGCTGCATTTAAACCTTATTACGATAGATTTTTACACTTATAGCATATATTGTAGTTATAGCGTATAATATAGCCACACATGACATACATATATATCTAGTTCATATAGTTATACTCTTGCAAACAAACGCTTCCACTTACATATAATTATTTTTCTTACTTATACTTCCTTTGCACTACTACATTTTCGTTCATGTTTGCCGGAGGTCTCCCTGGAAGCAGTCTCTCTACCCTCGGGTAGGGGTATGACTGTCTAAATCTTACCTCCCCCATACCCCGCCAATGACGGGATTGGGTATTGTTGTTGTTGTCTTGCAATTACTCAGCAATAGATAATCATGTTCATCAAGAATATTGGTCGGGTCAAATGTATAATTAATTTTTTTTAACAATATATCAGATGGCATCAACAGAAAAATTGACTAGGGAATTATCTTATAACCATTAGATAGATGCAAAGTTCTAATAAAATATTGCTTACCTGGACTTTTGATGAAGTACTTTTCTTCGAGAAACCACTGTCCATTCCATATTCTGCAAAGAAACTAGATGACTTAGGAGGCGCAACATGACTAAGTGAATTCACACCTCCGGGACCTGTCTCCACAGTTTGGGAACTATCTACATACTCAAAGCGAGAAGTGTGAGGTGTTGCAGCTGCTGACGATATGCTACTTGCGGAGGTGGACACTTGTACAACTGGTTCTTCAGGCTTCTGATCATAAATGCTTTCACTAGTCTGCATAAAATAATAGATTTGAACAAATCCTAAAACTTAAATCCCAATAAGTTCATAAAGATAATATATGGCAAGTTGATTATGATACCTTGGAGCTAAGCTTTCTTGCACCAAGCCCCCCAGTCTTTCCAGGCTTTTTGGAACCAATAGGCTTCTTGAGAGTAGCTGTACGAATTGATGGAGCTTTCACAGGAGCAGCAGAACCATTGGTGTCAGGTTTTGCTGAAGAGCTCTCTTTTGGGGCTTCAATGACCTTAAAATCAGAAGGTTCGTTTTCAGTTTTGGCAAACACAGGTGATGATGGCGAAGTAATAACATCTTCTGCGGAACTTTTGGCAACTTCTTTCGAAAGTAACTGTTTATACAACTCAGCAGCTCTTGAGGTGTATTTGGCCTCAATTTTCCCTCCATCTGTCCACCCATGCTGCTTGAAGAAGACCTGAGCACGATTGTTGCCCCCAAAGCTCATCATCTTTAACTGATCTGGTGTCCATGAATCCAAGTTGGTTGACCTGCAGAATTCAGCAGCATGATGGGTAAAGAAGAAAAGACACCTCACAAGGAAACTGTCTCTACTATTTCAACCCAAACACCTTATTAACCATGACTAAGATGTTGCTATTGGAATTGCAAGTTTAGATGGTTGATTATTAAATAAATCTAAAGCACACTCAAAAGTTTGGCCTCACTTAGGAACCAACCCTCAGGAACTGAATCACTTAAATCAACGCTGTTAGTGTAATAATGAACATCTTGTAGAGCTTTCTTTAAAAGTAAGATGTGCAACGATATGTAGTCTAGTGTTAGACTGTTGTGACTGTAACTAGCTAGAAGCAACTCAACCGCAATGGATATACAACCCCAAAGACTCACCACCACATCACCATCATGGCAATCTTTGTGAAAGCAACGATAGAGATGCATGCAAAATTGAAATGATGCATTTTGAGTTGCATAAAATTTTAGGTAATGGTTATTGCGTTGAGATTGTGTCTTTGACAGAGATGGAACAATACGAACTGATGGAATGTATTTCAGCTTCTTAGAGAGTCGGATGCTGTTGATTACCTTGATTATGATGCACTTAATACCAGCATGGAGCAGCAGTTGCTACATAAATCAGGTTCGTAGAATTTCCATCTGCTGCTCCTGGCACTGAAGTATCAAGTGATTTGACTCAAAACACAAACAGCAATTGTGTATTCCCCCAACTCCTAGTCAATCTCTCTCTCTCTCTCTCTCTCTCTCTCTCTCTCTCTCTCTCTCTCTCTCTCTCTCTCTCTCTCTCTCTTCAAACTTTGACAACTGGAAGCAACACGACTTTTGATATGATGATCTCAGTAAGGATTTTAATATTGATGATACTGAGGGTAGTGTGGCTTGCTATAGAGCTTGCGTTTCTACATCTAGAGTTTACATGGCTCATTCAATTCAGTGAGGCAACGACCACATATGGTATGAGTAAGCATGTGATCATCAAGTATCATTCTTTGTGTGTGTACTCAAAAACTCATTCACATGATTGTCACTATGATCGCCAAAGTAGTTTGATACTGATATCCCCAATCCTCAGTTCCAGAGGATAACTTAATTAACTACAAGAACAGAACTACATTGTTTCCCTAGAATTATGAATGGAACCCTGAAAAATAAATGTTCAAAGGTTCTTTCTTTCAAAACCTCCTATAACGACAGAAGGCATATTCATGTAGAAATTACCAGATTTAAAATTTAATACCAATTTTTCCTGCTCACAGTGCCCTTTCAAATTGTGTTTTCGTTGATAGTTTAATATTCCAATATTAATATCAAACTTCAAAAGTAGTCATGCCAATCACTTAGGAATCAAATCAGCATGTATTTAGATAGGCAGCAGTAACTGCTAAGAGTATAGGATCAATTAGTGTTGGCTAAATCTCTTTAGTGTCTAGTTTTCTTTTGGATTACCCACTAAACAAAAAATTCTAAACAAGGTTTACATTGTGAAATCCTTGTGCTATTATCACAACAATTAGATCCTGGCCAACTCATTATTTCACTGTCTTAGCCACCGAACTCCCATATCTTAATCCAATGCATAGTGACATAGTGAGACTCACTACCTACAACTTAGATGTCAAAGACCGAATGCATGTTGATTAGCAATTATACCTAGCTTCATCTTAAGACATATTAATTGATCACATTAATAACTTCAAACTACAGTAAAGTTCAACCAAAATTATTTATTAATTCAACATTTTTGAGTCAAGTCTAAGTTATGTCAGCCATAATATACTCGAAAACCAAATCATGAATCAATCACACAAATATACAATATATATATATAATTTATATACCTAACGAAGCTGATATGAACACCAAGGCTACGATGAGTAGCTGAACAATCAATACATAAAAATATCCCGTAGGTCACCGACGCCCAAGTAGGGTTCCTCGCGTTACAATCAAAACACATCTGAATCACAACACGATAAAATCAAATCAGATCAATTGAATATGAGATTTACCTAAACCTAATTACAGATCTGAATAAATTGTAAACAATTAAATATGAAATATCATATCTATACATTACCTTATTCTCGGATTTAGCTTTCAGCTTCCTGAAAACGGCGTTTTTGTCGGTGAAAGTATCGGAAGCCATTAGAGAAAACTGAAAGCAAAATTTGATTTATTAAGAGTTCCCTGGAGGAGATTACTGAATCTGAGATTTAGGAACTCCTCAGGGGAACAACAACCGATGAAGGAGGGGAAATGGAAGATGTGAAATCGAATTAATAATTTATGAAATGTATGTATGTTTATATTTATATTTGTACGTGTATATATGTGTGCGTTAAGGTTGAACCCCGGCCTTTGATTGTTGTTTTCTGTAATTTTACGTTTATTTGAAGACACGGGGATGTGAGGTGGTGTTTTACGAAAATGCCCTTGGGATTGGTATTGTGTTGTTGTCTAGTTAGTAGTTAGTTAGGTTGAGAGGTTTTTTTGGCACACTAATTTGATAATTTTCATTACTATTGAATTAGTTGAAAGATTATATCATTCCGGTTAGCAGAGGATCATATGTGCGGTTAACGTATAAATTAGGTCCAATAATAATAATAATATTCTTTTAAAATATAAACAAATCAATCATCATAATTATCAACGTGCATTTTTCGATTGTTTTTAAAAAAGAATACTCGTGAAATAAACATCTAAACAAGCATATAAAATGTGTTTCTTGTAAACTAGTGATGTTTTTTCAATTCGTGTTACTCGGGAAGATAATAATTTTTAATCGGTTGCACGCGGCCTAACTGGAGTATCTCCGTAACCGTTTGCAATTATTTCTTTAGTCACCTCAAGATATGCAACTACCGAGTTATGAGATATCTTGTGTGGATATCATGATGTCATTTGGTTCTTTAACTTGTGAGTCGTATATAACCTATATATACAATTCTCAACTTACGAACAATATATAATTTTGTCTTTTAGTGAAAGTACTAATAAAAAAATCCTTTTTTATTTTCTTTTTTTTACGAGAAAGATTTTTTTATCTAAAATGCAATTTTATAATCTATCACTACTATACATATGTGCAAACTAATTTGATGTTTACTTATCAAAAATATCAAAATTTTCTCAACGTATAAACCATAAATTATTTATTAAATTAATTTTTTTGTAAATTGAATCACGACAACAAAAAGGTAATATGAGGTCGGACTATCGACAAAATAGATTGAACACAATCTAAAATAGATTATTGATATATATAGATGATAAGTGATTAAAATAATTACAAGAATGTATCAGTTTTAAAGATCATGTCCAATTTGTATTTAAAAAATTAAGAAACTGTATTTCGTGTAAAGTATTATGAACTATGTCAGTAAAATTGTGTAAATATTTAATGTAACATTACTTATCATATCATTTTATGTCAAATTTGATGTAATAATGTCAAGATACGAGTTAACTCAAAATTTATGTAATTTTAAATTTACTATTATTTGGTTGTTGTATATGCAACTTTATAGAGTATATCGCAAGTGTCTTATAACATTAAAATGTCTCAGTATGATAAATAATGGTTGTCATATGAATTTAATTAAGGATGTAAGTTTAATATCCACCGCAACGTACAAGTAAAAGTCCCCTCGTTTGAATAGAAAAAGTTTTTAAAAATAGGTTTAAAGATGAAACCAATAAATGTGTGAAAGTTTGAGTATAAAATTATGGGTTAAAATTACCAAATAATAATTAAGTTTTATAATGGTTCACTTAAAGTCACTAAAAATTTTAATGTCTTGATTAATCACTCCAACTTTTTATACAGAGTTCAAGTGTTGTGAAACCAACTTTATTTTATAAATTATCAACTTCCACATACCTGACATGAAATTTTCATATAAATATATAAAGGTTAACATGAAAATTTAGCAAAGATAAATATTATAACTTGAAGATGATGACATTATTTCAAGAACAGAGAAATTATGATGATTTGATATACATAACGAATTCAATCAAGTGTATCATGATTATAACATTTTCGCTTTAGTAAACACATATCTCAGCAAGCAATATTCAAAATTACTTTTTAGAATTCCACTTGCCATTAAATTTTAGTTAACACATACCTCAGGAACAATCGATTTCACAACCTCAAGCAACTTACTAACACGATCCTCACAAGCAACATTCAGATACGGTAAACAAAAACAATTAGTCCCAACTAATATACAGCAAAACACCTACTAAAACTAGCAGTTAATCCATGTAACGAGTTATTTGTCAAGTTCACAACTTTCAAAGATTCTAAAATTAACAAAGAGTCTGAAACCGGATCCGTTAACCTATTGTCTCTCGAACTCTAGTCCTGCAACTCCTTTAATCCACCCGAAAATGAATTCCCATGAAGCCAAATTGAGTTACTTAACACATAAAGGGTTCCATTCAATTTAGACATACTATTATGCCCATTTGTCAACAAAGTTTGAACTGAGGAACTCGAAAACAAACTAGGTCATTCGCCTTCAAGATAATTTAATGATATAGCAAACTTTGCGAGTCCA
The DNA here is from genome assembly GCA_963921325.1 of Logfia minima. NCBI lineage: Eukaryota > Viridiplantae > Streptophyta > Magnoliopsida > Asterales > Asteraceae > Logfia > Logfia minima. The sequence goes on from OY992773.1 coordinate 23,826,799, forward strand.
GAAAAGTAGCACCACCAAAAAAAAACTATAATTTTTTGAGTAATGTTTGATGACTTGACCAAGAAACTTTGTAAAGCATATGTCAATTTCAAACTATCATGTGTAACCCATGATTCAAAGTTATTATCATCAACATAAACATTTTGTAAAGATGACATACCATATATTATTATAATAAGTAATTCCTAACCATAACCTAAAAGGATCATCACCTTTCCGGTTATCAAATGTTTTTGGTTTACCAACCGATTATGCAACCTCAAGCAACTTATTAACACGATCATCACAAGCAAGATCTGGATCCGGTAAACAAAAATGAATAGTCCCAACTAATTGTATAACAACGGGCCTACTAAAACTAGGAGTTGGTCCATGTTAACAAATATTTTTCGGCTCCCAACTTTCAAAGATTCTAAAACTAACAAAGAGTCCTGAACCAGACTTATTAACCTATTTTCTCTCGAAATCAAATCCCGAAACTCCTTTAATCCACCCAAAAATGATTTTTTGTGAAGCCAAACTTGAGTCTATTAGCACATCAAGGGTTCCATTCAATTTAGACATACTATTATGCCCATTTAATTACAAAGCTTTAACTGAAGAACCCGAAAAGAAACTGGGTAATTCGCCTTCAAAATAATCTAATGATCCAACTAACTTTGTGAGTCTAGCAAATGTTTCACCGTTGACTGGAATTTTTCTAGTTTAATACAATAATTAATGTTTTCTTTTGCTTTTTCAAAGGTAGCAATCTATTAGGGTTATGATATTCACAAATTGTTCATGTTGGATGTATAAAACACTTAAATGTAATTTTGCATATTTTACTCTTCTTGTACATTCTTTATTATCAGTGTAAAAGTTATGTTTGGTTAATTCTAACAAATATGATTTGTTAAAAAGAAGAAGCTCCTGTTTTGATTACGAAGAAGAATTTTGACCCATAAAGACAACAAATGATTGAGTCCTTCACATTACAAAGGAATATCTAAGCGATGTTCCAACTTTTACTTGTCAATAGTTCTCATCTGTTTCGCATACCATAAAGAACCTGAATGATTATGATATATAAGGGTAATTAACTAGTCATATTTATCAATATCATGAAGATAGGATGTCACTTATTATATGGGCGTGTGTCAACTGACAACTTTACAAATGTGTCCCATGTCCTTCGATTCCTTATCTTAATGTTAAATTTTTAACATTTATAAAACATTTAGTTATAAAATTTAATTAAAAATTGAAAGATTAAAAATTATATTTATGCCTCTTTCAATAATACATAAATATGGAACTTAAAAATCAAACCAATCAATAATTAATTACTTATTTTAGTTTATACATCCCATAATTATATCTAAAATATAAAATAAATAATAATTAATATATAATTATTACGATAATATAAAATATCAACGAAATTGAAACAAAAGCTTACAATCACTATTATTATTAACACAACTATCATTATCGATTATTATTATATTCTTTATTCATAATCATCACATTGGGACCCAATTAATAATATACTAATAGATTTCTCTCTATTCATTAAAATCACTTGACGCTCTCTCTGCCCATTTTGCATGTTACTAAACTCTATTTCGTTCCATCACCTATAATCTTTATTGAGAAAAAAATAATCAAAGTTTTAAACTTTACATTAGAGGCCATTCGGTATGTAAGTAAAGCAACTCATGATAAATACACCTTATTTTTAAATCTAAGTTGAGCATTCTTTTTATTTAACCATAGTAGAACATTTTACAAATCATGCTTCGCTCCCTAAGCTACTCACGAGCTTAATGAATAAAAACATGTAAAAGAAAATATTTGGCTTGTTTCCGACTTCGTCAACCTTAACATGATGATATCCCTCGAATCTACCTCAAGTATAAGTCCACAATTTTTCTTCATGCCCTAAACTACTTGGTCATTTTTCATAACCCTAACGAAACAACAATTATAAATAGAAAACCGTTGTATCATGTCGTAACATACATGGTTCTTTTCTACTATTATTTATCAAGGAGCAGTGAGTACCCGTCTTAGATCGTCCATGCTCCAATCTATTCTTCGCCCTTGGCTTCTAACCAGTCTTGGTTTAGAAGCATAATTGTTGGACTCCATCCTTCTACCACTAGCCCTATAAGAACTCCTACCTTCGTGTGCTTTCCTTGTAGACATACACGTATGCCTAGATTTGCTCGATCCATAAACCGATTTCACAGATTTTGACTTCCACTTAACCTCAAGAGACATGACCCACATTAAGTTTGATATCAACCCAAACGTGGATCTTCTAGTTGGTTCTCTGTAAATATGTTTGAAATGCCTAGGCATCTCAAAGAAATTAGACTCATGGCTAGCCGACGAATTAAGACTAATCTTGTACGAGGAGGGTAGAATTGGAAAATGTTCACATGCAAAGGTGCAATTAAGATGAGATGTGTTTTATTATGTATATACACAAAACCTTGAACGAATGTTGGTTATAGGCCAAGCATATGATTGTAATACATGGGGTAAAAGGGATACGGGTAACCACATAAGAATAGAGTCCCACCCTTTATAAATTTTACTAGGATGTTATAAAAAAGATCCAAAAGTTTAGTTTGTATCCGGTGCAAGATTGATAATCTTAAAGCATGGAAATTCATACAATTTTCTTAGGCTCTAATTTGTGTTGTTGCATTGACTTAGTCAGATAAACGCTTGCCATTATCTCCCATTCATTCACCTACTTTGTGAATGTAAATTGTCCTCAACCATTGGAGGAATTACTTTTCAGTGTTAATCTATGCGTCCTAATATAAAAAGTAATGAATTCTTCACGTAAATTTTTAGTTGGTCTACATCTCTTATTATGTCATATCATTTTTTAGTGGGTCGTACTCTTCATATCAATTAATTCACTCAATTTACTAAGTTAACTCTTACATGCACACACTTTCAAAGACAATATCACAATTTTTAAAGATTGTATTTTCTTTATTATATTATTAGGTTTAGTAATACCTTAGATTAATATCAAATGGCATAAGGAAGTGATTCTAGAGGGATGAAAGAACCACAATAACCTGATCATAACACGTGGCATGTAGTCCGTGGGCAAAGTTAGAAAATTTTAATTAAGAGGCAAAAATATAATTTAAAAGAAAAAATTATTATAGGAAAACTTTTAAAACCTCACTTATGCCCTTAAAATAAAATAAATTCACATAAATGACATTTTTTAAGAGGGGGCAAGTGCCCGTCTGCTCGCATGTAGATTTGCTTATGACGTGGTCCAACAATGTGGTCATAACCATTTTAATTTTCTCTATTTTGTTTCTTAAAGGTTTTAAATTTTTAATTTGAACGTAGATCAATGTGAGAATGGCAGGTAACATGTGAGTTTCATGTGGTTTTGAGAATAATGCTGGTATGTCATGCTTTTTCAGTGTGCTCCAAATGATTGTGCCTTTTGCTCTAATAATAAGATCAATCGAATTTTTTTTAGTAATTGAGTAATTCATGTAAAGACATCTAAATTTTTATTTCAAAAAATGAAAGAAATAAAATTTCGTCGAAAGTATATTATGTGAGATGTTTAATCGGAGTGGAAAAACGTTGTTATTTATGGTGCATTTTTTATAATTTTTCGACTAACTATTTTTGAGATATATAATTTTACAGAATGTGAGGGAAAGTGTGTAAGTGATATAAAATTTGAAGATCAAAGATATACAATATTTAAATTGGTGTAAGAGTAACTTAGATAATTTTGATATATTTTTTAAGTAAAAAATGATTATATATAATAACCGACTATACATAATATAGATAGGTAACAAATAAAAAGTGGTTTGGTAAAAGTGTGAAAGACAATTACTTCGACATTTGACTAAACACTCTGCAGAAGGCGGGAGAAGGAATTCTTGTTCAAACATTTGGGTTGTTCTTCCAAATCCAAATCCCCAAATAAAATTTTTACGCAAATCTTGGCATCCGATAAAAGTTCGAAGAAGAAAATGGAGAAAATAAACGTAGCAGTAAGAGCAAGACCTCTATCACCAGAAGATGCCAAAACAAGCCCTTGGCGAATTTCCAACAATTCCATCTTATTTGCTAACCCTTCCACCAAATTTGATTTCGGTAATTAGGGTTTTCAAATTATTACTAACTTAAAACTGACATTATTTAATTTATATGTATGTATGTATGTATGTGTTGTGAAGTTTAATCAGGTTATCATTTTTTGTTTTATTTGTCAAGTGTAGACCGGATATTCAGGGAGGATTGTAGAACAGTAGATGTATATGAGTCAAGAACTAAAGATATTGTTTCAGCTGCTGTTGGTGGTTTTAACGGTATGCTTTCACTTTTAAAACATTATATTCTGCTAAGCAGTTAACACGTATTGTATTGAGTTAAACGACATGATTTTACGCATTTGGAATAATGAATTATCATCTGATGGAACTTGAGATATGTATTTGGTAGCAAATGTAATGCTTTTTAATCATTTACGAGTAAACTATGATGGATTTGAATTAATCAAGTACCAGGTTTTAATAACAATAAGCTAAGAAGCCAAAATGCAGATTTTCAAAAACAATATGGTTACATGCACTTTATAGTAGCGACATCGTTGCAAATATTGCAAAAGGCTTCAGATGAAAGGCCTATTATTTCAAAAGCGATATGTTGTCACACACTTTAGAATAGGGTGTGTGAGATGTAATTATGTTTGTTAGATATTGTAGTACGGTATTATAAGTCAAGTACATTGTCCTATCTCAACTCGTCATTTTATTTTTTATTTTGACGAGACCTATGCAGAGAAACTTAACTTTATTAAACTGAGCTTAGAAAATAACTGCTCCTATGTATGTAGAAATCTTTATATATTGAATGTTCATGGTTTTTGTAGGCACTGTTTTTGCGTATGGACAAACCAACAGTGGAAAAACGCATACAATGCGTGGGTCTAATGTTGAACCTGGAGTCATCCCTCTAGCAGTTCATGATCTCTTTGATATGATACAAAAGGTACCTTTACCTCTTTGTAACTTTACTTATCAATTGTTTGAAACCTTAAAAATACCCCTTTTTATAAAGGAAATGGAACGGGAATTTCTTTTGAGGATGTCTTACATGGAGATCTATAATGAGGAAATCAATGATCTTTTGGCCCCTGAGCACCGCAAGCTGCAAATTCATGAAAGCATTGAGGTAAAAGTTATTATTTCCATTGTTCGATTAACTGGCATACAATTCATAGTATTTTCTGATTTTATTTCGTATGTAGCGTGGCATATTTGTTGCTGGTTTGAGAGAAGAAATTGTTACTAGTCCAACGCAAGTGCTTGAGTTCATGGAGTTTGGCGAAGGTAATTCCTAATATAATTTTAGATAATCTTTGTTGGTAGTGGTATATCCAATGGCATTGAAATCTGGGCTCTTGGGAGTGGTACTTTTGTTAAAACACTATGTTCTCATCTCATGGGCCGCTTTTGACATCATGTTCTTCTGATCATGAGGATCTCATCTTTTGATTTTTCTTTTAAAATTTCCTATTATTATTATTATTAATATTTATTTTTAATAAATTGTAGCTCATCGCCATATTGGGGAGACAAATATGAATTTACACAGCAGCAGGTCTCATACCATTTTCCGTATGGTATGGTTACTAATCCTCCTAACTCTTCTAATTGATCTTCTGCATGTGCATAAGATGAAGTTTTTGCTTGTTTAGATTATCGAGAGCAGGGATAAATGCGAAGATGAATATGCAGAGAGTTCTTGTGATGCTGTTCGTGTATCTGTTTTGGTATGCATTGTGTAACAAGTTTTTTTTCTAATGTACACTTATCTTGTTTTGTCAATACATTGCTGATTTATAGTATCGTTGTTACCGTTTGATGTATAAGAACTTGGTGGACCTTGCCGGTTCAGAACGAGCTGCTAAAACTGGTGCAGAAGGTGTTCGTTTGAAAGAGGGTTCCCACATCAACAAAAGCTTGATGACACTTGGGACTGTAATCAAGAAGCTTAGTGAAGGTGCCGAGAGCCAAGGGTAGGTTCAAATGTCCCTTAGTATAATCAGGTAAATTCTGACTCACTCATTCTTATTCATATAAATTATATTTGTTGTCCAATACAGGGGTCATGTTCCGTATCGAGACAGCAAACTTACTCGTATTTTGCAGCCTGCACTTGGTGGGAATGCAAATACAGCCATCATTTGTAACATTACTTTGGCACAGGTAAACTTAGATATCATTTTTACCTTTTCCTGTACTTATCATTATTATTATTATTATTATTATTATTAGTAGTAGTAGTATAAAGTAGCATTCTAATTACAAGAGCGTTGTTTTAAGTCACTAGGAGTCACAAACGTTAGTTTATATTTATTATCTCTTTCTTAAGTTGAAAATAAATCTCTTCTATATCTTTATTCTTTAGTACCCTGATACCTTTCTCCTTTTGATGGCAGATTCATGCTGATGAAACTAAAAGCAGCCTTCAATTCGCAAGCAGAGCTTTACGTGTCACCAACTGTGTGCATGTGAATGAGGTTTGTCCTTAACACAATACTTCATATTAGCTTGTTCTGTAACTCACTTTTCTTTTAGCATCATTCTATAATTATTGTAATTTGGCAGATTTTGACGGATGCTGCTTTGCTAAAGCGCCAGAAGAAAGAAATTGAGGAGCTTCGAGCAAAGTTACAGGTTGGCAACACATGCTTCGAGAAATGTTACTTTAGTACTTGATTGCTATTCATTGTAGATTGGTATAATCATCTTCTTTTTGTTTGGTTTTCCATCTGATCTTTTAGGGTTCTCATTCAGACAACCTAGGAGAGGAGATTCTCAACTTGAGAAATACTTTGTTGCAGGTGTATAACACTTAGCTAAACGATTTTCGTATGTCGAACATATTGTACAAATTGCTAATTATGTTACCTATGTGTAGAGTGAATTGGAGAGGGAGCGGATAGCTTTGGAGCTAGAAGAGGAAAAGAAAGCTCAAGCTGAAAGAGATAAAATGTTGCTTGAGCAAGCGAAGAAGATCCAAAATTTGAGTTCTATGGTTTTATCCTCTAATAGAGATGAAGTGTATGATCATCGCAAGAAGGTTTGGTCCTAATATTTATATTTTTTCAAGATATCTTTTAAGTTTCTAGCTTCGGATCTTAGCATGCAGGCGCACCCTTCTAGAGGTCCTCTCTTCACATCTATATAGAGATTGAAACACTTAATCTAAATGCAATGTAATAGCTCACTTTCTTTTAGTGGTTAATCTTATTTTATTGGGAAGTGTACCTTTATAAAGAGGAACATAGGATTGCAGTAATTGTTGTATACTTGTATTTTTTTTTAGAACAACTTGTTAGATATTAGTGGTTCAGCTCTAGCAGTGACATCCAATTGGGCAGTATGCTAACCCTGAGACCCTCTCGTTCCTCCTTTTTTTATCGCCTGAAGGGGTAAAAGTCCCGGGTGGGACTTGAACTTGAGACCTCCCCTAGCCAAACATCCCTTCCCCAAGGCCCCATAAGGAAACCTTGGTGGCCAACTGAGCTAGCCCAGTTGGTTTGTTGTATACTTGTATTAGGATGGCTATGAGATGCTTTATGCTATGTATGCTCAAAGTTGCTTCTTTTGATGCTTAAATAGTTTGCACTTATTTTCATTATTGTTACTTCACATGAACTAACTTCTATTGTCCCCCTTTTGGACATGTTTGTTCCCAAAATTTCCCTAAAAAGGAAAAGCGGCGTGATACCTGGTGTCCAGGGAAACTTTCAAAAAAGATGACAAACGAGGTATTAATATGATCTACCATACATTCCTTTTAATTGTATGGTATATTATGCAACATTATAATTGACTTATATTCGTACTTAATATTTTGTCTATCTACGGTCTCCAGTTACCTACCACGATCCCAGGACAAGCTTCTACAATGAAACCTGTCAGGGTTGACCGCAAAAGAGGACCCCTCTTACCTTCTGATGACCTAGTAAATGATAACACCTCAAATACATGCAACCAGGAAAGAGATCATAATAACGTGACATCATGTGATTTTGGTCTTCCAAATCCACGCTCATTGATGCATGTTACAAGCAGAAAAAAAGCACCAGCTAAGAAAAAGAGCTTACCTATGGTTGGCTTTATTTTTGATACTTTGAGCACAATACCTTGCAAATCTTTGGTTGGAATGCATGTAATTGTTTTGCTTGCAGGAAGGTGCTGAATTAACAGAAATGCGAGCAGAATATGAGAACTTGCTCTTACAATTTGAAACTCAGGTCAGTGTACTTTCTGGTGTTTTTTTAATACAAATATAGACTTATTTACTTTTGTCAAATCTTATTGATATCTTTTTATTAAAGAGAACAATGAGCTATATACAAATTGACTACTTAACAAGAAGACTTGTGGAGGCTAACCACACATCTGATGGTGATGAAATGGCAATTCAGTTAACCACTGTCAAAAGTCCAAATGAAATGGAGGCCGATATTGTTATCAAACAACTTCAGGAAAAGGTTTTTGTCTTGTTAATAATTCCTTTTAGTAATGAGTTTCCATTTCAATGTATCGTGACTCTTTTCTGTATCTTGTAATGCAGATCTCATTGTTGGAGAAGGAGAGGTCTTCAAGCTTGCCGAATTCAGAGTCTGCTGTTGAGTTAGAAACAGAGAAGAATGTGTACGTCAGTAATAAGCATGAAGAGGTTTGACTTTATGAAATCCTCGTTCTTTCTTTTTGAGACCTTTTTATACTATAATTGCAACGAAATAATATAATTCTTGGATGAGTATACATTTCTATGGTGGAGATGGTTTTTTTGTTATTGTTTTATATTAGTTTTCTAGTTATGTTTGCTCCAGTTTTTTCTCTAATTAGCTCATTTGGTTATCTCATAGCTACATATGGAGCTCCTCGCTGCACAGGAGGAAGCCAGATTGGCTCGCCAACAACTTACTTCTGTGGTAAGTTACTATAACATTTGATGCATGTGTCCCATGTTTTCTTGATAATGGTTGCTATGATATAGTTAGGGGTGTAAACGAGCCGAGCTCGACTAGTCTCAAGCTTGGCTCGGGCTCGACTCGTTTATTACCTAACTTAATTTTTTTAATATATATAATATGTATTTATATAAAGATGTAATTTTTAACTATATATAATAAGATTTGATATTATTATTTTAAATATTATATATACAATAGTTTTTATGATGTAATTATATACTTTATTAATATGTATAATTTTATTCATGTGTATAAATGATAGGCTCGCAACTCGCGAGCCTGTTTGAGCTCGATATAAGTAGCTTGAGCTCGTTTATCAAACGAATTTCAAAATATATTCGAGCTCGTTTAAGCTCGGCTCGAAACGAACTTTTAACGAGTCAAGCTCGAGTAGCTAGGCTCGTTTACACCCCTAGTTATAGTTTTATTATTAAAAATAATAAGTGGAAGAATGAAGCGACGAAAGTAGAGACTACTAAATATAATCTGCATGGCCTTAGAACTTATGAAAAAGAGAACTGAAGACGGTATCAGTTGAGAAATTTTGAATATTAGTTTTACAATTACTCTTTGTTCATGAATTTCACATATTGTTATGTAGGAGGAGAACACCGAGGTGTTAATGAAGTTATCTGCAGACATCCTAGAGATAACATCTGATGTTCAACATTCAAAAACTGTTGTTGAGTCAATGATGGATGAACATTCGCAAAGTTGTTCTGCATTGTCAGACATCATTGCTGTGAGTAATTCCAAATTCATAATCTTAAAAATTACAAGCTGGTAAATGTCTGTAATAATATGAGGTATCACATTTTTGCTAAATTTTACAGGATGTCAAGTGTTTTTCTTCCTATGATAATCTCCAAATAAAAACACTACTTGGTGACTATGAAAAAATTCATTCTTTAATGAAAGCCAAAGTGGATGAACTTGAACGTGAAAAGGTACGATTCATTTTGATTTCATACATCTAGAATTTCTACGAATTTACTTATGAATGGTATGATTCGTGTTATTTGACCATTAACTCGTTGAATATGTAATTATCTTTCTAAAAAAAGACTAGTTTACTAGGAAACATGTCAAATGGGTCGAACTGGCTGTAAGTCGCCCAAAGTGTATTTTCAATGCTTATAAATCTCTTTAATCATTCAATTTCAAAAAGTTAGATCATTAATTAATAATGCACCTGAAGAACCATGAAAGGAGGAACATACTTCGGAATACTGATAGTATAGGGAAGTGATTTAAAGCAGACCAGAAGAAGCCCGAAGAATAAAACAAATAATGGATGCAATGAAATCAATGGAGGGAAATTGTATTATTGTTCATATTAGATATAACACACCAGTCATATATGTAAAAAATGAAGTTTTTTGACAAAAGTGTTCTGGATCAACCCATCTCGGTTTGACTTGTATCAAAGAATTACCCACCTCTACTTATATCCATGATCCTGTCATCTTCAATTATGAGATTGCTGTGGTTGTTGTAGCTTCTTATGGACAATCAGTTGGAGGACCTTCAACAAAGGATAGAAGAAGCACGTCTAAATGGTGAAAATTCAGCACAAGCTTTAAGAGTATGTCGTTGATTTCCTAGAGTGACCAACGGTGACTTTATGCTCTGCCTTCATCTGAAAACTCTTCTAAAGGTGCAAATTTTGTCTTCCAGGAACTCTCTGAACATCATGAAACGGAAACAACTGAGTTTATGTATCATATCAAAACACTTCAAAATGAGTTATCATCTCTTTCGTCTTCAGCCTTGGCTAAGGAGAAGGAAAGTATGAGGAAAGACCTTGACAAAACAAAGGCAAAACTCAAAGAAACTGAATTTAAGTTAAGGAATACCATTCAAGAGAAAACAAAGTTAGAGGTAATATCTCATTTCTCTTGTTATTAATGTGATGATCAGCCAAAAGTTATCTAATTTTATGTCTACATTTCTTATATATAGGGTGAAAAGGCTTCTGCAGAGAGAGAAATAAAACGCTTGCATGGTCAGAAAGCTATTCTTGAACGTGATATAAACAAACGCGAGTCAATTGCTGGTAGAAGGCGAGATTCCGTAATGGATAGAAGTTCAAATATTTATAACCCAAGAAAAGTCAAAGGACTTGGTGTTAGCGTTGATCAGGTATTACAAAGTGGATTTAGTTGGATACCAACTAGTTTTGGTCAAGTGGTTTTCATTGGTTCTAAGTTATCTTTTCACTGTTTAGGAAGAGTACAGAAATCTTGAAGTACTTGCATTTGAAATGGAGGCTACTATTGGTTCTCTAGAAGAAAGATTAGCAATTGTTAATGATGAAAAGGAACAGGCAGTTCTAAGATCTGAAAGTCTAGACCTAGAAGTGCAAGAATTATCTGATAAGCTAAATTCTACAAACTCAGAATTACAAACATTAGAGGAACTTGTGTCTAGTCTTGTAAGTTCTTCTGACCGTTTATTACTTGCTGAAACAGTATTACTACTTGGTATTTAACTTCTGCACGTTTTTTCCTCCATTCAAATGATGATTACTATTGTTTCAGAGGGCCGACTTGGAAAACATGGCACAGCATAATCAGAATGCGGATAGCTCTATTAGTAGGTTGGTGGAGGAAAAGGAAGAAATGGCAATGGTATTGAGTTAACAAATCTACTCACTTTATTATTACTTGTGTTGAAACTGAGTTTCTTCTCACTTGATTCTTCTAATCACTTTCTGTAACATGCAGCAACTTACTGATGCTCTTCTGGCAATTGAGGAAGAAAGGGCCATATGGTCTACCAAAGAAAAAGCTTCAGTTGAAGCCATTGAAAGCAAAACCAAGTTGTTTAATGATGAGTTTGCTTTGTCAACAGATGCAATGTCAAAGGTAATGGTCATTTGTATTATTTTCTTAGTATAACAAATTCACAATCTATGATGCAGAGTTCATAATATACATATTTTTTTCTGGAATAGTTTTAGTTTATTAGAATATAAATTCTAGTATCATATATTTGATAACTTTTGTATTGTTTCAAGGTGAGGAATGAACTAGAGGCCTGCAGAGAAGAAGGCCAGCTCATCAGCAGAAAACTGGCTTTAGCAGAGGAGAAATTGGAAATGGAGAAGGTGTGCAGTGTGGAGAGGTCACTTGTAATTGAGCAACTAAAGAACGATCTTAGACTGTTTGATGAGCAGAAAAGAATATCTGAAGATGTACGTTTTAGAATTCTTATAGATTTATATACTATTTCATACTAATTCATCACATTACACACTTGAATTATATGTTGACATTCTATTACTGATAATCCTTCAGGCTTTGAAGTCGAAGCTAGAAACTCTTTCTTTGGATCATCTAAATGCATGTGAAGAAGTTGAAAAGGTAGAAGATCAAATCCTTATTGTCAGTATTTGGGATCTCATTAGAAGATAACTTAATATGTTGGGGTATATCTTGATCAGCTCTTGAATGGTAAAGCTGAAGTTGAGGAGTTGATGATGAAGCTATCCACCTTAGAAGTCATGAGACACAATGTAAGTTCTCTGCTCTTGAAATACGATGGTACATTTATGTATGCTTAAAAACTAAACCATGCTACTTAAAAATGAATATAGTTGTGGTTATCTTGAAAACATTGTATTATAGTATTTGCATGCCAAAGATATTACATCTTGTTATCTTTTACGATAACTATCACTATGTCTCAAGATTTGTTTTGCTATTATCTCATAGTGAACTTTTTCCTAACTTTTTTGATTTAATATTTATCATTTATAACTCAAACAAGATATTTTAAAGTTATAAACTTGAACAGTTGAATCTTTTAGATGTTTTAAAAAAGTTACCTCAAACTAGCTTGATAAAACATGAAAATACACAAATTTATATTTACATAACATGCAAAATAATTCACCTTGCTATGACTTTTAAATACTGTAGAAAATAAACAGTTACGTCTGTGTTAAATGGAAAAACAAGCTTGGCTACCTGGCCAAAGGCCGTGTTAGGACCAATATGCAACTTTGTCGTTCAATGGGTATACGACAGGTCCAAGGAGACTATTTTCTTTACTTTTTGGTCTGCATGTGAACTAGGCCCAGGATTGGTCTCGTACTGATTATCTATTCTCAAAGAGTTTTGCTATATGTGCCTAAATATGTTAGCCTAAAACTAGACCTAATCATAGAATTAGTGACACTTGGATTCTACTTATTATCTTTCTTCATGTTCACCAATAAATTTCTTATCCACCAATCATCCTTTTAGGCTTATGAAATTAGGCGCACTTAGCATTTTTCATCCTCAAATAACTTAAATGTGAGCTTTCTTCTTGTTCCAGGACGAGGTAAAAAACAGTATAGAGAAAGCAAAACTGAGGATGAGGCTGAATGGAGCGCAAACAAAGCTGGATAGCATTCGGGTCAGATGCAAAGAAGAAATGCAGGAGAAAGATTACATGCATAAACAATTCGAAGATGCTACAATCAAGTTAAAGAGTAAATTGGTGTCTAGAGGAACCGAAATCTTAAACCTCAAGAAACAGCTTGCTCAAAAGGGGTAGTTTGTCCCCAGCCCTCCAATACTTGTTTTTCTAATTCTTCATGTACATAACGTATGTAAATAGAAAAATGAGTTTGCTGTATTTCTTGTGTTTATTTGATATCTGGAAATAGAATTCAAGTCTTCCACCACGTTTGGTACAAATAGCTTCATTGGTCATGTATACTATTTTTGGTTTGGTTTAGGGTGTTATCTGAGAACCATGTGATTTACTGAAACATAGTAATACTAGTTTCACATATGTGTAGTAGTTATTACCTAACTGCTGTAGGTAGTAACAATTTTTCTGGTTAGAGTGTTACATCTATTAAGATTTATTTCTTTTTCTCTAAGGGAAGTATTGATAGTAACTGTAACAAAGCTAATTATTGGAAAACAAATTCAAATGCACATCAAACTCACTACCAAAAGTTACATGTCAGATTCCACCCTCAGATGAGAAGTAAACAAACCTAAAATAATTTCCAGTTTCCAAAAGGTGATAGCCTGCAGGATGTTATAATTGATCCAAAAATCAACATAACCATTTGAAAGCCCAATTCATTCAAAGAAAAAACAAATATGAAATAAATTAGATCGCTGTCAAAATGAAAAAATATGGCATACTTGATAATCACAAATGAAGGCTTGATATTATCATGAAATGTCATTTTCCAAACAAAAATCACTACTACAAGTACACGCTGCAAAAGCTGTTCATAGAATTTTGTGTTTGCGTTCTAACGCATTGGTTATCCTTGTAATACAGTATGCTGCACTTAACGGATACCCAGAAACTGCACACAAAAAATAGAGTACATAATCAAAAATAGACAAGAACTACTAGTGAACAGTTATGTCAAATAGATTATAAATCAACATTTGCAGGTAAACGAAACATAATGTTTCGTTTGAGTTTCTGAAGAAAAAACTTCAATGAATTGCAAATACATATGTTATGCATTGTATAACTTGATATTAAATAGAATGAACTTACTTGATATAAAATCCTCTATGAAGTCGTTTTCAATTTTCCCATGGGCCATTGCACCAACCTGAGAATAGATATGTGAAGTAAGATAACATTTTCTAAGTAGCAATTGACTTGTTGACCATCAAATTCAGCTGTCTCAGAATATATCAGCAGAGACAAATGTAAAAGCTTAGAGCACCAAGTATGCTTTTTTTAATACAATTTATATTTCTACACTTAATCTAATATCACATCTTCTTTGCAAAATATAATTTTTTTGGCATTTTCACAAGTCATACTTCATTTAGCAACATAAGGCCAATACAGTAGTTAAAAAAGTCAACTACGCAATTCAAACTAAAATTAAGTCAATACTACTTAAAGTTTATATACCACAAAAACTAGAGTTGCATCTTTGTCCACCGTAGCCACATAGTCATGCATATCAACCAACTTTTCCGAACTATGTGAAAACCCTGGTCCACAAAACAAAATTAAATATGTAAGTTGTAAGCCCTTCATAGCGTATATAATCAAAACTGCAATACTTTCTCCCTTTCAGGATGTTCCATAAATTTTTGTAACAAGGATTCCAAGTTAAAGTTTCAGATTTACCCCCATCGTCCTTATAGACATATTGATTTTGGATCGTCAAGATTCAGTTTTTTCTCGTTATTATTAAAGGATATGTTAGATTAAAGAGAACAGAATATCACCAGTTTCTGCACAAAATAATAAAAATTAACAATGCAATACATGCTTACAGAAGGGGAAAAACGATGTACAGAACAATGAGTAACGTAAAGCTTTTCTGATTGTACGAAAATATAAATACTATAAACGTAGTGAATGCCCCTAGTTTTTTGTTATGGTAGTGCACATTCGGGCTTAAAACTTGATCAGACATTGGGGTGAAGACGTAAAAATGTACAAACAAACAACATTGTTATCAATGAATCTATGCACCAGACTTAAAATTCTTAATTATTTAATAAAGTAGGGTGTTTCATTTCATACAACAATGAAAAGTATAAGAAAATAAAAAATAAGTCAAACATGAATACATGATAGTTTAAAATCGGACAGAGAAAGCAATAATCAATTAGAAATCAAGATCAAGACATGATTGCAAACCTATCTTGCAAGAGTTGACCGGAAGATATTGGGTTACAGGATTCTTGATCACACGCATAAGCTTTTCCCGTTTTCCAACAGCAGAAATACTCAGTTTCTGAAGTAATTGCACTGAAGGTATCAAGAAGTTGAATTTCAGAACATCAAACAATCATGAGGGTTTGCTTATATTATATTTCAATCAGTAGAACTTACACATGATTCCAGCAAAACGTTTGAATGTCCTTGGAATACGAACATGAGGTTTGATTTCAAATAGTACACCTTTCTCGGTTCTCACATACAAAGCTCTTAGTTTACCAGCCTTATTCAAAGGACTATCTAATATGTTCAATATCGCCTACACCAAACAAATAATTTACCCCAATCAATCCAAAAGCTACAAAAAAGGACATTAATACCGAAACAAAAATTACTTTAATAAATTTCAGATCATACTAAATTCTTGATTATAAAAAAAGCTCCAAGATAGTAAAATTACAAAACCTGATGAGAAATGTCAGGCCTGTACTCAGCAGGGTTTCGGTTATTTTTCCTCAGAAAATTGGCGTGATCCTCTGAATTTAACAATTGATAACTCTGAAAAAAAAACCACACAAAGAACATACATCGATGAGGATTCACATATCAACAAAGTAGCACAACCCTCTGACTTCAACATTGACCCTCACTCGAAATTATACAACTATCAACTTTACGTTTCAAAAATATCATACGTAACATGGGCTCAACATGACAAAATGGGAACATACTATGAAAATTGCGTTGTTTGTAATGTGATGTTTCACTATAGGGTAGTTTTATTACAATATGAGAGCTACCATCTATAGGTAAATCTCCAAAATACCCTCCAGCATATACCAACTAACTCCATACTAGTCCATCACGTAACCTTGCAATTTCCATTTAGCACATAATAACATAAACATCAAAAAACTTGAAATTTTTACAAGAACTAACCTTCCCAACTTTAGCAACTTCCAAAGAAGCTTTCTCAAGAACGAAGATAACACCAGGGGTATTTTTGTCATTTTCCTGTTGCTCATTCAAACTCACTGGAATTCCAGCAAGTTCTTGTGCAGCTTTTTCTGCTATCTCTTCATCTGATTCTGTAACCTCAATTTTTAATTTCTTCTGGGCCCCATCTTTTCCCCCTTCTTCTTCAACAAACCCTAAATTTTCTTCTTCATCTTCTTCTTTATCATATCTTTCAGTTTTGCTCTTCTTTCTTTTACGCCCTTTGATTGCATATGGTCTCACCATCTTTCTATGGTTTGGTCACAGCAATACCTGTTTTAGGCTATTAGGTATTCAAATTGATGTTAAAGTATTAAACTCTTTAAATATTTTATTTATAGAACAAGAAAAAATTAAGGAAATTTACCTTGAAGCTTGGCGGCGGATGTGGGGTGGGTTTAAGTCGAGCGTTTGTACAGGGGAATGAGGTTTTTGGGGTGTTATTTGATGGAGAAAGAAAGTTTCATAATGCCCCTTGAAGTTTGCTTTAGTTTCTAACTTATCCCTTAAACTTTTCTCTTTTAACAAAAGCCCAACCTAGTTTGTTATAACAATTGTTTTATTTTGTGTTTGGCACATAGATTCTTAAGGATTATGGGGGTTCGAACTTCTAGTTTTAACAATCTCTATATCCTCTAAATGAATAATCTTAGTCTGGCAACAAAAACATTATAGGGATTCTTAAAAAAGGAATCCCCTAAAAACCTTTTTTAGAGAAGTCCTCTTAAGTAGTTTCGGATAAAAAAATCTTCGGTCACAAGTTTCAGTCATAATCTTCAGCTTCAACTAGTTGTTGCGAAATATACCCTTAGTATTGACAATAGGGGATGGTTTTGGAAAATGGAAAAAAGTACGAGGTGGCTCGCATTTCGCGGATAAAGATAAAAAGGTGAAAGAGGGGATCATCGGTGAAGAAACTAAGTCTAGAATGAAAAGTACTAAATATTGACATAATATTAAAATACTAATAATTATTATAAGTATATAACTAGTCAAGTTTTAAATAAAAGTCATTATTATTTAACTCTTACTGATTGAACGAGTTCAAAGGGTTAAGATGACAAGTAAAATAAAACTTAATTGACTTTATCAACACAACAAAATTTAGAACGACTAAATTGACAGTTAATACAAACTAGGTAGAACTTTTATGATATTTATCATTTGGGGTTGGTGTTGGTGCATATTTGTGTAACAATCAACGTGTAGAAATCTTAGCTTTAACAAACGACAATTTTTGTATGTTTTGTGACACTTGTTTTTTGCAACACTTCCATAGTGTTGCACATAGTGTCACAGGTCGCTGTGCAGAAACAGTATATATATCAGCATCGAGTTAGTTTTAAAGTTAAGTGTTCATAACTGATTTATGATTTTTTGAGTTGAGGAGAGAGTTTGAGAGCTAAATTGTAAAGTACTTATGTAATTCGACTTATATATCAATACAAGAAGTCATTTGAATTAAAATTACGTTCACATAATCAATCTAATTCAGATTCCGCACGATTATATTGTTGATTTGAATTAGATCCTGACTACAGGGAACCTACAGTTGGTTATCGTAAAACAAACCTTAATGTAAAACAAATAAGATACGATCTGAGCCGTTAGATGCATCATAATGAGATAAGTTTTATTTTCCAAGTCAAACCCTCATTTATTGTCTTAGGGGGCAAAATAGACTATCATACACTGGTGCACATGAAAACACCGGTGTACAGAAAATAAAATTATTAATGCACGGCAAATAAAGTTGGACAACGTTACAACTTAATAAAATTGTTGCACATAATGTGTTACTTGACCAGTTTTAATTATGTATTTAATAATGCTTTAAGAGGAAAGGAAAATACCTAGACTACCATTTGACTCATATTTAAATCTAAGGACACTTATCATGCTAATATGTTATCTAATTTATTTTACCTTAAAATTTGTTGTATTTGAACCAACCCCTTTATCCTTTAAAATAAATAAACCTCATTCTATTACAAAACATTATTTGTGCCATCTACAAATCTTGTTTCACCAATTACAGTCGTACTATTTCGTTTTCATTTAGTTTAAAATAGCTAAAGAATCATTTAACGTAGATTGTCATCTATAACCAATTGTGGTTGAATTTTAATTGTTGATTTGTCTTATTGGTAAGTTATTTGATGTATGTAGTGAAAGATTTTATATATAAATGGTTTATTACAATTGTTTGTCTGTGAGTAATTGTTAATTGATTGCAAAAACAAGATTGAAATAGGTTACGTTGACTCAATTGTATTTGAATTGAACTTAACTAGAGAATCACATTAATTAAGTTTAGTAATACTACAAGAGTAGTTTACAATATTAGATCATGAGTTGACGAATTGAAATGAGATCTATTTTGGTTAGAAAACTGGAGTGAAATCAAAAGATCAGTTCTAACCATTCGGTCCAGAGGAGTGAAAGAGAATTCTATTATGAGTTCAATTTGATAAACAATATTAGATAAACACGTTTTAACAAATATCCCAAAGTCATTAGTGAACTATTCCAAGTAGGTGTCGTTTTTAATATTGATAAATTCCAAACTGATTTCTTCATAAATGTAACTGCTTTCGTATTTACTTTTTACTTTTATTTGTTATAATAGCAAAGCAACAAATCGGTTGCAATTCCCCTCATTTACTTACTTTATAGATTAACATACATTCACTAAATACTCTTGATTGCACCGTCTATTTGGTTCGACTCGGATTTGCCAAAGCTATATTATCACTCAACAAGGTACATAACCATTTGTATAATAGTTCTTTGCGGTATTTTCTGATAAAAAATTTATACCTAGATTTTACACATCAATAAAGTAAACATATGACAAATTCATAAAAAGAAAATACAACATACTTATCTATCTTTTAATTGTTATATTATTAATTATTATTATTATTATATTTATATTGTAAATAGTGTTTATTGTGAAGTTTAGTGGTACATCAAATAGAGTGCAATTTGATATTGAATTTTGATTTCACTCAAGTATAATATTTAGTGCTATTATTGAAGTGTAATTTTTACACTATTTTAAGGTGGAGGATAAGAGATAATGGTGACTTAGAGATGGCAAAAAGGGCATAAGTACATTAAATCATACCAACTTGCATGTTACGTGCATCATAAGTAGACTGTATCATTAAAAAAAATGTATTTTACCCTTACAAATTTAATTGTATTATAACAACATTATATTTTACCCTTTATAAATTTAACACACGACGAGAGGTGATTAGTCTAATGTCAATCCTCTCTTGTCCTCAAAACTTTCCTGCTCCTTAGCACCAGATCCATAATTTAAAGACATAAAAATATATTAAATACTTATATTGAAGATACTCCTAATTATCAATATAAAATCTAATAAATTATATTGAAATAATACGAGTCAAACTAGTTAAAGTCATCTTAAGTGTTTTAAGATGATTAGAACATCTTATCATTTACTTTTTTTCCCAATGCTTATGAAGGCATTAATTATTTATGAAGATTAAATATTTGACTAAAATATGTATGAGTCAATTAGGTTGACTCATCTTGAATTTAACTTTTGGAATTTGCTGATCATTAAATATTAATATATTAATTGTTTATTTCATCACATATTTAAATCAATGGTATGTTAATGTCCTATTCTGTATATCACCGATTGATCTTATCTCATTATTACATAGTTGATTAACAAATGAAATGCATGAATTTTAACCGATTTAAGTCATGCTTGTTTCTGACTTAGTAATTGAATACTAAAAGAGTCAAATTTATTAAAGGCTGGGTCTCACCGCACCCCCCCTCCCCCTGCGAATTGTCAGACTTTTTCTCGATTTGACATTTAATTTATTTGGATAATGTTTCTTTGTTTTACATTGTATACTCTTTTTTCTTAAAATTTTTTTATTATAAATAAATGATAATTTAATTAATATTTATTTATTATTTTTTAATAATTACATAAATTTACTTAATTATTATAAAACAAACAACTAACAACAATAAATAATTATATATAATTTTCTAATCATCGAGATTTACATGATCAGATTTATAATTAGAACGTCTAAGCTCATTATATAAATCTTGTTGATTCTTATATGGACGTTCCCATTCCGAGTCAGATTTAAATTTAGTCCATGACGGATGCGTTGCAGGTACCGGATAATATCCTTGTAAATCTACTTTTACAAAGTGGTTACCATGTACCCAAGCAATTGCACATACGTAATGTGGTTGTGACTCGTGTGGACTGGACCAAAGTGGAAAACACGTCGAATTTCCATCATTGCTCAAAAATAGCAAAACCACGTTGTACCTTGAAGCAATTAGCAGACCCGTTGTCAGCATATCCATCCAGTACTCATCAACTGCAGGTGTATTTGGTGGAAGGTTTATTGCTTGAAAAAGTTGTAGCAATTCTACACCTCCAATCATATTAGTGTATGTTGCTTCATGCATTCTTATCTCATAAAGTAACTCCATTCTAATTTGCGGCCAACATTCTTCATGAAGACCTAGACATAAAGCTACTGATCTAAATCCGCAATTCCCATCACCGATTACATCATGTATGTTCGTTACATATGGCTGAAATATAGCTGGAATTTGATTCAATAATGGATGCGAGAAAAAAGTTCGATGAACATAAGAACTATGCCTGGCAGGCTCTTTGTTCAAGTCCGGTAAATCAAACCCATCGAGATTTGACGTGTTGGAATAACTATGTCTAGGAGGATCGTGAGGCGGCGTGTGAAACGAAAAAGTCGCCTTTTGTTTATGTACCTTCACACTTGGACGTCCACGAGTATTTATGTGAACGGCGGGTTCTTGAATCCAAGATAGCATGTCCAACTCAGCGTCACAACGAAGATCACCATCTTGTGCCGATATACAAGGCGAAAAATCAAGCGTCTTCCAGAAAATGTCAATCGACTCTAGTGGAATAAGCAGACCTGCATTTAAATAACTTGCAAGTTCGTGCGCACATGGTAACCCAAAACATGACCTCAGTTGACAACCACAATTCTCATTTGTTATTTCAAGTCCGTTGGAATGACCAAGTTCAGCGTGGATTTTTTTTTATAGGATAAAGGGAAACCCAACCCCATAATAATTGGAAACTTGGATGGTCATATTTTGGCCATCGAAAAATTTTGCTTCGCTCAAAGCTTTCTTTGATAATAGTAACTTGCGTGTCCACAACTTTATCTATAATAGGCACAAATGTGTCTAATCTTGATTGCGAGGAACCCAAATTTAGTTTCACCTTTGCGTGCTGACTTTCAACCCTGTTTGTGGTTGAATTTCCAAAGTTAAGTGATTTATCAGTCGCCACTGATACAAACATGTGGGCGTATTTGTTTAACCATACCTCATTGAGGTATGTCAAAACATCTGAAAATTCAAAAACATATTTGTTTCAAAGGTTGTTGATATATTTACTAAAATCATTGCTAAAATGATTGTTTTGTTGTAATACCTGGATAATTGATCAACTTGACTTGAAGCCGGCTACAGAAGTGCGTATATAACGTCATTGTAGGAGCTTTAACTAATGAAAGCCATGTATGATGAAAAGAATTCCATTCGTCTTCTGACTTAAAATATTTGTTGCAATTCTTAAAAATATTTTGCCAGATATGCCATCTACAAAGTAATTTATTAGCTCTTGGAAATATTGTTTCGCATGCACTTATTAGAGCCAAATCTCTATCTGTCACAATAACTCGCGGTTCATACGTTTCGCCAAGGGCCCGCTTTAGACACTTTAATACCCACAGAAAGTTGCTAGTCTTTTCTCTATCTATCAAGACAAATGCTATAGAAAATGTTTTGTTGGTAGAAGTAACACCAACGATTTCAAGAAAAGGCAACTTATAAATATTTGTATTGTACGTAGCATCCATCATCAAAATATGCGGAAATGCACGCAATATTTCATATGAAGCTGGATGGATCCAGAATAATTCTTCTAATTGATTAGTAGAATCATTTGTACGATACTGAAAGTCATATCCTTTTACCTTCAAAAATGACATTACAACCTGTATAGGAGTCAGATTTGATTGGCAGATTGTGCGAAGTTTTTCTTTTGCATTGTATACCGTTTTGTTTGAAGAAACATTTTCTGGATTCCGCTCCTTCAACGTGGCAAGAATTTCACGAGGCTTTACATTATTTCTTGACAAATCTGCAACTAAACGAAATTCATCATCAGTCAATCGCATAGCATATGCATGACCTTCCATATACATTATACTTTGATGATTGTGTGTTGGATTTATCATCGTTATCGACCAAACACCTTTTGTCTTTGAAAATTTTGTTACCATTTCAAATTTACACTCAATTTTTTTACATGGAATACTTTTTTCAGGCGTTGATTTACTTCTGGATACACCGTCACGCTCACACATAAATATAATCTTGGCTAAGTAACCATTTTTTGTTTTTGATCTTTTGATGATAATAACTTGTCTATGAGATAGTGCCTCATTTTTCACCCATTCCATTAGTTCTTCACGATTATTGAACACCTGAAATTGAGAATGTATTTAGTCAAAATATGATAACATAATATGATTTAGAGTACCATTATATGAAATATTATACCTTATCGGTGGAAAAATCTGACACACTCGACATATTTTCTTATAAGAATTGTAATGTATGAGATTGTTTATAGGTTATGAATCGATATAGATTTTGAATGTTATGAAAATATGAATCGATATAGGTTCGTTTATATAGGAATTTGATTTTTCACTTTAGTCGCGTCAAATAATTTAAGCTTTTGCTTTAGTCGCGTCAAATTATTTAAGCTTTTGCTTTGGTCGCATCAAATAATTTAAGCTTTTGCTTTGGTCGCATCAAATAATTTAAGCTTTTGTTTTGGTCGCATCAAATAATTTAAGCTTTTGCTTTAGTCGCGTCAAATAATTTAAGCTTTTGCTTTAGTCGCGTCAAATTATTTAAGCTTTTACTTTGGTCGCATCAAATAATTTAATCTTTTACTTTAATCGCGTCAAATAATTTTAACTTATATTATTATAATATATTTTTTTAATATATACAAAATTAAAAAGTAGATTTATGAGAATCTTTTGTGATGAAAAGGTTATGACGAATGATGGGTGCACGTTGAATTTCATAATCATATAATGATTGGGGGGTTCGCGTAGCAACACCATTTATTAAATCACTTAGGACTATTTGTTTTCTGACCCTTCAGACGTTTAAGACATGAAATAAATATCAATTAATTACATAATGTCGCATCAACCATATTCTCACAATTTGAATTTCATTATATCTTGCAATATGAATATACATTAAGTTGGTGTTTGGTTTGATACTTGGCATGATAATGAAATTGGTAATAGGTATGAGTTCAAAGAAATGAGGCAGAGAGCAAATTTATCTATAATTATGTTTAAAAAATATTTTATAAGTAAAAATATGAATAAATATAAAGAATTAAATGGTAAATAAAATAAACCTGAAACAGAGGGAAACAGTCTCACTTTAATAATTACCAAAATCCAACCAAAATCTCCCATATTTCATAAATTTATGTAAACTTTTCTTTTGTTGATTTTATCATATACATTAAATAAACAAAAACTATGTATCACTTTGATACCTATACTTTACAAAATTCTTAAAACAAACACCACCTTAGTCAAATAACAAAATAATAACTCAATAATATTTAGTATTTTCAAATAATTTAAAGTGTATTTAGAAGTAAGTACTCTATTATCCTGACCTAATATTATACCTACTTCGTAAAAATTAATCATTCATTTTTTTTTCTTTTCAAAATAACTATTTAAGGCAAAAAAACACATATCAAATAAAATTACAAAATTACATTATTAACTAGAAATATATATATATATATATATTTTAAGAAATATTATAATACGTGTTTTGAAGGAAATATCTTATTATTTTGATCTAAAATCTTAGTAATAATCAAAATTTTGACACTAAAATATATAATTACTACTTATCTTTTAATTAACCCATTTCAAGTATATGTTTGTTAGACAAAAGATTTATAGTTTTATAAATATACTATTACTTTACTCTTTGATATTTATTCCTTTTACTCTTATTGAAATGAAATATATACATATTTTTATGAAAATTATGTAAAGTAATAGATTTTCTTGATAAATAAATTATTATTTTTAAGACAGTTAAACATATTTTGAGGGATCATTTTCCATTTCTGAGCAACAGATTTGTAGCTATATAAAGAGAGATGGTGCATAAAGAAATGTGTCAAAAAAAAAAGACAATAAAAGAGGGTCCCATGCTCTAAACCTAATCCCTTAATCCTTCTTTTCCTTTTTGTCTAATTTTCATTTCAATTCTCATGAAAACCATCCATTGACTCCCAAATTCCCCGATTTTACACGCTCCTTAACCTTAGGGTTCTCTCTCTCTCCAAAATAGTCTTTTTTACTCCCAATTTTTCAACCCTAAATTGATTGCTTTCAAAGACAAAATTATCAAAGAAACATTCAAATCTTACGCAATATTTCTCCGCTCTCGTAAGTCAAGTCATAATCCACTTAAATTCCCTGACTCGATTTCAGTGAAATTGCTTGTGAACCTAATTTTTACTCCCTAGGGTTTCTGAGCAAAAACAGAGATAGTACGGGTGGTTCTGGAATTAAAGTCGATTTGATTCACAGGTGTGTTACCTTTATCATTTTATTAATTGTTTATTGTTCTAGGGTTTGATTATTGGTTTGAATTGAATCTAATTTTAGAATTACCGGCTCGTAGTTCTCCATTAAGAGTTTAAGTTTGGGGATGTTGTAAGAAAGGAAATGAATTGAGGTTGTTAGGGTTTTGTGATTGGTAATTTGGGAAAAAGTTTGGACCTTTGGATTAAAAAATGGATAATTCTGATTATTCAAGAAATAGGAATAATGAGTATTTAGGGGTGAACAAAATTGGGAAAAATATTAGGAAGAGTCCTTTACACCAGCCGAATTTTACGAACCCTGCTAGACAACAACCTCAACCACAGGTGTATAATATAAACAAGAATGATTTTCAAAGTATCGTTCAACAGCTTACTGGTTCGCCCTCGCGTCAATCGCAAGAGCCACTTCCTAGACCTCCCATGAACTCACCTAAGCCAAGTAGTATGAGGTTGCAACGAATTCGTCCGTCACCTTTAACACCTTTAAATGTAACCCGACCCCGAATGGCCATTCACCATGCACCACCACCACCACCACAAGAACAGATGCTTCCTCATCACAGTCAAACACGGTCGCTGCAGAACGGTGTAGTTCCTTTTAATGGTAGCAATCTTGGTAGGCCTCCTCATCATGTGCAGCAGCGGCCCCCACCGCATATGGCAGGTCCACCCATGAATTCTGGCGAGCATCCAGGGTACACGAATATAGCCGAGTCTCCTATCTCTCAATATATGCGTTACCTTCAGCATTCTATCATTGATTCAGCTCAAGGTCATCCACAAGCTCACCCGCCAGCTCATCAACAAGGTCACCCACAAGCTCATCAACAAGGTCATCCGCAGTATCAGCAAAATCCTCAAGGTCAAAGTCAAATGCAAGGTCAACAACAGCAGCATCAGTCATCTGGGTTGCTCCCATACCCACTTCCATCACCTCGGATGAACGGTGGCCCACCTCCTCTTCCATCACCAAGAATGAATGGTGGCCCATCTCTTCCACCACTACCGTCACCAAGAATGAACGGCCCACCGCCACCTTTACCATCACCGACTTCTCAATTCCTTCTGCCATCACCATCTGGTTACCTAAATTTATCATCTCCTCGATCACCATACCCCTTACTTTCTCCTGGATATCAGCATCCTCCACCTTTAACACCCAATTTTTCATTTTCACCGATGACTCAACCAGGAGCGTTTAATTCTGGACCTCAACCTCCACCGTCTCCTGGCATGGGCTTTCCATCTCCAGGGTTTTTCTCTATGTTAAGTCCAAGATGGAGGGATTAGATGGACAATGGAAGTAAGATGCTAACTTTGTATGGATTCATCGTTGCAGCACTTTAACGGAAGGCTGTAAAATAGTCTCTTGGAAGTGGTTTTTGTTGTTTCTGTTGTTCATTTCTGTTTATAGACTTTAAATGCTTGTTTAGAATATATAGTTGGCAACAATGATCATCTGTTGAACAAGTTTTACATTAGGTGTATTAGTGAAAGTTCAAGAACATATCCAGATTGTTGATGCTTGACCAGAATTTGTGGTCGAGTCATCAACATTTAATTTGTTATGTAGATCGTCTGCTCGAGATTCATCTCTGCTTTTAATACGATCTCATGTACTTAAACTGTAGTTCACAGAATTTCTTTTCAGTCCATGGACTTATTGAAATATATGTTTGTCGGTATCGTGTTTTGTTACTTTATCTGATGCTGTGTGATTATAGATCTTGTATTATATTGAACTCGATACAAATTTGCTTGGTTGTTTACTTTGTCGTGATTCATTTTATAAGACAAACTAAAGGTTAGAGTGTGACCTTGGGACACAAATAAAGCTTTCTACGAGAAGTTAGGATTTCCATCTATCAAAACAGTATTTTTTATATAATATGCAAAGGATCACCTATGAGAACTGTTCTTTTTAAGATGCTGATAAAATGCACAAAAGCACATTTAATAAAATGAAACCAAGTGTGATCTCATGAATTCATAAGCTAGAAAGCAAGCAGCTTGAGTGGGGAAGCTTCTTGCTATTGCTGGGCCAAAGCCTTTATAAAACCCTCAGACTTCCTCAGATTCAAGAATATTTTAAAAGCGTCAATTGAACCTGTATACTTAGGATTCTTAAAATCATCAATCTGGATTGCATTCTTGATGACATCAACAGGATAGACAGAAACCCAACATGTACTTCCAGCAAAACCTCCGGCTATAATCATCGAACTACTATCTAAACCTGAAGTGTCAGTCCCACTAGCAAAACACTGCTTTAGGGCCTCATAAACACCAAACAAGACTGCATTTCCTGGCACTTCATGAGCCATTGTTGAAATCCGCCCTTCAAAGAGACCTCTCACACCTCCTTCTGACCGCAAGAGTCAAGACTCGCTTTGCCACGTCCATTGGGCCCATATACTTCAATGCACCTTGAGCTTGCAATCTACATTACAAAGGTATATAGACATTAAAGATTTATTTTGATTTCTGAGGTCAAACTTATATGTTATGAAGTTCGAAAAGTAGTTCTCAGAATTTTTCAGTGTTTTAAACGAGCTGATCGTTTGGAAAGTGAAAATTAGTATGCTTGACTTTAGAGGAAGTAGTTTTGTACAGAAGACTGACCTGCATTTGATCAACTCAGGTGGGGTGGAGACAAAGGAGACAGCAAATCCAGCCCCTGCTCCAGCAACCACCTGCTGGTTCGCGGTTAGGGGCAGCACCAGGTTCAGACCTCAAAAGTGCTTCCATTTGTCTCCTAGCTGCGAACAGGATGGCATTTAAGGCTGCCACAGTGGCAAGAGGGGCTCCCATGCCTTTGTATAGACCCTGTGGACCTTGTGCTTCGAGTTTATGTTTAACAGCATCTATTGCACCAGCTTATTTAGGAAGTTGACCAGGCAATTGACGTGGTTGACTTTGTAGTTTGACCTTGATGGTGTTGAACGGATGTCCAACTTTTAACTATGCAATCCCTCCTATTGTTCCGGCTGTTAAGTTCTTTGCTACCTCTGCCATCTGCAAGTTCATAGAAGAACAAGAAAATGAATAACAATGTGATATATATATATATATATATTGTACACCGTTTAACCTCCTTTAGTTTGCAAGCATGATTAAGCACCTGATTTAAGTGTATTAACTATTGATCAGTTGTCTTAAATTATCATTCAACACACACATAGCACATTCAGTTAAACTCATGAATGTGAGCAAATGCATAACGTCGGCTTAAATTTGTCCAAAGCAAAGAGAAAAGCTTCAATATCAATATATAACATAATAGATCCAACGCAAAAAGTCAGCCATCATTTCACATATATCGAATTAGACAATTTAGAATGGATGAAGTAATCGAAAATATATCAAATAAATTTAACTCTTGTGCTTAACGATTGAAGTCATACCTTACAGAATATTAGATGAACTCGATAGAGAACTAGCAAGTAATCATGAATGTGAGCAAATGCATAACGTCGGCTTAAATTTGTCCAAAGCAAAGAGAAAAACTTCAATATCAATATATAACATAATAGATCCAACGCAAAAAGTCAGCCATCATTTCACATATATCGAATTAGACAATTTAGAATGGATGAAGTAATCGAAAATATATCAAATAAATTTAACTCTTGTGCTTAACGATTGAAGTCATACCTTACAGAATATTAGATGAACTCGATAGAGAACTAGCAAGTAATCACACTTACTCCAGTCTCCAGAGCCTCAAAGTAGCTGTGAAATTACAATAGAAATTCAACATTTATCGGTTAAACAATGAACATACGTTTAGAAAAAAGTCATACATGCTATAGATGTAGCCCCTTAGAATTACATAAAATAAATGAGAATGAAGAGAGTCGAAACATGACAGCTCATACAATACACACACCATTAAAGGAGCTTAACATTAACAAAAAAGTTACCAAATTGGATATAGGTTATCTGACCTATCAATGGATACCTATCAGCTTTTAGAGCACAAATTTAAGCTACAAATAAAGAAGAGATTAGGCTTAATAGAAAAGTAGTCTATTTGAAGTGGTTTTTGTTAATTCTGTTTATAGACTTTGAATGCTTGTTTAGAGTATATAGTTGGTTATTATGATCGTCTGTTTATTTCTGGAACAGTTTTCACATTAGGTGCTTTATTACAGATTTCTCTTCGGTATACAGACTTACTGCAACTTATGTTTATGCTTAGGATTTTCACACCAAAGAATTATATTCGTTTTATACGGACAATCTGAAACTCATTATTACAACTTCAAATTATGAACACGCACACGTGTGTGATTTCATATGTCAAATGGGATGTTTGGCGTAAAAAGTAGTGCCAACATAAACAAACAACACCAAACAGAACTAAAAAAAAAAATATGAACACAAACTATTTCAAGATCCTTTTTGTTATTGAAAGGTTATAGACTAAAAAGAGCGAGCTTGAAGCAACAATTGAACCTGCTGTTTTTGTGAAGAGGTGTCATAGAATTCGAGCTATTGAAACAGTTTTCTTGAAAAGATGCAAACGAATGATCTATAAGAATCACCCTGAATGAAAATAATGGCTGAAAGCGCGACAACAACCTAAGATCAACCCAGGCTCGACTTCACCATTTCATAAGCTAAAAAGCAAGCAGCATTAGCTGGGACACTTCTGCCCATTGCAGGTCCAAAACCTTTGTAGAAACCACCAACTCCCTCAGATTTAAGGATCTTTCTGAAAGCATCAATTGAACCTGAATACTTCGGGTTCTTATAATCATCAATCTGGATCGCACTCTTGATGACATCAGTAGGGTAAACAGAAATCCAAAATGCACCTCCAGCCAAACCTCCAGATATAATCATTGAACTGCGGTCTAAACCAGAAGTGTCGGTCCCACCAGCAAAATACTGCTTCAGGGCTTCATAAACACCAAACATGGCTGCATTTCCAGGTACTTCACGAGCCATTGTGGGAACTAGTCCTTTAAAGAGACCTCTCACACCTCCTTCTGACCGCAAGACACGCCTTGCAACGTCCATTGGACCGCCATACTTCACTGCAGCAGTTGCTGCACCCCCTGGACCGGCTACTGCACCCAATACTGTACCTTGGGCCTGCAATCTACATTTCGAAAAGTCTAATTAGATATTATATAGTGACAATATAAGAAACATTATAACCAATGGCTTAGGTAGTAGGTCAAAATGTGTAACTTTTTGCTACGGGTCAAAACGGGTTGAATTGGCCTGAAACTTCTTTTTTAGTTTTTAAATTATAGCTGAATAACCTGTCAAACTGTCAAATATGATCACAAAGACTGTAGTATATTACTGTCCCAATAATAAATAACTTTCAATTGTAAATATGTTTTGAGATTTTATGCCTTAGGACTAATTCTTTATTTTATCTGTATGACTCGTTAGTGATAAACAAAATCCAAATCGACTCAATCATTGGTAAATGGGTCAAAATTGCAACCTCTAGTGTTGACCTATGAGGTCAAACTTATATGTTTCATATCCATGATTGATCTATTATAAGTTTATAACAACACTGGTAACATATTACTACGTATGAAGTTAGAAAAGTAAAGTTCTCAAAATTCTCCGGAAAACTAAATTGATCTGAAATTTAGTATGCTCGACTTTAGGTAGCCTTTGACTTCAAGGAAGTTCATAGTGTGAAAAAGGACTGACCTGCACTTGATCAACTCAGTCGGGGTAGCCAAAATGGCAACAGCGACTCCAGCTCCGGCTCCAGCAACCACTTGCTGGTTCACGGTTAGGGGTGCACCAGGTTCAGACCTCAAAATTGTTTCCATTTGTCCCCTAACTGTGAACAGGACAGCATTTAAGGCTGCCACAGTGGCAAGAGGGGCTCCCATCCCTTTGTATAAACCCCGTGAACCTTCTGCTGCTAATGTTTGTTTAACTGCATCTATTGCACCAGAATATCTAGGGAGTTGACCAGGTTGTGGGATTGGTTGACTTTGGAGTTTGACCTTGATAGTATCGAAAGGGTGCCCCACTATCAACTGTGCAGCTCCTCCAATTGTTCCGGCGGTTAAGTCCTTTGCTACTTCCGCCATCTACAAGTTCATAAGAAAATACGAAAATGAAAAACATGACGTGATACTGACTATTAGGCCATTTTTGTAGTGCATAGTAAATGCCTGGTAAACAGTATAATGGAATCCTTCTCAGAACTAACCTTGTAGAATTGCAAAAGTAACACCAATGCTTCTTACTGAAGTATTTGCAATAATATTCCATGTGTCAATTTTCTCAATAACTAAACGACACTTCTGATTATATTCAACTTTTGATTTTATACATTGTCAGACGAGAATTACAACTAGTTAACAAACAGCAGTCCATCATTTTATTCACATAGGATTTAAAAACCAGATCCAAACACATAAATTCATCCATCATTTCACATATTCTAGAGAAAAACAATCCAAACCACTGTGAAAGTAACTACTTATTAAGCAATATATAGAACAGATCAAAGTAATGCTTTTGTTTAATAAAAAAAATCATACCTTTGCAGGATATTTGATGAACCCAAGAGAGAACAAGCAAGTAATCACTTATTCCACACCCTCAAAGAATCCAACCTAAAATAACAATAAGAAGTCAACATTTATGAGTGAAAAACGAATATAAAATCAGCCACCTAACATTAGATAGATATATGGGCAAGAACAGAGTCAAATAATGACAGCCATAGAATATACACTTGCACATATATACGCAACAATATTCTTACCAAACCGCATTCTCAAACTACCATAAAAAGCATACAAACATAAAAAAATGTGATCTTTTTTTACCTAATTGGTTATGGTTAATGAATGGATGTATATCAGCATTCAATGTACCTATCTCAAAATCAGCAAGATTGTAATTAAAGATTTGGTATGAAATCCGAATCAAATATCAGATCAGGCCTATAACTGAATTACCAAATAACAATCGACCCAGATGATAGATTGGGAGAAGGGTAGTGATCTGTTAGTGATGATGAACTTCACAAGCTGCAAAAAACTGAAAAAGTTTATAAGAAACGGCGATGTTGGAGTCAACCCCACCCTATATATGAGCTTATTTAAGAGTGGCCAACTTAAGCATATGGGGGTGATTCACGTGTCAATAAAATTGAAAACTTTACTGAAATGAGTCAAGTCTACAAGTCTTCAATAAAAGTTGTCATATTTTTACTTAGAATCAGATTCTCCTGTTCCACTTCTGATTAGATAAATATTCTAATTGCTTAACATATCCAATTATGAATAGAAGTACAAATAATTGCATGTTAGATTGAGTTGGGAAGCTAACATATATTAAAGGGATGTTAACTATTCAAGCGGTTGCAATCATCTAAAATTATGTGTTATATGTCTGTTGTTGAAATGTGTTATATGGATGTTGAAAAAAAAGAACCATGATGGTTTTCAGAATTTTTGGTTGTAACCTTCAGTTGAAACTATTGATTGCTCTTCGGTATAACCTTAAAATAAACAAAATAAAATTGAATTTTTAGTGCATATTTGGTGTAATTAGTTGATAACCGAAGTTGAAAATTTATAAATAGAGCAGATAGTTCTAACTTAATGACAATTGAAAGCTAGAGCTTGTATCTTTTATAAATACTCAAATATATAGTTGAAGCTGAAGATTAAAAATATAAATTGTCATAAAAACATAAAAAACACAATAACTGATAAAATAAGAAGTGTTTGTATAATTTTATTTTATAAAAACTTTTTTTCATAAGCTACTTGAAATATCTTAATTTTTCCAATTTTTTTTTTTAATAATCTCTTAAAATTTTGTATACTAAATAATATTTAGTAGTTTGAGCTTAGAGAAAATATAAGCATAAAGCTCCATTATTAAACACACCCTTAGCCGGATAATTTGATTTGATTTATTTCGATCATTACAGTGATAAGTAATTAATATACTAGCGTCAGATTCCATGCACAACGGCGGATACAGATTTCGCATATTGATGTTGAGAGACAAATTTTAATGATACCTGAATGCAAAAATAATTGTTACTTCTTTAATGAAAATGATTTTTTTATAATAGTTTTAAATTATTGTAATTGTAAATTAAAAAATATGATATAAAAGAAGAAATAAAATATTTAAATGTATTATGTGAAATATAGTATTAATTGAATTATTTATATATGTAGTAAATGAAAGGGTAAGTAGATGGATAAAATAGTAATCTTTAATACTCTTATATAGTGATTAAGAAAAAGAGTATCAAATAATTAATAAGAGATATAAATTTTATAAAGAGAAAGTGACAAATTTACTCTTTTGATATGTAGTAGATAACAAATTGGTTCTTTTTTTCTTTGTTTAGTGGGAACACATGAACTTTTGAAATATTAATGACAAGTTACAGTTTGTTTAGTGGCAACACATAACCTTATTTTAGCTAAAGTGACAAATAAGCTTTTAAATTTGTTTTCAAATGAGAAAACTAAAGCAAACCAAAACACTTAAACTAACAATACTTATACTTATATACACTTAAAAAGAAGTAGCAAATGCTAATGTGAAAACATTCACCATTTAACAAATAAATGAAAATTCAATATCCTCACATCTTCTTAAAGAATTTCCTTGGCACATCATACAATAATTTAGTTTTAAATATTAATAACATTATTATTCCTATCTTATAAAAAAAGTTATTTAATCAGTAGATTAAAGATCATTCACACCTAAAGTGGTGCACAAATACGTTAATCGATATGATATATATTTGATGAACACGCTAAATGTTTCCTATTTTGTAGAAATAAATAGTAGTAGTATTTAATAAATAGAGTTGAGATTATTTCCCATCTTTAGGGGGTATAACCAAAGTTTGATTTAGAGGTGACTTTCATATGATATGTGTATACATAATTAAAAACTCTCAACTAAGTTGGCGCTTTATGACAACATGTAACTTTATATGTATAAGTCTTTTATCTTCTTAGTCTTGCTTTCTTTGTTTTGTCTTTATTAGAATTTGCACGATTTTTTTATTTTCGTTTATTAAAATTAGTTGAATTATACCATTATCCTCTAATATTTGTTTGTTAACACCCATGATATTTCATAATTTAAAGGACGTTCGTTTACATCAACAAAGAAACAAGTAAAGGAAGAAAGACCTACTTTCAATATTAATTTAAAGTGCGTTGTTGCGTTAGAAGAAGAATCTAGTTATACTGATTCGGTATACTCTTGGCACCTACATAAAACCTAGTTTATAAGATATAAATATACTTTTTAGACACAAATTACCGTTACTCGTGCATTAAACTTTTGAGTTGCCCGAAAGCTAGAAAAGGGGGTGTTTGAGTGTTTATCTACAATATAATTCAAATTCACTTATCTATATCTATCTTAAATAATACGTAAATGTTTTTGAATATACGTAAAGCAATTATAGTAATTCACAAAATTATAAAAAAATTATATAACTAGTATGAAACCTGTGCGTTAGACAGTGGAAATAATAAGTTCATATAATAAAAGCTTACAAAATACTAATATGAAAGATTCATGCAAATTCTAGAAAAATAAAAAGCAGTTATTAAGATATATATATATGTGTGTGAGAGAGAGAGATAATTTTAAAATAAATTACAAATCTCAAAACACCTATTTAGATATGACATTCTCGTCCAATTAGTAATCTTTCCTTCTTTATCATTCGTTAATACTTTCAAACCGCTTTGAGTCTTAACATATGAAAGAACAACGTATATTTGTCCATGAATGAAAATGGACTTCTTCAAAAGTAAACAAACATTTAACAATGATTGGCCTTGGCCGAAAACAGTGCACTTAATTGTACGTTTGACGTGATTCATGAACTACAAACAAAAAATTAGAAAAACTGCATGAAAGAAAAAAATCGAATGATGTATGTAGTTAAAAAGAATGACATATTAACCTTGCATTGCATCCATCAACTAGATTGTCTTCCTCCTTTTCATAACTTCATTCTTTTTATATTAAGCAACATTACCAATAGAGATAACATATCCAATGATATCTAAAAATAAAAAACAAATAAAACAAGTTTAAGGTTAAAATTAAATAGAGTAGAAAATGCTTTACAATAGATATATGTTAATAACTAATTAACTGTCAAAGTAAATACTCACCAATAGTTTGATGTTCAATATGTTGTTTGAAGTTTATATCCTTAAATGGTTCAAATTTAAAACCATGCAAAGAACCAGAAAAGTCATTTTGTTTTATTACGACGGTGTTATTAAAAAAAAATCACTTTATACTTCATGCCGAATAACGTAGCATATTTAGATCCATCGACACCGGCTTGAAATTATTAATGATAACAATTGAGTAAACTGATAATTTTTCTTGCACTTCTACCAACAACTTAAATTTGACCGATGCTTGTAGAGTCATTCTGTAAAAAAAATGATACAAAATTCATTCATGGTTTTAGTAAAAAAACATATGCATTAAGCAAAAAATTAAAAATTAACCTAGTCTTATAAATAAATACATGTATTGTAGTGAATTTTGAAACATTTTCACGTTCAAATTTGTAATACAATCTCATCGTCCAATAAAATATATTTCATTGTCTCTTCACTTCTACCCTAAGGTGGTTGATGCCAATTATCTAAAATGCTAACTTTGATACACTGATTTAAAGTTTTGATTGATCTTCTTAATGTTGATGTTACCCATATGAATTGTTGTTGTTATAAAGTAAAACAAAATAAAATAAATAACATCAACGTACAATAAAGATGAAATCAAAATATTAATAAGTTAATATGGAGATGTGCAGGTATATACCTTGACAATACAAAAGTGAATGGATGATGGGAAGGTAATGAATGCCATACAAATGGATGTATAACATACTAACGAGATGTCATATTGGAAAAATGAATGACATACCAAAATAAACGAATTTTTTGCTTGACCGTCTAAAAATAATGGGTTGTCATTAAGGAAATGAATGACATACTACTATACGGTTAACTTTCTGATATATGTTTCCTATTTTTAATTTAGGATTTGTTACCACTATATAAGTCTCTTATATAAAAAGTCATTCATACTAATGGGATGTCATATTGAAAAATTTAATGACACGCTAAAATAAACGAATTTTTTGATTGACCTTCTAAAAATAATGGGTTATAATTAAGGAAATGAATGACATACTAATATATGGTTGACCTTCTAATATATGCTTCCTATTCTCAATTTAATATTTGTAAGCAATATATAAGTTTCGTATATATGTGAAGATAACAAAGTTATACATTTGTATAATATACATTTATATAATACACGTTTAAAGTTTTATATATATATATATATATATATTACCAAATGCGATGCGTGTGGGCTAATAAATATAATGACAAAAAATTGAAATAATGTGTAAATTTAATTTTAACAAAGAAAAATGGTATTTATAGGATGCCAAAGTTCTTAAATAAATATTTTAAAATTGAATGTGTTATGACAAATTAGAAAAATAATGGAGTCATTAAGTTAAAAATGAAATACTAATAGAATGTCATTAAGGAAAAATGAATGACACGTTAAAATAAACGAATTATTCAATTGATTTTACAAAAATATTAAGTTGTGATTAAGGTAATGAATGACATACTAAATTAGAAGAAGCTATTAGGTGTCACATAATTATAGCAAGTTAATGGAACGTATGACAAAATCTTAGATGGTGAAAGGAGAAGTTTGCCGTATTGACAAAAAGACCTTCTCTATTAGTTATATATAGGATTTTTAAAACTTTTTATTTTTTTAATAAATATATTATTTTTGTAAATAACATAAAAAATATTTTCTTCTTTTAAGTATAACCACAATTTTAGAATAGTAAAAATAAAGTTCACATTAAGCATATATCCCATCAATAAATGGTTAGAAGGGCAAATTTGTCACTCAACAAGCATGAAAATAGTGATTTTGCCCTCAAACTTTTAAAAGACTCATTTTTGCCATTTAAATTGAAAAATTAGTACAAATTTGTCATTCAACTTAATAACATTATATATTTTTTTAAAATATTATAAATCCATGTTTAAGTAATCAACACCGATCCTAATTTCATTTTTGCATTGTTATATATATATATATGGAAATGATCCATAGGGAGGTCCACATCTTGGGGAATGGGGGAAACAAATTTTAACTCTTGATTTTTATTCTCATGTTTTTAACATTCACTTGTGATGAATGTTAAAATTTGAAATTATTTGTAATTTTTAAATTCATTTATGATAAAATCAAGGGTTAAGATTTGTTTCCTTTATTCCCTAATTTTTTTACTTCCCTCTTGATCTCCACCCTATATATATATTTGTTAATTTATTATATAATTTAAATTAAATTTAAATTGCTAATACAATATTTTCCCTCTAAAAAAATTATTTGTCTAATCAGATTAGTCAATATTTATGATTTATGATTATGTAAGCTCTCGACTAGTTGATTCAAGCTATAATTAATTTCAACTCTACATTTGAGTTTAAAGAGGTCCAATCATTTAAATTTAAAGATGAAATATGTCAAAAGTAAATTAGATAATACAATAGTGAAACAAACAAATTAATACAGTAGAAAACAAGATTAACTTCACAAAGATAAACATTGGATGAATTAGATGATAATTCAAAACGACACACATTTAAAATTTTGTTAGGCAAAATGTGTTAAATTTTATACAATAGTAGCGTCAAATAGAGAAAATATTACATTATTACTGGACTTTATAGGTTAAAAAATGGCTTTAAAGTTACCTGTTTTAGTAAAACAAATGTTACTAACTAAGTTGAATGGTAAATTTGCCCAGCCTTTTAAGTTGGAATGGTAAAATCGAGTCTTTTAAGTATTTCAGGCTTGTTGAGTGACAGATTTGTCATTTTAACCTAAATAAATTGTTATTTTGATTTTATCAACAACATAATATAATTTTAATTTAGTTACCGAAATCAAATATTTTAACATAATTAAACAAACAAATACTATACATTCGCAAAATATAACAAGGACAACGTCCTTTTGGTAATGTGTATTTCAAATGCATACAACTTTCTAAATCGTGCCATTTAAAGTTTAAGATTATAAGGGATATCATATGACAACATTTATGATATGTGTAGCGAAGGCTTAAAAGAAAACAAAATCTACATATTTTGTCCTTAAAACTGTTCAAAATATACATAATTACACTGTCGTTTATATGTACCTAAGCTCCGGAGAAGATTCCCGTACGATTATTATTTTAGGGTATTACTAAACATACTAGTTTAATGAATGAAATATTACATTGGAAATTGTGATACTGCATTGGAAACTATGTCATGTGAGTATTAACTAGTAAGTTAAGTAAATTTAATTAGTACATTGAGCTTGAGCCTTATTTTAATGTACTGTAACCTTTTGCAATCATGGATTATGCACTAATTATCTACAGATAAAACAAAAAAAAATGTGAAAAGTGTTTGCAAGTCAATCCAATCCAATCCATTTTGACTTGTTGCCCATCATGCCTAACCGTAACCACCCATTTTACCACTTCTAGTTTTAGATGTACAGACCAATAGTGACTCAGGTGTATGCTTTTATATAGTGATTGCTAATCGATACGTGTTCTCCGTTTGATGTTTACTATTCATATTCTTGGATGAGAGGAAAGAGATGGACCAGGATATTTGTAAGCAACAGCTTCATTTTCCAACCTTTTTGCCAAAGATACAGGGTCGACTCTACTATATGTTTGGGAAGCCCATACAAACAAAAGGGAAGGAAAATGTGTTGAATGACAAAGATTCTTTGCGAGAGCTATGCTTGCAGATAACTTCTGATGTTGAAAAGAATATGATTTATCTGTCAAAGAAACGAGAGGAGGATCCTTACAGAGGTTTGGTTGAGAGGCTTGTGTGGCTAATGAATTATGGATCTGTAGATCAAATCCCATCTTTTGACTTATGATCTTTAAGCAATCCATCTATATCACATTTTTTTTTGTTTACATTTGTAAGTTTGATTAGTCATCAAATGTATCTTACATAATCAGAGGTACCATTTTGTCTTTGTATTTCAAAGTTCAACCTTATTCATCACTTTATATGCTGTTCAAATTTATGACAGGCTAACAGAGTAAAGAATAAAGAAATGGAAAGTATATATGCAATCACCTCATGAAGGACACTTTTATAATAACAGGCTAAACATGCAATTAACACTTCTTATTGGTAAGTCTGGCTAAATGCTTAAATAAAAGCTGAAAAACAAAATACACATAAAGCAGTTAAAACACAAGTAACAAAAGCTAAATCCCGAGTCTCAGAGTCTGTTTACAGTTTTAGATTCTTACAAGTTATGACTTCCTTTTTCCTGCCTACATTTTGCATCTCTATGTCATTCATATCGAATGATACATGAAACCTTCATTTCCTTTTCTTTCCAAGTTCATTTGAATACGTAACTTGCACCATTTACTTTGGGTTTCTTCTTAGTGAGTTCATAATAGACTTTTTTGCTGCATGACAACATAATGATATCATAAAATTCTTTAAATGATAATGGCCACTCTTAGCAATTCCGCAGTTCCATTATCACCTCTTTTTACCCTAAACGAAAACCATAGGCTGTGCTCACGTGCACTTGTTAGGAGTGTGGCTGGTGAGGATTCAGTTACAAGACCACAAGAATCAGTTAGGATCAGTGGTGCTTATTCTGTTAACAGTAAGGGTGCCGATGTAATTTCTTATGGTGATGGTGGTAAAAATAGTGGGCAAGATGTTCCTGAAGAATTGAAAACCTTTTGGGATGATGGTTATGGGACTCAAACAGTGAAGGATTGCGCTGTAGCAGCCATGGATTTGATTAAGAGTGATAAAGGGTCTCCCAGGTCGTTTTTCCCTGTCACATGTGGCAAACCATTAAAAGATTCACCACTTCTTTTGTATTTTTACCTGGTACTTGGTGTTTGGTACTTGGTTGCTTAATAGTTATGAACTTGTTAACTTTCTATTCATATATTTATCTGTTTAATGTTCCTAAAAGATCGTTGCCCATGTTCTTATATATCGAGTGTGATACTTTGTTTAGGAATTGATGGAACTGGAACCGCCCTTGGCGTACATGCCAAATCTCTTGGGAAGTAAGTTGTACTTGAATGGAGCAATTTTGGAGTTAACTGCTAAAATATCCATAACCATTCTTCTAAATGCATCGGTTTTAAAATGATTTATTTTTCAACTTCAATGACAGGGTTTTTCATGTTCAATGCTTGCATTTTCTTGTTTGGGATCGAACACCACTTGAAGGTTATCATCTTTTCTTGCACTTAGTCCATCTGCTAACTTTATAAAACTAGTTACAATAGACCCTTTCTTCCACCTCCATAGTTCTAGCTTTGTGCACCAAATAACCTGTACTTTATTAGAGAAATAAGACATAATTTGGCACAGATTCAGACACTACAAAATTATGCGCTAATTGACTCAGTAAATTGTGGTGTGAACAAATTGATGAGCTACTTAAGTTGTATGAAGGTTTAATTCAAATTTTGGAAGAAATGATGATGATTGAGCACACCTTGTCCCCAAATAAGACAATTATTTGCTTGGGGGTTTTTGGAGGAGCCTTAGCACTTGCAATCGCTGCTCGCAACTCTACAACTGATTTGATACTCATACTAGCAGACCCAGGTCAAC
This sequence comes from Logfia minima, assembly GCA_963921325.1. NCBI lineage: Eukaryota > Viridiplantae > Streptophyta > Magnoliopsida > Asterales > Asteraceae > Logfia > Logfia minima. The sequence continues at coordinate 23,867,981 of OY992773.1, forward strand.
TTTTTCATTCTTATCCCAATTTCTTTTATTTTTTTGTGTAATGTCATTTTCGTACACACACACGTATTGATATATACAGACATACGTGCATATATTAATATATTTTATTTTGGAACTGTAAATAATTCAGATAGTAAATGCTATTCTATCCATTTCAGCAACTTCGCATGAGAAGTCAATGATACACCCATTAATGTCCGCTGTGAGGTCTCTGCCCGAGGAACATTATGCGATGTTTCCTTATGCCATTAGCCCCTTTTTTGGTAGGTTACTCTTTCATTCAGTTCAACTGAAGCTCTTATACTTAGTTTTCTAGAAGTTCAAATTTAATTCATATGTTGGTCCATGCCGTATTTAACAAACATTGTATAATGCTAGGACTTATTTCTGACATGTCACTCACTTTCTTTATTTTTTTTAAAAATTTAAACGAATACTGACATTTTCCTTTCAGGTAATTATGTAAAGATGGCAACGGTAAGAAGCATTGGTGGAAATCAAATGCAATCTCTATCGGAATTGCCTGGAAATATTAGGAAAGATCTACCAACTCTTTCTGTAAGAACCATCTTCAGGCCCTTATACATCTATAGCTCAGTTTTCTTCTTTGCTAACAATATGAAATAAGAATTCAGTTTGCACCTGTTTTTATTTTGTAAGGTTTTCTTAACATTTTTATGAAATTTGCTAAAATTATGAAATCAAACAACAAGACATGAAATAGAGAAAGAAGCAAAATAGATTGAACATGATGTTTAACGTGGTCAAAAGAAGTAAGAATGTATGATGAACTTAAAAACAACAAATCCACTGTAAAATAGAGCTCATAAAGTTGTGTGTATCTGTGTGTGGTAAGGCAGAGCTCATAAAGTCTTAGTGAGAAAATTCCATTGGACCATTAGTGTTGAATTGAATCGGAAACTGGTTCAATATCATTATATTATGTCCAGTTCCTGGCAACTATGTTGTATTTTTTATTTATTTTCTGATACGTGGTGGCTAGAATATTACCTAAAGACACTCTTACATGGAGGTTGAAGATGGCCGAATCGGCTGCTACTTATGCTACTTCTCGTCTTCATGCTATCACAGCTCAAGTACTCGTGCTTGCTAGGTTTCCTTTTTTTCCAATTAATTATCGTTACTATATATATTTACGTGGCACACTGGTTTACAATTTTTTAAGTAATTTTGAGTTCATATGGCCTCATAGAATCTAAAATTTCCAAGATGTTTGCATTTCAGCGGCAATGATAATATCTTACCTAGTAAATATGAAGCCCAAAGGCTTTCCAGATTATTAAAGCACTGCGAAGTACGTGTGTTTGAAGATAATGGGCACAACAATCCTATTGGTACTGTTATTTGGTAACTTGGTTTGAATAGTGTTCAACAAGTAGGAAATGTTATGAAAACTTGCCTAATACACTCACAAGAGTGGAAGCGAGGATATAATTGTTTGAGACAAACTTGCAAGAAATAATATAAAGTAACTTATAGACACAACGAGTAACGTGGTTCGGCAAAACCCTGTCTACGTCCACCCCAAGAGTTCCCTTTATTCTTATATTGAGAAATATCCTGGTACAAGAAATCGTACACTATGAGTTAAACCCAAACCCAAGCCAAAATTTAAGTTTCTCGTACACTCTTTTTCAATCTTTACAAGAATAAACTCTTACTTCACAAAGAAATTCTCTATCTCTAATTTGATAAACCTTTTTAACTCTCTATTTCTTTCTTTTGTGATGCTTTCTCCTCTTTGCATGACCATCTTATTTATACATGATCATTCCATGCATAGAGTATATCAACTCAATCTTAGCCACAAAAGGAATACCCATGTGAAAAACAAACAACCATACAGGTCACAAGTTTCTTTTCTTGACTTCACATACGTACATGTGAAACCATTCACATTTTCTTCATAAAAGTTGGCCAAGACTACTCACTAATAGTTTCCATTCTTCATGCATGTGCTAGATTTTAAACAAATTAAATGTGAGCCATCTTTTGGACTACCGTCCAACAGGAAAGAGCTTATAATAAAGAAGCTTGTCTTTTTGTTGGTTCAGGAGAATGATGTTAATGTGTTGTCTGCTATTAAAGTTACTCATATGTACCGCCGTTTTTCTAAGCATGATATCTTGAGGGACTTTATATCTCTTAGTATCACAGAATTCAAAACCTCACCAGTTGACACTTGGTAAGAAAATGCACAAGTTTGACTTTTTTATTTTCTTGTAATTGCAATATATTGTGATCAATATGATTCGATGCAGGTGGTATCGCGTTGCTATGGGTGCAGCGTTGTTCTCAACAATGGAGGACGGAAAAATAGTGAGAGGTCTTGCAGGAATACCAGATGAAGGCCCTGTTTTAATCGTTGGCAATCACATGCATTTGATGCTTTTCCTCAAGTCTCAACTCCATCCTATCCGAGCCTAACTGACCTTTCTTTTGCCCAATTGCTTCTTTTCGGGTAATATCAACATTGAAACTCTTTTTGGTAGCGAATTTTTAAGTATTATTTTCCAACGGTAAATGAAATGCACGGTTCGATATATGCTAAAGCACCTCTATATATACAAGACTTCAAATTAATTTTTTTTGGACTAGTTTCCTAATAAGGTCTATCAATTGAAGGGATGAGAATGCAATAGTTATGATTGCTTGGACTATCAAAGACAATTTATTGATCGAATAACAAAGGACATTTGACTTAATCCTTATGTGGAGTCGTGATTTTAAGTCTTGAAGAGTAAAATATTTATATGATGTGTAAATTGTATATATTTGTGGGATGTATTTATAGGATTGTTGTTCTAACATATATATATATATATATATTTGTAGGTTCAGGTTCAAATGAGAACTAAATAAAATGTGAGAACCGCGAGAACTACTTAATTACACATTTTTTCATATGTGATTGAGTTCATTCATATGTGAACATTCATATACATTTGAATTATAAAGAAAAAGAAGCTAAAAACTCAAAAATTACGTATTAAAACACATTTTACCAATTTGTTCACATTATAGTTCATATATTTGTATATGTATATATATAGGCATGAGATCCAGTGAAAATGCTATTTAAGAAAAAGAACAGTGTAACATTTCAGTTTTCATTAATAGTTTATTTTTGTTTGTAAACCTTTATTTCTTTTTGTTTCATTGAAATTTTTTATTGTGAATCTTTATTATATATTGGCTTCACGGAGGTTCCTTGTAGAGGTGTCGTTGAAAGGCTATTGTGGCAATCGGTATATGGTTCTGAAGATCAAGTTCCATCTTTCGAACCATGGACGTAATTAAAGTCATCCAGATAAGGAGAGGTGTAAGTTTAAGTGATTAAATGTATTTTAATTTATGGAAGTTAACATTTTGTCATATGTTCTAAAAATTCAATGGTATCGTTATTCGCTAGCAGAATAACTTTTAATAGGTTGACTCTATTTTAGATCAAATTCCATTACTATGTATTCATCCATGTTAACATTTTGTTATGTTTTTTCTTTTTGTAACAAAAATATTAATATTAATATGAAATATAAAAATGAAAAGAAAGCACAGAAACTTTTAAAGATGAACGTATTTGCAAATTTTAAGAATAGAGAGATGCTTTCCGCACAGACACACAAAACTACAAAAGGGTGAGAAAGAACCCTCGAAAGGTACGGAAAGTCGACCTGCAACTAATACTTTCTATAGGGACAAAACTTGTGAAAAGCTTAAACAATTGGGTCAAATTAGTAAATGAAAGTGCGCTATCACCGGGGTCAAATTAGCATAAAAAACACTTACAATGCCACAACGGAACAACAAGAAAATGATTGAAGAATATTTCTTTGATTCAGTAACAGCACTCAGACTTCATTTATTTGTCTTTATTTTCTTAAGTACTTTTTCTAGCCCAAATATCTGATTTTTTTAATCGAATTGTTTTTTCTTTTGTTATGTCGAATCATTCATATCGTATGATACATGAAAGTATGAAATACACATTTCATTTCACCTAAATTCGTAAACATGCCCCCTTTTTTGGGTTTCTTGTTAGCTAGTTTAGGATTAGGATATGCAATTTTTGGAAAGTGAGTTGAACTTTGATATAGAGCTTCTTTTTGAGCTTTATTTATTATAAAAATGTTGTTATAGAGCCCTGCATGTAGATAGGTTTCTGTTTGAAAAATGATCACTTTTCAGCTTTTCTATTAGTGCGTTGATTTTACAAGTATCTTTATTCGACTTCAATGACAGGGTTTTTCATGTTCAATGCTTGCACTTTCCTGTTTGGAATTGAACACCTTTGGAAGGTTATCATCTTCTCTTGTATTTACATTGTGCAAAACTTCATGAATTATTATTAAAGAATTAAGTTCATAGTGTTGTATTTGGTATAATTTGTTGGTGATTTATCACCAATATGATTTAAGTGTAATGGGATTAAACTTATTGACCAATTTGATCTAAATGAATATTAAACAAGTTTGGTGGTACGGGGTGCACGCTTGTTTTAATTCGTTTAGGTCCAACGGGGGTCCGGGGACAGCGCCCCCGATAGCGGGGTCCAAGGGGCAAAAGCCCCTGGTGGGGTCCAAGGGGGCAAAGCCCCTGGCTGGGGTCGAGCTGGTTAAAAACGTTTGAAAATCATAACGGTTTTTGTAACCGCCAATTTGGTCAGTTTTGTTCATCACATTTGGTACAGAAAATCATAACATTTACATACTAATTCTCTGAAAATATACTGAATTTTATCCGATTGGAATTTCGTGTGTACCAACGAAATATTTCAATCTGAAAGTGAATCACGACTTTCAGTATCATCCGAGCAATCAATAATTCCGATTTCTAACATAATTCATATATTTACAAGTTTTATCTTTGATACTTGTCTTTATCCCAATGTGGTTTAAGTTAATTTGGTGAAAAACATGATTTTGATGAAGGTTTAATTAAAATTGTGGAAGAACATGTGATGAGTGAGCACACTTTATCCCCAAATAAGCCAATTTATTTGCTTGGAGATTCTTTTGGAGGAGCCTTAGCCCTTGCCGTCGCAGCCCATAATCCTACAATTGACTTGATACTTGTCCTATCAAACCCAGGTCAGTCTTTTTTCTATTTCTTCTAAACTTTTTTCTGAGTAATGTCGACTTCATACATTATTGTTAATTCATATTTTTTTTATAAATGTAAGATAGTATCTCATAATATTTTCTGTATATGTGAGATACACTCTGATATTCATCCATCTCAGCAACTTCCTATGAGAGGTCACCAAGGCACCCATTAGTAGCATCCATAAGGACTCTGCCTGAGGAATGTTATTGGAGGTTTCCGTATGTAACGAGCTTTCTTCTAGGTAGGTTTATTTATAATGCGTATCATGTTCGCTTATAACCGAAAGCTCAAGTTGCAAATAATCCGTTTATATACTCCAAACACCATGTAAATCTGCACTTGATCCTTTCTTTTAGTAATTTTCTCTCTAAATTTACAAAAAGATTCTCTGAACAAACCTACTTTTCTTTGTTTTGTTTTCTAAAGGTTTTGATTTAATTCAATGTCAGTCCATTTTAATATCTTGATAAACCATCTATGATGCTGGGACCTTTTTCTGCAATGCACCTTCTTTCATTTCTTCTATTAATTCTAGCATTTTATTTCCAGGTGATATGGTGAGGATGGTAGAGGTTAAATTCGATGGTACAAATAATCCGCTGTCTTACTTTCAATTGATGGGAAATATAATAAGAGATTTTCCACTTTATTCTGTAAGAACAACCTTCTGTACTTAGTACTCCTAATGATCTTATTGTTTTACTTTTCTTCTTTGTTAGTGATATTGAACAGAGATATAACTTTGTCTATTATTATCTCCCAGGGTTTGCTTATAGGTTAATTTTTATTTTATTTCTTTATTTAATAAATAGTCTAATATATTTGTGACTGGATTGTATATATCATCTATGTTCTCATTTTTAAACTTTTCATGGAGAATCGAGAGACACTCTTATATGGAGAATCGAATTAGTTGAATCAGCTGCTGCTTATGCTAACTCCCGTCTTCATGCTATTGCAGCTCTAGCATTAGTGCTAGCAAGGTTTCTTTCTTTTTTGGCTTATGCAGATTAAAGTTTAATTCTTGTTACTTGCGTACTCATGAGCCTGTAACAATGGTTTGAAAAATGTGATCTAGGTATTTTTTATCTCGTACGTGTATTTGATCTAATCTTTGTATGATATTTGCATTTCAGTGGTAAGGATAAACTTTTACCAAGTAAAAATGAGGCCCAAAGGCTTTCAGGATTATTGAAACAGTGCAACATATGCGTATTCGAAGAAAATGGGCACACAACCCTTATGGTACTTCAAATATTTTATTACCTGATTACATTATATTAACAAAACAACACAAATAGGTCTGTTTAACTTTCGAGAGGTCGATTAGCTCTTTCAAATGATGTCAAGTCAAATTCTTCACTCTGTTTTATTAATCACCTTCAACACACTAAAACATTTTGCACTTTTCTAAGGTTAAGCTATAGACTAACTAAAAAAAATTAAGCTTTTGTTTTGTCCTTGCAAGAGAGTGGTGTTAACGTGTTGTCCGCTATTAAAGCTACTCAGATGTACCGCCAGTCTTCAGAGTACGACATATTTAAGGACTTTTTGCCTCCTAGTATCACCGAGTTCAAAACCGTACCATATGAGAATTGTTAATCTAATAAAGTTGATTTGTTTTATTTTAGCAACAACCACGGAAATAGTGATGATCTTTTTCGATTAATGGAGGTGGTACCGCCTATTAATTGGTGCAGCAATGTTCTCAACTACGGAAGATGGAAAGATAGTGAGAGGTCTTGCAGGGATCCCTGATGAAGGCCCTGTATTATTAGTTGGTAATCACATGTTGTGGGGATTTGAAGCCTTTTCTTGCTTCTTAGAGTTTCTGAGAGAAAAGAAAGTTCTTCTTCATGCTTTAACCCACCCAGAGACTTTTTCTTTTAATGTTGAAGATGAATATATAATGGTTCCATATACCAATATTATGAAGCTATTTGGTGCAACTCCAGTTTCTGCAAGAAACGTTTTTAAATTTTTAACGAGAAAGTCACACATCTTACTTTATCCTGGTGGTTCACGTGAGGCTTTCCATCGTAAGGTACTTTTATTACTAAAAAATAAGACTCTTAGAAATATCTTCTTATATTTATGAATACCTTTTTTTTGTGATTAAAAGGGTGAAGCGAACAAGTTATTTTGGCCTGAAAAACAAGAATTTGTAAGAATGGCAGTCAAGTTTGGGGCCACAATTATACCATTTGGAGTTGTTGGGGAAGATGACTTATCAGAAGTAAGAACACACTCTCATTCTCAATGTAATTTATGTCACTTGTTGGTGTTTTTAATTTACTTTGTTGTCAGCTACTTATTGATTATGATCAAATGAAGAGAAACCCTTTCCTCAATCATATGGTGACTGAACTTAATCACGGGAGAAAAAATGTCAGGTAAACTTACTTTTACAACATGCAGTTACTTTTTTTTTTCTTTTGTCTAAGAGTCACTCTAACAGCGTTTTGAAAGCATCACATTTTAGATAGAGGTGAAAGTTTCATCTTATTCACTTAAACAAGGGTTATGTTTCTCTAAAGCATGTCAACTCAAAAGACTTAGGTAAAATGGAAATGGGTCAGAAGCAGCTCAAAGTGTATTTTAATGCATATAAACTTCCAAATTGCTATATTACAGAAATAAAAATTTTAGTTTTTGTATTCACATGTAACACATTAATTACTAACAGTAAGGTCTTTATGGGTCACAAACTGGCCCGTTTAGACAACAGTAATTTTATATATACGGACCACTGATCATTTGGGTGCATGTTAGTGTATAGTCGTTGCTCACTGATCGATGCGCCTTTTTTATACTCTTTCATTCATCAGTTTCTTTCATGACAGTAAGGGGACAGGTGGAGAGATTGCAGAGCAACAACTTCATTTTCCTATCTTTTTGCCAAAGCTACCGGGTCGAATCTACTATACGTTCGGGAAGCCCATACGAACTAAAGGAAAGGAAAAGATGTTAGATGACAAAGATTACCTGCGGAACTCATACTCAAGATACAATGTGACGTCGAAAAGAATATGGCTTATTTGTATAAGAGAAGAGAGGAAGATCCTTAGAGAGGTATGGTTGAGAGGTTGGTGTGGCTGACGAATTACGGATCTTTAGATCAAATTCCATCATTCGAGCCTTGAACCCTTTTAAGTCCTCCATATATTTGACATTTTGTTTACAGATGTAAGTTTAAGTGACCAATTATATTTTACATGATCAAATCGGTAATGTTTTGTCATATTTTCTATTATACTTTTGGTTTCACTGGTCCTACAAAGTTCCACCCAATCCCAGAATAAATCTTATTGGCATTTTATTTAACAGATATAAAAAATGAACCAAAAACACTACCCAAAAGCCATAAGACAGACGGCTTTCGTACTTTACTGACACATATGAACCAACCTTAAAAAGGGAAAATTTGAACAAACCTCAACCTCAACCTCTCTGAAAACACAAATAAAAAATGGAAAAGACAAACCACCCAAAACCAAACTCAAACGGATTTTTAACCAATGTTGAATTGGTCTGGTTTTGGTCTTAGGAAAAAACAGAACTGACCCAATCTCATGCACCACCTTGATTAGAATTCATAATATAATTTTAGTATAAAAACCCTTTGTTATTCCCCAGAGGGTCAACACAGACCCACTTCAAACACACGTTGTCGTTCAACCCAAACTCCTGCGTAGACTGTTTGAAACGTACATCTTGACATAAATTACACCAAAATGAAATACATGTCATATGTGCCACCGTGAAGAAAACAAGAAGGTAGAATACTAATCTCATACATTTAAACTTAAACAGATTCCAATTTGAAAGCAAGTAACTTGTGGTGTTAGTTTGATTGGGCTGCAGTGTACCGAGATACCAACTTAAGAAATGGCTATGAAAGTTTATATCTTTTTGGCTATCAAATTCACCATTTGATCATCCAGGTATATGGGGAAGAATATGATCCAATCTTTTTCATTATTGATTATGCTGTATATTTATTTTTCAGATTCTTATAACTACCTTGTCTAACCGTCTGTACATGTGGTACTATTATATCTATATGTCATTCATATTGAATGATACATGAAACCCACATTTCCTTTTGTTTCCAGCCTCAGTTGAATACGTAACTTTCACCCCTTTTCTTTGGGATTCTTGTTAATGAGTTTATACAAAATATACTTATATTCTTAAAATACTTTGAATAATAGAGGAAATCGTTGAGTTTCTTTTTGATCTTTGGACCAATTTGCTTGTGGAAGTATTCCATAATGGTCTTGACTGTGAGCAATTCGTGTGTTTCAGTGTCACCCTTTTTAACTCTAAAAGAAAACCATAGGCTACGTTCATGTGTTCTTGTTAGGAGCGTCGGTGATGAGGATTTGGTAATAGTATCACGAGAATCAGTTAGGATCAACAGATCTAATTTTATGTACAGGAAGAAAACTGATGTGGGTTCTTATGTTGATGGTGGAAAAACGAGAGAGAAAAATATTCCTGAAGTGTTGGAACCTTTGTGGGATGATGGTTATGGGAATCAAACCACAAAGGATTATGCTGAAATTGTCACGGAACTGATTAAGAGTGATGGAGGGCCACCGAGGTGGTTCTGCCCTGTTGCATGTGGCATACCTTTAAAAGATTCACCTCCTCTTTTGTATTTACCTGGTAATTGGTGTGTTTGTTGCTACATAAAGTCGTACGGATTAAAGAATATGCATGCTGTGTTCGAAAAGATCATCTGCTAGGTCCTAATTTGGTCTGTTAATATTTGTGTAGGAATGGATGGTTCAGGGGCTGGCCTTGTGCTACATGAGAAAGCTCTTGGGAAGTGAGTTTCACTTATATAAAATCTTTATCACTTTGATATATAAATGTGTAATTCACAATCACTATAATAGAATTAATTGTAAAATTAGAAAGAAAAAAATGAATAAAAGGTGTAAAAGTTCTATGTACATGGCTAGTTAAGTAGTGTTACTGTAATCTGATGGACCTAATACAAAATGAGCTTTTTAACTCCAATGACAGGATTTTTCATGTTCAATGTTTGCATATTCCTGTTTCGGATCGAACACCATTGTTAGGTTATCATCTTCTCTTGCATTATATGTTATAATATATATTAAAATTAGTCCATCTACTAACTCTAAAGTAGTTCCATACACAACCTGAATTTCCTGAAGGATTGATTAAAATTGTGGAAGAAACTGTGATGATTGAACATGCTTCATCTCCAAATAAGCCAATTTATTTGCTTGGAGAGTCTTTTGGAGGAAGCTTAGCACTTGCAGTCGCTGCACGTAATCCTACAATTGACTTAGTACTCATACTAGCAAACCCAGGTAATGTCAATCTCATAGCTTTAATTTTAACCAAATTTGGATATATTTACCAACTCTGTATATGTCAAATAGATAGTAACTACTATTATATCCATATCAGCAACTTCCTATGAGAGTTCCATATCACATTCTTTTGTATTGTTCGTGAGAATTCTGCCTATGAGCCACCTTATAAGAAGTAGGTTACCGTGTTCTTCATTTAATTTCTAATGATTCCAAATTTGATTCATACGATGGTTCATTTATTGTTGTAATGTGAGGACCTCATTCTGAATCCTTTAATTGTTCCAACTTTAATGTTTTCAGGTGATTTCGTAAAGACAATGATGGTTGTGAGCAATGGTAGAACATATTCGTCATCTCTTTGGCAGTTGTTTGGTAATCTTGATGAAGATCTGTCAGTTGTTTCTGTAAGAACTATCTCTTGTTTGTTAAATATACTATTGTAATGTACATTAATATCAGTATATTTATATCCACTTTTTATCATCCATGTTGTCAATTCTATAGTTTTACATGATAGGTGATGGCCAAAGCGTTACCCAAAGACACTTTTAAATGGCGGTTGAAGTTAGTTGAATCAGCTGCTGCTTATGCTAATTCTCGACTTAATGCTATTACAGCTCAAGTACTTTTACTTGCTAGGTTTCTTTCTTTTTTGGTCAATATATATTCATGCGGCCCATAAATTTAAAGTTTAAGTATTTTCGAACCCAAGATTTCCAAAAAATAATGCATTTCAGCGGTAAGGATAACCTCCTACCAAGTAAAAACGAAGCACAAAGGCTTTCAAGATCGTTGAGGCACTGCAATGTACGAGTATTTGAAGACAATGGGCACAATATCCTACTGGTAGTAATTAATTTCATTGTGTTTAACAAACATAAAATAAGTTTTAATAAAGTAGCTACAGTAAAGCATTAATGTTGATCCCTTTTTGTTGGTGCAGGAGAGTGGTTTTAACTTGTTGTCTGTCATTAAAACTACTCAGATGTACCGCCATTCTTCTAAGCATGATATCTTCAAGGACTTTTTGCCTACTAGTATGACAGAGTTTAAAAACTCACCCATGGAAAATTGGTGAATATAATTAGTTAACAATTTTCTTCTCTTGCAACTTAAATAAAGTCGATTATATGAAGATATGATGCGATGCAGGTTGTACCGGATTTGTATAGGGACAGCAATGTTCTCAACGTTGGAGGATGGAAAGATAGTAAGAGGTCTTGCAGGGATTCCTAATGAAGGACCTGTATTAGTTGTTGGTAATCACATGTTATGGGGATTTGACGCTTTTTCTGTCGTCTTAGAGTTTTTAAGAGAAAAGAAAATCACACTTCATGGTTTAGCCCATCCAGAAATTTATCAAATTCGTGCTGAAGACGAATTTATTATGATTCCGTATACTGATGCAGTGAAGACTCTTGGTGCGATTCCTGTTTCTGCTAGAAACCTTTTTAGATTGTTATCAAGTAATTCGTACGCCTTACTTTACCCTGGTGGTGCACGCGAGTCTCTCCATCGTAAGGTATGTTATTTCTCTACTCGTATTTCACTTTAAAAAACAAAATATATAAAAAAAGAATTGTGACTCTCTTTCTTTAAATGTAAACAGGGTGAAAGTTGTAAGTTGTTTTGGCCTGAAAAACAAGAATTTGTAAGAATGGCGGTGAAGCTTGGGGCTACCATTATACCATTGGGAGCTGTTGGCGAAGATGATTTATCAGAAGTAATCAACAACACATTTTCTCTACAAATTTAGTTGACAGTTGACACGTCTTATTTCTTATTGATGTCGACTTTGTTTGCAGCTCTTAATTGATTATAACGACATGAAGAATATCCCTTTTTTCGATCAAATGGTAAAGGACTACAATCAAGGAAGAAAAAACGTTAGGTAAATTTATGATTATATTCGAACAAGCTGTTAATTTTGTGTGGTATGCTTGAAGTTTCTGTTTGCAGTCGTCCAAATTATGTTTTAAGACGTGCATTTTAGATATGAGGACTAATGATTATTTAAGTGATCTTTTGCAGGGCTGAAATGGGAGGAGAGATTGCTAAGCAGCAACTTCATATACCTATTTTTATGCCCAAAATACCAGGAAGACTCTACTTTATGTTCGGGAAGCCTATACAAACAAAAGGAAAAGAACATATGTTAGACGACAAAGATTATTTGCGCGAGTTATACTTGCAGATAAAATGTGATGTCGAAAGAAATATGGCTTATTTGTTAACGAAACGAGAGGAGGATCCTTACAGAGGCATCATTGAAAGACTTGTGTGGCTAACGAATCACGGGTCTTTAGATCATATTCCATCATTTGATCCATGAACATTAAGTTATCTATGTGTTGTATGTTGCTATACATCAGTATGATAATTTGCAAGTTTAATTGGTTCAATGTATATTATAATACCATGGGTATCATTTTGGCATTCATCTTAAAAATCCCATTTAAATTTATCTATAATGAGACATAAATTTACAACTGTCGAATAAGTTGAGAATGTACTGTGATATTGAAAAAGTAAAAGCAATTCATTTAGCAAATTCACGAAAGAGAAATAATTGACGTTATTAACAACATCTAATTTAAGTTATGTTAAATTAAAAGTGAACGCTGAATATGTATATACAAGAATCTTGAAGGATAAAAACTATAACTTAGTAGGTACCGGCCAGGAACATGTTTCATATACCCATAAAGGAATTAATTAAAGGGTTAATAAAGTTGGTTTGCTTTGACATACTATGAAGATAGGTTAAATGTTTTAAATATATCCACATTTATCTGAAATTGTTTTGTATATATCATTTACTATAGGGTTAGGTAGTCTTGAACGAAGAAAAGGTAGTGAAAAGAATCTCATAATTGAACGATTTTTACATTTTTTTTTCTCTAACTTTTAAGTATTAGACCGCACACTATTATTTATTTTTTTCTTCTCGATAGGCAGTAACGCGTTTTAGGGCGTCCGTTCATGCTATTATTCCATTTGAGATGCTCCGTTTTGGAGTGAAAGTATAGCCTGCATGGAATTTTTAATATAATGTGTCTAAATGGCGATAATAAAAAAAGATGTGTTTTCTATGTCTTGACAGGAAGTGAAAAGAAAACACTAAGGTTGCGTTTGGTTCGTGGAATATTTTTGAAGGAATTGGAATTCATCAAAGAAAAGAAAATTTAAATTCCTTTAGTGAAAAAAAGTTGATGGAAATTAACTTTATAAATTATTCAACAAAACAAACTAAGGAATAGAATCTCAATTTCAATTCCATCAAATTCCAATCAATTCCGTAAACCAAACGCAACCTAAGTGTTGAGTAAGGTGGCACATATGTGATACTTAATACTTGTGTCCTTCAAATCTCGATAGTACATTGTCTTACTAATCTATGTATTCAGTAACCTCTGTCGAAAATTTTTGTCACATCCTGAAAATTGTTGACCCGTAATCGAGTTAAAAGTAATAAACAGTTTAATTCAAAATTTGTTACCAAAATTTTTATTTTATTTTAATAATGCATACACTATATTTTTTAATAAAATTTAATATATTTTTTTAAATGTATGTATTACTACTATTTAGCACTTCCTCCGGAGAAAACTTGGGGAAAGCTTAAACTATTGGGCCAATTTTATCAACTACAAAGTTGTTAGCGCTACTGTTTGACGGAAGTAACAAATTCACACAGTCGAACCGACGCAAAAACACACACTCCGCCGTCTCGCAACCGTGAAATCGAGAACAATATGAAGAATATCCCGGTGATTCTTCTTGGATGTGGTGGCGTTGGGAGGAAAGTTCTCGAACATATCGTCTCTTGTCGTCACATTCACGCAAAAATGGTCGAACACCAATTTCAGCTTCATCGATCATGTTTTTGATTAACTAGCATATGTTTTTTACGATTAACTGCTTTATATTTCGATTTCGACTTTGAGTTTGATAGAAATGTAGTTGAATCTGATTAATTTGTTGTTGTAAGTTTGAACACGCAGGTAGGTTTTGACTTATATGTGTTATTTTGTACAGTACTATACTTAATCAATCAACTTGATATAAAGAGAAATGGGCGGTCACGTTTTGAGGTCAAACCGAGTATGTTGCTATGCATAAGTTACATTTTGTATGGACTGTATATGTGTAACTATTTGAGAAGATGACAATCAGCTAGTAATGTGTTAAACAATAAGTATGATATGGTATAGCTATTTGCATATTATGTATACATGTGAGGATCATAGTTTTTGATACAATCATATGTTTTGGACAGGGAATTCGCTTGCGAGTGTTTGGTTTAGGCGATAGCAAATTGTTTCTTGTTACGCAAGATGTGTTATCTATGGAGTTCGATGATGACTTCTTAAAGTATATATGCCAGATAAAGTCTGGTTGCTTATCGTTGGATAAGTGTATTGAATCCGGTAATTCCTTTAATATTCATGTAGTACTAAAATAGGAGTTATTCATTAGCATGCATTTTCCACTATAAGTTGATCTGTTTATTCAGTTATCTTTCTGTCTTCTAGGTAATGGAAGTTTGTGATCTCTCAACTTTCTTCATTTTAATTCTTCTCTTTTACTACTCTTCAGGTAAATGTGAAGCTTCTTCATCTTCTGAAACCTTGAGAAAAGTCACTGACATTGCTGCTCGTCTAGGTAAATTGCTCATTAGGTGATTATCTATTTTGCTATGTTATATATGTGGCCATGGCCCATAAATAGCAATTTTTTATACGTGCTCTATTAATTACCTTTCAGGATTTGTACTTGTTGATTGCTCTGCAAGTGCAGAGACCGTTGAAGTTATTAGCCAGGCAGTTAAACTGGGATGCTGTGCTGTACTGGCCAATAAGAAGCCTCTTACTTGTTCAATGGTAAATTGTCACTTAACATTTATGCTCTCACTTTATAGATTTCTATTTTCCCAGGGGCAATTGTACTGACTTTGAGCCTTCAGTATGAAATGAGAACTGATAAAGGGAACCATTTTACTTTGGTCATTTGCAGGAAGAATTTGAAAAGTTGTTCTTACAACCACGACGCATTAAGCATGAATCAACTGTAAGTTGTGGTATTCCATATTCTACAGCTGAGTATTAGAGTTGGCGGCTACAATATAAATCATTACCAGAGGTGGCAATTTCCACCCATTTACTTATGAATACGATTTGTAAAGCTAAATTATCTTAAATGGGTGAACGTAGTTTTTTAGTTGGTTAAAATAGGCTAACGGGCTAAGAAGTCGCCCTAAGTATGTTCTTTATGCATACAACTCCTTAATCATTTTGTTCGGAGATTTAGATTATCAATCATTTCCAAAATTAAGAATAAAAAATGGGGAAATAAGATGTTTGTGGATCAACTCTACCCAGTCTAACTCATTTTAACACGTACTAAACAATGTCATATTATAACACGAACCCATTTTGACCCGTTACCCAACCCACTGCCCTGTCCATCTTGCCACTTTTTACTTAGTTTGATTGTTTAGTTGCTGTTTGCATGCCCAATTTGAGAATCGCCTTGCATCTTTTTTATTGCTATGGTTCTTCACATGCATTTTCCCTTTCTTATTGGTTATTAGGTTGGTGCCGGCCTCCCCATCATAGCTTCATTAAATCGTCTAATTTCATCCGGAGACACCGTCAAACTCATAATTGGTAGCTTGAGCGGTAATGCAATGTGAAAAATAGTAACTTACCTTTGTTAGCAGAGGTCTAAGTGTTCATACTTCCATTACTGGATTACAAATGTAACTAATGAATTCTTGCGGACCCAAAATAGGTACTTTGGGCTACGTAATGAGTGAGCTAGAAATTGGAAAGCCATTCAGCGAAGTTGTTAAAGCGGCTAAAGGCCTTGGATATACTGAACCAGGTCAAATTTATTTATAAGGCGTATCATTACAATTGAGTTTATCTTCCAAAATCTCGGGCTACTACACATCTTTTTTTTTGTTCTTTCTATCACTGAGTTTATCGCTTTAGGTTTGGCAAGAAAATGGTGCTTTAGAGAAATGAATTTGAAACGAGTATTGGTCAAAAGAATCATAATCTTACTATTTTGGCATATGAAAATATATACTATAGTCCAATGATCTGAGACTGGACTATACACAAAACGCTCCCGGAACCAATCTTGGACTACTGGACATGAATTGAGTCAATTTGATTTGTCAGATATGTAAAAGTTTTTCATTTATCTAAATATTCTATTGTTCAGATCCCCGTGATGATCTCAGTGGGATGGATGTTGCAAGAAAGGTCCAAAGCTCATCTCTGCTTTTGCTTCAGTTTTGTAAAATATTTTATCTACTATTCTCAGTGGGATCGATGTTCCAAGAAAGGTCCTTGGATGATCTCCGATTAGTTGGTCACTGAACTCTACTAATATATGATTTCTTTTAATCTGCTAGAGCAAGATTTTGTAATAATATAATCATTTTACGTGTTTCCTGTGTTTCTTTGATAATTTAATCTTGAACAGGGCCTGATCCTTTCAAGACTTCTTGGCCACCGTATGGACATGAATAACATCTCGGTAGGTGCTTGCCTGAGCACGTTAAGGTTTTCTTCGATATATTAATGTTCTTAATGCTTGACGTTTTTATCTTTGCAAAGATCGAAAGCTTGTACCCCGCTGAAATGGGGCCCGACGTGATGTCCCTGGAAGACTTTTTAGCGAATGGCTTACCATTGCTGGATAATGATATTAAAGAAAGAATCAACAAGGCTTCTTCAAATGGGAAAGTTCTACGCTATGTTTGTCTCATTCAGAACTCACGGTATCTTTCATTCTTTCCCTTAGGTTGCAGAATGGTCCAGGTCGGACGGGTTGGTTATGGGTCATTATGTGTCATTTTTAGTGTGGTTCGGAACGGGTTGACTAAAGTATGGTAGACCTAAAAAATCCTTTTCTGTCACTTTTTAGTTTTTGTGTTAATGTCTAATTTGTTTAATTTATTGCTATTGCGATATAAATATATGTTACGATAACCTAAGTTTTTAAATAAAGCGATATAGGAGTTTGTATGCATTAAAGATTCACTTTGGTGGTGACTTTAAATATATTTGTTTTATTTGAACCGTTCTCTTTCGGGTTATGTTTATTTGCCCGTTTGAGACTAGAGTAACTCAAATCGACCAACTCATAAGTACATGGCTTGAATTTGCCAACTCTATATTTTCTATTTATTTATTTGGTTATTAATCAGTGGGGGAGTAACTTCTCTTTGAACAATCTAATAGGTGCAATATTGGAATTCAGGAAGTCGAGAAAGACTCGGCTTTGGGCTTATTGAAAGGAAGCGACAATGTGGTAAGCGCTTATGTTGGTTTATGACTTTATGTTACCCTCATTGTCCCATCAAATTTGTAACACTTTATCTACACGATATCCTATGAAAGGTTCAATAGTTCCATTTGTGAAAGTTAATGCCACTATTTGCTATTGACATGTTATGATAGGGATTATAATACTCATAGTAATGTGTGGGAAAACACACTTTTGTTTTCATTTTGTCAGGCCCATTTAGATGGTTTGAGAAATAGCAAAAATGAGATTATGGTATTTACTTAATCCAGTGATAGAAATGAAGATAGGAACCACAAAGTGGACCATACGAAAAACTCTTTTTTCCTATCCATCTTTTGGTTCAGTTTAATATTGTATGAGTTGAAGAAAAATTTATACACGAATAAAGCTTAAATGTGTAAGTTATGGTCCGTATGATTACAAGTCTCATTTGTTAACTGAAAATTGATCATTATTTATTGTGTTCTATTGCGACTTCATCATATCTAGTCCCCATGAAGCTCATTGGATTGACAACTTTAAACTGCAGGTGGAGATATACACTCGTTGTTACGAAGTTCAACCGTTGGTGATTCAAGGTGCAGGTGCAGGCAATGATACTACAGCAGCTGGTGTTCTTGCTGACATTCTTGATCTTCAGGATCTATTTCCATAGGCAAATTACACAGGACAATAATTTTGATGCCAATATGATTTAAGTAGAATATAATTTTGCAATGTTCTTCGATTATATATGACGTGCAATGATAATTTTGCCTACGAAGACGGCCTTTTACTTTAATTTAGTGTTTTAAAAATGGTTGATGTTTCCTCGTTTAAAACAAATTAAACATTTATAACGAGTGAGAAAATGATGGTTATTAGTAACAGATAATAACATCTATATGACACAGAAAGAAACGTGCAAGAAAGTGTATCGTCTTACTAGCTTTAGAATACAAGAACGAAAAATGAAGTTGTTATTTTTAAGTTACCCGTTAATTTATTATCACAAAATAAGGTTTCATCTAATTAGCTCTCCGAAAGGATGCAGGCTAATATTTTAATATGTAAACGGACGTTAACATCAATATAAAAGTCGATATTTGTTTGAAAAGTAATAATTGTTAAGAGTAAATTACTAAGATTGCATCCTTTTGATTTAGAAAATTGTAAACAAGATAAGGTGATGCCAAAGTGTTAAAAAGGCTGTGTGAGATTAAAAATTCTGTGAAGATAATATATATATATATATACATACAGGGGAGGGATCAATGGGGAAGCAAAAAATTTAGGGAAGGAGGGAAGCAAATCTCAACCATTGATTTCATCATAAATGAATTTTAAAAATATCAAAAAATTTTAAAATTTAACATTCATCACCAATGAATGTTAAAAATACTTTTTAATAGAAAAATCAAGGGCTAAGATTTACTTCCCTCCTTTTCTAAATTTTGAAGTTTCCCTATGGATCTTTCCCCTATATATATATATATATATATATCTTAATCTTAATTAGAGGGATAATCTAGAGATAAGAGTAATCTTGAGGGAAGGGGGAAGTAAATTTGGGTCCTCATTCCCTAAGATTAACCCTTCCCTGTAGATCAGCTCTCATTTTAATTATATCTATAGTATTTTCAACATTTGTATAATTTTCAATTCAATTGTGGAAAATGATTATATTGCTCGTACATAATTTCTAACATTTTAATCATTTCGACAATTATATTTTCTATTAATATTTATTATTCTTACCATGTATAAATCAAAGCTCACTCTATTATTATTATTATTATTATTATTATTATTATTATTATCATTATCATATATGTAAATTTATAAACACAAAAAACATACAATAAATCTTCAAACTATACTCATACTTTCAATCTCTCATCACTCTACGATTACATCATCAACTCCGCATATCATCACCACATAGACTGTCACATTATTCAAATGTTATACTAATTTAAAATTATACATGTGCAAAAAATAAATGAGAGCCATATATGATTTCAATTTCATAATTTAAGATCAAAATTTTAAATTAAACGAACCACACACTTGTATATCTTGTCAATGATTGTGATTTGATCTTACAAAAATGAATACTTAAATTTGATCTATTAATCTTAAAGTTGAGTATAAAATTGAGAGGTACCTATAAACATGTTTGCATTATAAACGAAAAAATTGAAAAGTACATATATGCATTATAAATGACAATATAAAGTAATATCGTTAATTATAATTAGTGGAGGAGGTTTTAGTAGAACACTTGTTATGATAGGAACGAATATTTTTATTTTTTAAAATGAAAGTAACGCTTATTATTGTAGTAATGTTTGGAATGAACATTATAATTGTCAAAAAAAAGTACACATATGTTGAGATTAAAAATGAAAATATTTCTTCTGCTATTACTATCGTAAAAAATATTTTTTACAATAATAATCCTTTATAATTATTTTAGAGTAATCTTTTACCAATGGTATTAGTACATCCTTCACTACAACTCGATGTAGATGGTTTCAAATATCATCGGATATAATTAATCACTTTAATCTTTTAAGAAAAGTTTATAATCTAACTAGATAACTATTATCGAAAATTACTTGTAAATATATTTGAAAGTGAACGCTTGTTATACTTTGAGATTTTTTACTCCAACTAAAAATGGAAAAGTAGTTGCAGGAGAAATGCTACACTTATATAGTTAAAAAATGCTAAAAAAGATAACATTATCTCTAAATACAAGTTGCTATTGGCCATTTCGATTCTTCAAGATATATAGATACAAAACGGTGGGACCCACAAAAGACCCTACATATGCATCCTGACGTGCTTTCTCCACTGTCCATATAACAATTAACAAGTGTCTTTTATCAGCTCAATACCCTCAGATATCACAAAAAACAAGAAATATTATATTATGTTAATACTAATAATTTTAGCCGCGTTTGATTCCAAGTAGTCAAAACTACACCCTTTTGTGGACTTTCCGATGATGTTTCGACCACCTGCAACAAACCCAACTCCGACAACTTCATATTACTGTTGTACTAGAGGTTTTGTGGGGTTGCCGGAAAGGTTCAAGAAACGGAGAAACGTGGCCGGAAAAAGGCTGGTGGTGAGTGTGCGAGCAACGGTGGAAAGAAATGGTGGCGATGGGATTGATGCCGGAGAAAGAAAGACTGCTGGCGCCGGCGCCGGTGGTGTGTATAGTGGTACTGCTATGGAAGTGACTACATTCAACCAAGGGTTTGCATCAGAAGCTGAGTTTCCTGTTTGGGATAAAATTGGTGCTGTTGTTAGACTCAGTTATGGAATTGGTTAGTTTTTATCTTCATTTTTTTTTATTGAAATTTGGAAAAGTTGATAAACTTAATTTTATTTATTTAGGAGTTTATAAGCTTTAGTTTGTGCCTTATTTAAGATCATAAGCGCAAGTTAAGTTGTTAGATTATTGGTTTCTTAAAATTGTAGTGAGCCCATAAGAGGAGAAAATAAGCTTATCTACCTCCTTAGTTACATTTAAAAGCTTTTATTAGAGCAGTTACTACTATCTTTAGTGATATTTTTATAGTTTTAGTGGGCTATCATTAAGAAAACGCTTAAAAGTATGAAATTGATACAGTAGAATTGTATTTGTTTGTTTGGGATTTGAAGAAAAAGGTAGGTGTTATGTAATTTTGTGAGTATGCAATTAGGGAAAGACTAAAGAGAAATTTTTGATGGGGTTGAAATTCGAAAGCTTTTTTATGGTAAAAGTGTGTTTGGAAATATGCCAACAAAGTAACAATTGCCCTGTATCAATATAAGACTTTCTTCATTGAACTCTTTTTCACCTTTTTCGTGATTTTATCTTCCTTTTTAGTAAAAGTTAGATAGCATGCATCTTCTTTTCTAGAAACAAAAACATGTCCTTCATGCCATTAGCTTGTATATATCAAAAAACCCTACTATGATTAGAATTTGGTTAGCATTAAATAGAAATCCTAAATGCAAGTCCCATTAGGGACATGTGAGTGAAAGGATTTGACCTAGCAGTACCAAAGATGTCCCTACCAATCACAGGTTGTGGGTTTAAGTTCCATTAGGATCCATCTGTTTAAGAGTATTACTGTGAAAAGAAGTGGGCAGCCAAGATTTACCTTATGATATATGGTTTTTCTTGTAATCTTCTTTAAGTTATAGCTTATAGATTTTGCACCTGCGTTTGTAGTTTGGCATAACCTTAGGTGATCATTTTTTGGTAAACAACCCCTTTTAACAAGGCTTATAATCCTATGTTTTAATTGTATCACAAGTTTATTGCTATATTGTTTTAATATCATTTCACATTCTCATAAATTCATAGACACTTAATATCACATGCTAGAGCATTAAAGTTACTATCTTTTGTCTAATCTCTTAAACAAACAGGAATCTATGGTGCAATGGCGTTGGCAGGAAACTTCATATGCTCAACAACAGGAATTGATAGCAGTGGAGGGTACTCGCCAACATTAGACGCTATTGTACAAGGACTCGGATATGCTGCTCCTCCCATTATGGCCCTTCTCTTTATACTAGATGTACGATCAAGTGTCAAAAATATATATCTTCTGATAGTTTAACCACTATATTTGTAAAGTGGTTGATTTTAATGTATTATAGATGACTAAAGAAAATATGGTTTGTCTAGTGCAGGATGAAGTTGTTAAAGTTTCACCTCATGCTCGTGCAATACGGGATGTAGAAGATGAGGAGTTACGAAGCTTTTTCTATGGCATGTCACCATGGCAGGTAGATTATATGATTATTGATACATGATATCGTTTTTAGTGTTTGGAGAAATTGGTTTTGTTTAATTAGTTCCATACATGATATAATAAAACTGATCGCTCAAAAGTTTATTAAGATTACCTACATTATCCTTCTTTCTTATGCAAATAAAAATAGTATAACAATTTACGTTGCAGACAATAGTTTTCTTCAAGATGGTTAATACATGAATTACTAATTCTTCGATATAGATGATAAATAAGTTTTCATATTTCAAACTTGCATGTTATTGAAACTATCTGATTATTACAACAGAAGCATATCATACACTTCCTTCTGTGACGTGTAATACAACTGATATATAATTGTAATCATTCAATATCACTTAATCAGTTTGAAATCATATGCCCAAATACCCTTTTGGACATTCTCATGTGCATTTGATCATGTTAATAATTTTGTTAACTTATTGCAGTTTATAATGATTGTTGCTGCAAGCTCAGTTGGTGAAGAACTATTTTACCGGGCTGCCGTTCAGGTGATTGTTCACAACTTGTTGAATATAGGATTTATTCTCAGTTTTTATCCATTTATTTGATCTTCGTTGCAATTATGTAGGGTGCGTTAGCTGACGTGTTTTTAAGGGGGAACGATCTTGTAGCGAATGCACGAGGAATGGCTTCTCTGGTACACTGACTACAACTTATCTCCCGACATTATTAGAGGTGGCAAAATGGCTAGGTTGGGTAATAGGTCGAAACAAGTGATTTTGGTGATGGTGGCCCTAACACACCTTTTATATAAAAAAATAATTGTATGTTTCAATATGTATACAGTAATATTCAACTTCTTTTAACTACATTTTTGGGCTACTTTCAACCAGTTTGACCGGTTCTCTTTCAAGCGAACCCGTTAGAGATTACACATAACACAAGTCAACCTGTTTATAAGTAGACAGGTTGACATTGCCAACTCTATGTTTATCAGTTAAAAAAACGGTTTATAGTACCAATTTAACTAGTATTTCTCTTTTCGCTTTTAGACCGGGGTGCTGCCTCCATTCGTGCCATTTGCCCAAGCTTTTGCAGCGGTTATCACAGCTGCACTTACTGGTTCGCTTTATTATGTGGCTGCGTCTCCTAAAGGTTTGTCTCTGGTTTTATTAACACTCTTATTCATTTCATTGTATAACACATGTTACTGGTTTTGCTTCAGATCCTACTTATGTTGTAGCACCAGTTTTGAGTTCACGTTCAGGTCGTCAAGAAATGAAGAAGCTTTTTGCAGGTATGAACTTCTACCATTCCGTAAACATAAACTTTAAACTGACTGTTGAATTACTTACAAGTATTTGTTATTAGAAGGTCATAAACGCAAGTAACGTAAACAATCTCCACGGTGTACTTGGATCACTCGAGCTACCATTTTACTATTCTACTCCTTTAGTTGTCATTTTTAAGACTTGCAAATGTTGTACATTCTACAGCCTGGTATGAAAGAAGACAAATGAAGAAAATATATTCTCCATTACTTGAAGGACTTCTAGCTCTTTACCTTGGATTTGAATGGAACCAGGTAACACAAACTTGTGAAATGACGGTTTTCTCCTCCATTTCTTCTTTTCATTTCTTGAATGACGATTTTGTCCTCTGTCTTTATTATAAAATTTGGCAGACGAACAACATTTTAGCACCCATCATCACACACGGGATATACTCTGCAACCATTCTAGGACATGGGCTTTGGAAGATTCATGATCACCGAAGAAGGTTACGTGAGCGAGTCAAGCAGCTTAATCATGAAGAGAACAACTCAAGAAATTTCTGAAATAATAGGCCTAGAATTACTGCTGATTAATAATTAGTCCGTATATTCTTTTGGGAAGGAGACTGTATATATATTATTGTTAGTAAATAACTATACAAATGGTATATGCTATATATAAATACTATACAAATAGCTGAGACAGATTTCATGAGTCTTGACTGTGCCAATGACCTCTTTGACCCAGAAAGTTCAAATCTGAATATAATTTGTGTTTCAATAGGAACTAACCATTTCTGTTTGTTTGAAAGTTTGGTATAATAACTGAATATGTAAGTTGATACATGTTAGTTTGTGTTAGATCAATAACTACATATTACGAGTATCATATCAGTAGGAATTGTAGAACATGTTAGTTGTGAAATGGGTGGAGGTGTGATCCTAATGATATTTTAAACGTTGCTTATCAGAGAAACTGTAAATTGATGAAAATAATATTGCCCATATTATCAATTTCACGTGAACCTAACCTTTCATAAATGTTATATCACCAAATTTTTTTACACTACTAACTAACTGTAGTATTTTACGGTGGTGTACGGAGAAAAGAAATTGAGATATGAATAACTCCACTTAAATAAAGTTATTAATCATACACTAACGTTAGTTAGTTATTAATCAATAAAGTTTAGAGTCAAAATAAAAGGCATTTGATTACCTAAATAATATCCAGTTTATGGTGGAAATTCACATCTAATGTGAGAGTGACATTTTCCTAAATCTCTTCCATTTATAGTGGAAGTTTGTCTGGTTCATTTTCAACAACATTATAAATAAGAAAAAGTTAGACAAACTCATATAATATTTGCAGTCTTTTATAAATGATAAAATCATTATTCGAGTGAACAGTATTAATTAAGTGATATTTAATAGTGAAAAGCCTTTATTGCGGCAAGAATAATTACCCATATTAAGTTTGTATCAATTTTTTAAACGTTGAGTCTTTCGATAAAATAGTAAAGAAAAACACAATCAAGAGTGTCGAAATCTTCACTTTTATTAATACCTCAAACTAAAACTGAATTTAATGATTCAAGGACAAGATCGCAGAATCTCACCACATTAAAACTCTCAAACACACAAGAAGATTTAGACTCTAATAATCATTAACTTGATGATTTTTACAGATCACAAATACACAAACCCTAATGATTTTACAGATAGAACAAAACAAATTCTACCCAAAAGTTTAAGATAAACTTTTTGCAAAAGGAGTTTCTGTAACATCTACCTCAGGTTAGGTGTTCTATTTTTTGTTAGAAGTTATCTTTACCATGTATTATACTTCTATATTTATAATCATATATATGTTCTTCAATGAATCTTTTATACAAACAATGAAATTAATAACTTTGCTGAATGGGAACATATATTCTAATAAATTCATGTTCTTACTATGTTAAAATAAATTTTTTATTAAATAAAATCATTGTTTTGACCATTTTAAATAAAAATTACAGCAGATAGTAATGCTTTTTAACCGAATTATAAAGAAAGATACACACGTATCACGATAATACTTAATTTGCATTTGTTATCGCTAAAGTAATGGATCTTGATGAAGTTAAATAGGGCAAGTAAACACTCATAACCTTCAAAATTTTGGTCACATGAATTCTAACATAAAAGAAGTTGAATTGCATGTGCTACCACCAAAGTCGCTTTTCAAATCCACCATGTTAACCCAGACTGCCAGGAACCCGACAATGAGGTTCTTAGAACACGCGAAAACTTCAATTGCATCTCAAACTCCAACTACAAATCCATCTAATGTTATATAGTTTAAGAAATTAGATTCACATGCTCTTCATACTAAGTTGTTGAAATTTGTAATCGATAGGGTGAGATCGATCAACAATGACGAGGGTTTTCCTTCAATTTACGTACAATTCTGAGTCAAGGTATCACAAAGTAGCAGGACATTCACATTCACGTCAATCATTGTATTCCCTTAATAAAGTTGCCTGCACATATTAAATCAATACTGTATGAATCATCCAGCGAATGTCATAACATGACGTTGAAATCTATTTATTACAGGGATAGGATATTGATCGTTTTGGGGACCATGATGTCATCAGCCCCATCTTATCTGATTTTATGCATCAAATTAAGTTGTACTAGGCCCTCCATGAATACATACGCTGTTGGAAAAAGGTATTTGTTGCGAGAAAACTCAAGTTTGCATTTTGAAAGCTATAAGGGTATGATTACACGAGTGTAGGTCTAGCAGGTACAATGATTCTGGTTCATATGGATGAAGTAAGATTTCAATCCCACCATGAATTATTTGTAATTTTAGTTGAGAAGAGGTCCATTTATGCAAGGATTGTCTAAGTCGTTGTTGAAGAAATAATTTGTGATTAAAGAACCAACTTGGGTTGAGGAGCTGAAATTTATGTTAAATACGAATGAAATGTTTAATACTAAAACATTGACATACTTAGTATCTTACTCGGTTTTATTTGCCCCATTTTGATTGGTCCGGTTCCTGGATTTTACATCAGTATTGACCAAGCCGGCTGGTCTTGTACGAGCCAAATTCCATCTGTTAAGCTGGTTAGCGAAAAGGGCATAATCAAGCACGCCAGAAAAAGAAGAAAAAAAACGCGAATGACAACAAATTATAAATTTTGTGTTATTATTAATCCTCTTCTAGAGTACATTATTAAATGAAAATTTTAGAAGTACAAGAGAAATATTTACCCACAAGAATACTAGTACATTAAGACCATACAAAGATTATAGATTAATCCAATCTTTTTTTGGTGTGTAATTATAATTATAATGTTATATAGATAAAAGAAAATTAAATAATTAAGTAATTAGTAGTCCTGAGCATAGAAATCAATAATTTCCTTGAGGTTGAGGTTGAACAATGCAGATGAATCATTATTCATCAACCATAACATGTGCTCAAACAAGATGGCATCCACATCTACATACAACACTCTTTTCTTCTTTTGCAAATCAACCATCATTCTTCTTGATGTTGGTGATGAATCTTTCTTCTTGTTTCTTACCAAATCAATCAAAACTCTGAAAGGGTTTTCATCCAACACAAAAGGGTCTACTAAAAACTCCTTCTTTTCCTTCCCTACAACCACCGTGATCGGATCATTTGAACCAACAAAGTAGTCATCCGTTAGCTGTTGATAGCCTAACCGCTGACCAGAACAACCGCAACAAAAGATCGAAACCGGCAGAACCAAGCAGTCCATTTGTAAGTAATATATATGTATGAGGAGGTTGGCTTATGAGCTTGTTTGTGTTTGTAAATTGAAAGTGTGTGTATTTATGTACATCTATGTAGGTGTGTTTATACTGTTTTTAGTAATGGAGGAGGTCAAATTTTTTTATTTTTTATTTTTGGAATTATAAAAGAGGTGTTGAAAAAGAAAGGTGATGTTTGTATGGTAGTAGTGGTTGAAATTGAAAGTGTCAACCAAACGGCTAATAATAATGATGAATTACGATATAAACAAAGATACCAACATGCAGCTGTCGATGTTAGCTTCCTGGTAATTAAAAGCATAATAGCCGTTGGGTCGTGATTGTGAGCTTAAAGTAAATTGATCAATGAAATCATGCATTTTTTTTAATGAAATAATTAAATTAATACATTAGTACGCGTATTTTGTTCAGTTGGTTTTCATAACTTAATGATATACTTTGTTTCAGTCCTAATTAAACTGAATTATAATTAATTAAATCTTTTATTTAAAAATAGAAAAAAGTATTTTTCACTGAAAGTTGTGGATGTAGGAAAGAGCGTTGGGAGCGTGTGGGCCTTAATTTATTTATTTTATCTTTGTTTTTCACGAGATAAGTTCTTTTTCGAGTGTTGATCCCTTCATCTAGAAAGTAAAATAACTTATAATAACCTTTAAAATATATTAATTAATGTCATTAGCACCAATCAATACAAGAATTATATCTATTTCTAATGACACAAAGTTGAGTAAAAAACCTGTTGATTGAGGATGGTTTGACTCGTAGATTGTTTCAATGCAAATACATGACTAAATATTAAATAAGAAAAAATATCCAAATTCCAATACGTAAAATTTCGATATCTTATTTTGCTACAATGCGAAATTAAGTTTTTGTGAGAATTCACATCAATTTTACGTATCGGTTGTCACAACTATCTTCATCACTTTCGCTATTTCCAAAAGAAATTTTTCAGTAAAAAAAATAACTATTAAAAATTAATAAAAAATTTAAATTATTCTTATTTACTCATATTTTTGATACTTTAAGTCAAATTTGTATCGAATATAATAATAAAGTAAATATTATTATTCTGTATTAAATTAAAAAAAATTTGTTGGTAGACTATAATTTTAGAACGGAAGGAGTAGTAAACGTTTAATTGATGACTACGAAAATAAAATGTTTTTGTCGAAGTAAACCTCAAAGCATTAACATAACATGTAATTTGTGTTTTCTTATGAACTACGAGTATTTTGTAAGATAAGATGGTGTTCTTATACTTAAGCAACATAAATTGCTTAAAAAGGAACGTTTTATATTTAAGAAATGATTCCTTAAACAACGTACGTTTCATATTTCTTTTGATATTATATCTTTTGTATATAAAAAGGTCATTTTTGTGTGACTTGATGAGCACAAAAGAATATAAAACAGAGTAATATCTGATTCAATATGCCATATAAACATGTGAAGCATGATTGCACCAAATCAAGACACTAATTTAAAACCAACTAAAAAATAGACACGTAATTAATAATCAATTTTTTTCTTAGACAATATCTGTATTATGAGGATGGTATAATAATTAATCTAGGTGAGTGTGAGAGCACTAGTGATAAAGACTATTTGTCAAATATAGGAAAGAGTCCCTATCCTAGTTTGTTAGCGCGTATCCGGTTCATGTCCGAGTTTACATCGATCTCCAGCTGTATTGTTTTGCTTTGTTGTGGGTCATAATAAGGTGCGCCCAGCCATCCACAATGAAACCGATATATCTAGACAGCTTTCCACGTATAGTTAAAGTTGAACGAGTGGTTTTTTGTCCGACCATATACACCTGTCACCTAACTTAACTTATGATAACCGAGCTGGCCCTCCTTCACACTCAGCGGTTCAATGTTCAATTGTATGATCACACTGTCACAGGGTCTTCAAATTTCTTTAGGCGGTCCTGTCAGACCCAAGGCGGTGGGCTAACACAGTAACACAAAAGCTCAAAAACTTGACGGTGGATCCAAAATTTTAAGTGACCAGTAGCACAAATACTTTTCTTATTATACTAATTATATTTATATCGTCTTATAAAAAATTATTACGATTAATTACATTTGAATGAGTTTATTATTTTATAGCACAAATATTCAAATTTTATAAACCCATAGCACTAATTAGAAATACTAACTTTTAAAAAAGAATTACACTTTACGAATTAAATACTAACTTTTAAAAAAGAATTACACTTTACGAATTAAATACTAACTTTTAAAAAAGAATTACACTTTACGAATTAAATACTAACTTTTAAAAAAGAATTACACTTTACGAATTAAATGAATCCGTTAAATGGATCCGTAGCTACGACTACCCTACTTTGAAAAGATCCGTAGCTACGACTACCCTACTTTGAAAAGATCCGTAGCTACGACTACCCTACTTTCACTCCACCCATCATGTGAGATTGGTTTGTTACATTTGTTATTATGCATATTTTCATGCATAAGTTACGGGTTTGATTTCATAAAAAATGTTACATTTGTTATTATGCAAATTTTCATGCATAAGTTACGGGTTTGATTTCATAAAAAAGAACTTAAGTATCCATGTTCTACATTTATCGTTAAAAAAAGTCATCAAAATAGATGAAAACGGGATACTGTGTTAAGTATCCAGTTCTTTTTTCCCTTTTTCTTTGGTTGATCTGGGTTGATTTTTACACAACCACCGAAGAAGCCCGAAGGAGGTCTAGATGTCCCTTCTTGAACCAAGCTTGAGCTTATTTCAACCCATATACACCTACTACTTTCAATACCGGAAAAATAAAAGATAACTTCAGTATAGAAATCGAGGCAACATGTATCAAGATTAATAATCCTAGATCAATACTGCTACTGACTACAACAAGTACATCAAATCTGACTCCTAAATTACATCTACAAATCAACTCAACATAGCATCATACAAAGACCAAGATCCTACGATAAAAGGATAAATTCCAGTTAATTATTATTAGCCAATTTCAGTTGCGTAGCATGTTCATGGTGGAGTTAGGCCAGCCCATATTGGAATACATTGGCATCTGTGCTGGTGGTGGTTGTTGTTGTTGGTTAGCATTGTTGTAGGAACCTGGGGGCCGATGAACTGGACTACTACCGCTATCGTCAGATGACTCGCTTGATGGCCCATCAGATTGTGGACTAGCACCCGGCACAGAACCACCACCAAAAGTCAACATGTTTGATGGTTGTGCTACTGCTGATGCAGCGTTACTCGATTTTGGTTTTTTGCTATCTGCAATGAAACTACCAACAATGACCTGGTAGACAAAAATTACAATCAAGAATCAATAGTTGACTAGTTGACCAAAATTAGGGAGAGATTGAGAGAGAGATGGACCCACTTGTACAGGGGTAGCTGCAACGAGCGAGCCAGCAACTCCACCACCCAAAACTCGACCATCAGAGCCTGCAAGAGAAACACTCAATCCACTTGATCTATTGCTGTGGTTACCATTACTGTCTGCCAACAGGAATGAACCCGATAAAGAAATTATCTCGAACCGCCCCTGAAAAGCGACATCATCAAATAATTAATTTTGGATAATCAAAATTGAAGTGACTGTAGAAAATCTGATTATTTAAACGCAGAGCTAAAATATCTTACTTACGCCTATTATAAAATATTCCACACCTGTCTCATATTGATATAATTATTACGAGAAAAGGTAACTGTTGGACTTACATGTGACCATTTTTTATTTGATTATTATATCACTTAAGGAACAACTCTTATAATTGATACATAATATCATCATTCTTTTATTTTGAGTACTTTAAAAATACAAAAGAATCTCTTTCTTAATCAACCTATTACCTTAAAATAATCAGAATTTATCAAACACTCGGTACAAATGATTATCATATGCGTTTGAAGAAACCCATGTCATAGAATAAACTCAGCAACATAATAGCGAAGACTGAACAAAATTGTAATATTGAAAAGAATATAATAAAGTATAGAATGATTATGGAAACCTCATATGTTACAGTGCCACCAGACATTGCTGGCTGACGAAGAGTTACATTGCTGATGGCACCGTTTGCTGATAGAATACAAACAGTACGTGGTCCTTGCTGCGAGAACGCTGTGATCTTAGAGGCTATATCCTGAAAACCGAAAAAATGTAGGCCAAAACAACCAATTAAGCACATAACATAAATCATCTCAAGTGTAGCCAAGTTAATCCCAAAGTGCATACAATCTATTTACTTTTGCCAAGTAAAATCTTTTTCGTAAATGATAAGCACAGACATTCTTACAATATTTTAGACTTTGCGGGGCTCAATGAATGTAAACATTGCTTACATGTTTATCAGTGTAAACAACATGAACAAATTTAATACATTTGCATAAGTATAGTTGCTGTAGTTAAACGGTTGTATAAATGTATACACGTATGTATGTATATCTTTAGTTAAACAGTTGTATAAATGTATACACAGTTAGTGCTTCATATCTATCGTAGCTTGCAGCACTAGTGATAAACCAGGTCAATCTTCAAATACCTACAGTAAAACTTCTCCAACTGCCATAACTACACCTACGAATGGCCTTGTTTTGAGCCAGTTCCAACTGAATCCTACTTAATTCAATTTCTAAGCCACAACATTTTTCGTAATCATGAAACTAAACTTTCTTTGAGCGCCGGATTGAGCTTGAACACATTTCTTAATAGAGCTCCTTACTTGAAAAGATACTTATTGAGCATAAATATGTTTCCATATGTTGAATTGACACATATATTGCATGAACATATCTTAGGTTATTGTCACAGTCCACGATCTGTGGTTACTCTGTGATGCATGCACGCGATAGTTAAACTCAACTAGAGCCTAGAAATCATAGTGATTGGTCAAATTACTTAATCGTTTATATAATCCAAGGATTCAAGGATCTAGCACATTCAAGGGACAGTGTTATTTAAGATCTAGAAACGTATATACGAATGCCCATACATACATAAATATGTATGTCAAGTTCCTATAACTAATACAAAGAGACAAGGTATAATATAATGTTGTACAAATATGTCCAAGTATACAAGGACACCGCTGTTTAAAAATCTAAAGATATCTAAGACACTTAAACAACATGACAAAAAGGCATGTCAGCTCAGATGTCCATTACTTTGCCTCAATATCTAGACATGTTATCTCTAAATAATATCCCTAATATTCGAAATGTTACTATTTGTAAAAAAAATTTCTATCTTTTAATTAAAAAAGAAACCAAGATTTCCTTTTCTATATTTCTAATCTTTAATTCCATCAATTAAAGGATATGATCAAAGCACACCCTGTGCATAACGACCAAAGGTCCGGAGCTTATATGAGAAACATCGTGTCAGCATATAATGGGGGTACATGTGTTCATTTAACCCTGATTTTTTAAAGTAAAAAAAATACTGTAAACATAATCCAAATCACATATACCGTCATGACGATAACCATGGAGCAGAAATATGTTTTTAGCTTGAATCTTTAAGAAGAAAAGGTTGCACCAAGATTAGAACGTCCCAAAATAAGGACCTCTATATTTTTCATGTAACAAAGGATACAAAATGTAACATACTCCGTTACAAAAGATTAATTATAAATATTGGAAAGAAAACCCTTGGCACCCACCTAGGATGTATGTTACTTGTACCAACTTGTCAAATTTCCCCATTTGACGATATATTCTCCACTATTTTTGGTAGCGATTTAATAACGGAATCTTTTGCATGCTTTTATTGTTTCTATTGGAAGGAATTTTTTAAAGAGACTCATTATGCATTTCCAACCATTCACTTTTTGCACCATTTTGGATATCAATGGCAATGTATTCTTATGCTTATAAGAAAAATTGGAACTTTAATTTGGTAACAAGAATAACGTCATTATACGTATAAGAACATTCATTTTATAAACATGTAAATAGGCTAGTCAAATCACTACTTATCCAAGCACAAAATATTAATTAAAGCTCCAGGCTTTTAAGATATTATAACCCAATTTTTAAACCAAAAACAATTGAAGAAACGATTAAACATATATCCCTCTTTTTCCAGATAATATGTGAGAGTTAGGATGATTACCTCTCCTGCCTTAACCGTAATGACATGAGGCGTAAAACCAACTCCGGGTGAGCCTGTTAAAAACAAGTTAACAACAATATTTAACAACTATGAAGATAGTCCACACCTAAAGCGCAATTTAACAACTAAATGACATACTTAATACAACATTCAATCATTAAAACTCTCTATAGACACAAACC
The DNA here is from genome assembly GCA_963921325.1 of Logfia minima. Taxonomy (NCBI): domain Eukaryota; kingdom Viridiplantae; phylum Streptophyta; class Magnoliopsida; order Asterales; family Asteraceae; genus Logfia; species Logfia minima. Next base: position 23,901,892 of record OY992773.1, read on the forward strand.
CATCATTCCAAAGACAATCTTGAGGCTTTTTTTTTTCAATTTTAACTGAAACTATATCTAAGAGTCAACTAGATAGTCAAATGTAATCACAAAGCTACTTAAATTCAATAATTCAATAATTAAAAAAGATCTGCAAAATTTTGTTATTGGCTTTTAAGGGGGTGTTGGGGATTGTTTATTTTTATGCTGATCTAAAACGGCTTATTTTTACAGCCGATAACCAATCTCAAACACTCTTGTAGAAACATACATTAGATGAAATCGGTACTTAAAAATAAGCAAGTTGATACCTACTCATTTGTTTAACAAATAAACACTTCAAATTTTAACAATTCCAAACACCCCCTATTGCTTACAAATAATAACAAAGATTACATTTTTCACACATATACTAATATAATTACTTAATTTACACAAAATTCATAAAATTTAAAAGATTACTTCTTTATGATTGTGTAATTTTAATGAAACTATATCTAATTAGAGTCAACTAGATAGTCAAATGTAACCACAAAGCTATTTAAACTCCATAATTCAGCAACAATGTGTAATCAGCCATTAACTGTTACCATTGATGACAAAGATTAAATTTTTCAGACAAATGCAATTATAATAACTTGATCTACAATAAAAAAATCAAAATTTTACCTAAAGCATCCAATTGTCTCTTCCCTGAACCAGGTGGTCTTCCTCTATGTTTCTTAGCAGCCGAATCGGTATTCGGTGTACCGCCACCACCATCATTACTAGACTCCAAATGCCCACGACCTCCACCGCCGGAACCTGTAATCACCGGAGCCGGAGCTAAACCAAGAGCAATGTTACCATCCGGCGACGGCGAATACTTTCTCGGCCGGCCTCTTTTCTTCCTCGCCGGTTCAATGCTAAACCCACTAGGCCTAAACCCACCCGGCGGCGACGATCCATCACCAGCACCGCCGTACTGCTCAGACCCATCAAAATTAAACCTTTGTTGCATCGGTTCTTGACTTATGATACTGTTATTGTTCGCCGGAGCTGCGTTTGAGTTGTTGGGTTGCAAGTGATGGTGCTGCTGGTGGTGTGTGGGGTATGAGTTCGGTGGCATCATCACCGCCGGCGACAGCATCGGGTGGTGATGGAGGTGGGGAGCTGGGTGGCGTGGCGGTGGTGGTTGTGGTGGTGCTAAAGATTCACGTGAATCCATTTTTCTTGATCTTGAAATGTAGGTGGATCTTTTGAAAAAAAAGTTTGGGAATTGTGATTTAGGGGTTTGAAAGAAGAAAGTAAAAGAAGGAAATTAGGGTTTAAAAGGTATGATTTTGATACCGCCGTATATATGTAAAAATGTGTGTGTGTATGTATATGCACGAATCGGTGTGAGTGATTACATGTTGTAGATATAAGTTGGGTTGTAAAGTGTGTAGAGAGTTTTTGACACCTGGTGTTGTGATCATGGTCAAATCTGCTTACACATTTTCGTCGGCAATTTTGAATCTTATGTACTTCTTTTTGACTTTTTTTAATCATAAAAACATATCTTGGTTTTACAAAGGAATTTTTTTATATAGAATTGTAACTTTGTAAGTAGATCTTTGTGTCTTTTTAGAATAGAATCTGTGGTTATCCTTGTTTGTATATTAATTACATCTTTTTAACCTTGGTCATATATCATACCTAATTTATATAGATTTTGTTTTCTAACTATTTTAGCGTTAATGATGGTTCTGTATAGACGTCCACAATTCAAAAAAATGATTCATGAAGGTATTTTTGTTAAAATATACACATCACGACATCATGTTTATATTTTATACAACGGCAACTATATACACATTTTGTGTTTAATGATAATTGAACGCAGGCACCACATACTAGTTGAGTGACTATTGAGACACAACTTTTTAGTGATGAGTGAATCTATGTTTACCTTAACAATCAATAGTTCGGTGGGATTTGTGTAGGTTTGAAATAGGAAAGCTTATTGAGAAAATCTGTCATTTAATTTAAGTTGTTTTCTCCTTAGGGTTTTGATTTGCACTTTTTTGGTTGTTTTATGAAGGTTCGAAACATATTTCAAATTGATTATCTTCTTAAAAAGGTTTGCCCGCCATATGATATTTACTTATTTATATTTTCATATGTTACGTGTTTAGTGTTTGCTGTAGCTCATGATGGTGGTGATGGTATAGTTTTAGAGTTCTTATTTTAGATCTAAATTTAAATATTTTGGTATGACAAATTTAAAGTGCTAGATTTATGAAATTTAGACATTGTAATTTATGTCACTTAGATTATTTGGTAATTTATGAAATGATGGTTGCTCAGTCGATGTTGTTTGATGTTTAGGTGAGGATGGTGATGCGATTGCTGGAGATGACGATGATTATAAAATAAAATAAATTTTTTAATGAAAATAACTTAGAGAAAATAATTAAAAGAAATAAATTTAAGATGATGTGAATATCATTTAGTGACTTGGACCTATGTGGGAAACGAGCTTACGTGGACAAGCCAACTGGTTACTAATAAGTTATAAGTTATCGGAATCATGTTGAATTTTTTTTTATTAATATAGTTATTCTTAAACACATTAAACATAGTAAGGGTTGTTTTAAGGTAACGAATATATATCGTTTTCTTAAATTGGACATTTTATGAAGATTTGATATCTTAACAGTCTATTAATTCAAAATACCTACGTTGCAAAGTTGGCATGTCATTGATCAGTATATAATATCCATGAAAAATGACTGTTATTGCATCATAAACAAAAAGAAAAAAAACGGAAAGAAATAAAAGAAAATGTGTCACTATAAACTAGCAGTGTACCCGCGCATAGCTACGGGAACAAATCATTAATTTGACATTTACAGATTTTATTATTTACACTATATTGTTAAAAGTTTAATTTAATAATATGTAAAGTTTAAAACTTAAAGCTTACAATTTATAAGATAGTGGTTCATTTGAAAAGTAATTAATGATTTTTAAAGGTAACTTAGACATTAACTATTGGTGAGTCTAATTTTAAGAAAAAAGATGAAGATGGTTAATATATAGTTAAGATAAAAAAAATAAAAAAAATGATATTTCAATAAATTTTTTACCCATTTATATTATATATGCTACGCTTGACAAACTACTTGAAATTTGAAGTTGCAAATTGTATCTTATATTTATTTAGAAACATTAGGTGAAAATTGTAACCTTTTAACATAAGTACTTTACAAATTATTTACCTTAACTTTTTTTAAACAAAAATGCTTGATTTGACTAAACTTATATACTTATGAATATGATGGGTGACAAAAAGTAAAAATAATAAATTAACTAACGTGTCATAATGTTATATAAATTAAGGGTAAGATTTTTATAAATAATTGTATTTTGAGAGAAAAAAAGATTAATTATCTTAACGTTATTATATTTTATGTAAAATATAATGTTACAAATTTAAACCGTTATTAACAAAAGTTAGAACATCCGAAATCACGTACCTTTCTTATTCCCATCAAAATGTAGGTTCGACCTAGTGACACCGCAACATAAGTTACACATATTTTTAAAGACGTTTATCGCTACTCATCTCATAGATTTTAAGAAAACAATAAATAAAATAATTACTAACAACCCTTCGTCTGAAAATATAATTGCAAGCAAATCAAATCTAACATTTTGACTTCACCCGACGCGTCTCATCTCCCCCCAAAACCTCTCCATTTTGCATCCTTAATTTCTCAGATTCCATACGTATTACTCATCGACTACTGCAAATATACTTGTATCCATCTCTTGTTACCATTTATACTATTACATTTCATCATAGATAACCTAATGAGGTTAATCAAACGGTTAGCTGGTTGGTTAGGATTCGGTAATCACGAAGTCAACAAAGATTCTGAGAATGAAGTTGATGTTAATAATCTGAATTCAACTGAAGAAGAAATACATCGTTATGTTGACACGCATCTCCCTCGAAAAGGATTTAGTGTTCCGGTTCAAGTTCCTGTTGATAAACCTCGTCAAATCGGACCGGTTTTAGTGCCCTGCCCGGCCGGTGACGGTGGTATTCAGGTAATATCTTCAATCCTTTTTCTAATTTTTTATTTTGGTTGATTTATGATTCTATGTTAAAAGTTCTAAGCATATAGGTTAGTAATTAAGTGGCCGGTTATTGGATTGTTGAGGTACTTTATGATAATTTCTAAACAACAACCTTAAGTAAATGTATTCATACCGGTCGATAGAAGTTGGAAAATAATAGTGATAGTGATAAAGGCTGTCGTTAAGAGTTAAGACATTAAAACATGTATAAATAGTCATACTTAGATCAGAACAAATTCCGTGGCCCGTGATAATATATCAGGCACAATATAGTTTATATATGTGTGAATTTTAGTAAAAAGCTGTTGTTAACAAAACCCGTAAGAGTTAGCCTTTTCATTCTTCGCTTATGTCATATTTTAAGTATTTCTCGGAGCAGAACATTTGTAGCCCATACTGTTTGATTGAATGTTTTTGATCGATATCATTGTGATGTGTTAGTCTCTCGTGTGTGATGATGATGCGCCAGTTATTTTCCTATTATAAAGACCCTAGTTAACAATGGTTGTATTTTGGTGTTTCGTTTTCTTTCTCATTCTCAGTTGTCACTAAAAATTCAGAATAGTAGCAAGGCTTCCTCTAAAGTGGGATACATTAGCTAAGATTCTTCTCTTGCTATTGATAACAAATTATGCGTTTGAACAAAGCTTATTTAAACAACTTATAAGTTTGTTTAAAATTTGAAAAATCTAAACAATAATTTTTTTTAATGGTTTAATTGTGAGCTAACTAATCTACGTTTTTTACTTTTGTAGCTCATAAACTTAGTTTCATAAGCAGTTAGCGATAAGGCTTTCCCGAATTTCAGTTAATTCATAATGAAACAGCCTACATAAGTTTACCCGAACTCTGCTTAAATGCAAGTAAAATCATGAAAATGTCATGTGGTCCATATTATGATAAAAGTGGTTGATGACTTGTCATATGTTGGTTACCTACTAATGGCACACTGGACCAGTTAAGATATACTGTTCAGTTGTTGTTGGTTTTAAGTGAGTATTATTGGTGGACTTGATGCTACCAACTGATAGGTGGTCCGTAGTTCATATATGTATCAATTATCCGAACATTTTTATAACATCTATAGTTTACAAGGTCGAATTCACATATTCTTACTCTTGAAATTTGAGTTTTAAATTCTAACCATGAGCTTCGAGACAAAGTCCGAAACGACTCATGGGGACCCCTTTTGGTCGAAATTGCTGACTTCAGTCAGTAGTATTGTGTACGAGATCCTGAATTCGATGCTACCATGTGTTTTGCAGGTTTGGGCTTCTGTCGATACACAAGCCGCCTTAGATAATTGGTCATTTACCCAATATTATTGTGTTCTACATTCTATAATTTGAATAGACCAATTTTAATAAAAGACCAATGTCAATGTAGCATACTAACATAGGGGTAATATTCGTAAAAGTATAACAAGTTCATCTTGGAACTAGTCTCCCTTTTGTTATGTAACAAACCATGTGCCTATCTTATTTAAGCAAGTTCTTTACATGACTAGTATTAAAACTCAGGCATATGAATAATTTGGAAAACAGGGGTTACTTTGTTCTTCCATCTGCTGCTGTAAAATTACCAACATTGCAATAAGTTGAATATTAGCACTACTAATGTTAGAATGAACACATTGCCAATTCTTAACGTTGTGATGATGGACTCAGGGTCTACAATGGTATACACAAAAGCTCAAGATAGACGAAGACGGAGACGTTGCGGATGAGTTTCTCGAAGAGGTGTTCCCGGAAACTGCATCGAATACAGAAGAACTACACCAAATCAGAGGGTCTACATTTCAAGTCAAGCTAACGACTAAACCTGCAAAAGCAAGGAACCCTTGTTTATCGCCAAGAGGATCGGTCCAACATTATGTCAAATACAAAGGAAAGCTGCAGCTCCTTTAACATATCTGTCGTTTTGACATAAAAGTGTACATCACTGTATTTCTTTTCATTGTTTGAACATGTATGAACACTCGAATTAACTGTAACATGATCTTAATTCTAAAAGTCAAGATCCTTTATGAACAATCAACACCTACTACAACAAAAGCACACTACAAGTCTAAAACAACAAATATGGTAATTAAACTAGAGATGTTTGTTATGTCCATGAAGGTGTCCTCCGAGAGGATAAGTTGAAGCAGTGGTCCTAGTAACTGGGTCCACCGCTCCAAGCGGTTGTTGGTGGGGCACGGCTCCAGGAACTGTCCCCATTTGCTGTCCCGCTACACCAACAGGAGTTGTGTGGTGTCCACCATAAACATCGTGTCCAAGAACATGGTGTTTTCCGTGCAACTTATCGTCAGCATGTTCGGCTTTTTCAAGGTGTAGGTTCATTTTTGATTCGGCTTCTTTTGCTTTCCTTCGTTGGTGTGCTATGTCTTTCTCTTCTTGTGTCCTTGCAGTTGCTTTCTCTGCCTAAAATAACAAAACAATAAAACTAAAATTAAAAATCATGTATGGACAAGGTACAAGGTTGATGCAAACGGTACGTACCTTTTCTTCGAGATTGGCTTTGTAGGATTCAACATGAGCTTTTGCAGAACTGGCTACATTGCTAACCTTCTCTTTTACTGAATGCATTTTTTATTCTTCCCGTTGTCTGCTTTTCTGTGTATGTTTCATAGTTTGTGTTTCAAATGAATTTAAAGACGGTGACTGACGGCGACGTTTATCCAATACTTGACACGGATGCTCCACGTGTCTCCCTGGAAACATCTGTTACCTTAGCTGACTGCCACGTGTCCATGTAGTAATTAATATTGGCAATTCGATAGAAACCCATAAATTCAAAACCAAGGGAAAGGGTTGGTTCACGTTCGGGTTTTATATATACATATACATATACATTATAAGTTTCAACTGAAATTTTTGGCATTGTCAATTTTAACGGTCAGGAGTATTTCGTCCAAAACTTTTTTAACTGATTTCTTAATCTGAGATTAATACGAGATTGCGTAATCAATTATCAGGTCTCATACGTGTGACCATTCACGCAATTTCAATAGTAGTTCAAACTCAGTTTCATAAACACGATCATTCTAGCAGTTTAATTCGAATTGAAATCGATTCCATATACACAAACGTTCAATTCTGTAATTCGTTAATTGAGCTTATCAAATTTTCTTATAACATGTCGATTGAAGATTCGCAAAAACAGAATTGCAAATCATCAATTCTATCACTTCGCCACGTACTGACCCACTCATATGTTCTAACTTAAAAACATTTTCTCTAAATCCTTTATTTTGTTCGAAAATATTCATTTTAGCCTTCAACTCTATGAAATGTAACTTAACATTATCTTAACTAGTTGAATTGGATGACCGAACATTAAAATCTTTGATGGCCCATTAAAAGGTTCTAACTTGTTCTATTTAAGTCTATGCGATCAGTAACCGGATAAGCTCAAAATCGGGTGAAGTGGATTAGTAGTAGCTAGGGATACAATTAAGGACTAAAAGATGGATAAATTTGAGATAAAAAAGATATATTATAGAGATAATGGAGTCACTGCAGGAAACGAATAATGAAGTCCAAGACATGCATCATAACACGACAATATATGTGGATACGTGTGACTATAGACGTATTATAAGTTATTGAAGCATAGTAAAATGATAGTATAATGCACAAATACGTTATATATCTTGTTATATTGGATGCGATATGTTTTTTGTACTGCTTTTTATTATTACTAATAAGTTATCTGTCTTTTCTAAAAACATTTTGATTAGGAAGAAAAAGGACACTTGATATAAAGACAACAGACGTATCACGTGCGTATTTGACAAAATTTAAAATTATATATTACTGTACAATAGATGTTGTTGGTCAAACACTAATCTAGAATACTTATGAAATAGAAATTTAGACGACATATAAAGCACTATTTAATGAGTGTGTAGAGGAAGATACATAGATCGAGCATACATGTTGTCAGTTATTTGTACAAGCAAAATAAACAACCAACGTACGATATGCAATTTTATGAGAACTGATCGATGTACGAATAAAATATCAGTTGCATGTGTGTGTATATACGACTATATAAACCTGTTTATTCAATTTCATTTCATTAATAAAAATAACCATTTAATTATAAACTAAAAAAAATGATTGTTATAATGCAATAAACAAAACACGTACCTATTGGAGCATTCATAGTTGTGGGTGTCTGCAAGGGTGAAAGAGAGGTCTCACTTCCACATGGTAGGGTTATGAATGGTGTAACCATTGAGGATGTCTTACGTGGATAGGTTTTCAAACAACTAAGGTATTTGCATTGCTCCGAGTAAATACTGACAGTCATCATTTAAAAAGCTTTTGTTTATTTAAAGATCATTTTTTTTTTGAGATTAAACATTTTTATACATACAAGTTTAGCAATATGAGTTTTTGTTTATATAACGTTATGTTTTATATTACAACAATGTTATATATAGTCAAATTAGTGAAGAATACTAGAATAAATATTTTTTTTAATATAATAAAATATTTTTTATTATAAAGTAAAAGGAAATATAAATGAATTATGTAATGTATTTTTACTTATAGTAAATAATTATGTGAGACTCATTAATTGAAGTATAGTATTAAAGGGGTTTGAGTATTTACAAAATGTATGTAAGTAAATGATGTAATAGTGATGTGACAATTAATTAATAATCTCGCTGAATAATCAGATTATATAGCTGTAGATGCTTTTGGAGAGTGCCATTGGCAAATAGATTTATGTACAGTCAGTAGGAATCGTCAAAGTGAGTTTTGTAGACGCGAAAAGGGTAGTTATTTATAGCCGGATGGTCATGATGATGACGACGCTATAAATTGAATAAGAATTTTTATAAATATATTTTTAAGGATTCTGATTAATTTATCACTCGTTATTAAATGTTGGTTAAATAATTAACTTAATTTGTTAAATTTTAATATATAAAAGTATGTTATTGATGATTTTCTGAAAGTTGATGTCTTTTTATAAAAATTGACATTTTTCTTTACGACATTTACACTTTTAAACATAGCTTAAGAGTTATATTAACCAAAATCTGTAAAAACAAATAAACATACATTGTCAAAAACACACCATTAATTCTTCCTGTTAGCAAGTACTCCGAAATTATTTACAACTTTTTCGCGGGTATGTGTAAGCATTTAAGCAAATCAAACGTTCAATGAATAATTCATGAATTGTTTGACAGAAAGTTTATTTTTAGTTTATTATATAATGAACATGAATAAAAATTTACATTCGTTAAATTATACAAACGGACATGAATATTTGTCTCGTTTATTCGTTTACGTTCGTGAACGTCTAATAACATGTTTATTTATGTTCGTTTACATTCATTTGTTTATGTTTGTATACTAATAGTTTAATTAAATTTACATATGTTTGTATATTTCATTTTTATCTAATTTAAATATATATAAATATGAATGTAATAAAATAAAATAAAACCTTAAGATATTTCTATGTCTTATAAAGCTTGTTCATATGTCATAATTAAGTATCTTTGATCGTTTTGTTATGTTAAATATGCATCACAATGTTTCATATTATATAATATATATGTTCTTTTGTGTTCATTTAGGTTTGTTTATGTTCTTTTAACATACTAACACACGAATACATTAATTTATATTAGTTCATTTCTGTTTGTTTATGTTCGTAATCAAACATATTTTCCAAGTGAACAAGCATGCACAAGAAAATTCGTTTGTGTTCGATAAAACCTTAACGAACGAACACGAACACGCTCCATTCGTGTTAATTCGGTTCGATTACAGGCGTAGGTACGTGTCATCTTGATTTATTGAAATCATACGATGTTTAATTATCCATTTGTAAGTATCCATCAAAAAGGTTCACGGCATAGCCGTACTTCAATTGACGTAGGCAGTCATAACCTTCCGAATAACGTTAAAACCAAGTATGCCTCTAGCATCGAGTATTTAACGAAAGTTACAAATAACAGGGTAGTGGTATGTGAGAGTACAACATTATACATAGGCATATTCCGAGAAATAATTCTTTATGCATATGAAATCTTCTTTGAAAGTAATCGTGTGGGTAAGTTGGTTTGTCGAAAAAGTAGTCCCATTACAAACGTCGGCCGACACCATTACAATCTCTATATAAATATCGTCGATGTATTTTAGGTTTAAAAATTTCCGCTTCATCTCGTTCTTGCGGGCTTTACCTGCAATCAAAACGGAGCGTTTCAAATGGGCATTGACGTGGACAGACGAACGGAGATGGGATCATGCCTATTGGGAGGGCCCGTCTCGGACGAAGGGAAGACAGTTAAAAGATGAGCCCCCTATTATCTTAACTAATTGGTTATGTTTATTACTTTTTATAGTTTTAAATCATTGAATACACGTGGGTCATAAAAAGTAAAAGAAAATGTATATGTATTCAATTGTAAAACAAAGTGACAATGTATATAAAACAATAGTATGTTCGCACACGAACACTTTTTAAAAAGAGAATAGCAAGAACGATTTTCAACCCAAGATGCAATTGATGATGGGTCCTACCAATATTTAAATGTTATTAACTCAAAATCAACAGAAGGGTAGAAAAGGTACTTTTAGCTCCCTTCATTATCACGTACCATAGGTTCCATCATAACTAAAATTACGCCATTTTTATAGGGTGTTTCGTATTCCGATATAACCAAAACTATTTGAATTGAATCGTTTGTTTGAACAAATTAGTCTTTCGAATGGATAAAAACCAAATTATTATATCAATTTTCATATTACTTTTGATTATTGTAATTAGAACCGAATAATTAAAATAGTGGCGTAGTTAACAGTTTTGTTTTGGATGGGCCAAAATAAAACGCTAACGAGTTCTAAAATAGCTTGACAAAATATGCAAAAGTGTAAGAACTAATAAAACTATTAAGTACTTGTAGTTAGAGAGTTTTCACAATATTTTTTAAATTGATAAAAACTGAATATATTCAAACAAACAAAAGTTGTGTAATTGACTATTAAAATAATAATTTGTAGTAAATCAAATATACAATTAGATGATCTCAAAGAAAATTACTAAACCATCTGGTTGAACAAGTTAAGAATTCATAAAGAATGACATATTACTTGCAATTTGTAAATCTAACAGTTAGCAAAAAATAACAACAAAATTGTAGATGTATTAAAAACAAAGTCAATGTTATATGTTTGTGTATGAAATGAGTGTGTAATTATATGAATTATAAAGTGAATTAATTGTTTTTGGTGTGAATTATAGTTGTTTGGAGTGAGTATATATATAGTAAAGATTGTGTATGAATTAATGGGGTAAAATAAAAATAAAAATAAAAGATTTTAAAAATTTTAAATTTTTCAAAATCTGGCTGTTGCGTTTGTTATTTTAAAAATATTATATTTTAAATATTTTATTAATTGTTACACAAGGAAATAAAAAAATAAAAAATAAAATAATTGATGACGGCCGCTGAATTTTTGACGGGAAAAATCAGCGGACCAAATCAATAACGTTGTGCTATCGGTGTTAGTTTCGTCAATTTCAACTAACGAACGGATGGGAGTACCCTACGGGTCTCGGAAGTTACGTGCTCTACACTTCTATGGGGTTATAAGGTGGATGGGCCAATTTACTTTGTGAATTTATTTTAGGATGGGCCTTAACTAATTGATCAAACTATAACTATTAAGGTGGACTATAAGTAACTTATTGATATTTCACTAAAATGCAACATAATTTGCTCAAACTAAAAAATATTACAAGATATATTGTTCAAATTCTTCCGAGTTCACTCAAATTTAGAAAAAATAAATAGGGAAAATTCGTTGTAGTTCAAATGGTGGTGCGAAATATGCATATTATATCCGGTCGACAAATGTAAAAATATCTTTATAGAGCAGGATCTTTGATTACTTTGAATATTTTAAAAGATTTAATTCATAATAAAATTTTTATGGTGAATACAATCATTTTGATATTCTCTAAAATATTTGGTGATTATTTCTTAGGGTTGCTAGCGACTAGTAAACAACTTAATCAACGTGTAAGATGTTTTGAATCATCACAAGTACAAGAGACCCAACAATATTTTCAATCTAATCTATTTAGTTGAACAATTCGCTAAGTATTGGACTATTGGTTTTTAACAAAAAGAAACAAATAATCTATTAAGTAAAATTAATTTATTCCTTTTTCTAATTTCAAAACGGAAATAACAGCCCAAAAAGTGAGGTTTTATCAGATAAGACTTCAGAGTAAACAACACCACAACACCAGAATTCAACCAGTCACCGGAGCTCCGACCCAAAAACCATTCGATGGACCTTAAAACTCGCTGCAATATTTTCTGCACCACAAATTACCATACTCCATCACTTTTCCGGCGATCAAAAAATACAATCAATTACGTCACAACTTCCTCAAAATCACTTCGTAGTACGACGTCGTCCAAGCTTCAAGTTTCTCCACGCATTTCCGTTGCGTCATCAGTTCGTAGCCATAAAGTCACCGTTCACGATAGACAACGAGATATTGTTCACGAATTCTACGTTCCAGAAGTAATTAATTAATAATTTCGATTTACAAACCGCTATTATTACAATAATAGACTATTAATAATATAATTTGTAATTTGTATCTACTACTAAACCCTAGAAGCACTATCAATGTAAAATTTAGGGCAAAACACTTATGATGTGCTGTCAAATGTTGCAGGATCAATATATATTACATACAGCTGAAGCACAGGATATATCATTGCCATTTGCTTGCAGGCACGGTATTGATCTATAATTCACGCTATTTTGTGCAATATACTTCGTTATGTTGCGATATTGTATGTTACTTGTCAATAACATTATATAATTCACCATAAACCTATATTACTGGTTTATAAGTAGGTTAAAGTAGATGTCTACTTATGGCAGGTTGTTGTACTAGTTGTGCTGTTCGTATAAAATCTGGAAGTCTTGTACAGCCTGAAGCGTTGGGGATATCTGCAGAACTTAAAGCTAAGGCATGTTGCTTCGTGTTCCTTATTGATTTCAAACATGACCTGTTTGTACGTTCATATGTTATAAATCTAATTGCATTGAATACAAGTTCATATAATTTGGTATATATTTTTGTAGGGTTATGCGCTCCTTTGTGTTGGTTATCCAACTTCTGATATTGAAGTTGAAACACAAGACGAAGATGAGGTATGGGACAGGCTACGTAATGCTGCTACTCCTTATTATTTTATGTTGCGTGATTTATCCTTGATTAGAGCAATTGAACAAGTAATATCTAGTCTTATAAAAGTTCTTGTTAGTAGCTGGTAAAATGGATTTCGTTTGTATGCAGTACCTTATCCTAAACAAGTCCCCAATAGGTTACAGAATCAATCTTAGTTGGCTCATGTGAGTGTATGACTTCATTAGAGATAATATAAGCTTCGGTTTGAAGGTCCCATAATAAGTTTGTGCCACATATTCACAGTTATTTAGTAGTTGCTTTTGGGCAAACAAAACAGAAACATTGTTATTGTTTTAAACTCGAATGTTGACAATTCGAACTGTTCATGTCAAACAAATAGTACAGTCTGGTGGTGTTGTAGTTGAACGTCCATGCTCGTTTTAAGGCGGTTACACAACTATTGGTGTGTCTCATACTACTTTGTGTTTGGGGTGTTGAAAATGGTATGGAGGTGGTGGTACCTTGGGTGCACTGAGTTGGACGCATGCATCTATTGTTGTGCTGTTTCTGGATGTGTTGTCCTATACTAATAGAGAGCGAAAATTTTGAGTAGCTAGTAGGCTAGTAAGTTTTTAATTTATGTGTTATTAATAACTTCGACCATGGTTTTATATTGGTCGAGAAGTGATTGGGATAGCATGTCACTTTGGGCTTGGAGTGTTGTAAATGGTATCCAAAAAGTAGCCCCTCAAGGTATAGTTAGTTGGACTCATGCATTTTTGGTATTGAGTACCCTATAAGCTTTTAAGTTGTGGGCTATTAATAACTTATATCGCGCTTTTACGCTAGTCGAGAATTGTCTTCGTTAACAAAATGGTAATCTAGTTTAGGCAGCTTCGGCTTCTCTTCTGGAAATATTGTTTCCACAGCTTAAGTAAGACTATTATGCTAAGATCCTATAGTATGCCTGCCACAGGGCTAGTATGCTAATTTGGTCTTGATTCTTGAAGTGTTCAAGTGTTAGATAAGCAACACCACCTTAAACAAAAAGGCACAAATATGACGTGGTGGACTGGTGGTATTTATAGTTTTAGCCTGGAATTTGAAGAGTTGTTTTCTTAATAAAAATATCTAACTGCATCTGAATGACTATCATCAGTTGGTGGACATCCATCCAACATCTTACTGGATAAAACAACTTGCCATCTCTTTTCTCCTTTATTACACTCCGCTTATCTGCCTAACAAAATATATCATCTATGGCTTCTGCAGGTATATTGGCTTCAATTTGGACGCTATTTTGCACGAGGACCTATAGTAAGTTTCTGAATATATTATATCAAATATAATTCTTCCCACCCTCAACAAATTGGTCTCTGTTAGATCTATAATTTTATCAATGGTTCTATACAGAGAACCTTGCATTTATCATCGACAATTATTGCAGGAAAGGGATGACTATGCACTGGAACTAGCCATGGGTGATGAGTAAGCTACAATTCAAACTGTAAATTACAAGGGAACTATAAATTAAATCGGTATTAGTATGTTACTTTTAGACGGTTAGGACATTTGAGAAGCTCTGTACTTATAATGTGCTGTTTTCTTTTAAAAGATTTATATATCACTTTAGCCTTTTAAATTTTGATCATGCATATTATCATTAGCAGGGAAACAGTAGCTCTTTGCACCTACAGGCTTACGGTAACCTCATTTGATGTGAATGTTAATCACGTAGGATCGGATGAATATTATCGCTTTATACATTTTATCATGAAGTGCAAAACCTAAACTTTATTCTAAAAAAGGAAAGATCACATGGTGCTTTGATTCAACTTTTCCCTAATGCTTATCCAACTTTGTCTCATTGGTCATTTTCTACTTTATCGGGTATCTTCATGCTTTACTTTTGTATTGCGATAATTTTGTTGATGACAATTCACTTTGTTGAATTCAAGTTGGGTAAATTGAAATGAAAATAATATTAGTACGAAGTACATTTTATTAGACTTGAATTCCTTACTTTATTACATTTAAAAAGAGTTGATGCATAATTTTTGTTTAATTTACAATCTTGCAACTCATGAAAGTATCAGAATTAATAATCTTTGCTAATAGATGTTATGATTGGTATGCTTAAGTTAAGACCTTAGAGGTTGTCATACGCTGGGTCACTCTTAAGAATGTAAAGAATAAAGATTAGAATCAGAATCCTCTCAATTTCATTTGAGGGTTTTGAAGTTGACACAGTCTGGAATGTAAACATGGTTGTTGAATAACTGGTCCAGGGAGAGACCGTAAAGAGAAAGAGAAAAGCCCTTATAGGGCTAACCCTAATTTGGGTCATAATGGATCAATATCCAGTTACAGATCCTTTAACCCGCGCGCCTGGTTTCAAATTCTAAAGCATTACTGAGTACAGATCCATTAAAGTTCGAACGGAGGGGGTAAAGGTTTAGAATGTGAAACCAGGCACTTGAGTGGATGGATCCGTACCGGAATATTGCTCCACTACGGCCCAATTGAGTATTTAGCCCTTTAGAGCACACAAAGTGATGACCCATGTGAGAACATTGTTGCTGAAAAAGGGGGAGTAAGAATTTTGATTTTTTTCTTTGTTAGAAAATTCAAATAATTTAATAAATAGAAGTAAATAACAAAATAAATTAAATAAAAGAAATAAAATACATTAAAAATAAAAATAAATATTACAAGTCCTAGAAATATAAATACATATAAATAAAGAATACAATCAAGCATCTCTAGAATTCGAATCCGATTTAGATCTCAACTTCTCGCGAATCTTCTCTCCTTTTGCCTTTCTATTGTCATTTTGTCTTGTCCTATTAAGTGGTCCGTCGTCATAGCCAAAATTTGAAGTTGTGTTTCGATATCCTTATTCCGATAGTAGCTTTGCTTGTTGGAACGGATACCTTGAAAGGTATCGACGATTGAGTCATCAAACGAAGCACGAGACGAAGCGACAGAACCTGAGGTCGTCTTTAGGGATTTTGATTTCCTTGCTTTTCCCCGTGGACGTTGGAAGTGATCATCACCGAATAGCGCTGCATTCGGGTTCTCTTCGTTAGGCTCCAGTTCCTCGTCCAAATCCAAGTCGTCCAAGTGCACTATCTTGCGGCATTTTGAAACTTTCCGCCTTCCAACAACAATGGGATAGGGAGTTAACCTTTTTGGCGGTTCTTCAAAAAGTTCCAAGTTTGAAAACTTTCAAAAGTTTTTAGCGTTTCTGTCTTATATTGTGCCTCCACCAAAATCCGAAAGTCATTGACACCTTCCCCGATTCTTTGTTGTGATTTAAGCCACTTTCAAATGCCTTTCCACTTTTGGCAAGTGGTGTTGATTTTCTTCCATTTTGAGGTCAACGCATCTTTGGTCCGAATAAATGGAGGGTTGTAGGCATGATACTTTTCCATGACAAGATACCAAAAGGAGTCGTTGTTTTGCGCGTTTCCTCGGTTGGAATATTTGGAAACAGCAATTCAACTTTGGGCCAATTGGAATTCGTCATCCCGTTCCCAACCGCTTACATTGTTGTAAACCTTTTTCTGATTTCTGTTGTGATGATTCAACCGCAGGTTGTTTGCCTTTCTTGGACCTATTTCTATGGGATGTTGGTGTCGGTTCCTCGTCTTCCACTTATTGGATGTTGGGTTGTTGGGTGACGGGTTGTTGGGTGTTTTTGTGATGCTTGACAAATTAGGAAAGAGTTATATTGATCGTGTGAGAATTTGGATGTTTGATATGATGGTGGTTGATAGGATGACGTTTGTGGAATTTGATATGGAGTACCAAAACCGGGTATGTTGGGTTGTGAGTTTGAAGATGATGAATGTTGTTGAAATGGGTTTCATTGAGAGTGTAGGTTGTACGAGTTGTTTGGATGTTCGACATTGTGAATTATATGGAATTATAGAGTTTTTGAGTTTTTGAAGTGTGGTTGTAGATGAGAAAGAATGTTTTGATGTGTTTAAAATTGTGTTAGAAGTGTGATTTTTATTTATAGATAGATAATAAGATTTAGTAAAAAAAATTTATATATTTTGAATAAAAAGGTTACATGACTGGTTATTTATTTATTTTATTTTATTATTATTTTTTTAATTCTAGCCTTTAGAATAAAAAAATAAAAAGTATATAGTTGAAGAGGGTCTCAAGTGGAGCGTCGTTTCAGAGTGACGGAATACCGTTTCAGTAGCGTTTCGGGCAGTCCGTTCCACATTACGTGTGTTCTTACAAGCATTTTCTCTCTTTTACAAATTTTAATGGAGATTTCTCAACCATCGTATGTGGTAGCAGCATATCTTTGGTGCTGTAGCATAGTCGTTTACATTCTCTGACAAAAGCTTTGCCAAATTAAAATTGAAATTCAAGACATTCGTGTTGGATGCTTAGATGATACTTACATTTGGATGATAAATAAGACAAAAGTTAGTTAAGATGATATATCTTTGGTATATATCTATAGAAATCTCAAAAATGTTGCGACACCTCTAGAAGAAAAAAAGAACCTTGCTTCCGCTCTATTTCATTGAATTGACCATAGACAGAAAGTGGACCACGTTTAAATTCCACTCAATCACAAAGACCTTTATATGCTTATCCAGCAGTTTTAAGTTCTTATATCAATTGTTTCTTAGTTTTCTTACAAATAAAACTTCTTTGCCGTTTTGAGGAAAAAATACTGAATTCAAAACAATCAATACAAAGTAACCCCAAACAACATCTTCCCATTATATTTATGGTTCAAATCAGTATACATTTGGGTATATATACAAAATCATTACTTTTATTCCTTGGAAAATGTCAACAATAATACTGACATCAGTAGTAATATTAATAATCTCTCACAATAGAAATTTTGTAACTCTATAGATGTCGGCAAGTTAAAATGTCGGTATGAAGTTTTAGGTAACCAGCTTCTGTTCTATATTGCTTGTCGAAGCCTGCAGTCATTGATGAACAATAGACTATGAGAATGACTGATCATGAGCTTAATGTTATAGTTGCAATAACAACATTATTAGTGTTGCCAATATAAATCGTTTTTAATGCAAATGAAAAAATTGAAACTCAGGTTTAGTACTAACCCCAATAGAAGTAATGAACTGGCAAACTGCACATTTGACAGATTGTGCACCATACGGGTACATCAATAGCATTCTACAGTTTCCGCAATTGACATGAGCTACTTGATTTCCTACAACAAAGTTAACAATTCTGGCATCCTTTATACATTTAACGTTAAGTCATGAAAGTTTTTAGTAGAGTGTAGGAAGCTGTACCTTCTAAGGCCAAATTGATGGTATGACAACATGAACATTGTACACTTGCGGCCCCACGGATGTACATGAGTAACGTGTGACAACCTCCACACACCAATTGTGCCATTTCGGTACCTAAGAAACATATATCAACAGATTTGACCAAAATGTTGGGCATTACTAAACATGATTTTGATTGTAGTCCATTATATGGCTTCAAGAGTGACAGTCTATCTGAATTTTTAAATCATATCCATTTTCTATCTGTTTATTTTCTTTTTCTTTTTCCATATAATTGAACATGGTTTTTCTGGTATTGTCTATGTCAATGTGATTGTGACAAATATACTTTTTAATGTAAGCATTTAATGACATAATTCTATGGTATTGCCTGGTGAGGTAAATCACTATACTGAATTATGCGTAGAAAAAAAAATAAGAAAAAAAAAATTACTCGAAGACTATACACATACCAGGAGGAGGAACAGCAGTGATGGAATTGCAAACAGCACAAAAAACTGAGGTTGCACCGATTGGATAGAGAAGAAGATTTTGACATCCTGAACACACTAGTTGGCTTTCGGAACCTATAAAGAAAAAAACAGAGTGCTCTGTTTACTACCTATGAGTTTTCAAAAGTCCACCTCGTTTGTTTTCAGATTCAAAATTGTCAAGAGTCTTTTAGATAATAAAAAAAAAAACCCATAGTTACAATTCATCATAATAAATTTCATGACTAAAAACATTATCAGCTACAAAACTAGAAACATCAATGTAATATTTTGAATTTCAAAACATCTGAGTTTGACTTTGCATTTTCATGATCAAAAGTTGACTTTGGTTCAATCTATCTGATTATATATAAAAACCATCTGGGAATGCTTTATGACTGTAGATTATTCTGTTTTTATTCAAAACTATCAAAATAATGATTGAAAGTTTTGTAAGCTAGTTTACTGATCATCCCTATACATTAAGAACAATTGTTTTATCTTTTAATCTGGATTACATCCTTTTCTTGTTTCAATCTTTTCTAGAAGATAAAAAAAGTAAAAATAAAATATATATAGATATAAAATTAAAGCTAATGTACCAGTTGCAGGGGGTGTAAATGGTATTGGAGGACTTGGATATGGAGCTAGTGGAACTGGCATTATGAATCTAAGCAATAAAAGTCGAATCTTTTCCACTTCAATTCCTGATAAAGCTTCTCAAAAAGTCAAAGATAACCACTTTTAAAGCTTGGACGACAACCTTTTCCCTTCAACTCTCATTAGCCCCTGTGAAAATCAAGAAAAAGAAGATGAAAAACAGACACTTTCTTCAGTAAAACAGAGTATGGAAATTGGAAAGTGCCATAAAAATGAATAAAAGTTGTGAACTATGAATTACCCACATGAAGATTTATTATTAAGAAGACATAAATGAAATAAATCTATTAAACGGATGAAACATTATGGAAGATATATTTGGTGAGATATATATGTATTCAGGTATGAAGTGTGAGTGAGTGAGTTCAATTATTATTGGAGTGGGGGGAGCATATACCTTTGCTAGTTTTGCAGATGATAGAGAGGTGAAGGGTGGTGGGATGTTGAGGTGATGTTGAGTTATAAAACAAATTTGGATTTTGATTAAAAAAACAAAAGGAGGGGAGGAGGCATCACCAACTTGACTCTCCCACGTTGCAGACACAAATATGAGTTTATTATGTTTTGTCCAAGAATTAATCAATTTACTAGATAAGCCTAAAATACATACTTAAAAGCAAGCTTAATCAATTCATGAATTGCACATCTTCTCTCTTTTTATCTTGCCATGTGTTTCAATCCCTAGTTAGACGTGAGTTTAGACACACCTTTTAGGTTTATCAAGTATTGTCTTTACGGAAAAAATATGTTATAACTGTCGTTATGTGGTAATTTTCTAAAGTTAAAAGTTACCAGAAATATTGCATACCTCGATCGCAATGGCGTTATCTTACGTGATCGCAATGACATTTGCTATTTATTGAAGTTGCTTATGTAGACTATACTTAAATACTTAGGTGAAAATTTCTCTCATTTAAACACAAGAATACACTACACTAGTTAACTCATCTTATTCTTCCTTGATTATCCCTCAGGGGTTATGAAAGGGGTAAATTTGAATGGAGGATCTCTCTCGTATCTTGAGAGGTTCAAGGTTTAAATTTCACTTAGACCACTTGCTGCAGTGATAGTTGTGGGTGTCACGTCAGCATGACTAAAAATCATCTCACGACTAACTACAGTAACATTTTCATGATTACTCACGACTAACAACTAGGGTCTAAATTATTTTTTAAATAAAGTTGTACTTTGTGCTTTATTTGTTGCACCTTTTCTAAAAAAACATTTTTTGTTTTATTTAAATGAAAAATTAGAAAAAAATATATTAAAATAATGAAGCCTAACCCACCATTTTTCGTGCTGGTTTTGTGTTTTCCGTGAGAACAAGCCGTGCCCGTGCTCGCTCGATGGGTTTGAAGATGCCTGCACTGAGGTGGTCTCAGTGCAAACAATTTCTAGGGGCCACGTCAATCTTCTTAGGAAAAGCTTTCTCCGAACCAAGTATGTGGAACGATAAATTTGATTCTTGTAGAATGGTGATCCATCAAATATGGAGTCGAACTACGGCTAAAAAAATTTAGAGAAAAAAGAAACTAGTTGGAGATGTTCAAATGTCCCAAGCCATATTCTCTTCTCATGATACATTGAGTGGTTCATACTTTTACACGTAGCCATGGACTGCAATTTGCAGTATACATACTCTATACTATACACTCTTCAACTGTAGCAATTGTTTCAAATACTTTAATTGGTCCTCGCACTCACACACACTTATGTCCTAATTATCAACGAGGTGGCTATTGATAATGCATAGTAATAGGTTTTGGTTTAGCGTTATGAAATGAACTCTTTAATTAAAAACTTGTTGATTACTTGTTGTATAATATTTAGTGTTGTACGTAATATGTTAGACAAGTAGTAGAAAAAAACGAAAAAAAAGGCATTCTAATATCTACACAACATATCTCATATATTCATATTCGAACCTTTATGAGTAAAATTTTAAGGGTAATCAGAAAAATGGTTTGAAAACGGCTACGATAATATCCCGATAGTTGTGCATATATCTTCTGAGTAAAGAACTTTACCTTTCAGCATAATCTAAACGAAAAAATTATCTTTTATTTATTCTATGTCGTCTAAACTATACACTTAATGACATATAGATAATTTCTTCTTTATTTTAATTCACCAATCAGTTTCCGACTCCCATTTTAGACGGACAACGATGGTAATATATTTATTTAATAGGAATAGGATCCGTGCAATTATGCATGCAGATAGTTTTTTCAACATCAATTATGTATATACTTCAATTAATGATATTGCTTCTATCCATCGAAATATCGAATCATTGAAATTTAAAACAAATAATTAAACCATAAACAAATAGATTAGTAAAAGACAAATTCTGATCAGTTAATTGCAATGAAGATGCGCCACTTCAATTATAAACCATGAAGAAAGAAAAAACAATATAAAAACACATGGGGTGTAACCATGAATTACTCAAAAGTATAAGTTCAGATTAACACCATCTATCAAATAATACTACTTTTCTCCCTTCTTGTGGTTCAAACTTAGGAAGATAGAAAAACTTCTAAGAAAACTATGTTCCAAAGGAACTTCTTATAAATTCTTTCGTGGAGAGTTGAAAGAGAAGGCGAAGATGCTAAACGAAGCCAATTGAAACCCATAAATGTAACTGATGATGTAATTCCTCGAATCATGCCTCTCGAACATAAATCTATCGCTGTCTGTGATACGTGTTTTGGCTTGTTTTTAAATTATTTGTTTAACCTTAACTCGATTTGATTAGTTGAAAATTAAGAGAGATATTGTCATGTGAGAGACAGAAGCTGGGGCGACAGGATCTATCTGCGTCGAGTGAGTCGATTGAAAAAAAGAAGAGACACAACTCAAATGTCAGTGCAAAAATAGAAAGAGTCGTGTCGAAAAAAAGTGGAATTCTTCCAAGATCCATTGCTTGATTTATCTGCATGCTCCGCTTCCAAAATAAATAGGTACTTGTGAGGACAGATCCGGATTGATTTATTCGGAAAGTCATGGAAGAAGCAGGTTAAGTGAAATAATACACTGATTCTACTATATAATCTTATTAATCAAGCACAACACACTTTCTATATCTCTTCCGTCTATAAGGTGAACAACTTAGCTTATAGCATAACGTGTTAGGGCATATAATGTGTTAGCATGCCCTGGTGTATTGCCCCTTTATTAGTTGAAAATTAAAAGAGACACTGTCACGTGATATTAAAGCCTACATTATTAATCAAGTTGCTTCTGTTTTTCGTTTATATAATAATGTATATGTTGATATGCAATAGTTGTATGTAGATTTCTAAAACTTAAAAGTAAAGTTTTCAAAGTTAATATTATCCAATATATATTGCCTATACGAGCCACAAGGTGAGCTAAGCCGCAAACCGAGTCATGAGCAAAACGAGTTGCAAAAAGTGTTTGTAAAATTTGGAAATGAACGAGTCTTAGACTACTTGAAGTCGTCACCGACCATCGTGCATGACTGGTCTCCACCTAGCACAATTGGTTCATGAATGGACTACAGTTATTACCGATAACAACCGAAATCTATGTCATTATTTTCTTTGATTTTTATTTCTTAAAAAATAATTACACTCTAAGTGAAACTAAATAAAAACACTTTAAGTTACACAAAGATTGATATACATTACATTTTAAATTTATATTTTTATAAAAATTTAATTGCATTTATATTATATTTAATTAATTCAATTGCTCAAAATAAATAAAGAAAAGCCCATTTTTTCTTCTTCCCAATCATCTTCTTTTCCACGCTTCTTCCTTCATCTCTTTAAATTCGTTTTTCTTTTTCTTTTTGTTCTTGGATAACCATTGTTTCAGTTGTGGAGCGTCACCCGCACCACGGCAGAGACCCACGACATGGTCACCCGCAGTAGTGACAAACCGCTTTTGGCCGAAAACGGACCCAACCACTGTACACTGCAAATGGTCTTATAGTTCATGCAGAGCTAGGACCCAACTCAGTGATAAAACATATGGTTTTTGTTAACCCACGATCATATTATGCATCTCTGAACAACTTTTAAATAAACAAAAATTGGAATTTCTTTCTTCAAACAAGTATTGCAATTGGCCCTTTTATGTAAGTTGTATGGAGATGATCAACAAATGTGGAAAAATGTTAGAGAAGGAAAGCTCGTGCGACGTGGATGTGTGGCCTCGCCTTCTTACATTATCTAGTGATGCAATTTCACGTAGAGCTTCTGGTAGTAACTTTGACGAAGGAAAAAGAATATTTGAGCTTCAACACGAACTAGAAGAGTTAATTGGAGCTGCACAATCGATCTACCTTCCTGGATTCAGGTGAGTACGTTGCTATTGTAACGATAAACTTTAACTAAGCTTGTTTCTCTTTGATAAATTAAGGAACCAACAAGTGGCCAAACACAATTAATTTGCAGATTTTTGCCAACAAAAAGAAATAAAAGGTTAACTAAAATTGATCGAGAAGTAAAGGCTGCTATAGGGAGCATCATCGATAAACGAATGATTGCAATGAAAGATGGGGAAAGTAGTAATGATGACTTATTGGGCATACTTTTGGATTCCAGTTACGAAGAAATTAATCAAAGCGGGGATATAGGTTCTGGATTAAGCATGGATGAGGTCATCGACGAGTGTTAGCTTTTCTACATTACAGGACACGAGACCATTGGAACTTTGCTTGTTTATGTTAGAAACTGTAAATACAAAGGGTACTATTTCATAATCACGGATTGCTTCACGAATCGTGTACGTTCACTTTTCGAATTTGATATTTTGACCCTTAGTGCATGGGCTACACGAAATTCAAATTATGGGATAAGACGTGAAGATCAAACAAGATTTTGGCACAAAATCGTGTTCCGAGTTTTGATTTTTGAGAGCGTTTTCTTTCCAGAATTGTATATCAAAATGAATGTCTTTTTCCAAGTTTGGAACCCGGATTAACATGACGGTTGGTGACGTTTACATATATATTTTCATATAAGGTCCTCGAACTATCGCAAAGTTAGAATGAAATTTTAGTAATTATATACATTGACATTTATTAGTTACATTCACAAAGCTATTAAATTTTATGAAATCAATACAACAGAAAAATAGTATCCTTTTAATTGAAAATATGTAACAACAACAGGACTAGGGGTAATAACCCTTACAATGATAATAATTTAAATACAATAATAACTAGACGTAACGTAATAAAAGCTAAGGAGTGAATGATAAAAAGTTTAAAGTGTTAGAATAACTTGCACCCTATAATTATAAATAATAAACTCAACAAAATAGAATAAATTATAAAGATGTTATTTATCTTCTATACAATGCAAAATAGATTACAGATCACAATTGCATGGTGATTTCTAACTCTATAAACAAATATTGGAACTCACGAATTTAGATGTTGAATTTAGTAAAGATGCATAAGATGTCAATTCCTATGTTAGTTTCGATAATCATCAATTTTCATACATATGTTGAAATAAAGAAGAAAAAACTAGATGACCCATGAACCTTAAATTCAAAATAAACTAATAATAAATAAAAAAACTACGCATATTAAATGAAAAATAAAAAATAGTTGACTCATGAGGCCTAAATAAAATTATAAAATAATAACTGTAAGAAAATTTAAGACAAAAGTTGAATAAAAGAAAGGAAAATGATTCATATGCCTAATTAGGCATATATATCAAAAAATGTGATTGGTAGATGAGAAAATGATTGGATGAGATAAGAAGAGAGAATGAGTAGAATCCATGTGTCAAAAACTGTATAGATTAGGCTTATGAGTTAGGCTAATAAGTTAAGCCTATTTAGCATTACCCTAAAAGAAATTTATAAAGAAAAAATAAAAAGTTGAACAAAAAGAAGGGCCCAAGAATGAAACCTACGCCCCTCTCTTCAGAAAACAAATACAGAGGGTGAAAACCATTGAACCAAGTCATCCTTTGTGAATAAATTATCATTTCAAATAAATAATATATAAAAATTTGCAAATTGGACTATGAAGTTATTGTTCATAAAGTTACTATTGTATATAAGTATAAATTACAGATAAGACAAAGAAGTTAAAAGAAAATTCCTTGAAATAAAGTTATATATTTGTCCGTCAATGGTATTACAACCAATTAAAAGAAAAATCCTTGAAATAACCCTTTTCAAAGTTAGATGTCGATGGCATGGATACAAAACCAATAAGAGATTAAAAAGAAAGTATGTTATCATATGAAATATATGGGTATTCTCGAGTTTTGACAGATAACCAATTACCCGAAACCCAGAAGGAATTTATGTAATATGAAATAACTGAAAGGGTAGAGGTATTCAATTCGTCTAAAGTCCAAAGTATAACTATTAGGGTTGTGTTTATGGGTTGAAAGTATCCAGTATATCTTTTTAATGCATATAACTTTTTAAATCTCAATTTCGAAATATACAGTATATAAGAAGATCAAGATGAAAAGTGGAAGTGCTCAATTACATCAAATACCTTTAATATGATTGGAAGTGCTCAATTACCCAAAGAATGGAATATGCGCCCCTCTCTTCAAAGAACAAACATGGAGGGTGAAAACCATTGAACCAAGTCATCCTTTGTGAATAAATTCTCATTTCAAATATATAATAAATAAAAAAATGCAGATGAGATGAGGAAGTTACTGTTCATAAAGTGGCTATTATATAAATTGCAGATAGGACAAAGAAGTTACTATTCACAGAGTGGCTAGTGTATATAAGTATAACTGCATATAGGGCACAAAGTTACTGTTCAAAAAGTAGTTGTTGTATATAGGTATAAATTGCAGATAGGACAAAGAAGTTACCATTCATAAAGTGGCTATTGTATATAAGTATAAATTACAGATATAACAAAGAATTTAATGTTCATAAAGTGGCTATTGTATGTAGATATAATTCTTTAAATCTTAGTATCTTCCCAATTAGTTTCGAGCTTTTCATTATTTCAACCTTCTAGTTCTATGTAATTGTATATTTGTTTTTGTTGATTTGTGTTCGCTTATGTTCGTTTGATTATTTATTTGTATTTTCGTTAATGAACAAAGTTCGTTCTTGTTTGTTTGATTCGTTTACATGTCTAAATGACATAATTGATGGAATGCGGTACAAATTTAATAAACAACCCCAATATTGTCGATAAAAGTACAATTTCATTTCAATTTAATTCATATGGAAAATGAGATTTTGATTAGAAGGATTGAAACAATAAGATCGCGATAATGCTTACAAGTTCACAAAGAAAATGATATGACTGATGCTGGAAATTACATGATAAAAAAAACAATATAAAATTAGAAAATAATTTTCCATGAAAAAACAATAAAATATAGTTAATTCAATAAATCAGACAATATATAACTTTTGATGTAATACTACAAGAACATAACATGAATGTCTCAAAGAAAAACTTTTGTGCAATAAATATAAACTCTGTACATAATTTCAAGTTTATATTTTAAGTACACTTTTTTAGACATCAATCTTACTTTTTTGTACAAATATGTAACAAAAATATGTGCAAACGCTTTCTTTTTTCAAAGCCCATCACCCTGAAAAGATCATGCAAATCCATGACCAAAATCCCTTGCGTTTTCTCTTTATTTCTTGATGTTTGATATTTCTTATCGCAACCAAATCAGCCATGTATTCAACAACAGCCTGAAAAAAATATATAAAAAGAATTAATCAACTATTGTTTAATTTAAATGGGCAAGAGAAACAGAACCAAAAAATGACCATGGTGCACCTATCTTACCTGAGCCCCTAGCTTACTAATTTCCAGTGGAGGAACCTCGAGAGGGGTCTCATCGGCTCGAAATGTTTTCAACTTTGACAATAACCCGAATGATTCTGGTAAAAATCTTATTTGATCTCCGCTTATATCAAGAACTTGAAGGTTTTCAAGATTACCAATTGATCGTGGTAAAAATGTCATGTCAGCAAAGTTCTTACCAATGTTGAGTACTTCCAGATTTATTGAAAAACAAAGACTTTCTGGTACCCCTTCAAGTTCATTGAAACTAACATCAAGCTCCTTTAGTTTAGTAAGATTTGCCATTGTTGTAGGCAGTTTTCGTACTCGATTATAGTGCAAAGTAAGAACCTCCAAACACTCGAGCTTTCCAATTGCTTCAGGAAGTCCTTTTAGTTGATTAAAGTCTAGTTTGAGTGCCACAAGTGAAGAACATGATCCAATTGTGTAAGGAAGCTCTTCAAGATCATTTGTTTCAACAATCAAGATTTTCATAGAGGATAAGTTTCCTATGAAGTCTGGCAATTGGGTGAAATGGTTTGAGCTTAAATCAAGATTGATCATGTTTGTAAGGTTTCCAAATGATTCAGGCAGGGACTTCAATCGATTTGCATGGAGATCAAGGTCGAGTAAGTTGACTAGTTGACCAAACGAATCGGATAGGTTGGTGATCTGGTTTGAGTGGACATTGAGCTTGGTTAGTGCGGTAAGATTGGTGATGGAAGATGGGAGAGCCATAAGTTTATTATCTGAAAGATTAAGTTCCGTGATGTTTGATAGTTTTCCTATCGATACAGGAAGCCATTCTATGTTTCCCATTAATTTTGATTGAAGATCAAGGACTTTTCCCTCTTGTTTGGCTATGGTTTCAATCAAGGCTGCTACTTTCATCAGACTCAATTTTTCAGGTTCTTCTACACCTACAAATCAAAAGTTGCATGCTTTGAGATTTAAGACACAAACACCAAACACACACACAGAAGCATATTTTGAATAAATCTTGGGATTTGACTTTTTTCTAATAAAAAGTTGCTATAATCTACATATAGAACAAGATTGAGCAAACCTGTGGGAAAATTGATGGCTTTTGCTGAAGAACTCTTGACTAAACCCTTAAAGCTTTCAGCTTCATTAATCTTTTTAGAAATTAACAAACTTTCATCAGTGATAACAGCTTCTTTTTCAATATTAACAACTGGGCTTTTCAAATCATCATCTTTATCCAACTGGGTATCTCCAGAAACACACTTGGAAGCTTTCTGTATCAAGTCATCAAAGGTCTGATATATTTGGTCAAAGTCAACAATTTGCAGAGCTTCTTTCCTCTGTTCTTGACTCTGAAACAGAACCATGCTTTGTCTGACTTTTTGAAGGATAGAAAAAAGCTCTGGAGGAATATCTTGTGGGCAGATTTGTGTGGTGATTTCATCAAGTTTTTGTTTTTCTTCAAAGTTGACTGTTTTGATGACTGATATGGCTGCTTCAAGCTCTTCAATGGTTGGTCTTGGTGGAAGTGATTTGTACGTTTTCATGATTTCTTGTATAGTTTCTGTGTTTGGATTTAATGAATCTTTTGTTGATATAACAGCCATTTTTGTTTTTGGTGTGTGGAAAGAGCAATGGTTTGTGTGAACTGTGATTCTATAATGAACAAGGTGATGCATATGTATTTATATCATTATGTATAATGCATTGTGATTGTGATATTCAGCTGACTAGTTGAATGACATATTCAAAAAGATACCAACTGTTCGTATATGCAATGCCTTGAATAAATTTGGTTTCTTTGTCAAACAGCTGAAAATAAAATAAAATAATGATCGATGAAGTATAAGAGTATAATGTTAACAAATTGAAAATTGCCATGTCACCCCCTTGGATAAGATGAATAAGTAGCACTAAAAGTCATTAGTGGGCATTTTGATTCTCTGGCTATCACTATAAAATATTCAAACGACGTTGCTTATCTATTGTATATACTAAAAGGGAGTTTGAAAGAAATCTAAAGCTGACTTGATACTCTATTAAAAAAAGATTTGATGATGTGGCGCGTTATGGTGCAAGCATTTTTTCAATTTTTTTGAATTTTTTAAATAATAAATTTTTTGTGATTTTCCAGACAAGCTTTTAATTCAAAGGTTCTTTTTTAAATTTGTGATTGTTTAGCTTCTTTTATCGAGATTTTAAATTCAAATTAACTTCTATCTCAGTTCTTCATCTACTTCTCATTCTTGCTAAGTTGGTGCCTTTCTTAATTTCTTAATTTACGGATCGTGATTTAATAATTTCTTAATATGTTGTGATTTAATAGTTTCTTAATATGTTGTGTATATTTATCGTGATTTAATAGTTTATTAAATAAATGATAGTGTTTAATGAATTTGTACAAAATTTAATAAATAAAATTTCTTTGTATATTTAATACTGAGGATTTATTAATTTATGTTTTTTTATAATTTAATTTTTTGTCAAACCCGTGTAATTACGGGTCAAATGACGTTGCTTAAAATATTCAAATGACGTTGCTTATTCTAATATAACGTACAGTTTAATTATACATAAATATTTAAATTTACATACTTTCATTTTTCTGTCAAATATTATTATATTAATAAAAGCTAACAACGAATGTATAATAACTGCTAATTTTGTAATGATTAATAATGAGAGAAAAGAATTACGATTAAAAGCTTTAGATAAAAAGTCTTGTTCTTCTTTTAACGCAACAATTAGTATTATATTCTTTTGCTCAAACAAAAAATAGTATAACATGTCATTTACCAATTACCATACACTAAGCATTTTGTGATAACTACAAAATTATGGAGGTACGACCAAGAGTCAGGCCATAGGTACAAAAACAATGGTATTACAACCAATTAAAAGAAAAATCCTTGAATAACCCTTTTTAAAGTTAGATGTCGATGGCATGGATACAAAACCAGAAAATAAGAGATTAAGAAGAAAATATGTTATCGTATGAAATATATGGGTATTTGCAAGTTTTGACAGATAACCAATTACTTGAATAACCAATTACTCGAAACTGAGAAGGAATTTGATGTAATATGGATTAGCTGAAAGGCTAGAGGTATTCAATGTTTTAAAAACCGATTTTTTGTCTGGACCGGTCATCCCATCGGCTTCGATTGAACCTGCTGGTCATCCCATTGGCTCCGATCGAACCTGCTGGTCGGACCGGTTGTTGATTTCTTTTTTACTTTTTCTAAAATTGATTGAGGGTTAATGTTTAGTTACACTCCATATTGACTATAAATCTTACGAATTTGAAATTCAAAATTTCTATAACAAGTTCTAAGTGGTCAAAGTGCATTTAAAATTAAAAAAGATATATAAATTATTTAAATGAAAGTTAAGGAAACCGTATTAATTTTTTTTTTTTTTTTGGACAATCAAAGTTTACGAGCGAAAAAATGTGAACTTTCAAAGTTTAGAAAACAAAAAGTCAATTTGGTCAAAAACCGGTCCAACTTCACCTAAGAAACCGGTCGGACCGGCTGAAAACCGGTCGGACCGGCTGAAAACCGGTCGGACCGCCAGTTGTTGACTTTACCTAAAAACCGGTTTATTTTGAACCGGAAAACCTCCAAATTCCGGTTCAACCGGTCGAATTGGTTTTTAAAACACCGGAGGTATTCAATTAGTCTGAAATCCAAAGTGTTAGAATAGATAGCCCAATAATAGCCCACGGGCCTATAGGGTTTCATTATTCATACTTGTATATGTCTATATATAGGCTACTATATTGGCTTAATAAAGTGAGGATACAAGTTCCAAATCTCAGCTAACACAAAGTATAACGATTTGGGTAGTGTTTACAGGTTGAAAGTATCCAATGTGTATTTTCAATGCATACGACCTTTTAAATCATAGTTTCAGAATATACAGTATATAAGTAATCATTAATTTTAGTATAAATGTTTTGATGCTTCCAGTTATTTACATAAGAAATTTAACAAACTGTCATACAGAAAGCGTTTCGAGTCTCCCCTCATGCCATGTTACCAGATCCGCCTGACCCGCTCATGTTGCCATGTTACCCAATCCGACTGACCTGCCCATTTAGCCACCTCTTCAACCTCCATATTCGGCACTTCTAGAATCAGATACTCTTAACATATGGAAAGGTACCTTTAATATATGGAAATGTACAGTTACAATAGGTCCCCATCAATATTTCTCCTAAACTGATGAGTGAATAATAGTATCCAGATTTCTAACAGCTGCAAGCATTATCAATTACGCAAAAATTGGATAGGAACTTGTACACAAGCAGTTATTTCTCTGACTGTAAATGTCTTTACAACACTCTATGAATACGCTATATGCCAAACATTCATCATGTCTCATTAACCAGATAGTCCTACATCATTTACAGCAAAAGGGAACTGAATCTAAAATCAAATGCATTCCCAAATAGAATGTGAAGTCTCAAAATGTAGTGCAAACATATACAGTCCAAACCTGAAAATTGTGGGCATCACAAGCTTTTCACATCACGATGCACTTCTCTTTTGACGGTTTTGATTCCTGCCTGGATGAAGAAGACGAGTTCCTGGGCCTTGATGGATGCACATGCTGTCAAATCCCAATCAATCATTAAATTTGCACTTTAAAACTATATTAACAAATAGTATGATATATTATACTCATATGCACTTATATACAATGGTGATGCCTTTGTTGTTAGGTCATTCGTAAAAAATTTAAAAAATATATTATATATTACATGATAGATTATATGAAGACATGGTAAAGCCCAGTGAGGAAAAGCCTAGATGGCATGAGGGCTTTATATTTCAATGAAGTCTATCTAAACATACATATGATCAGTCACATTTTCGTATAGACTCATTGTGGTCAGTAAATGGAAAAAACATAAGTCAGAAGGTTAATAGCCTACCTGGGGACCCACAACAAGCCCGGAACGTGAAGTGGTAGGTGACTGTGGCAAAACACGTTGTGGTTGCTGTTGTTGCTCAAATTCTTGTTGCTGAAGGGCTATAGCCAATTGCAGATCAGTACTGCCATAAAACAGCAACAATTCAATTGTTAATGAGAATAAGATACAAAGCAGAGAGCAAAAGTGACGTAATTTCATAGAATTAAGGCATATAATTACTTGAAACTTGTGTCCCCTTGTGCTGAATTGTCCATTTTGGCAAGATAATCCTGAAATTTGAAAAGAACACGTGAACCAATGGTAAACTACATAGTTCATTCATTTGCAACACATATAAAGCAATTATATTTAGCTGAGAAAAGCACTATACAGCAGTATTGGCCATCGCATTCTGCTCATCCCATGAGCGTCTTTCATGATTTTCTGGCTTGAATTTTTTGAAGTTACTGTCCACAAACACAGTATCACCATTGACCTGGAATGACATAATATATTACCCAGTTAAGATCAATATGTAATGCCAAGTTATTAAAAAAATAACAAAATGCATGTAAAACGTAAATAGTATTCTGTTAACTTCTATTCAACAAAGAGCACTGATAATTTATTCATGCAACTAATGTTAAACCTTATTTGATGCAAGTCAAGGAAATACAGCCTAACTTGTCCAGAAGTTCAAAAGATTCAATGATATGATAAGTTCTATGATATTGATCTCGACCCCAAGCCACCAGAAGAATAAGGAAAGACTTATTACCTCATTTAGCTTCTCCCATACCAGATCGGGTTGATTTATGTAACCAAGATCCGTAGCTAAAATGTATAGCTCACCTTCATACTGCATATGATTTGAGGTTAGCAAACACACAGAAGGGTAGGATTTGGACAAATTTAATCTACAGCATAAAGTGACAGATAAGCTACAAGTGTGCACAAGAACCAACCTTGAACATCGTATTGAAGTGGTTATTCCGGAAAAACACACACAGTTCACGCTCTTTAATCTCAGCTTGCAGGGAAAATAGGCTGCAAATTTTATAACAGCAAACGAAAAGAAGGGTCGCCTAGTAAGTAAGAGATATCATCATATTGATTCAATAGAAACAAATATCTGATCGAAAAAAAATAACAAAACATACCCATAGATAGTCAATTGACTGGCGCTGTTCTTCAGAAAATTGATAATCAGTTCCCCTAAATGAAAATATCAGCCACTTTAAGAAATTTCTTTGAGGAAAATTTGTCAAAGAGAAATCAGCACAACTCAAACTTGTTAGTACTACAGATTTCAACACATTCATACCTTGCCTTGCAGTAGTTCCATCTCTGGGCCTTGTGTCATCAGCATTGATACAATCTTTGGCTCCTTGTTCTGACATGAAAACCTCACCTTCATTTCTACTAGTTCTTTTTTCCAATATGCATTTCTCTTCACAAATCGGTTCATCAGCAGTTGATATTAAAGAATCAGATTCGACAATAGTTCGTGCCATAATTTTAGGTGATTCTAAAACCGCATTAGGTGCTGCTGAGCATGGTTCAGTTGATGTGTTTTCACCAAAGTTGATTTTTTCTACTTCATTTACATTGCCGTTCAAACTTGATTGGTCAACAGGAGGTGAAGAACCTGATCCAGACAAACTAAGTGGGGAATTCACAGTTTTATCCAGTACTTCAATGCTAGATTTCTCAATTCCATCTATACTTTCATGCTTCCCTGATACACTATTATCCATTTGTCCATCATGGCTTTCCTTGTCAGCTTCCAATGACGAACACGCATCTTCCCCCGGAACTGTTTCAAAAGTTATCAAATCATCACCGTCATTGTTCACTGGACTGATATTATCACCATTTGCTTTTGTAGATATGGTTTCCTCAGTGATTGGATTATCAGTTTTTGATAGCTTCAAGGCTCTCAATAGCTCTGTTTCCTCTTCAAGATCTCTTTTTATTTGTTCATCTGTGACATGAACTTCCATTTCTGTCGTTGAAGCAACAAAGTCGACAGAATCTTCTTGTGGATTCTTTTTAGAAACACTTTCCATATTTTGAGTTTCAAGAGCAACAAGTTCTCCCATCAATGTATTGTAGGACTTCGAGCCAATTGCGTTTGAAGTCTCAGAATCCTGACACCAATGTAAAGACAGGTATAATATCAGAAAGCTGCATCAAGTAACGCACCAGTGAGAGAATCAAGTAATTTTAGTTCATGCTAAACATATCTTATTGCATATATTGGTTTACATGGATATAAGAAAATACCTGTGGATCGACAATCCATCCATGACATAGTGGAATGTCTAGTAAATCAAATATGGCACACTCCCTCGTGAACTCAAAATCATATATTCTGCAATAACTCATTTGTTAGTGTTGTTAATATCAGTTATAAAGAAGCAAGTATATAGCAACAAAACCTAAGTACGTAACAGCAGCAGCATCCTGTGTAATCCATACTACAATTGCGTGAACAAGAAACACATTTACCTTGTAAATTTGATGTTCACGTCAATGCCAGTTGCAAGACGGGGGAGTAAATCAATTGCATCAGCTATATTCTGTTCTTGATTTTCAACATACCCTGCATCTTTGTTCTGCAAAAATATAAAAGGAACCAAATTAATAATTATTAAAAAAAAATGAAGAGAACTTCGATCCAATTGACTTGTAGCTCAATGGATGAGTTTGAAAAAAAAAGTAGAAAAATAAGCAGTTTCTATAATTGAATGCTTTATTTTCTACTCTTTTATTTTACTTTAGAATTCTATTATCAAACTCATTTAGTACAATAAGCAATCCAGTTGAACACTGCTTGACAAAATAGCACATCGAGGGTGCTCAAAATTTAACTCTCAATAAACTCACAGCAACCCATAATATTTTTGTAACAAATGATATGCTTCTACAAAGATAGAAATGCAAATGTGAAATTACATCATTATTACTGTTTGAGTCAATTAAACGCCCCGCAACAAGTTGAAGCAATTTCTCCTGCGATACTTCAGCTACATCGGAGTCCAGACTCAAATTATTTTTCAGCAACAGAACATTACCTACAAAGATTGCAACATTCAATCATCAAATTTCTTAAAAAAAAAAAAGTTCCAATCATGTACATAGCTTCTAACTCGAAATCTTCCAGTTCATGGAACAAATTGGTCACAGTCACAAACTAACTTAACCATCATTTGATCCTTACAATGATCCAAGCAAAATGATCACCGGAATGCAATCAATTAATGTCCTAAGTCTCTAATTAACCAAAAATTATGCAAGAATTTACAATTATAATCAAATCAATGATCAATTTCCCCCAATTCTTAAACATTATATTAGAATTCTAACCTAAATGCTACAAGACACAGTCAAAAGTCCCTAAACATCAAATGATCAGTAATTATATCAAATATAAGTAACTAGCAACAAAATAAATCATTTAATTAACCATTTCGCTCATCCTAATTCTTAAAATGTAGCAATTCAACCTAAAATGCGTCACGCAGCTGTACAAGCTCAATACTGATTAAATCATCAACGATCATAACCTAATTACAATATTTATACACAATTAATTACAAAAACATCACGAAACCCTAATATAAGTAAAAAGAGGTTGAGATTATTACAAATAGCGAGAAGAGGACAAGGTCCATTGTCGTTTTGAAGAATAACCGGTGTAGTTCTTCCGAAGAACTGAATTAATTTGGTTTTATGCATCATTTCTTTAACCGTCGGTGTATCATCACGATTCTTCTGTTCTTCCGACAGTGACGCCATTTCCGATAACCGCTTGTAACAACTTATTGAAAGAGTTAGATACAGAATAGAATATAGTGTATGTATATGTGCGTGTTTTTTGGGTGAATCGGTGTGTGTGTTTTTGGAAGTCAAAAGGGAGGTAAATTAAACGCGGATTGGTGCCGATGGAGAGAATCTGTTGATCGGAAAATATATATATATATATCGACCGAGAGATGGAGGGAGGAAATCTAGAATTTAATTTTATGTA
Organism: Logfia minima; assembly: GCA_963921325.1. NCBI lineage: Eukaryota > Viridiplantae > Streptophyta > Magnoliopsida > Asterales > Asteraceae > Logfia > Logfia minima. The sequence continues at coordinate 23,938,313 of OY992773.1, forward strand.
TTTTGATGGCAAAAGTAACCCCTTTACTTTAGACGTTTTGACACTTTTCTCCCTTTTGTCTTTATATGGTTAAGTTAATTGCAATATTAGTTTTGAACTTTGATATGTCTACAAGTAACTCTAATTTCTTAAGTCATTGTAATCGTGTAACATGAATGAACTTGCAGGTACAAGTTAAGTAACATTTATAAATGACTTTAACTATATAAGGAAAATATCGTCGATAAAAATAAATTTATTGAATGAATATGTTGTACTTTACGGTTATATGTTATTATCAATGATGGTTTAACGGTTCTGTTTTTAACAAAATCTAAGAAAAAATTACGTTTTGTCTAATATCATCCGGGAAAATTTATTGACGTTACTTGGTGAATTTATTATGTTTTCTAAAAGCAATGTTTTTTTTCTATTATATTTAATACATTAAGGTTATTGAATGATGATGTTAGATTCAAATCGAATTGAATTGAGTACGCATTTAAAGTTTGATTTTTGTACAGAAAGGCATTGCGATTAAATATACTTGCTGGTTAAGAGTGTATGTGGCTATTTTACTTGGGCATTAAGATCACAATTTTATATTATAGTTTGTTAAAAAAAAAGGTGTACAAGTCTCTGAATTTTTCGTTATCAATTATTAACACTTTATAATGACAATTATTATTTCAATATAAAATGGTATTTTTCGAACTTGACTAACTTTATTGATTTTAAATCCATACAAATATTTTACTTATACTCCTGTCATCATCAATAAGAAATCCCCTTTAAAAACCTCTCTCATGAATGTTCTTAGGTGGTTTCGGCGACGGTTTCATGAGGCTTTTAATCTGCATTTCTATATGGCCCCAACCATATATTCAGGTGGTTTTCAGCTTGTAGTTTCAGGTTGATGGTGTTTTCAGGGGATTTTTGTTATGGTGTTTGGTGGCTTCAGTTTCATGATTTTAGGCATGTGGTTGGTAGTGGCTTTAGGTAGTTATCTGGACCTGCGAATGTTTCTGACCGGTGGATCCTTATGGTTTTGGTGGTTATGATCGTCAGTTTCAGGTAGCGGTTTCAGGCAGTGGTTCAAACTGGTGATTCACGGTGGATTTTTGGTGGTTCAGGTGGTGGTTCGTTGTGTTTTTCGTTGTTGGTGATCCAGGTGGTTTATGGTTGTTTTGGTTGGTAGTTCGATTTGTTTCAGGTGGTGTTTTCCTTGTTGGTGGTCCAAATGGTTAATCGTTGTTTTGGTCGGTAGTTTTCAAGTGCTGAGTCGAGTTCGTAGTTAGTCATTTCAGCATGAGGCAGCCTTACAATCATACGTTGTTTCTCCATTATTTGTCCCTATGCATTACGTTATCACCGCTCAATTAATTTGTGTGGCCGAAACTGTTTGGTTGGAAGTTTCGGCGGGGTTGGGTCATGGTCGTTCACCTATTTCCATGTTTGCTACCAGGTGATTGTCCTTATGTGCTGTTGTGTTGTATTGGGTTTGGTTGACGCGTTACTCCTCTGATTGTTGCATTTTAGATCCAGTTTTTATTAAGTCGTGTTGGGCGTTTGGTTTGAAGTAAGTTTCAGGGGTCGTGGGTTTGTTAGGGCCTTATTGGCTACAATCAATTTTAGGGAGCGTTATAAATCTGTTGGGGTCATTTTAATCGAAACTACCTCTTAGCTTCATTGTAGTTTCTAGCTTCTTGGTAGCTTTGTTTATATAAAATAAAATTAACAACTCCATGATGAAATAAGGAAATGGCTAGAAGCCTAGAATTAGAAACAAGTGGCTCTTAACATTGCGCAGGTTATATGTGACATAATTAAGTTTTTACAGGGCAGTGTGTAGGTTATATGTGACATAATTAAGTTTTTACGAGGCACTAATGTGTACACCATCGATTTTTGTCCATACACTACTAATCATTTATGCAGTTTTACGAATAAATCATGCTTGGTGATGTAAGGATAAAATTTGATAGTGACAAATCATCTCTCTTATAAATCTTAAAGATAAAGATATACCATAATAAGTAATTATATATTATATTCGTACAGTATCATGTCAATTAGCAAAAAGAAATTACTTGAAATATAACAGATAATGGTTTATGCTTACAGAATTGAGATCAGATAACAACTAAAAATTACTAACAACTTTAAATACAAACGTGGACCATTCACATTTTTTGATAAACGGACACACTTAGATGCAACTGCCTAAATTAGTCCTGTAGATTCTTTTAACACTTGCAGCGACAAACAAAACCCAGCGAAACTATGGACACTAACTAGTCTGTTCAACTCGGTCTAATTTCACGCTTTGGCAAACAGTAATGTTAACTTATATTCACAACTGTGCGTTTAGCAGCAGACATCAATTTACATTTAAATTGGATAGAAGTCATTCAGAACTTGAGCTTCTGCCCCATTTGCAAAGGCCTGATCAAGCTGATCAAACATGATGAACTCATTCCTCCTTGCGTGTATCATACATTATTGATCATAAGTTACGTTCTTTCTTGAGCTTTGGGAGTGCAATGGTGACTCGCAACAAAACCTCAAATGTGAAATGGGCTTAACGTATGTGTGTTCTGCCAAACGATGATGTGCCAATCTCGCTTTCTGTATTCTGAAATAATGGTTCATACATATGTTTTTAGTCATTACTTTAACTTTGGTCAGTATTTGTGAAATGTTTCAATACGGTCCACCACAAAAGGAGAAAAAGTATGAACGTCAAATAAGAAATAAAGAATCGACTGAATGTTGAATCATAAATGAGTGCAACAAGACGGTTCATACTTGACCATATTATATAATGGGAATAATTTAAAGGTCAGAATTGGCCTTCTTTTTAGAAGGACGAAATACCAGAAAATACGAAATTATATGATACCTGAGATTTAGGCGAAGGAAACACGTTCCAGAATCTTAGTGTTTCATCTCCAGCTCCCGTCACGATCGTCTGCAGAACCCATTATTCATTTTTAAACTTATGATTAGGTTTCTTAAGTTGTAATCACAGAGAAACTTAATATATTACCTGCCCATCAGGTGAGATTGCAAGGTATAGGACTCTATATGTGTGCCCAGTAAGTGTTGCGAGCTGCATTGCCGATGATAAATTTGATGTTAAGTAAGCTATCACAAAATGAATAGGTGGCAATTTCGAGCCATTTACTTATGATGGGCGAAATAAGGTTCACCAACAGTCAAATGAGTAAAACAAAAAGGAAAGCTTAAACCGTCGAATCGGTTGAGTTGTTGACAGTCACGGGTCACCCAAACCCTCCTATATTACTTTATACAAAATTTAGACAAGTAAAATGGCATACTACATTTTTGCTATCATATTTAACCAACTAAATTAGTTACAAAAAAATTGAAAGGACAAAAATGTTTATGATCCAGCCCATTTAAACCCATACAAAAAATTATCCATTTGACCAGTTACCCAAAACCAGACCATTTTACATCATTTTACCACCTCTAATCATGCATTTTTCCTTTTGGTAAATAAACTGCTTCAACTTTAAGAAACATTACCTTTGACATGGTAGGGTATCTCCAAACAATAATTTGGTTTTGGGAGTATCCATGGGTGCTCACAAGTTCATTTACATTCTTTGACCAAACAAGATTGCATACCTATCATTGCAACAACAGAAGTTAGCAGCTTTTTTTGTCAAATGTCTATATACCATTCAATAATAAGACAACAAAATCCTGGGAACCAAAATCAATATCATTGTTATGGCAAGGGGTAATTGTAACTTAAAGTTTGCTAAAAAAATATATAAACAAATAAAAGTTACAACTAATTTCCAGCATCCCAAAACGAGTGACAACCACATGATACCGTTTAACAAAAAATCTAAGTAAAACATAGTGTTATCGACGTAATTTTATTTAATTTCAACAAACTATGTGTAGAAAAACATAAATACAGCTGTTACTTCTAAGCATAACTATAATGCCTTACTGCTACTTATTAGTTCCAAATCTAACTTAGTGATGCTTCTAATGGATACTTTTTTGTAGCCAAGTAACTCTTAGTTGTTATAAAAGTAACAAGTAACATACTAGATTGAAAAAAAGAAGTGATTATTGTATTATAAATAGATTTTTAGAAAAGCATATCAAAACTCCTATTTTTTACTAGAACTTGTTTTCCATACAGTCCAATTTCTTCTGAATTCTAATACTTCAATTTAGAGGAAAAATAGCTTCCCCTGTCCACAAATACTGCAAATTTTGCCTTAACTTGCATTTCAGGGAAGTATTCGACTAATTAATTGTCTAATATACCCTTTATTAGTAACAAAATAGGGTAATATTGGGGGACGAAAAGAGATGAGCAATAAGTATTGGTAGTTATAGCTAGGACCAACGCGATATTTTAGCTTGAAAGGATGGCCAAAAAAGGAAATATCGATATCTTAATGACAATTCCTGAAATTGGGAAGTCCACGAATCTCATTAATAGACATGGTACTAAATTGGTTATGAGATCGTGACTTCTACGTTAGAAGAATTTATGTGCGAAGTACAAGGATGTTACCTGGCTACCAGTATCCATGCAACTGAGGTGAGAATTGGTGATTGTGTTCCAAAATCGAATACATCGATCTGCAGTACCTCCACCAGAAGCCAAGAGTCCATGAATATGTGGTGACCATGCAATTGCTTTCACAGCAGCTGTATGTTCACAGTATTTCAAAATAGGTTGTGTTGAATGTTGGTTCCAAACAAAAAGCTGCGTATAGACCCACAAAAAAAAAGAGAAAAAGAAAAAAAAGAAAGTTAAGCTAATTACTTACCCTAAAAAGATTAATATAGCAAGTAAATTAATTAATCAGTTACCCTGTTATCATTTCCACCTGATGCTAATTCACGGTTATCATAAGACCACTTGAGTCCACAGACCTAAAATTCACGTGTCAATAATTTAGGTAAGAAAGAAACCACCATCAATACTGTATAAATTGATTTAAGATGATAAATAAATAGCTTTACCTCTGATTTATGACCACTTAGTTTACTAACAAAATCTTCTTGTGCACGAGGATCTCGTTGAAGAATACTTTTATCACGACTTCCTGAAGACAACATAGATGAATTCCACGCTAGTGCTCCAACACGTAATCTATGTCCTTCCATGGTTCTCACTCTCTTACAACGGGATGCATCCCAAATCTGAATTGATAAATGTAATAATATTAGTTTTATCATCTATGACACAAACAGAACACATATTCCTCCCATGCTAATACCATTATATATTATGAAGTCAAGAATTCAATCACTAGATAGTCAAACAGCTTAAGCAAAAAGTTTAGAAGATGGAAAAGCCACTTACAACTAACTAACAAAGTGTAATCACGGACAATCATGGATACAACATATACAAAGTGTAAACATGGATAATCACAACCAGGATTAAACTGAATTAGGGCCTGTTTACTTGAGTATTAATGGGCTTAGTTAACCAAGAGGCTTACTCGGTCAGAAATTTAGGTTGTTTACTTAGAGCTTAAAAAATGAGCCCAGCTGACTGATTGTGTTATTCGATCATTTCAAAATGCTATGTACTCCCCCTTCAGCCCTCTTTTTTCCAATAGTATCCTCTCAGCTTCAATCTTCATCTTCTTGTATGTAAGAGAAAACCCTTCTCTGAATATCAACGATTTCATCATCGAGGTCTTGAAAGACACCACTACTGCTCCGGCGAACTTCACACAAAAGTTGTCTTCAAAGCCACCACCACCTGCTTCTCCGGCTACCTTCGCACCTAGCCGATCTTCAAAGCCCCACCACCGACTCGACGAACGGCGTCACCAATCTCGTCACCCTACATGTTTTCCGGAAAGCCCAATACAACTCTTGCACCACCAATGACATCATCTGAATTCTTCACAATTATTATTGTGGAGTATTACTTAGCGGTACAGCTCCAACAATCAAATCACTCTAACTATTTGGTAATTGATTTGGCTTTATACGTAAGAACCTCATATATATATATTTTTCTAATTTGTAGCCTTTTCTTTTTACTAAAAAGAAAGCAAAAAGCAAGTTTCAATGGTGCTGTACACATGGTTGGTTTTAATAAATTCATTAGTTGCAATTCACAATTGTGATTCACTGTTAATTTATTGAGTTGTTTCTTCATGTATTTGGATATGTAGGAGCGTTTGTTAAATCATTTTTTTTGTTAAATTACTATAAACATGATTTAGAACAGAGATTTTAGAACAGCTATGGTGTTCATTCAATATAAATAAATAAAAAACAAGTAATTGAATCGGGGGCAAACTTGTCATTTTCAATTGTTCAGATATTTCGTTCAGCAAAAAAAGTAAACAACAATTTAGTATATTTAGTAACTGCATATAGCCATCTATATCCATGAAGCCTTATATATGGATACATGACTTATTGAAAATAAAAGTAAACGGGCCCTTAGTCATGTCGATCAATCATGCTACAAGTTTATTTTTCTTTCTTACTTATGCTCGATCATGATAATAGAAGTCAAAAAGTAGATCATCTTGTTTGAATATATGAAAAGAATAATACGGAGTACTACATATTAAACTACTAGATAAATACCCGCACAATGCGCTAGTGGTTGTGAACAGAAGAATATTTCAGTTGATGTAAAAGACTTCAACTGAAATGTGCCTAAAATTGATGTACCAATCATCAGTTATATTAAACTAAAAAAAAAAAAAAAAAAAGTAATAATACTTGTAAAAATAGGTTTTATTTAGGAAAATGTTGAGAAAAAAGGGGCAGTGCCTGTAGTGGGAGGCGTTTTAGAAACATGGTGAGAAACTAAAGTGGGTAGTGGAAGGTGGTTTCTCTCTTTTCTATCTAGCAATTCGGTTACCTCTCACACAATTAACAAGGCTCGACGATTAACATTTTTAGTAATAAGTAAATATAAACATTACCTGAACTTTTCCATTGCTAGTCCCAACAGCAAGACTAGTCCCCCGCTGCGCCCACCCAACTGAACACACACTATCATCAATTCCCAAGTCACATAATTTCGTAACCTGCATTCGCATCAAACATAAACCATCAACAAGACCGCAACAAAACCAAATATAACGTCAACTTGAAATAACAAAACTAAATCAACATAAAGCATAAATCTTTGAAGAACTTACCTTACTACTACAGGCATTCCATAAATAAACACAATTTCCCAGTCCCACAGCCAACACATTATGAGCAGACCAATCAACAAGATTCAAATAAAAATCATCTTGCAATGCTGGTGCATCCAAAACCTAACATCCAAATAAAAAAAAGCACAACACTCACAAAAAGTTAAGTAAAACCCATTATTTACAAACTCAAAATATACAAAAAAAGACACACAAAATTAACAAACTTTATCAGAAATATAAACCTTGTAAGGCGATCTAGGAACTTTTCTTGGAGCTTTGACCGGACTTTGACTAACCCCGGGAGAATAATCATCAAACCCAGACGGAGACAATGAATGCAAAGACTGTCTAGTCTCACTTTTAAACCGGAAAATATTCCGGCTTACCAGCGAAGTAGTCACCGGAAAACTCTTGTTATCAGGGGTACCGGGTGGAACAACACACCCCAGATCCGACCCGAATAATGCGGTTCTTAAAAGGGCGGTGTAGGCGGCGGATGATGACGAATTGTCTTCACCGCGGGTGGCGGAGGACGGCGGCGGTGGTGGCGCCGGGGAGATGTTAAAAAGGGCGAAATTGGATGCGGATCGACAGGGGATAAATCGGTCACTGTAAATTGTGCGTGATGGTGATGGGTGATAGTATTTTGACGATGGGGTTGAAGATGATGATGATGATGATGACGGTGGTGGACATTGATCGGTTGATTCCATTGATGATTTTGATTGTATTTGCAGAGAGATGGATGAAGATGTATAATAAAAAAAAAAGTGAAATAGAATAAAGTGGTTTGTTAATTAGTGATTATTTACCCGGGAACGGTGAAGCAACAGTTAGGGATTTGCCGGGAAAAAATAATAATATATTGGATTTTTACTTTAGTTTCACCTTTTCGTTTTTTCTTTTGTACAAAAAAGATATATATTTGTGGGGATTTAAAATGGCAAGTCAATAAAAGTAGTTTTTATTTGATAAACTCTAGTAAACGTTCATAATAGTAAGTTGGTATTTATAATAATAGTTGGTTATTTACACAATGCGATTAAATTGTATGTAAAAATTAGTAAAAAGATTGTGATTGTAGAATTGATTTTGGGTGACATGTTTTAGATCACACATTTAATAATAAATATGATGTAATATTATGAGCGACATTTAAAATATACAAAATTATGAATAATTATAATAACTTGAAAAAGAAACAGTTACCATTCAATATATAAAAAATAATATAAACATAGCTGAAAATTGCAAAATTCAATACATATAAAAAAATTAGTTTGTGATCGCTCATCTGCAATTATAAGAGATAGTTAAATTCATGGATATCGAAAAAATATATAAACAAATTATATTATAATAAGATATACTTTAAAATACATATTTATTAAATTCATGAATATATTTGAATGATTTCTATATATATAATTTAAGTTTTAAGAAGAAAAATGCTAAATGAGTACATGTATAGATACTAAGTGTTTATGTTTATCAAATGGTTACATTTCAAATACTTATTTTTAAAAAATTTGATGATATCTGCCATCTTCATAAATCGTTTATTTTCATGTTGGGGATTTATTGTGTTATGTTTTACTCGTGCATTAAGACCGGGTCAATTTACGACCCCATAAATCAAATCAAAGTGATAAATAAATGAGCTAATATCAGTTAGTAAACAAAATAATATATATATAGGAGCGGGTTCAAGGAAGAAATAAAATTTGGTAGAAAAAAATGAGAAATGTTTTTTAACCCTTCGATTCAGTAAAATAACTCGTTGATTCAGTTTTAAATTATATATATTTTTTATTGAATTATAATTGTTTTTTCTGAATCATAGTTTTAAAATATATTTCTCTCCTTTTTTCTTCAAAATTTCTTTCTTTTTAAATCATGATACTATATATATATAAATCTAATATAAAGATATAACCCGATACTACATGACAAAACATGTACGCAAATTAACATTGTTAATATCATCATCTGTTACTTAATTTTCTTTTCATAATCTTGTTGTCTGTCCCTGTTGTTAAGTAGCAAATTTTTTTATCTCATCCTAATAAATAACCTTTAATTTGGAAAAGTTAAAAAATTAACTCCATATTACAAAACAATCACAAACGACATTATAATAAAACTCTAAATGCAAACAATGTAAACATAGACTCGTAAACTAGGTAGATAATATGAAAAACACTAAATACACGTTAGTTATTCGATTCGGCAAAAGGCCATATAGACTAATTTTTTTGGTTCGAGTGGCCCAAGAGTTTATGGGCTTTGTTCAAAAGAGATAAACTAGACGATCAATTTTTATTTTTTATGGTTGAAAGTATTTAAAACAAGTCTTTTATTTCCATCATCATCATCATTATCATCCAAATATTATAGTCGTCAGAATATTATCTTTATGTAGTAACTAGATATATTATATGTCGAAAAATAAAATAGTTCCATAATTGTCACATTTTGTATATTAGATCAATTAATGTTATTGGATTTGATATCTGGTCGATCATACTTGAAAACCTGTTATAGATTCCAAAATCGTGAATCCAGATACCACTTACCTAGGAGTTCATCATAAAACACATCCAAGAACTATAAGATTGATGATCTAGTTTGGTTTAGAGTGCATATATTTTTTAGCATGTTTTGTCCTGTTCCTATGGTTCTAATGTTGGAGCTCATGTCACGATTCATGAAAATGGTAGCTTTTGACATTTAAATTGTGGGCATGCCGCATGCATATGTTGTACGGAGTATGAAACGACCTATCAAGCCAATCGGTTATTTAAAAAGAAACAAAAAAAAGAGAGGCTGTCGTCAATTTAGTCCTTTTTCATGATCATAGCAAAACTAACACACCATGTTTCCCTTCTTCTTTTTTTAACAAAAGAACCGATTTTTATCCACTCTTTTTTGCCTTCTTCTGACTTTTAGACTTTTAGAATTAGGGATGACATCCGTACAGTTGATTGCACTAATACTAGTTGCGATTGAAAATATTTTTTTCAATAAAAGTTACAATTTTAATCTTCGAAGTTTATTAATATTTATAAAACTAGTCCCTCATTAATTTGCTTTTTGATAAAGAGGTTTAATTGGTCTTTTACCTAGAATTAGTTCGAAAGATCTTTTGTTTAGTTGACCCCTTAACAATATATCGTTGTAGCTTATATTTATAAATAATGTGTATTAATAATTAATAATCAGGTATAGTTAATAGAAGTGATTATTTTATCATCGAAATAATAGAATTGGTTTTTGTATTAAATGATTCACGAGTATACAATACAAACATTCTAATACAATCTTAAAAATTTCGACGTATTCTAAATCTTTAATATTAACCCATGTGTATATAAATTAAATACTCAGATTAACTACTTTTTGAATTTAAAAAAAAAAAGTCAAATAGCCATATATTGTTAACCAAAACCACACAATATATGATTACTCAGTAATAATTTTATATTATGTCTCTTCATCACGAATTATCTCTAATGATGATTCAATAACGATATACTCATATGTAGAGTTAATGATTCAAAATACGGTAGTGTAATACAATTAATAATAAATAAAAATTATATATGATAGATATAGAAATGTTGAGTCTTAATTCTAAAAAAATTTATATATAAAACATTAAAATATTTTATATATTCACTAATCGGGGTCCCGCACAATGCATCGGTTATGAATATAAAATATGATAATAGTCGATAATGATAGTCGTCTTAATGATAATAATTATAAACTTTTATTTCAATTTCATTTATACTTTATGTTATTACAACAATTGTATTTTAATTATTATTTATTTTATATATTAAATAAAGATAATTATAAAACATATAAATTAAAAAAATAATTAAATATAAATTAATTTGATTTTTAACTTTTATGTATTATTCAAAAGTTGTGTCAAAGCCCTAATCACGCTATGCTCACCCCTTTGTTAACATACAAAATTACAATCATTAGCCTCCCATAAGGCACAACCTCAACTCATCACTTGGGGTTACATTTTATTAATTTTAATTAATTAGGAGGTAATTTTACTAATTAAGTCTTTTGAATAACTGTTACTCGAATGGATTTGTCTAATTTAAAACATTTTAGATAGATGTTTATCACATTTAGAGGTTTGAATGTTCAAGAAATTAAAGGCAAAGAGCAATTTGATATATCCCTCTCATAAACCATTTAAATATCATATTTTTCAAAATATTCATTAAGATTATTGTGCCTTATTTATGATGGAAAACCTTTATTTTGAGATAATATAATATTTAGATGGTTTACAAGGAAGAGAGTTGAAATTCTCTCTTTTCCTTAACATGTTGTACCTTGTGAGTTTTATAACTCTAATCCATATATACTAGCTTAAATTATTACCATGTACTCTCTATTATATTTTAATAAACATTAGCATTATGTCTGTGTATAGTTACGAAAATAGATAGTTAATTTGATATTTATAAATTTTATTGTTTACATCTATATTGTTAAAAGTTTAATTTAAGGAGATGTAAAGTTTAAAACTTAATGGTTACAATTTATAAATTAGTAGTTTATTTGGAAAGTAATTAATGATTTTTAAGGGTAGTTTGGACATTAACTGTGACAACCGTCAAAAATCTCAGGTCAACACTGAAATTAGAATCCTAGTACTTTTAGTTACTATTACAGCACCTTAAGATCCTAGTGAAAAAGTCTAGATTCGACTCCTTAAGTAACAAGTCCGTAAGTTACCGAAACCGCGTAACGTCTTAGAAGATTGCTTAGCTAACTTTGAGACTTTGAGTAACATTAAATTAGGTTACAAAGTGCCAAAGAAAACAAATGAAATTAAATTTCATAAGCCATCACAAAATATTTACCCATCTCAAAAATCGGAATTTAACCGAAAAATTTCAGTAAATCGGTAATCGCAACCGGAAATCAGTAAATTAATTCGCGAAAATCATTTGTAATTAAAACAAATACATCATAATAAATATTATGAACTTATAAAGATAAAGATTTATAACTTCAATCAAACCGCAAAGAAGTCTCAATTAAATTCATATACTCTTACAAAACATGTACAAATTAAATATGTAAACAATAAGACTTTATCCTACAACTTAATTACATTTAAAAAAACAAAAAAAAAAAATTATGATTTCCCCTCTTTTTTTTGAAAAAAACTGCAGCCTTCCCCCCCCCCCCCCTTTTTCTTTATTACTCCACTTTCCCAAACTCACTTGATTACATGCAACCTCCATCATTTCCCACACCCCAATTTCTCATTTTCTCTCAAACTCTCTCTACTTTCTCTCAAGAACACCACCATTTCCAGCTCTCTTTCAATCAAAAATCGCCATCTTCAAGTGTTCTTACATCTAAATCCATCATTCAAAGGTAAAACATTCATCCCTAGTCTCCTTTCTTGAAATCTCTACTTTGAACCTTGATGAAAAACGGATTTTATGCCCTTTTCCATGGCTAAAACCCTCAATAAAAGGTTTGTAAGTTTGTAGGTTCCCTTACACTTGTTTAAGTGTCAAAAACTAAGGGCAACCCATGATCAAACCGAAAACAAACCGAAAATCGTCTTTTTCTTTGTGTTTTGATGCTATTTACTAGTTCTAGTTGGAATAAAAAGTTTAAACTACTAAGAATCATATCTAACACATCTTGAATGTATTTTAACACCAAGAATGTGTTAGATCAAAGATTTAAAGGAGCAAATAGGATCTAGAGCTTGGTAGCAAGGGGTGTTCTTGAAAAAGAACCCAAAAACTCGATTTTTGGGCTTGCATGTACCATTTTAGTATCTAAATCTTATTTTATGTTAAAGTATATTTTTATCTCTGTAAAAGTACATATTCATGCATGTAAGACAAAGCCTCAATCATTGGATGAGGTCTAAAAATCGTGAGATGTGGAAACACACCAAAAAGATTGCTATTGTCTTATATGAATCTGTCCAGATTTTTGACCTCACTTGAGACGACCATAACTCAGTGAATAATGGTCCAAAAATCTTGATTCTTCTTCTGGAATTTAGTTCAATGTCTTACCTTTCAAAGCCCACTGGTCTCATTCAAATCCATTGAGTTTAAGACCCCCAAATGTACCAAACAAAACTGGTGCGCAAACAGTAATGTTTCTGTGAACATCATGAATTGATATTTGTTTAAGGGTCTTAAACTATTCAAAAACATTTGAGAAAATTATTTTATATTCCTAACACATATATCTCATTATCATAAAAATATAGGATTTTATCTTGCTACTTAAGTATTTTTAGAAAATGCGTGAATAACATGCATAATCTTGGTCTTGTAAATGTAGGAATGATGTTGTTATGATGAATGTAAAATACACAAAATATAGATAAAACGTGTTTAAAATTTGAGAGTGATTTTTCTCAGTATCTATGTCTTGAAAAGAACCTTGAAAATAAAAATGAGAATTTTTGGGAAAACTAAAGCATTTTTCTTGGTTTAATGCAAGTAAAGTCTCTAAAAGGAGAAAATATTCATGAAAAATACTTTTTGACATCAGAAAAATATGGGAAAATTACTGTGTCATTTTCCACATAAAATGACACTATCCTCAAAATTTAACACTCATTAGAATTGTTTAGATATGTTAACCGATGTACGGTTTGTTAAAACACTTACGATTGGGAACCAATGTTCCAGAGCCCAAAATGGCATGAAATTTTTACACAAACTTAGAAATGACTTAAAACTGATCTAGTAAAAATTTCGGAATTTTTCAAGAATAATTACTATTTTTCTCCTATTTATCTCACTCTTTTGGTCAAGAAATGATTAAAAATAATCTGTAAATCTAAAAATTCCCAAATTTTCACAGAAAATTTGTGAATTATTTTCCATATTGTATACCAAGTTTGGTAATTTTTGAAATCTGTTTTCAAGTGTTTACATTATTTTAATCACAACCCGAGTGATTACCAACAACGACAAATCAAACTTTAACGGCACTTTGTAACACAAACGACTAACTAAGCAATCTTAACAAGCCATCTTAGCCAACAATCTAATTAGGAACCTTGTATTCGTAGGTCTTGGATAGGAGTCACTCTTGGTCGAAACGCGCCTTACATCCATTACCGTACGCATACTAACAATTGTGAGTACTCAGCCCCTATTTTAACGCCTTATCTAAATGTTTTGGGGGTGAAAAGCATGCATGAATGACTTGAATGATTTATATACTTGAAAATGATGTGTTTTATGATGCACTTAAATTACAAATGCCATGATATGATTATTGTGCTATGCTATGCTATGCTAAATTTCAAAACAATATCGTGAATGCTTATCAATGTTACATGATTATATGCTTGATTTCTATCGTATCTAAAGTCCCCGGTATCTCTACACGACCATTAACTCTTTATGAGCCAAATGATGCATATGAATAGTACTATTTGGGAGCGAGACCACCTCCCCACTCACGCGGCCACGTGAGTGCATTCCATCATCCTAAATGCCAACGGTAGGGCATCACTGTTTGGGGCAAGGGTTTATCGGTCGTAGGTTTGGTTGTGGGCTCAAGCATAATTTGATCATCAATTTTATAAAAAAAATGTAATGGCATAGTGATTTCGTAAACACCCATTAACGTATGGCGCTTTGACACGTAAATGATGTCGCTTAAAACGATAAACTTGCGACTTATATTTTATAAAATGACATAGTTATCCGAAATGAGGATACTTTATGAATTATCAACTTAAGGCCGAGCTCTACCATGACATTGTTATTTGAAGTAACCTTTCTTTAAATTTTAAATATCACAACTTGGACGTTATCAGGTTATGTAATTCGAATCATTACTTCTTTAACTTTACGAATATAACCGGAGTTATTAAATTATAAATCATTGGGATTTTGACAATTAAAGATGTAGTTTCAATGACACCATGTTTTCTTGTGAAATTCGATATAATGATTCGTCTAAATGACGAACAGTTTGCTTGAAAGAGAACTCACCATTAACTTTATAAAACATAACTTGAACTTATTAAATAAGTTTTACATACTTAATTTGTATTTATCATACCTACCATATCGTGAGTTTTGTAAACCTTAAATGTTCTTTTAATAATATGAGTATGGAGTTATAAATGAATTATGACTTTTAATTAGGTTTCTAAAGTATTGCTTTTAAAAGAGTTCCACTATTATATAAACTTCATTTACAGCTAAGATATCGATTCATAAAGGAATTTAACATTTAAATAAAGATCACTCTTAAAAGAGCTTTAAGTCAACTAATCCCTTGTATAATTACTATGAAATAACCTTTGACTATTATCCGATGATCATTTTAAACTGAGGATTGGTTAATTATCTTAGTCGTATGAGCTCGGCACTAAACAAAGAATTTTACAAACTAATCATGAAGTACGTGTAACGTTTGAACCAAACTTCATAAACCTTTAAAGAAAGTCTATCATTTCACAAAACCTGTGTACTCACCAACTATGTTTCATAGTTAACCTGTATTTTTACATGCTTTTCAGGAATTAGTCTCAACTTGTCTATCGAAGCTAAACCCGCTAGACGACTTATGCTGTTGTTGTGTTACGGAAATTGTATCTCTTGAATGTAATTGTGTGTTTAGGTTATTCACTTCGTGCTGTAAACGCTTGTAAGACATAATGTTATGTATTATTTGTAGACCGTTGAACGGTGACGTTTTGTAATTTTCGATTATGAAATCATTGTACTGTTACATCTCGTGTTTCCGCTTTAGCGGGGTGTGACATTAACCATTGTTGAGTCTAATTTTAAGAAAAAAGATGGAGATGGTTTATATATAACTAGTTTTTACACCCGTGTATACACACGGGCCATTTTTAAAAATACGAATAATACTATTTGAACATTTTTAAAAATAATTGCAAATGTAATTCGTGAAATATGATTAGTAATCTTAAATTCTAAGCACTTAATATAACAAACAATATAAAAATATTAAAAACCTCAAAGAAACCGTTACGCAACTAAAAATATGAAGAAAAAAGAAAAGACAAATAGTAGAAAAATGTGTGTTGCATATAGTTTAGGGTGATTTTAAACATAAACTTTTTGTAAGTTAAATAGTAATCACCTATGAGACTTTAACATAAATGTAAACAATTAAGTTTTAATCATATATCTTTTTTATATATCTTAAGGGTTAATAATTTTTTCAAAAAATAATAGAGTACTTAAAATACCCGCTATACACACTGATATTGAATAAATAACCGTCTTTTATTTATTTGAACATTAATTAAGTTTTATCTTCTTTCACTTGAATCTTATTATTAGATGATTCTTAAACTATGTTTTTGAAATGAAACTACCTAAAAATAATATTCATTACATAAAGTTATGATAATAGAGCCTCTAATCACAATGAAAATCATTTATCTTACTGCACAAAATATGTCTTGTTTCATCCTAAATTAAAACTTACTCCATACATTCATAAAAATACAAACAAATTGTAATATTAATATATTTTTTTGAATAAAAATTAATATAATATAGATGCTTTAATAAATCATATTATATTATACTATATTAATCACAAGTTATATACATGGTCATGAACGTTGAAACCTTATTAATTAACTTGAAACCCAAAGCTACATACCTAAATAAATTTTACATAAATTGGACGATGGTTTTTTATTCGATTCCTTTTGTTCCTGAATATACGTTTTTAATAAATATAAAAAATATTAATTTATTAATTAATTGATAGTATACAATTTAAATAATGTTAGTAGTATTATTTACTAATTATCTTGTTTACTATGTTTATCTTTAAAATAGTTATTTGTTTTATTTTTTTAAATCATAGTTTATGATGTCATCAAATTCCTAATTTTACTCAATTTAAAAAAACTTATTTTAATTAAATTATGACTTTTGATTGGTTAATTAGATTTCAAATTAAGATGATGATGTCATAAGTATAATTTTTATATATTATTTAAGATTAAGATAAACATATATGGATATATGTAAATTCAAAATATATGAAATTTAAATTTTGAAATTCCAAAGTCAAGTTCAATTATGAGAACAAATCATTTGTCCAACATCAAGTGGTGAATTACTTACTTTAGAGGAGCATTCTAGTACATAAAAAGTCTTTTAACTTGATTGTAAAATTTAAATGTTAATCTTCCAATCAAGAATAATGATAGATCAATTTGTGACAATGATTTCAATTTTGTCACCCTTTTTAATTTATTGTGCATAGTCATATTATTTAACCAAGGAATAAAATTTTAAGATATATGAGAAATTCAAAAATTTAAGTCTCAATTGACTTGAAGTCTTGAATTCATATGAAATAAACTCAGAAGAATTTCAGATAGATTCAGATCTTCTTATCACTTTTTCTATAGTTGTTTATTACTTACCATGATCACTTATAACACACCTACACATTTACAACTGTCACTGCACTCCATGCAAAAGAATCTTTTGCTCACCCACCACCACCCACCCTTCAAAAGCAACTAACTTTTTTACAAAACAATACTCAGTATTACAACCCCACGACATTCCTGTCATCATCATCATTATCATCGTCGTCAAACTTTATTTACATCTTTTTGACATTATAAAACCTCATTAAACAAACCCCTACTTTCCTTTTTCAACTCAAGCGAAAGCAAGATCTTGTCAAGATATGCACATCTTCAAACAAACACATTCAAGTCCTCAACTTAATGGGCTCTAATCATCTTTCTCTCACTTGGGTTCTTCTTGTTTTCTTAGCATTATCTACAAAGTTCATCATCCTAGCTCATGGGATCAAGTCCACACGGCTCCTAGACCTCGCGATTCGCTACTACACATTCAAGTCATATAAGAACTTCAAAACCGGCACGTTGTATAACGTCCATTTGCCATCAAATCTCACAGGAATCCATGTTAGTACCGTGAAGTATCGTTGTGGAAGCTTAAAGAGGTATGGTGCAAATATTCAAGAATTTCACTTGGGAGTTGGTGTGGACGTTCATCCATACGTAGAACGAGTACTAATTGTAAAACAAAACTTAGGAAACAATTGGTCGAATATTTACTACGATAATTACCGCCAATTACTAGGTTATCAACTCGTGTCTCCTGTATTAGGGTTACTAGCATACAACGCTGGTGACGACACAAGATTTAACGTTCAATTCGAGGTTAAAATCCAATCCCCTAATGTAAATGGAATAAAGATAGATTTTAGTAACTACACCATGAAAAAGAATAATACTTTGCATGGTAAGATACAAATGTGTGCAACATTTGGAGATGATGGTAAGGTGACACTTGAAAAAGAGGTTGCACCAAATATTTGTGCTACCACGAGCCATGGCCATTTTGGGTTGGTGGTTCAATCACCATTGTTGCCAGAGAGGAAGAAGATAAAGAAGTGGAAAGTGGTGTTTGGAAGCACGTTTGGGGCTGCAATTGGGGCTTTTCTTTTGGGGTTACTTTTGATTGCCATGTTTGTGAATGTGAAGAAAAAAGCAAGATTAG
Source organism: Logfia minima (assembly GCA_963921325.1). Lineage (NCBI taxonomy): Eukaryota > Viridiplantae > Streptophyta > Magnoliopsida > Asterales > Asteraceae > Logfia > Logfia minima. Next base: position 23,957,049 of record OY992773.1, read on the forward strand.
AGGAGATGGAAAGAAGGGCTTATGAAGAGGAAGCACTTCAAGTTTCAATGGCAGGACATGTAATTCGAGCTCATAATGTTCATCCTCATGATCATTATTATCGGTGAGTTTGTAGTTTGTTTGTTCTACGTTTAGTACATTGTATCCATAGATTCTTTGTTGTAAACTTGTACAGTAATATTATTGATCTGCAATACCAGTTTAAGTAATTATATATACTAGCTTATTCTCTTTGTTAAGTTCTTGATTAGTTGTCTTATCGAATAGTCTGAGTTTTCTTAAAATTAAACTGATTGCTGTTTTAATGCATTTTCAATTAAGTGTTCACATTTTAAACATATTTCACCGACGTTTTATTAGATCTCGTTTAGAAGCTAGTGTATCAAGAAAATCAGAATTGCGTTTTGCAACTCCATGAAAGGAAGGTCGGCCCGTGAAATCTAGTCGCCCGGTACAGTTGAAAAAAAGGACCTTTACGAAATTTCAATATATGTAACGTAATTGAATTATTATATTTGCTATATTTTTATTTATTAATCAATAGCATTGTGTCACAAACATCTACCTTATATATAGTATATAGGAGTAGTTTTTACAACCGTGTATACACACGAGTTGAAAGATATGAAATAATACTATTTGAACAGTTTTGAAAATAATTACAAGTTTAATTCGTGAAATATGATTAATAAACTTAAATTCGAAGCACTTAATATAACAAACAATATAAAACTATTAAAAACCTCAAAGAAACCGTTAAACAACTAACAAATAAGAAGAAGAAACAACATATAGTATAAGCTGATGTGTTGCAAATAATCTAGAGTGATTTTAAATATAAATTTTTTATAAGTTAACTAGGATTCACCCATGAAACTATTAACATAAAAAGGGAGCTACATGTAAATAATCAATTTATATCATATCTCTTCTTTATATATCTTAAGGGTTAATAATTTTGTCAAAAAATAATAGAGTATGTTACATCAATTTTTTAAAATTAAAATAAGTACTCATAATACATTAGTTAATATGTTTAATTTAAATAGTGTTAGTAATACTATTTACTAATTATTTTGCTTATTATAATTATCTTTAAAATAATTATTTAAATTATTTTTTTAAAATTATAATTTATGATATTACACTCTCTTTAATTTTGATAAATTTAATAAAATTGAACAATGATAGACTAGACTCTAAGTTACTTATTATATAGAAATGTACATAAAAGATCCTCAAATTAAGATACATCAATGACAAAAAGGCTCAACCACTTAAAATACGGTGTAAGCTTACAACCTCATCAGTGATAAGAACAGCAAACTTCTAGCCTTGAAAATTTTGCAAAACCCCAATTGACGAATTAATGAAAGTTGACGTTGGCTTGGTACGTCAATCCTAAGTTCCAGTTAGCAGGGGCGACATTGTAAGCCGTAATAGTCTGTTTAGTAGTGTGTGAAGTTAGCCTAAATGAGAGAGCTTGACCCTTAAGAGTCGCGAACGCTTGGTACGAAGCACCCCAGTTATGGCTCATGCTAATCCAACCGGTTTTAGTCCCCTTGACCCACATATTATGGAGGTCACCAGCACCACCAACATTCATCACATACACCAACAACCAATAACCATTTCCTTGAAATGAAAATCTGATTCCACCTTTTCTAATTCCATTGCAGGGCACCCTAAAATACCAAATTAAGAGTTAACATTTTAGTACCGTTTTATGTTGAGAAATGATATTTAGGCTTAAAAAGTTGGTCTAACGTCATGTGTAAACCATCTAATATATATAGTGCCTGAAAGTGGACCCTTATAATAAATCACTAGATGATTGAAATGTGGCTTTCGACCAAATTTGCAGCCAAATTTTTAGGTGTAAATGTTAGTTGCAGTTCTTTGTGCATATATACTTTTATCATATATAGTTTTTAAAGTACAATTCGATGATATATGTTAAAGAAAAAGTAAATCACCTGCGGTACATGACTGGGACGATGCCAGCTTTCCATTTAGCAATTTTCATGAACGCTGGTTTAGCCATGTCGAAATGGGTTCGTGGTGGGTTGCACCATCCACCATTGTTTGAATCCTCTGACCAGTTTGGTGGGCAGAGGTTGGTTGCAGTAACTGTGGTGTAACCTGTGTAGCACCATGGAGACTGGACACACCTTATCTGGTAACACTGACCACAAGCATATCCGTCGCTAAATAATGTCGAACTCAATGCAGCTGTATCTGTACCATATCCATTAGTGACCAAGTTTCCATATCCACAAGCACCTCCTGAAACATATATTCAAGAATGTTACTAATTAATTAATTGACACTCTAGGTTAATTAATCGATAAGCATGATTAGTTACGAACCCATGGTTGAAGATGCAGACTCGTCGCCGTAAAATGTAGCGTGGGCGAGGGTCCATGGACTGGGGACGTAGCCATGGTAGACGGCTCGTGTAGGGTTTACAAAACAGGAGAAGATGAGCGTAATGGTGCTAATAAAGTCGAAGTAAAACCTCCATGATTGATGAAATGTAGCCATATATTTGTATTTGATTAATTCTTGATATTGACTTGAAGATGTTGTGAATTGAAGTTGATTAAGTGATGCTTATTGCCTTTAACATCAAGAGCCATTTATAGGACACAAAATCTAGCTAGTGACAAAATGTTAGAGGTGGGTGGTGTTTGTGACCCTCACTAAGGTTGACATTAATTTTTAAGTCAAGATGACTACATTTTTTCTTTTAGAAGTTTATTTTATTTAATATATAGCGATTTTCAAAATATTTTTGAATAAAGTAGTAATTTTACTAAAAAGTGACATAATTCATTGTAATCAATTAAATTAACAGCAATAAAAATAAGATTATATAACTACGATACCTTGTGTTTATTGAAGTGCTTACCTTGTAGATATAGTTTACTTAAGTTATTAATTAAGTAAACAAATGAATTAATTTTACTTCGAGATAAACATTAATTAATGCCGTACAATAATATCATAATGTTCATGAATGAAATCCAATGAAATGAAGTTTAGTTCATAACGTGCGAGCAGGTTGTATACATGGTTTGTTAGACTAGACACGTGTCCTCAAATGTCAAAACTTGATTATTATTATAAGGTTTGAATTTGAACAATATTATACGAATTGTTTAATCACATGTTAATAGTGGATTGTTTTTTTTTTGGTTGTTGGTTGACAAAAGTCAATATCAAAATAAGAAGACAATATATTATGTTCCACCGCTCGCACGTCTTGTTATCCTAACTACCAAGTCGACTTAATTTATCGTACCATCGAAATTCATGTTATAATCAAACTGATCTAAAATTGAAAACCATAGTAATTAAATTAAAGTTAAATATGACAAATCAATGTATTGCGAAGCTGCTCATTGAATGGAATAATTGTAAAACCCAGTAGATTAAGTTAAACTCTGTTTTTTCAACCATTTACTGATATCTCAATAATTCGTTGCGAGGTTAGCAACAGAGATGTTACTCTATAAATTCGTTGGCGTTTTAAAGAATTTAACTAGCAACAAGTGAATTTAGTTGGTTTTTGCTTATACAGAATTAAATTTATCAAGTACTCGAGAGATTTATGTTACTATTTTGTTGCGATGACCAAAAGTTTGTAACACTTGCAGGTCATTAAACGATAGCTAAAACTCCATTGACGATCGCTATCATCATACAGTCAAAAATCTTGAAATATCCTGTTAATGAATGGTGTTGTTGCTGCAGTTTGCTCTATTGTATGTGAAATGCAGTTTTCTTCGAGTCCTTATAATTTTTAACCCACAACTACTTGGTGCTCTTTCTTTCAGAGCTCAGTATTTGATTATCGTTGACAGTTGATAGACATATTTGTTAAAAAGACTGCTCTTTACTTCTTTTTCCAATTTTAACAACAGGTGTTTGATTTACCCAATTACAATTTATTTTTTCTTCACATATTTAAACTTTTTTCGAAAAGCTTACTCTTTTACAAATTTTAGTTGTAGTTTGTTCTTTCCTGTACTGTATCATGCAAGTAATTTGTATAACATGCTGCAAATGTCAGTTAGGTTTAATACAAGTTACAAATTTTTCCCTTTTGTACTAACTATAGCATATGATGCAGGTTAATTATGGGATCGAGTACTATAACTTGAATGTTCATAAGGCGTTTTTCCAAACGAAAGGTTCACAATACAGTTGATTCAATTGTACAGAACACGCAAAACAAATATATATGTGATAAAGTGAGATGAGTCCAGTTTTTGTAGTATTATAGGTGCTAATGGGATTCATCTCTAACCCATTAATGGGATGGATGAGAAAATACAAAAGATAACTACTAAATTTGAAAATACAAATCACATAGCAGATTTACCTAACTGACTGTAACCTTTTCGAATACTTGCTATAAAATATAATCTGTTATGATCAAGAAAGTTGATCAAAACAAGAATGAATAGCTGCGAAACAAGGTGTTTGAGATCAATGGAAGTTGACATTCGCTTGGTACGTCAATCCTAAGTTCCAATTAGCCGGGGCAACATTATAAGCCGTAATGGTCTGTTTAGTGGTGAATGAAGTAAGCCTGAAAGAAAGCGCTTGACCCTTAAGAGTTGCGAAAGCTTGATACGAAGCACCCCAGTTATGGCTCATGCTAATCCAACTGGTTCTAGTCCCCTTAACCCACATATTATGAAGATCACCAGCACCACCAACATTCATCACATACACCAACAACCAGTACCCATTGCCTTGAAATGAAAATCTGATTCCACCTTTTCTGATTCCACTGCAGGGTACCCTAAAATTAAATACCAAAAAAAGACTAACATGTTAGCCAATAACCAACTTTAAGTTAATATGTTTTTTGTGCATATAGGTAGTTGTACCATCATAAGGTTACAACTTTTGAAGAAAAGTTTGATGCTTTCTATTAAAGAAACATAGATGTCTCTACCTGCGGTACATGACAGGGATGATGCCAGCTTTCCATTGAGCGATTTTCATGAATGCAGGTTTAGCCATGTCAAAATGGGTTCGAGGAGGGTTGCACCATCCACCGTTGTTTGAATCTTCAGACCAGTTTGGTGGGCAGAGGTTGGTGGCAGTAACGGTTGTGTAGCCCGTATAGCACCATGGTGACTGGACACATCGTATTTGGTAACACTGTCCACAAGCGTATCCGTCGCTGAATAATGTCGAGCTTAATGCAGCTGTATCTGTACCATACCCGTTAGTGACCAAGTTTCCATAACCACATGCACCTCCTGAAACATACAAAATTGTTATTAGACTCCAAATAAAAATGGATATGATACAGTAACAAATCATTACTTACCCATGGTTGAGGATGCAGACTCATCGCCATAAAATGTAGCGTGGGCGAGAGTCCATGGACTTGGAACGTAGCCATGGTAGACGGCTCGTGTAGGGTTTACGAACCAGGAGAAGATGAGTGTGATGATGCTAAAGAAGAAGCAAAAGTTCCAAGAATGATGTAATGATGCCATTGTGTTTGATTACTTGATCTTGTTTAAAGATGTTGTTAAGTGTGTGTACTGTTGCTTATTAGCTTCAATATCAAGAGCTATTTATAGGACTCAAAATGTTTGAAGTGGTGCAGTGGCTATTGTGACCTCACGAAGGTTGACATTTTAAAGTCAGACTTCCTTCCATTTCCTTACGATTAATTTTGGTATATATTTTAAGATATCTGACTCTTATTAAGTTGAAAAAAGATTTAAATATTTCTTCCTTTTATAAAAACGTACAACAATATTCTAATGTTCATGAACGGAAATCCCATAAAGTCCACAACGTGCAAGCAGGTTGCATCTGGTTTGTTAGACTAGACAAATTTGATTTAGTTATTACAATGTACATGCAAGTCCTCATTTAAATAACATTATTCATGTAATTACTAATATCATAAGATTATATTCCACGTCTTGTTATACACAGCCGACTTTGTTGTACTACGGCAAAATATTTATATTATTAAAGTCTTGAAATGGAAAATTCATATATTCAGTAATACAAGTCAGGAGTCACTTGTTCAAGTGCCAAATTGTGAATTGGAGGGGAATGAGAGAATCAAGGATCTGAACCATCTTAGATTGGTGTAAACCAGCCTAGCCAATAGCTGAGACCGGTTAGTGCCAACTAATGCAGTTAGGACTTAGGACTACTGGCTTTGTCGTGGAACCATCTTACTAATTCACACGTGCAAAGACGGGTCATATGTCCATGTTATGTAGTAAGTTTTAAGTTTTGGTTTGCAATAACATCATCATTTAAGATTTTAAGGTCCCATGTTACCAAAATGAGTCATGGTCCGTGTAACAAACATGTCTTTGAATCTAAATAAGTTAAACAGATCTTGTATAATATATGATGTTATTATTTAAATGACTGTCTTGTGAACAGAGCATGTGTCGAATCTCAAATATACATATGAACATACATAATCATGATCTCATTTTTATACACATGAACGTACATTGACTATGATTGAATGCGAATGCACGCTTATGCAACGCTGCCTAAACAAACACCCTTTTCCACTATTAAGGTAAAAACCTAGGTACATTTACAGTAACATCTTCCTTCAAATATACCTCCAGTCATGGTCGTTAATTTGACGATGAATCCCTCCTGCATTTGTTTTGGTTGGGTTATAGTTGATTAATATAGAGGTTCACGTTTATTAGATAAGATAAACTACAAAATAAACCAAAAGTTAATAAATTGTTACAGGATTAGAGTACGTACCCAAGCTCAAGCTTCACTTCCTTCAGGCAATGTTATCAAGCGGGTATCTTGATCAAACACTAGTGGGGTTTGACAGCTGAAACCAGAGGAATAATTAACATTATGTTTATGTGCAACAGTATTTGCTTCAAAAAAATAGACGTCGGGATGCAAGTTATACCAATTTCTTTCTTTGTTCTGTTGGACACGTCCATATTTCTCATTAAACAAATGGGACCCATAGCCATATCGAGATTTATTTTTGACCTGTTACCCAACCTCCTGCCCCGCCCAATTTGCCACCTCTATACTATAGCCCATGATACTTGAGATCAACGTTAAAATTCACAGAACTTACTTCGTGCATTTGACCTTGTTGGTGGTACCCCCACTGGAAATTGACAATATGGTGCCGAAGAATGAAGTATTCTCAGTACCACAGTTTGGGCAAAGGCCCTGAACATATAAAATGTAGATGTTAAACAAAAACAATAAAAATTGTTAATTTGAAGATGTAAAATCTTATAACAAATATGCTACCTTCAATATCAAAAAGTCTCTCACAATGACGTTTGTAAGTGTAAACGATAACCATAAAATGAGGGGCAGAGCAGCGAACCAAGTGAAGATGAAACTAAATGGCTCTGGAAGCTGACAATTAAACAAGCACCAATTTGTTAAATAAGAAATTCTTCAAAAATGGAAAAGGATAACTAAATAAATAAAACAGTTATACTGTTATCCCATCTGTGTGTGGAAATGTGTTTGAGAACTTTTCAGTTGGGAGAAAAAGGACGTGCATCAGCATTTACCTCCAAAAGATATGTGATTTCAAATCCAGTTACATCATCAAGGAAGAAGAACCTGCCATAAAAACATATATAAGCAACTAGAAAGTGAGTTAATTTAATTATAGTGACAGAAAAATTCTAAAAATTCTAATATAACAAGCGATCGAATGTTAGTGTAGAGAACTGAATGGACCACAAATATAAACGACATGTAGGAGATTAAGTTGACTGTCACTTACAATCCTAATGCAACAATAGCAGCAGGGACATTTATGAGGAACATTTTGAGGTAATCAACAGTCAAATCACTGTAAACCTACAACCAAAGACAATAATTAGTAGGATATTATGTTAGAATCAACAAAATCTTTTTTCACTTATAAGCTAATTACAGTGCATCTTGGCTTCATATATAAAATCTTCAGGTTTGCAATTTCTATTATGCAATGATGTCAATCAACATAACATCAGTTTCAAGTATAAATGAATGCATTTCATAGTGGTCATGCATATCAAAATTTCAACACTTACGCTAGCTACCAGTGTAACTTATATAAACTAATTGCTAGAACCCTAAAGGCATAACCTGAGCTGCAAAGCATCAGTGGTCATAATCTATAGATAAAGTAAATGCAAGACTCTTAACCGCAATAATACCTTTCTACTACGAAGACTGCATCGTGGGCCCTCAGCCACTATGTCACTTCCATCTTTCTGAAAGAAAGTTATTGAAAAATGAAGCCGTGTGTATGTGACAATAGAAACCCAAAGTTTAAGAAAAAAGAACGGAATCAATGACACCAATTGTATGAAAAGGATTCCTCAGGATACCTTTAATTGCATCTTCAATTGGTCATACTCTTTATCACTCAATATCGGATTACCATTTACATAAGCTATTGAAGCCTCCAGAAACTTCTGTTCATCAGTGCCTGCATCATATATAAATCAAAATCATCATATACATAGAACATCGCTTGACAACTTGATAGAAAGATACTTTAAAAATTCGATATGTGACATGAAAAACAATTACAAACAATCCATACTTAGCATGACAACACTGCTTCCTTCCCACATCAGTTCTTCCTTGAGGTTATCAAATTCCTCATTTGACATGATAGCTTTTCCTTCATAATAGAATGACTACACAAGAAACATATTAGATTATCGATGCTGAACAACAAAAAGGTGAATGAAAATAGAGAAATTCATTTAATGCATAATAGTGAAGCAAAAGTGTAGGGTAAAAATGGAACATATTTGAACAACCCCAAGGTGATATTAATCAAAAACTAATACATCAGGAATGCTTTACTTGTAATGCTTGAAGAAATTCTTGTTCCATTTCTCCTATTGTCTTCTTCTGTTGTTTATCTAAGCTGCAGTAAGGCATTATGTTGCTATCAACAACTTCATCTTCTTTAACCTGACCTGAAAGAAACGACACTCCAAATGTGAATTTATGTTGAAGTTGCATGATTGTGAAAAAGCATCATAGCCAGAGTGTCCAAGTCCTTTTTTCCTGAACTGTGACATACACAAGGGGTAGGCTCTAACACTGAAAATCGCCAATAGCATATTCATCATGCCACAACTTAAGTATTTTAGCATAAACATCTATTTCATGATGAACAGCATATATCGCATTTTAATCATGAACACCTTATCTATATAGACGAATTAACACACACATGTGCCTCTTGTAAGACTTGAACCAACAACTTTCAGGATGGTGGGATTGACCTGGAACACCATGTACCACTGGGCCAAAGATGTTTTGATAGGACTGTGCACCAATTCAAAACCTGCAGGTTTTGGTACCAAATATAGAAGCATGGGCTGTAATATATAGGATCCAATCACATATATTTTAACTTAATTTCACCATTAAACCATGGGTTGTAATATTAAACCTGTAGGTTTGGACTGTCAACTGTGCACCACTATTGAGATTGATGTACGTTTCTATAAATTAAACTTGTAAGGGTACCCTGCTTAACCAACAGCTAGCTTAATTTCACCACCTAAGTCATATGAACCTTCTATTAAGCAGGTGACTGAAATTGTTTCTTATAAAGTTTTTATCAGCTTAATATATAAGCAGGTATCAACCTGCCTATTTTTAAGTCTTTTTTTTACTAAGTAAATAAGATAAGGGACACAGTATGCGAAATTTGTAATTATATGTGAAGTTTTTGATTTTGTGCCAAAATTTTTATTTTGTGCGGTATATTTTTAATTTGTGCGATATTTCAGTAACTTTATGCGAAATTATGTCAATCAGGTTTGATTTACCTGATACTAGCATAAATTTAGTATTTACCAGAATGTTCTGAATTTGCATATGTTTCTGAGAATTGGACCTACTCTAAGTAGTATAAAACTCGTAAAATATAATAAATCACAAATAAGCACGTACAGATAATCAAACATATAGTAATAATTGACGCCCAAAAACAACAACAAAACACAAAACGAAACCCTGACCTGGCTGATCAGTTGTAGCTTTTGGAGAAATAATAATCAACCTCCGGCGAAACTGTTTTCCGATCAGCTGAAGCGACTGAACCTTCGATGAAGACAACCGATAAGAACCAGATAACGATAAACCACCAGTAACAACAGATGGTCTTCGAATTGGAGCAGTGAAAAAACGAGATGATATTATTGTAAACCCTAATCTTGACGCCATTTCGCCGGCGGCCGTAATAATGGTGGTTATGGTGGTGGAGTGCGGAGTAATGATTTGATGAATTCATGTTTGTGGTGTTTAATTTGGTGGGGAAAAGTGATGAATGAGACAAATTGGAAGATAAGGTTAGGGTTTGAATGTGTGGAGGGAAATTTGAGAAGGATGACTTTTATTGATTTTATATAATCTGGAATGCCACGTCATCGGCTTAGTTGGCAGTATTCTTGAAGATTATGCTCTAGGGACGTTGAATGTGCCGTGTGACTTGTGCGTCTGGTACTTCAAATAAAAGTGTTATTTGTTCATAACACTGCCAATTTATTTCACATCACTTAAAATAAAAGTTTTATTTGAATTTAAAGTAGGTTTTGGGTCCCACCAATTGAAAAATCCAAGCTCACTATCGTGTTTACTTGAGCTATTGGAATAAAAATGAGTAATTATATTAGACATGTGAATCCTTTCCAATAGTATACTTACTGAACGAACATATTATCTAAGACTAGCAGAATATTGGAGAATATCGGCGCAATACGGTGGAATAGTTTATTAAATTTATATTCATTCAATATGTAATATTTTATATTTTAAAATATTTTAAAATTTTAAAATTATATGACAATACACGAAGTATACTGTTTTATAAATGGTAAAAATCATTTTTTAACAATATTTCAAAAAAACTTGTAACAATATAACTCAAAATTAAATCATAAGATATCATTGCAAACACGATAGTCGGGTTGCTAGTTGCGAGTGCCGGATTTCGAGTTCTTAATGGACAGGTTTCGAGTTGGAGAGTCGTCTGTTGAGTCCATTTGATTTTTTTATTTTTGGTTTATTTTTTTGTATTTTGATATCAAGCATTATGTACGTTACATTGTAATCTTAAAAGTTGATAAAAATTTTGAATTACTCGTCCCAACCTTGATTAAACGCTTTCATTTCTTCACAACCATTCCATCCATAATTGGCATGTCTCGTAACTACTAACGATTCAAAAGTTATAATTTTTTCGGAATTTTTCATCTGTAGTCATTTATATATTAAAAAATATATCTCAAATGCATTATATATTAATATAGATATAGAGAAGTATAAGTTTAAATTAATTGTCATATGTTAATTAGTTTATGGTTTAATAATGCTTTTATTAATGATAATTACATGTCACATATTAATTAGTTTATACTTTAATAATGCTTGTATTAATGATAATTTAATAAATGTAAGGGCATGTTAGTCATTTCTATAGATTTTTAAAATGCTCTTAGTAATTATAAGGGTAAAATAGTAAAATCTATCTTAAAAAAGAACATGAAAATGTATTATATAATAGGGGGAAGGATCCATAGGGAAGCTTCAAAATTTGGGGAAGGAGGGAAGCAAATCTTAGCTCTTGATTTTTTTATTAAAAAACGTTTTTAACATTCATTGGTGATGAATGTTAAATTTTGAAATTTTTTGTAATTTTTAAAATTCATTTATGATGAAATCAATGGTTGAGATTTGCTTCCCTCCTTCTCTAATTTTTTTTCTTCCCTCTTGATCCCCACCCTATATAATAATATAGATGTGAATTGTTTATCACGTATTATACGGGTAACGTACTAGTTATAACAAATATATAATCACAATTCGCACCTTAAAAGAGTTATAAATTTCATTAGAATATCTGAATTTGTTATAATTATTAGACGGTATTAAGTGAGATTTTGAAAGTAGATACTCACAAATTTTCTCTCTTCCAGAGCCATGGACCTTCAAATATTTACGTGGACTTCAACTCTTCAAGTATGGATATTGTGGTGTAATGAGATATATTAACTATAGACTACACCGAAACATCCATCTCACCGTAAACTTTGAGCTATAAACTTACAGTGCTAATAGTCTTAGAGTATAAGTAATCCATACAACTTTTTAAAGTTGTATAATCTGTCACATCAGTATTCCACTAATTTATATAAATTTTACCTTGTACCATGTAGGCCTTACAACTTTATTAACCTAAATATGCAATGGGTTTATCCTATACAATATTGTGTATTAAGTATGATACAACTCACATCATCACCTCTAATGAAAAAGTGTAATTCATACAAATCCACATAGACAATATTCTCGTTGTACAGTTCTTATAAACTTCTCATTACTCATGCTCTTGAAAGTAAGTCATGTATAAATAGTTCATGTGAATTTATCTATTTTTCTTATGAATTCCTTGCTTAAATCTTTAATTTACTTATTGATTTTTCGAAGTAGGAAAATGATTATTCATCGGCATCTTAGCACGGGCTTAGTCAAAGAATTGGATTGCTGTGTTGGATGCTCCTATCATATAGAAATCAACAGAGCCATGTCGGTACAATTGAATAGGCGTTAGAGAGGTCATTTCCTTCCCTACTACAAGCAGAAAACGAAAGTAAACTCGTTCCATTTCGTCAAGTAGGTAAAGTAGGCATACGAACCACTTCTAAAACATGGAAAAATGCGATAAAAACTTGGAGATATATTGAATCATGTTTAATACTTGTAAAATTTAGTTACAATAAAAGTATTAAAGGTCTATTAAATTTTTTATATTAAGTCGTGTATGGGTATATTGAGCTATATGGATATGGAATTACTGTACGCAGTAATCGGCATGTTCACTTATAATACCAGTCCTTTAATGCGGGCCAAGTTCCTCCCCAGTTCTCGCATCTTTCTGAGCTTCATCCAAATCACCCTGTTCGACGGGTTTTCTTTACTAAAAATGGATAGTGTGGCATTATATAAAAAATCATCCTATTCCAACCCGAGCTCATCTAGCTTAGCTAGGCAGTCATCAAATGAAGGATGTTCGGGTTTGGCATACTTTTCAGCAATCAACCTGCAACTTTTTCTTCAAAAGTAGACATTGATTCCTTGCTATCTTTTTTCATTTTCTTTACTTGAGGACAAGATGAACCTGCCATTTGTTGTACACCTTCTTCTTCGACTTGTTCAACCGAAGCGGGACCGACAACTGGTACTTCTGGCATAGGATTAGTAGAATGAGGTCCATAACTTTGAATACCCGTAGCAACAACTCCTTCAAAGAGTTGTGCACAAAGATCGGGATATAATAGTTGAGTAGTCCTCAGTGACTCACAGTATTTGTTTGCCTGCATTGTGAAAAGAGGAAGGTCTCAAGCTATACAAGTTTTCAACAAAAATATTAAGAGATCTTAGCAGTGTTAGGGGGTGTTTAAAAAGTGCAGACAAACTTGCTCACATTTTGTCTTAAGCTTCAAATAACAATCAAGGTGATGATATAAATATAAGTTCATGTTTTCTTCATCAATAATATATATTTTATTAAAGTGAGGAACACCTTCTTTAAATAAAAATTACGAATTATGCTTAAATATTATCTCAATGCGTTTTTTTAGCTAATTGTAAACTATATGTAACAATAACCGAGAACCCATAAACTACATAAGTTAGCAAAATACGAAATTTAAGAAACTCACTTGAAAGGAGGCAGCGGTGGTCGAGGAAAAGTAGTAGCAGTCCTCAAAGTAATGGTGATCTACATAGTGGATCGATCTGGTCATGAAAAGTTGGGGTTGATAAGATAAGGGGTAATTTTGAAAGAAAAGTACAGGGGATGGGCTATATGGAAGGACATATGGAAGGACATAGGTTACAGAATGATCTCTTTACAATAGCTTCGGTAAATTTTTTTAAGGAATCAGTGGACAATTAAGAGCGTAGTGTTGTAAATTAAGTAGAAAGAGAAAAGAAATTTGAAAGATAATCGTGCAATAGTCTTCATTTCTAATACGCGCGACCACCTTTTGTAGCTATTGGCACGCTTCCCAGAATGAATGAAGTGGGGGCGGGCATGGATATGTTAGAATGAATGAATTAATGTTTCTAAATACTTAGGTTAAAATTTTATGTTTATTTATGTTTATATTTATGGGTCTTTTCTATATTTATATATATAATTTTGAAATTTATTATTTACATTTAAGAAAAGGCAAAAAAAAGAAGAAATCAAATCCGACTAGTTCCCGACTTTAGTCCTTACAAGATTCCGATTGATTAGTCACCGACTAGCGACTTTTACAACCTTGAGGAGGTGATAGTAGCTTATTCTTAGAGCGAAAGAATCACACCTCAAATATGTAAATTCCATATTTTGCTATTGAATAACTCCTAACATCCACCACATCTCTTTACAATATCTTCACAATCCAATTTAAGTGTTAGATGTGAATCAAAGTTTTATCCGGAACCATATGTTAAGCAAATAAACACATGACAGTTTCATTTGATAAAACCTCAATAGATTCTATCGTAGATGTAACTGTAGTCTTTCAAGTCATTATGATTATTTCATATGACTCTACAACAAAAGGCATCAAAAAGGTTCTCGATCACTATGGTTCTCATTCTAGACATCATCTAGAACAACTCTAAACTTTTTTTTTTTTAAGTTTTTCTTTCAAATTAAATTCAGTCTACCAAAATTTAAATTTTCGTGGTTGACAACTTGATAAATAGCCTTGTCAATACTAGACGTTTTTAATTCATCACAAACACAAACCCGTATCACGAGTTCAAAGTGTTTCTTCACTTTGTTGGTTTTGCCTACCCTTCCCATACCAACTATGGGCATGATACTAAACAACTTTTTTCTGCTCAACAAGATCACACAGAATATGGCAACCTCATGGAGCTTAGAACTCATCTGACATCCATCCATACATACTGTTATAAAAAAGTGACATAAATACCTGCTATTAGTTGCCAAATCATCTACTCGTAACCCAGATCGTGGAGATCTCAATAAAGGTCTCCATGTGCACAGCTCTAATTAACGTGAAAATATAACTGAAGAAATGATATACATGAAAAATGATAATTAGTATTATATATAACTTTTAACATCTTTAATTTTTATTTAAATATTGCATCTTAAAATTTTTCAAAGATATCATCTTATCTTATTTAGTATTATTACTAGACATAATTAAAGTAAATTAACCCTGTCATTGAGAAGATGAATAACCTCAAACAAAGAAATAGAAAAAAGAAGCAACGTAGTTTTGATTAGAATGAAAAGATCATTGTTTTAAGTTAAGTGTACACGAGTTCCAGCAACCCAAGAAAAGGTGTTCACAAGTCCAGCCCAAATGTATTGTCTAAGCCCAAGTGAAACTAATCTAAATTTTCACTTGTGCGGTTGTGCCCCAAAAGAAAGATACAAATATCATTTTTCTATAGCTTAGATGAATAATTTCGATTAAAAGATGTTTTATATGAATTTGAATTATAGCATTATATATGTGCGTTGCGGCAATAAATTATAAATAAAAAATATTTTGAGTATATAGCGGTGACTATCGTAAATTAGAGATAATATTACTTTAGTTTGATATGAATTAGGAAGCTTTATACATTGTATATGTTTGGATAAAATGAAATCCACAATCACATACTAATATACTTTGTACATCGTATAAACTTTTTGATACACCACATTTGAGTTATAAACTTCGAGTTGTTTGAACTTTTTGAAAGACTTTACCAACTCCTTTGTAATGTACTTTGATATCCCTTTAAAAAATGTCACGTAAAGTTGTCAATGTCAATACTGATTCTGAAAGATATACACTAATGTCTAGAATCGTGTTATGATAAAAAAAAAAAAAAACTGAAATTATTGAATATATAAATTGACAATATAACCACATTACTTAAACATATAAATAAATGTGAGAAATTTATGATTCCAAAAAAACACATTTGAGGTTTCATTTTCTTATATTTTTAAGACCTTTAAAATATGCAAAATTCGGGGAAACTTAAAATTGACGGCTTTAAGGTGTAAATTGACACCGAAAGACAGTTTGCCAAAACGTTTGTTTCGTTTCGACCTTTTTGTCCATATTTGGCACGTACCGTAACCCTTAACGGCTCAAAAGTTATCAGTATGTTATAATTAGTTTTATGATTTAAAGATGGTAGTATTAATGAGAAATTAATATATGTAAGGGTATGTTGATAGTTTCTTTTAATTTTTTAGAAAAGTAAAATTCGTGGCAAAATAGTATAACACTTTCTATATTAAAAAAATACTTAAATGCTTAATATATTAGTATTGATAGAAGAATACCCGAGCAATGCAACGGAAAAAGTTTATTAGTTTCACATTAATTCGATATGTAGTATTATGTTTTCTGAAATATCTTAAAAATCAAAAACTACATTACAATACATGAAGAATATTGTGTTTGTAAGTGGAAAATTAAGCAAATTTTCAAAAAAAATAAAAATTGTAACAAAATAACTAAAAGTTAAATATATTATAATATGTTATTGCAAACTCGATGGTCGGATTTCGAGTTCTTAATGGACAGGTTGCGAGTTGTGGAGTCATTTTTTGAGTCTAGAGGTTTAAGTTTCACTAAATTTTATTTTATTTTATTTTTATTTTTTTGTATTTTGATATTAAACATTATCTATATTAAATGATAATTCAAAAAAAACATCTCAAATGTATCATATATTATAATAGTCTACTATAGATATAGAGAAGTTTAAGTTAAAATTAAATGTTATATATTAATTAGCTTATGGTTTAATAATGTTTGTATTAATAAGAATTTAATAATTAATAATTAAGGGTATGTTAGTCATTTTTATATATTTTTAAAAAGACTTTTAGTAATTGTATGGGCAAAATAGTAAAATCTATCTTAAAAAAATATTAAAATATATTATATATTAGTATAGATGATGTTTTCCAGTTGTTTATGGAATTTTTGCGGAGAATTTCTCGCATTTTCAAGATTGTGGTTTTGAAAAAAATAAAATTCTTTGTATAGTTGATATTTATTCTTAAATTCTAAATCACAGTAATTTGATATACAGAGCTTCTTTCTTTTAGAATATGAAGACAAAATTTTTTGTTCATTTCTTCTTATCTATTGAGTCTTTTAACACAAAGAGTTTACGTTTTAAGTTATATTTGTTATTTACGTAAACCTTTTAGCTGTTTTATTACTCTATGTACTTGTCCCTTTCCAAATATGAACTTCCGACATAAATATTTGTGTCCAACACTCCAAGTTTTATACTTTACTATTATCTGTTTTTGTGACTAGTAGATATTATTAGGAATTTATTTTATCCTAATAAAAAAAGGCCATGTTTTTGTAACAAACAATATACTCATAATAAACCAAAAGAAACTATAGAACACTCATACCAAACATGCAACTCATTCATTAGAAATCTTAGAAGAATGGAAAAAAGAAAGAAAAAAATAATTTAAAAGTTAATCTTAATCATAAGAAACTAAGTCACTTATATTACATCTTAAGGTTTATTGTGTGTTTAAGATCTCCAACATGAAAAACATGTTTTCCCAATGCAATCTTCTTATTACCATCTTCATCAACGACACTTAGATGGTTGCATATATCCACCTTAAAACTAACCACTGTTTGCCGTTTTGAACCCAAAAACACCTTTCGAAAGTCCAATAACTGCTTCTTAGGTGCATTATGGATCATTGGGGGAGATGAGAACAACAATTTCCTACAAATGTGCTCTACTACATCCATCGACTTACAGTTAGATGACAAGCAAAGATGAGCGTCGAATTGGTCTAATGGGATTGACACGAAGTAAAAATCACAAACCTTATTTTAATCTGGAGAACATATAATATTATAGTAAAGAGTGAATCAATCACTTGTATAAGGGCAATAATAAATTCACCGTCGTTTTTGATAAATCCATCAAAAGTATGCATTGTTTGTGTGTACAGTATTACCTGTTAATCCACGTTGTGATGGATTTATCAAAATCAATAGTTAAAATATCCGTGTCCTTTGCTTAAATCCAGTGTACTTGCACTACAAAAGTGTCAAATCCTTCACACGTATATAGACGATGTCTAAAATCAACTATTTAATCACTTATCTGTTTATCGCATATTTTAATAGTAGATAAATACATGTGTATTAACACCAATATTTAATTAAGTAGCTAGCTAAATCGTGTATAATGATAGCTCATGAGCCACACTGGATCCACTGGGTCACCTTTAATTCACCAGGGGATATATATAGTTTGGTACTTCGTTATATGATTTATTTTCCGTTTCTCCAAATGATTCACTAGATTTTAGCAATTATCTAAATTCATATTTTCTATAAAAGTGTAAGAACAAAAATTCTGTAGCCCTAAGTGTCCGAGTGTCAGTGATAGGGAATTTCCTGGAATCTTCATCTATAGTTTGGCACCGCATATTCTACCAACCATTAGTGAACAAAATAATACTACCGATATCATATGTATTTTTAACGACCATTAGTCCTGAGCTAGTTGAAGCTTTAATTTTAATCGTTGTTATCCATTTATCATAATTAATTTTAAAATATATTAACGTCTAAGAAATGGTTTTCGTTTTTAACTAGCAAGTGAGCGAAACCACATCTAAATGACGTCTAATTAACTTCGTAATTGGTATGACCATATGAAACATAAAGTCAAGATAGTGAACCAATTGGACCCGGAACGTAAAAGCACCGTTGTAGTTGACTAATATATTCTATATTTACATCCATACCCTTCACCCTACACCGTTAAGCATTAAAGGTATAAAATAAAATAAAATTCGGTAGTTGCTTTTATTTTATTTATTTTTTTAACCGCTAGATGAATATATAGAAAATTTAAAGAAAACTAGTAACATTACATATGCATATGCAACTTTGAATTTTGATCCACAATGTCCATGAAGTGTTTCGTTTAGCACATCTATAAGAATACCAATTAAATGAATGAATAACAACAAGATCGAGTACGTGACCTTTCTTCATACTCAGAGACTAAAAGACAATGTTATTCTGAATACGTCATATCATCCAAATGTTTGTATAAACAACCACCTCTATAATCTTCTTACTTGCAGCAGCTAACGAACTTGAGTTCATCCAGTTTAAGATTGTCATGACTTCGTTCACCATAGGAAACCAGATCTAACCAGTTTGCCACCTTCATCTAAATCTGCAATGGATTCAAATCCCATAAAAAACCGATATGCCATAGTTCAAAAATTGGTAGGCTATTTTGATAAATGCATTTAAGTTATAATTTTTTTTATATACAATACAACATGTTAATGCACAATTTTGATAGATTTATTAGATGAGTTTATCATTGCTCATTAAATAAATCGACACATATTAAACGAGACTATACAAGAACTCCAACATATCGGTTTTTGATGTGGTACTTAACTAGGTATGATTTTTTGCCATAATACAAGGTAAAATTAATAAATCTTAAACACTTATAAAGAGTTTACTTCTTTTGACTTAAAACTTATATATTGAAAGATGTGAAGTTACTATAATACCTTTCATTTGACTTCATAAATATGAAAACTTTTTAATTTATTTAAATAATATGAAAATCGTTTAATTGATTTGGTTAAATTGACAATATATAATATATTACTCAATTGTTAACCAATAAACAAATGATATTAAATTTTTAATTATTTATCTCAATGAAGGAAACTATGTAAATATCATAACCGGCAAAATTTGTTGACTATGTGTGACATTCTTTTCACGAGTCTTCATTTCATTTCTTTCTCTAGTCGTCAACCAAAGACAACCACTGAACTTTCTAATTTTTACCGTTGATTAGCACGGGAAATTTACTAGTTAATTAATTATTCATCTCTGACACTGAATTCTATAAGGAAGGTCAATTAAGTCATTTGATAATTCCCGCGTCAAACCCATTGGCGTCTTCCACGCAAATCTCAATCAACAAAAGCTGCTTCCTCAACTTTCAAAAAATCATAAAAACAAACGAACCACCCTCGAAGTTTCCCTTTTCTATATGCACACCTCTATCTATACATATACACATAATGACATAATACAGCTACATCTTCCACTCTCTCGATTTAAAGATTTTAAACCGCGGTTAATTAACAATTGACAAAACCAATTAAATGTCTAATTCTCCATCCAATAACCACCCATGGCCAGATGACAAACAACAATTGACCACCTCAAAAAGCTACGCTCTGAGCGGCAAAATCATGTTATCGTCAATCATCATCCTTTTCTTCGTCGTCATTTTCTTAGTCATTCTCCATCTCTACGCCCGGTGTTACCTCCGCCGTCGCCACCGTCGTCGCGAAACTCGCAGCCGAAACCGTCACAATCGATCCACTCGTATCGTATTCTACGTCGACAATAATATAGTATCGCCTTCTGCTTCCGGTGGACTTGATTCAAAAGTATTGAAATCGCTGCCGGTGTTTTTATGCTCGTCGGAAAATAAAACGCATACGCCGGAATGTGCTGTGTGTTTATCGGAATTTGAAGACGGTGAGAAAGGTAGGATTTTACCGAAATGTAAACATAGTTTTCATACGGAATGTATTGACATGTGGTTTTATAGTAATTCAACTTGTCCGCTTTGCCGGTCACCGGTCGAACCGGTTATTGAACCGGAAATATCCAGTTTAGTAGCTGAACCGGGTTCAAGTGACAAAACGTCGTTGGTTGCGGATAGAAGGAAAGGATTGATTGATATTAGAATAGATGTACCGAGTCAGAACGAGTTGGTCACTGAGACCGAATTCCAGTTGGATCAGCTGACGTCACCGAGTCAAGGGTTTAGGTCACCCGGAAGTCGGTTAATGTCGTTCACGAGGATGCTAACGATGAATAGGAAATCACCGTCTGGTGTGGGACCTAGTGGTGTACCGGTGGCTACTGAGTTAGATATCGAGTCAGTTGACGAGTCAACTCGGTCTAGTGTTAGGTAATGAGTTCTTCTATCGTATATTTCGAACACACGATAAGGTGTATTTAATCGAGTCGAATTCTAAATTTATTATCTGTATTTAATATTTTTTAATTTAATTTGATGTTTACTTTTCTTATGTATATATGAATGAATTCTAAATTTTATTATTTAAATAAGTTACGATTTCCTTACGTACATCTTTTAGTGACGCACAGTGTCAAAACCGTCGATGAGCTTTTGCGGCAATAGTAAATAAATGTCTAGGCCGTGGGATTTTAGATTAGTAGACACGTCGCGTGATATTTAAAAGGGTTGTGGTTGAGAGGAGATATTCTATTTATTTTCCAAAAAATGTACACTTTGTAGATATTTATAGATTTA
This sequence comes from Logfia minima, assembly GCA_963921325.1. Taxonomy (NCBI): domain Eukaryota; kingdom Viridiplantae; phylum Streptophyta; class Magnoliopsida; order Asterales; family Asteraceae; genus Logfia; species Logfia minima. Next base: position 23,978,499 of record OY992773.1, read on the forward strand.
TTCTTTTGTCGTTCTTTTATTGATTAGAAAATACGTTTTGATGTATGTAAAATTGTACACAAGTAAAATTTGGTACCAATTCTAGTCGCGGAAAATTTGATCAATATTATGGCTACATCATCATCATCATTCATCATCATCATCATCATCATCATCATCATAGCATATGTATACAACGTATGATCAAATCTAACTAATGTGTGAAACATGAAGCATTAGCTAATTAAACTATTAGTACAGCACTAATCTTTTTATGTTGAAAGCTGAAAATCGTTTTAATACAAGTACAATTTACCGTTTTTATATGCACACTCACCACGACATAAAGGTCGCTGTGACATTATTTATTACGAGTATATAGTCTCTAATATAAATATATAATAGTATACGTGTTCACGTTGACATGAAATTCCGTGCCCTTCAAACATAATACTTTGCTTTATTTGTTATATATTAAATATTAATTAATGTATAAGTATGCATATTTGCTGACTATTGTCATGATTGTGTTCCGTGCCCTTTAAATTCCGTTCCCCATTAAAAAGTATTGTATTTCATTTTGATTTTATATCGAGACTTCGTAAAAGTTAAAGACTAAAACCGTTAAATCATACATAGTAGTAATTTGATTGTTTATAACAGTGTTCAAAGAAAATGTTATTACTGAAAAATTAAAAAGAGTAACCACTGTTCAGTATCTTATTTATATATTTTTATTAAAATATTCAAATAACTCAATAAATAAAACTAAATAACAAAATAAATAAATTAATTAAAAATAAAAACAAATATTACCAGTCTTAAGAATATAAATTCATAAAAATAAGAAAATACAATCAAGCGTCTCTTGAATCTGAATCCGATCTAAATCCCAACTTCTTACAAATCTTCTCATTCTTCCGTTCTAGGATGACTTTGTCTCGTCTCGACAAATGGTATGTGGTCACAGCCAACATTCAGAGCTACGTTTGGAGATCCTTATTCGAATAGTAGTTTTGCTTGCCGAAACGGATTCCTTGAAAGGTATCGTTGATCGAGTAGTTAAACGAAGCGCGAGATGTAGCGGCGGATCCAAATGTCATCTTTTTGGATTTTGCTTTCCTTGCTTTTTCCCATGGACGTTGGAACTGATCATCACCGAATAGCGTGGCATTTGGGTTCTCTTCGTTAGCCTTTGATTCCTCGTCCAAGTGCACTATCTCACGACATTTTGGAACGTTCCACCTTCCGAAAACAATGAAATCAAGAGTTAACCATTTTTGACGGTCCTTCAAAAAGTTTCACGTTTGAAAACTATTGAAAGTTTTTAACATTTCAACATTATATTGTGCCTCCACCCGAATCCGAAAGTCATATGCATCTTCCACGCTTTTTTGTTGCGATTGATGCCGCTTCCAAATGTCTTTCCACTTTTGGCAAGTAGCGTCGAGTTTCTTCCATTTTGAGGTCAACGCATCTTTGATCCGAATAAATGGAGGGTTGCAGACATGTACTCTTCCATGATAAAATATCAAAAAAGTCATTGTTTTGAGCATTTCCTCAGTTGAAATCTCCAAAAACCGCAATCCAACTTTAATTAAAAACGGTCATTATTATCCTTTTTTTTTTTTTTTTAAATACGGGATTATTACCGTTGAAAAACAATAAATAAATAACTAAATAAATAAATAGTTATTGGACAACGTTTCGTATGGGACGCCGTAGCCAGAATGTCGTGCAGAACACCTTTCCAACAGCATTTCTAATAGTGAACGAGTGTGCGTTTCTCACTACTCCATAAACCTTAAGAAAGAAAAATAATTTTTTTAAGAAATTTTATTTTTATACGGAAAATTGTACTCTTGTCCATAAGAAAACTTTTACCTTTTCATAAATTATAATTTTTATCGTAAGGATCACCTCCCAATTCTAACACCTTTATAGCCCAAATCAAAAATATTATTCCCAAGATTCTTGTCATGTTACCCGTATATGATAAAGACTTAACAGTCGACACGTTTTATTTTATTCATGTCTGTTAATTATTATTTTCTTTTCGTGCTGATTGTTAATTTAGACATAATGAATATCATTACGCTTAAATGTATTTGTTTTATCATAATTTTGATCTTCTAATTTAAATTTCTCATGCAACTTTTATGTAAAAACACATTCACTCACACATCTATCATTTAGACGTATTACTTTTGCATATTTATGTGCTTCAAAGTTTATTTGTTGTGATGAAAGTATTTTAGTTGGTGATAAAATATTGGTCATAGTTTAAATATCGATGGCATATCCCAATATTTCTTGGGGTTCAAATCAAGTAATGAATAATAATAAACCTTGCAATCAAATGGTTCGTTTCGTCGACGGTATCTGATGTTTTGATTTTGATGGTTCCGGGCCCAATTTTACATGTATTATACTTTTGCTCAGCCTTTTTTTAATAACCAGTGCTACCGAAATTACATTTCTACGGTTAATTAGATGAAGTTTAATGTAAGATCTAAATGTGATGGTAAACAACGTCATAATATGATTTTCTAAACAAAGTTAATGTTGTTCTCTTACAATCAAATTTAAATGATAACCTAATATTTAAAGGCTATACCCGACTAATATCTATCTATATATATACTAAAGGAGAATAATAGGTTGCTCCACAATTTGCCACGTAGGCAAAATGCCATGTGGCGATATCTCATAATACTAAAGGAGAATAATAGGTTGCTCCACAATTTGCCACGTAGGCAAAATGCCATGTGGTGATCTCTCATAATTTAAAAATAAATAATTAATTACATATTAGTATTAAATAATATTTGAATATAATATTAATTAATTAAAGATTCTATGAATCCTACTCAAACACTAATTCAAAATATTAAATTATTAAACCTATTAACATTAATATTATTATTTAATTCCTTAAAAATAGTCATTGGATTTTCACGAGTCCAACTCTACGAATTTAAAAAGAATTAATTATATTAAATTTCATAATATTAATATTATATGAATAAACATTATATTATTTAAATTGCCGTGCATCGCACGGGTTAATAACTAGTTTATATATATATATATATAGACAGGAAATTTAGATTAAGCTTTAGATGACTAATATCGTAGATTCGTAGGTTATTAGAATAGAAATAATATGAAGTACTCCTTCCATCTCAATCAAAGTATCTATTTTGAAAATGTACACAGTTTTAGGAATATTTGTTAACTAAATTACTCATCAATTAAATATAATCTCTACTCACTAATATATCTTTTAATTAGTTAAAGTATGAAGTGGATACTTATTATGTGACAAACCAAAATAATAAGATGGACACTTCAAATAGAACTAAGTGAATACTATTTAACGGATCAAACATGATGACTAAATGAGCTAGAGAAGTACTAGTAATAAAATAGAGGTTAAACTTTAAACTAATCACGAGATGGTTTGAACCATGAGAATTGGCAAACGAATCGGCCTGGACCAAATACTAATATGACGTTTCGATTCTCATTTCTTAATTTTAGCCATTTAGAGTTTGCGATTCGGTTCGGTTGTAAACCTGTATGAACCGCAAACTAAAATAAATGGATGGTTTAGATGTAAAATTATAAATGAGACTATTATATCCCAATGGATAATGAATTATCATTAAACGTTAATACAATGGACTTAATTAACTAAACATAAATATGGGCCTATACAAGCTATCATATATACACATGAACTATACAAACTATCGTATATACATACGTACACTATATAAGCTATATTATATACCTACGTACCCCAAACTCAGAAGCAACTGACGGTAACATGGGATTGCAAGTTTAAACCGGGTTATGATCACACGTACAAGTAACCTTTTATTTAGATAGATTGTTTAGAACATTTGACACTTTGAAAGACAAATTAAAAGAGAAACAAACATAAATATGATTCACTTAAGGTCGTCACATCATATGCGAATATGGAATAAGTGATGCTATTTTCTTTATAATCTTATTTAAGGTTGTCACATCAAACGCGAATATGGAATAAGTGATGATATTTTCTTTATAATCTTTCTTATTTAAAAAAGAGCAAGTGACAGTTGACAAAAACTAAATACCTACAGTGTAACTTCGACAAGAATGAGGACGAGACGATGGAGTGGACATCCATATTGGGGATCAGATCCTACATTCGCAGGAGTCTTTTAGTTACGTGGGCTCGGTGCTATAAAGTTCAAGGAGGAGCGACGAGGACATGACTCACCGTATAAAGGTATGTTGGTTGAAGTGGAGAGCGCGACATGCGTCATGTGTGAGAAGAAAGTCCCTTTTAAATTGAAAGGGAAATTTCATAAGGTAGCAATAAGACATGTTATGATGTACGGAGTGGAGTGTTGGTCGATGACTAAGGCACAAGAAAGGAGGATGTAAGTGGTAGAAATAAGGATGCTAAGATGGAAATGTGGTAAAACCATGTTAAATATGATACCGAATGAAGTTTATAGGGCAAAGCTAGAAGTCATGAGCATCACCAAGTTGAGATAAAGAAGACTAAGATGGTTTGGACAGGTAAGGAGGAGACCACATACATGAAAGAGAGTGGAAGCCCTCATTGTTGACTGCTTGAGGATAAGGGGTAGACCAAGACATATGTGGGATGATATACTGAAATTCGACATGAATGAGCTTCTCTTGACCGAGGACATGACATCTGATAGGAGTTTGTGGATGACTAGAATTAGGACGAAGGAGTAGGGTGTTTTAGATCGATTGATATATTTATTATATATGGAGATATTTATATACAATTAAATAGCTAAGTAGGGTGTTTATAGGTAGAACTAGAATACATGAGTATGGTGTTTTAGCTAGATAGATATTTATAGATACAAGGGTGTTACTATAGGTTTATGATAAATTAGTAGGGAATTATTAGATGGATAGATATTTTATTTACTTTAGGGTGTTATATATAAATAGACATTTATTTATTTGAGAGGGTGTTTTAGGTAGTATTAAGATAGTTATGTATGATGTTTTAGCTAGATATATATCTATTTTATTCATACATCTATTGATATATATATTTATATATCTATGTACATATATAATATATATTTATTTACCTTGGTTATATACTTACATATTATACATATCTTATATATATATATATTAATATTCATATCTATATATCTTTATTTATTATATTATTACTATCATTTGTATTACTATTATTATTATTAATTATGCTTACGGGTATGCCGGAGATTTTTTTGGAAGCAATATTTTTACTTTATGGTAGGAGTATGACTGTCTACATCTTACATCTCTTATACCCCGCCCTCAACACGATTGGATAGTGTTGTTGTTATTGTTGTATACGAAAAATAATGATATCAATTTGATAATCGTTGCATCGGAGCCCATTGCTTGGCAATTCAAGGTACTCGATAACCATGTTGTAGGTCGAAAAATGCATTGGTTTTTATCTCTACACCATCAAAGGGGACCCAAATTCATTTGTTGCAGTCGTCTTCTCTCTAAATGTGCAAAGAATAAGTGAAAATATGTTGTAACCTTTTAGGCTTTATTTAGCTGCGAAAAATTTCTCATACTTTTCTTGAATTTTTTTTCAAGAAAATCAAAAAATTAAAAAATGTGTTCAAATTGGGTATTTTCTAGAAAACTTTTTCAAGAAAAGAGAAAAGTGAGTTTTCTAATGTATAATACAACTTTGGAAAACTGATGAAAAACTGATATCCACACTTTTCTCATTTTTCCTTTATAACCAAAATCACTCTTTTCTACTTTTTCCCATCACCACACACAAAAGTAACTCTTTTGTAGTTTAGCATTTGAATGCATTTTACAAATTTTCAACACTTTTTTAGAGAAGAAATTTTTTCCAAATTTTCAAAAATTAGAGATAAAAAATTGTAAATTTCTTTTTCATATCTAAACACACCCTGAGCATGTCCACTACGGATAGGATTTGGATGCTATCAGCAGAAAACAATATTACACTTCAAAACATCATCCAAAGGAATCATAACTACTTGCATGCTTGGAACCTTTTCTAAACCTTTATTCTCCCTTCAATTATTTATCAACTTTATTTACAGAATTGGGACCGCCCTGTTCTCCCAGTATAAATTGCTTATATTCTCAAACACTAATAAACAAAAGATCAGGAGCAACTTCATTTTCAAGTTCTTCACAAATGGCACCACATGTGCAACTTGTCGTTAAACCCCTTCCACAACAATCTTGCCAATATCAGTACCTACCGCAACGGCCTGTAGTTCTTCAGGTGGCTCCCACAAATGAGGCTGCTTTCGTCAACTTGAAGCTGCGGAATCTTGTGGTGTTTTAGTACTAGCTAGAGGGTGGTTTCTTGTTAACTACCATCTGAATTAGCTAGCTAGCTCATATGTTTGTCATAGTTTGCTAATTAGTTAACTTGAAGATCATTACAGAGTCTGTACGACTGGACTGAGCTTTTATTACCAGTTTGTATGCGCCAGCTTCAATGATACAAATCTTGAGTACGGGTTAAAAAACATGGTTGTAATCGAACTTTTAGCTATTTAGTTTTTTGCATCTAGTTGTTCTAAACTGCATATAAAGATATTTGTTAACACGTACCGTTTATTAGCTAGCTAGTTCATATTGCTTCTAAATTAACCTATGATGTTCATATACATTTTGATCGTTCACGTTGCAATTAACATCATCATTAGTGAAATCATTAGTTAAGGTTAGTACCTCTTCTTTTCGATTTTTCAGAAAAAATGTCTGCTTGAATTTTTAACATACCATATAACTGAAAATTTTACATACACCTCAATGAAAATTTATTGGCAGTTCATTCTTTGCCACACACACTAATTAAAGGCTAAAGTTAATAACCTTATAATAAATGATCAACTAATGAAAACTAAAATGCAAATTTATCAGTAGTTTATTCCAACATGAAACAGATGTGATAACAAAATAGACACTCCAATAGTCTCTTATATATAGACATCAAATCTTTCTGTTCCAAACTATAACAAATAATTTTACAAACATTAATCTTGATTACTTCTTCACTTACTTAAGAATATAAGATAAATTTCACTACAATCTGTCATACACAATCTCTTATCCTTACAGCACTAAATTGTTCAGCTTTTACTATTTAGGACGATCCCACAAGCATTTTTTGCATGGGACGTGGTTAAAAGAATAGTATCTATTAAGCGTCGTTGTTAAAAGGTTCCCTTTACATAAATTGGAGCATAGTTTACAGATCGTATATGTTCCATCTGTCACAAATCAATCTCAATTATTCAATTTAACATGGCCTTCTTCAAATTGCTCCACCTACTCAAGTAGTTAAATCGGTCTTGTGGGAGTTTGGTTGGCATATTTTGACTTGGACCCTTTGCAAAGGTAGGATACATTTTCTTTTACATATTTCGAAAAATTATACTATCATGTGTTATTTTGGGATAACGTGAAACTTTTGTAGTCTCTTACGTGAAGCTAATCGAAAGTATAAGATTCAAATATAACTTTTTGATTATGCGGAATAAGTTCCAGCCAACTGATAAATGGTCACCCGTCACATCAATTCACACTCGAATCCTATGATACAACAGATCGAAAAAGGCTGTTATCATATGGTAGATTAAAAGTAAACTGTAACCAATTGTATATAGAGAATAAGGAATTTTTAACACCCCACGATGGTTGATATTGTTTTCAAAATCGATAATCACACATCTTCTTAACACAAAAATACTTACGCTACCTGTTAATGGACAAATAAAACACTTCGGTTATGTCTATTATAATCAAATTGAAATCGGACAATATATATCATAGTCTCAGAATATAGAAAACTTAACCAAAAGATATAATTTAACCAAAAATAATAAGTTGCTATCTGAAAATCAGTATAAAACCATGTCAAATCATAAGTTACTATCTGCAAAATCAGTGTCACTGATCACCAATGTATTCAATTAAATAGTAATCCTTCTGTCCCAATTATTTAAGAATGAACAAACAATAAATCACCTATTTAAAATCACTTTTCTTATTGATGCCTTGATTTGGAGCTATGAATCGTCAAACCATGTAAAGGCTTAGCACATCCAAGAAAGTTGGAGTTTCTCATCTGTACTTCTTATCCAATCCTTCAATATCGAGTGCTCATGTGGCCAACTTTTCTTTCCTGCATCAGTGTTTCGTAAGAGTTTAGATATGGGAAACAAAAATCATATCAAATTATGGTAGAGAGCAGAGGTGAAAATTTTGTAACCCATTTACTTAGACGTGCTGATCCGGTATGTTTTATTTCTAACAAGTAACAGGTAAAAAAAAGGAAGAAATAGAAAACACTAAAATACAAACCAGCCAAATGAGCTAAACAGGGCGAAAGTTGCCCAAGCTGAATACAACCTACTTAGTAAGTCGAATTTGATCATTATGAATCAATTTCGAGCTGAGCTCGAGCATTTATTATGAAAGATCGTCATTATATTAAGTCGATTTTGAACTCATTTTAATGAGTTAAGCCTAGTTCGAGCCAACCTAAATCAATTTTAAGCCGACTTCGAACATTTATTATAAGACTTTATCGGTCGAGCTCGAGCTCATTTCGAGTCTGAACTCTAGGCTGATCTCAACTCCACTGTAGCCCTCTTCACTTTTATTGTTAATAGTTTGATGGCATTTTTAGGAGACATTTGCAAGCCCACTCAATAACAAAACCCTCGGCACTGTAAGCATAGTTACTTTCTGTCGAAAACAAGCTCCGGTGAGCTATGGCGATTTCTACCACCAGACGAACCCTAACAACCCTCTACTCTCGCATACTATCAGCATCCTCTATTTCTTCTCGTTCACGATTTGCTCTGCCACTTCTCGACCACAGCCACCAATCTCCCCAGCTCGTTCCACATCGTATCTCTATCCGACTCAAAACATCCGGGTCTGGTTACTCTCCGTTGAACGATCCGTCACCGAATTGGAGCAACCGTCCCCCAAAAGAAACGATTTTACTTGATGGATGTGATTATGAGCATTGGCTTATTGTTATGGAGTTCCCTACCGACCCTAAACCCTCTGAAGATGAAATGATTAATTCTTATGTCAAAACCCTAGCTACTGTTCTCGAAAGGTATTATTCATTATTCATATATGTATACATAATTACATGAATGTATATGTACTTATTACGAAGGACTATTTTGATTAAATTGTTAAACCCTAATTTATCTTATACTAATTTTCAGATAATTATGTTAGTGATTGATTTTAGTATGTGAATTACTGTATTAGGAGTGGAGTGGATAGGTAATATTGTACTGTGATTATAACTGTGATGTTGTTTGGTGGTTTTCAGTGAGGAGGAAGCAAAGAAGAAGATATACTCTGTTTCAACGACGACCTACACCGGATTTGGTGCTTTGATATCTGAGGAGTTATCCTACAAAGTCAAAGGTTTGCTAAAAATCTTGATACTTTAAGAGCTAATCGGTCTAGCCAATATGAAGTTGCTTAAATACTTTTTTGTTATCTTTATGCTATTTATTGCTGCGTTGATGTAACATAGAAAATTATAAATTAGATGGAATAAGCTCCCAATTTGAGGATTAAGATTAGAAATGAAATCCCTTTTAATGCGTGTTTATAATTTTGTACCTATAGGAAAGAAAGTTACCTTACCAGTCTGTTAGAAATGCCCCTTTAACCATACAAGCAAGGTTTTCATTAAATGTTCGAATGGTTCTGTTAGTTTCATCTCATGCCTTAGACTTGTTGCTTTGTGGTAAACTATAGGACTCTGTTATGCTGTATAGCATATTGTGTACTAAGTTATTATTAGTACCTACTATTAACAAGTTTGTTTTAGCTTTGGCAACTCATTAGTTCTTTTCCTTGATGAGCCTGCAGATCACTACCAAACTAATCTTATGCGTACAGCGTTATTACATACAGAGGTTGGGTGGGATAGTACATAATGACTGCTTCAATCGTATTTCTTATTAGTTATGAACACTTAGTGTGTCTTCTATAGTAAGAATGATGTATGAAATCATCATTACTTCTCATTTGTACCTTAGAGAAGTCCCAAAACAGTGGCATTTGTAACTTTAATGATATCAGCTAGAAACCTGGGATAAAGCTGTTTTAATTTGATTCTATGAGCATCCAAAGCTTTTCTTCATGCCATGTCAATTTTTATAAAAAAAAGCTTTAGGAAGAAGTGATCACTCCGATGTAGAAAAGATTTTCAAAAGCTTTTTTAAATAAAATACTTATTTATTGCTATCAATTTGTATCAAGGAGGGGTTCAAACTAGCAAAAACGTTTTACATGAAAAGCTTGAGAGCTTTTCATAAGAAAAGCTTTTCCTCCAATGAAGAAAAGCTTTTCTAAAGCTTTTTTCCATAAAAAAGCTTTAGAAAAAGCCTTCATTGGAGGTGCTCAAAGGTTGTGGGTGACAAGTACATGGATTTTCTTATTTTTATTTTGTAAATTCTTTTTAACAATACTACATTAGTCTAGCTCTTTCAAGGACACTAACTTATAGGCGATAAAATGGCCGGGTTGGATAAGTTAGGTAACAGATCAAGATAGATTGGATTAAAAAACTGGTAAACATTTGACCCATGATCACTAAATTTCAACTCAAGTTAATCATTTTCATATAAATGTGTTGAATTTTGCCCTTCTAAGGAAATATTATACCTAATATAGGCTTGACAAAGGAAGTCGGGAACTCTGCTTACTTGATTAATTGAAGCCCCGTGTGTTGGGCTTTGTTCTCCTACTTCCATTTCTTACCAAAACTGCTTCAATGAAAAGGAGTAACAACTTATCTTTTTGAGCAGGTCTGCCTGGTGTTCTTTGGGTTTTGCCTGATTCATATCTCGATGTTCCCAACAAAGATTACGGAGGTTTGTAACAACTGCAAATGACTTCTAGTTACAGCTTCACTATTTTCATCTATAATTTGCTGACAGATATGTCCAACATATGATTTCTTTTTTCATGTTTGTAGGAGATTTGTTTATTGATGGTAAAGTCATACCTCGGCCTCAGTACAGGTTCACTGACAGGCAGCAAAACACTAGACCACGTCCAAGACCTCGATATGACAAACGTCGTGAGACAATGCAGACCATACGTAGAGAGCCAATTCAGAGAGATGGTTGGGCCCAAGATCCAAGAAGCAATATAGCCCAACCAACGACAGGCCAGATACCTGATCAAAATGCTAATGGAGGGTTCCCCCAAAACCAGGGTGGGTCTCGAGGGTCTAGCAGCTGATGTCTCTATGAGCCGCCTGCATTTTATTACAGTATTTAGATTAGTTCAGCTAGTGAATTTTTCTTTTAAGTGGAATATTATGTTTTGCATATTATGTTTTGTCAGCACTTGGTACGTGATCAGTATTATAAAACATTTTGTGTAAACGTTAATTTATGTTATCTCATGATTTCATAAATACTCTTAAGTTGTATGTGCTTTGCCTATATAGACATATTTGTTTTAAGTATATGTAGCTTCCACGTAGACGTGACTTTTAACATTTTTATGCAGAAAGTTCTCAAATCAAGATTACCTTCTCAGTCTTGCTAGAAATAACTTATGATGCCGATTTATGCTCATAAAGTCCTGGCTCTTAACGAGTCTGTGGCGGAGGTAGCAAAATGAAATGGTAGAGCAGTTTGAGCGACGGCTTGGCCAGAGTTGGGTTTTGATTAAGGGGCAATTTCACGTTGTTAGTTGAATGTATCAGGTTAACCAGTATAAGTCGGGAAATGACTGTAAACTATAATACCCATACTAATGGTGTAGCTCTTTGAATAAATAATTTACAAAGATGTGTTCCGTACAACTCTGGATAGGGGTGTTTGCGGTTAGGTTCGGTTTTGTTTTTGTTAAAACTGAATCCGAACCTACTGTGTTAGAAGTACAATGGATTTAACAAGATGGGTGACCAAAAGATTAGAAGTGCTTATTCGCCTCAATGTCTCAATGCAATATTCTCAACAGACACTTTGAATATAATATATTAGAGAATTAGATCTTACTCCGTATAAGTAAAGTTCCAAGAATGTTAATGTTTTGGTTTTATATTTATAAAAACTTATTTCTTTAGTTGACGTTGACTTTGATGGTCCCCAACGACCAGCATGTAATTACAAAATCTAGGGGGTAAAGTGATCTTTAAAATACTAGAGGGGCCATTTATATAATCTTATAAACTCTTTCTTTTCGTTCAGACAAAAACGCTACTTTCTCAAACAGTGAATCTATAATCCATCTGCTCAAATCTTAATTAGCTGAGCTCCAGCGATCAATCAACTCTAATTCCATCATAACACGGCGGAAACGGCGACGGAGACGGCGTCAATCATTACTCCATAAGGTACTCCTTGCATCGATCCAGATCTTGTTCATTTTTCTCCGATCTGTTAATTTCAATTCCCTTAAATTTATAAAAATTCATATTATTGAAACGAAAAACCTAAAAATGAGTTCGAACTACGGAAGATCAAATCAATCTGGATCTCTAAACAGCTTCGATTTCGATCTCGGAATCAATTCTAATCGTTCAAAGCCTCTTAATGCACAAAAAAATAATACATACACGCAACCAAACCCTAACACCACGACGTCGTCCTGGCAACCAAATAAACCGTCGTGGACACACCAACCAGCAGCTCCTACTCCGTCAGGTGGACCGTTAAATGGACCTACATCTATGGTTGGAGATATTACTGGAAGGAGCTGGGCTTCATCAGCACCGCAGCGTCCGTCTACGAATATCGGAATTGCTAATAAGAATGCGAACTTGTTTGGTGATTTGCTTGGATCGAATTTAGGTGCTGGGAAGGGGAATAGTAGTAATGTTCCTTTGAAGAATGTTGGATTGGGTTCGTCAGGAATGGTTGGTAGGAATGCATATTCGATGGGAGGTATGGCTGATTCGTTACCGAAAGCTGGTAATGGTGTGAATAGCGGTAGTGGTGGTAGTAGTTGGGGTTCGTCGCAAGGTTTTGGGAATTACAATACGAGTGGTTATGGTGGTAATGGTAAGAGTCAAAATATTGGAGCTCCAATAATGAAAAGTTCAAGTGTCAGTGGTATTGGAGGTGGCATGAGTTCAAATAAGGATCCGTTTGGATCGTTGGTTGATTTTAGCTCTAAGCCAGCTGCTGGGATGAAAGCAGGAAGTAAAACAACTGCGCCGAAAGCTTCAGTGGATGATGCATTTGGTGGCTTTCAAAATGCATCGAAAGGTAGCACGAACGCTTTCTCTGGTAACACTAGTTTTGTCAGTTCGGGTGCCGGTTCTCAATTGAAATTTGATGATTTTGGTTTTGGTGGCATGCCAAGTCAGCCAACTCCACCTGTTCAATCATCAGGAGGCAATGTTGGTTCTATGGGTTCTCAATCAAAGCTGGATGATTTTGGTTTTGGTGGTATGCAAAGTCAGCCACCAGTTCAATCATCTGGCGGGAATGATTTTGATGTGCTTTTCTCTTCATCTTCAACTTCCACTGGTAATGCTTCAAAGGGTTCGGACAATATTGTAAACCAGCAATTTGCAGGGGCTGAGGATTGGGGTTTCGAATCTGATATCGGCGGCAGTGGTGATGTGGGTGGAACGACTGAGCTTGAAGGGCTTCCTCCACCGCCAGCTGGTGTGACATCTTCATCTGCAAAGAGCAAAGGAATGGATAATTACAAAGCAGGGCAGTATCCTGATGCCATTAAATGGCTCTCATGGGCTGTAATCCTTTTGGAAAAGTCCGGTGATAATGCTGGCACTATGGAAGTTTTATCATCAAGAGCTTCGTGTTACAAAGAGGTAGGGGAATACAAGAAGGCAGTTGCTGACTGCTCAAAGGTACAATCTCAGTTTCCTTGTGTCTAAATAGTTTGTTAATTTTAATTGTCAAAAAAAATTGTATTGTATTTTTGAAGTTTATACTTAGTTAATGGACACTATTATGTCCACATAAATATATCGTGGGTGATTGGGTTATCGGCTTGAGGTTTAAACTTTTTGGTCTTCTCTAAGAGAGCACTTTTAGTTTTAAGCCTTTACTCTTCTTTAATCGATACAAGGTTCTCGAATAGTTGGGCTTTACTACTCATGTCTGTTAAGTCTAATGATTCTACGTCTTTTAGCTTGAACTTACTATTATCTTATAATTTATAAAGGCCGGCTAAAAATGAATTTAACATAAGTTACTAAAGATGAACCCCCTTCTAGGTCTTCAAAACATGAGTTTGAAGAACTTATGGTATTTAAATTCTTCTCGGTTTGTAAAGAACTGTAAATAGATGCATGGTACTCTTCGATCCCTTTCTGATATTGTCTTTGTGTTATGAATACCATGTAGCAACATAGTGAGCCATAGTATGTCTACCTCCACGGAATCTGCAAAACTCTACGTAAATACTGTCAAGTCAATGCCCCACCTACTTTCATCTTTCTAAAGTTTCCTTCAAATTCAATTTTTGTAGTCCTTTATTTTATGTATTTACAATAAGGTATTTTAGTCAACATCAAATACGTAAGAAAATTATAAAAAGTCATATAAATTATTCACCAAGTGACCAAGTAGTAGTATTTCTTTACTTTTAAATGTACTTCAAGAGCGTAAGCTGTTAACAACTAAAATGGAATATACCGACCTCATAAGACTTTTCATTCTTGGGGCCATTTTATCCAGATTTCTCTTTTTTCTTTATCTATTCTTCTCATTTTTATGTTTCATTTTCATGTTATTCGTAATTGATCTGGTACATATTTGATGCTCTGCAAGTCCAACATTGATCCTGGAAATTAAGACTATCATAAAATATGCAAATTAAGTCCTATAGTTATAAACCCTTCTCTTTAAGACTTTCGAAATATTATTCTGAATGGAATTCCTTTCAGCAATGGCTTTATAAGGATACAGACATCATGGCATCTATTGTGTTGTGTAGGTGCTTGAGCAAGATGGCAAAAACGTCTCAGTTCTTGTACAACGTGCACTGTTGTATGAGAGCATGGAGAAATACAAGCTTGGAGCCGAAGACCTCAGAACTGTCATGAACATTGATCCTGCAAACAGGGTTGCAAGAAGTACCATACACCGTCTCACCAAATTGGCTTGCTGAGCAAGGATCTTATACGAGTATTGTCACGTAGCCTTTCTTTTATTCATGTTCACGAGTTTCAGTACTATACTCCCTTTATAATATCAAATTTATGGGCAATAATCATTAAAATCATATAAATTGTTCTTTTATGCCTTTGGGTTTTACAAAAATGACAAGAGTGTTGTATTCCTGGTCTCCTGTTCCATTATAGTTTGTTATATTCTCTCTTCTTTCCTTGTTTGACTGTAAAATTGGCTTGTTCATTCAACTTGTTCTTTTGACTATATACACCCTTAATTTGGCCATAATGAATCTCTTTTAGCATTTGTAGCTTTTATTTCATATTATTTGTACAATCTATATACACAACGAGCAGACTTTATCTATTCCCTTGTTAGATACAATAAATATTTGTGACACATAGCATAGCTAGTTTGACTCAACAGACAAAAACTAAATAACTGAACTAGTAGCAACCAACATTGTTGTATCCTGTTCAGTTTTAGATTTTTTTTCAAACATTGTTTCCTGGGTCTGTTTGGTGTGTCGATTTTTGGCCAAATAACTTGGAACCAATCAGTAATCGTTTTGGTTACTCAATGCTACTATTTTTTTCAGTCACCGATTTCTGGGTCGAGACAGTTTACAACAGAAAAATTGGATTGAGAGATAGTTTTTTGATTTCAGTTTTTATTGGGATAGAGAGTTGGTATAATGGACACGTCAAATGTGTCATGTCGGTTTGGGACTTGGGTCGGTAAGCCTATCCCGTGGATCCCACCATTAGGTTTCATTATCTATTTGCCGTCTGATTGAATTGCTGGTTCACTCTAGAATGATAGATTAATTAATAAAATCAACAATAATACAGTGCTAATCAATGAATAAAACAAGCCCTGAGGTTTATACCAATTCTAGAAATACCTTAACTTTTCATACACGATGCTAGTTGCGACGTAATCTTGCTGTTGTGATCTTATTTGAAGGAAGAAAATAAACCTTACTCCATAATAACCTAGAAGAAAAGATTGATGGTTTTAAATGAGTGATTAACGCTTTCGAACCAGTGCAATCATTATATATTGCAAGAGTTGCGCTCAAACAAGTTAAATTTTATCATATCTTAATTTTATGGTTGGTCAATTTTACGATTGTTCGTTGTGGCTTACACATTACTGGACACATATGATATCTTATTTTTCTTTTTGTGTCCGTTCAAAAATACAAGACTTGTTGCATAGATAATGACTTCCTCTTTATATTTAACATTTCAGTTGTTAAGTACATTAAAATTATCTTTTTAGTCCTTGATGAAAATTGACGATTCTTTCTATCCTTTTCCACCATAAGCACATACTAGTATAAAACAAACAGTGAATGCAACCGTCATCACCACCATCATATTCTGTAACCCCTAGTAGTAGAACTAAACCTATGGTGTTTGTTCTTTATGATGTCAGAGTATTTTCTAAAATAAGTGATGATTCGCACCACAATTTTCGTCACATAAACTTTTGATTAACCTTTTTACGAGTCAAATTAACGACTTGTTGGAGGCCTAACGAATCATATTAGGAAGACCTACCTAGGTGCATTTGATCGAGTTAACGGGCCACGGAAATCAAATTATTGTATGATAATTAAATGAAAGTGATACGTACAACATCATTTTCTGTCTGTACATCATTAATTGTAAATTGTATTTTATGATATTATACAATACAATATTACAATAAGAAGGCACTACGTTACTCACAAACTTTATTCTCTTTCTCCAAATAGTCCATATATGCATAATGTATCCAACGACTTGTTGCTTAAATTTTTAACCTTTGAGTATAATTGTTGCATTTCATAGGATGATCCAACTTTTAAAACGAGTGTATATTAAAATACGACTTAATGGTATAGAACTAGCAACTTTGCATGAAGATGTGTTTATATGCCACAAATTAAGCGCTACTTTGTGTACATGGTATATATATTTGGGCTTAGTGTTTGAAAATGTATCAAACTTTGTCAAAAAAGCTATTGTGTGTATCGTTCTTTTCGGGGTTTAATTAAATATATTGAACTCGTAAAAGCCTTTAATTAGTGTATCGGGTGACCTATCAAACACTTAGCTGGTCATTTTGTCTCCGATCATCTTCTTCGGCGAATTACCGCCCATCTGACATCTTTTCCGGCCACCTGAAAGAAAGGTTTTAATTTTTTCGTTTCTTTGCTCTATCGAATTATTATGCCCTTCCTTTTAGTTACATTTTCACTATGTGTGCTTGCTCTAATTTTTTTTAGTTTGTACAAACTTTTGCTGGAGAGTATCTGAGAACCCCTTTAGGTGAACCAGTAAAAGGCAAGAAGAATAAGACAAGCACTTAACTATGATTAGAAAAGTTCTACAAGAAAGAATTAAATTTGCCATTTCCTCCTGAACTAGTCGAGTAGCTCGAAAAGTATTTAGGTTTTGTGGACTGATGGTGGTAAAAACATCGAAAGGAAAGAAAGATATAAACCCTAGAATATGACCAGAAAATGACTGGAAAGAACCCTAGAATTTTCCATAATTCTGAGTCAAATTGAGCCACAAAACGTTTTTACTTAAATCTGAAGTTTGCCATATGGTTTTAGCCGGAATTTCGCCGGAGAAGATGATCGGAAAAGTGTGGTAACCGGCTAAAATAGATGATGACCGGTTATACCCGGTTCAATACACTAATTAGAGGTTTTTACGAGTTCAATACATTTAATATAACTCCAAAAAGAATGATACACACAATAGCTTTTTTGACAAAGTTTGATGCATTTTCAGACACTAAGCTCTATATATTTATACTACAAGCTAGTCTAAGGAAGCGGAAATTCAAACAATATCGTTACACAACCATAGTTAGAACTTGACGTATCGTAAAAAGCTAAAAAGGTTTATATAAAATTGAAGGCCGGTTAATAATATATATACACATCTTAAAATTTATTTTGTTACGTCCATCAATATCTAAACTTAAATGAATACAGTATATGTTTGGAATCTATATATAGAACTTTTAATACTAATAACTTGAAACGATATATTCGATCCTCTTGTATATAGTAAAACATGTTTATGTAGTTAAATATAATTAGTCGAGTACTGTTTATTTATTTAACTTTAAAAAAAGAGGTACTATACTTTGAGATTTACATTTTGTCTCCATCATAAATACTCTTTAGTCACAAACCAAATTCCATACTCTACAATTTTATTTCCTCTTTCTATTTTTTTGTCTCAAGTCGGAAAAAATGTGTGGCGGAGCTGTCATCTCGGACATTGATCCGATCGTGGAACGAAGCCGGAAACTGACCGCAAATGATCTCTGGAACGAGTTCGATACTTACGAGCTCTTTGGTTGGGATATCAAGCCTCCATCTCTACTCCAAACCACCACAAAAGTGGACGAATCTACTCCAAAGCGTAAACAAGCAGGTGAATTATCGACAAATTACGAGCTCTTTGTTTTCCAAACTGTTAAAAAAATATGGTATAGTAATTATAAGCGTACGTAATAAACATGTGAAGTTTTATAATTTATGCTGTTAGTATTTTGTAACTTTACCGAGGAAAGAAGTTGGTGACATTTTGTGAAAATAGATGATTTACTCCGTACATGTCATTGTAGATTGTTTCTGTTTTCTATTGTACGAATCATAGTCGAGTAATTTTACTACCGTTTTGAGGTTTATTGTTTCTCAAAACCCTAAAATATGCTTTCGTAAATATGGATGAAAAAGAATTTCAACAACTTTGTTTTCTAAGAAATCGAAGCATCTTTTATTTAGCTCTGGTCACAAGGTTAACGATCATTTCTATTTTTGGTATAAGATTTGACCGCAAAGATTTTTAATTACTTTTACTTATTATTATTATTATTATTATTATTATTATTATTATTAATTTATTCATGATATATTATTCAATAATCTAGTAGACTAATTATTCTTTTTATAAATCGAGATTAAGTATGTATTCATATAATAATTAAACAAATTAGTTAAGATACTTGTGTTGAAAAATCAATTGATTTGATATAATAATCAATAAATATACAATAAAACAATTAAATTACTTTAATATAAGGTTAAAAGGATTGAAGTAATATGTTGTTTTATACTTTATATGGACTTTATCAATTAATTAAGCATCTTAGAATAAATACTATTCTCAAATTTGGATTTGAACTTTAATTATATGATTTTGTTGTTGCAACATTCCTTTAAAGATTTTATTCGTCAAATAAGTCGATAGCCAACAATGATAGACTGCTTAATTACAAGTTGAACTTCAATCGAAGTAATATTTTATAAATTTTATTATATACAGTTCATTTGTTTCTTACTCCATAATTAATGAATGATTAATGATTATGATTGAAAATAACACAAATAGCTGAATTTACGGAGTTATATATATATTTTTTTTCAGGCAGCAAGAAGAAAGAGGCTCAGAAATCGAGCGATAAAAAGAGCAAACCACGAAAGAACCTCTACAGAGGAATCCGTCAACGCCCATGGGGCAAATGGGCTGCCGAAATACGGGACCCACAGCAGGGTTTTCGTGTATGGCTCGGAACATACAACACCCCTGAAGAAGCTGCTAAAGCTTATGATGAAGCTGCCACACGTATTCGTGGTGATAAGGCGAAACTCAACTTCCCACACTCATCAAACACACCACCTACCAAGAAACTATGTGTCGAGACCACCATCGAGTCAAGTGATGAACCAATAATGGTGCACCAACAATTGTTACCACCAACGTCATCTATGATGGACTATGGTGGTCTACACAACAATTCGACAAGTGAATTCGAGTTCAAGGAACAAATTACCAACTTGGAGACTTTCTTGGGTCTAGAGCATGAGTCGACTCAGTTTGATGGGCTTGGGTTCGGGTCGAATGATCTTTGGGGATCGTTTGAACTTTGAACTATATAAATATATATAAATTATTGACCATGAACTTAATTTAGCTTAATTTCTCTTTATTATTATTATTATTATTATTATTATTATTATTATTGTGGTGCATGCTAGCTTATGATTATTACTATATTAAGGTCTGCCACTACTAATTTGTATGTATATGAAAATAGGCATATTTGAAATAATTTTGTAGTAATTGTGCATGCATGGACGATTTTCTTGTAGGAAATTAGGTGTGATGGCTTTGTAAAAGTTAATTTACCTTTACTTATTATTAAGTACGTATGTATATACAGCACACAGATTACATGGTTTTTGACTTAATTCGTGTATCGTTGTAAGACGACTAGTTGTCGTCAAAGGAATTAAGTAGCGAAATGGACAGCCGTCAAGAAGAAAATTTGATGCATCTTTTTTTTTAACAACTTTTTGTGACCAAATTTAGAATCTAATTGTCAAGAGCACGAACAGATTAATGTATATATATAAAAACTACAACTTATAACTCACAACTACGTACGTTTTGTAATTACAATTTGCAGCCTAAGTCTTCAGGCTCATTTAATATTTACACAAGACAACTATCAATCATTCGTTAGAATTTTTAGATTGATATACGATTACTTAAGTTGTTAGTTAAGTATCAAGTTGGTTAAGTTTGTCTTGATTGTATAAATTAAAGAAGATGCATGAATCAACGGACATTACACTGTTCATGACTAATTGACTACTTACCATCTGTAGTACCTTTTGTGTTTTATAAAAATGATTCATTGCACTAGGTATTACGGAGTATTAAATAAATTGTTTCGTGTGTAAAACTCCGCTATAAATTGTTGTCTATAACTATACATACGAGTATACGGTGCAACATGTTCACCGTAAAGCTACATTACCATCGATTAACTAATGCTACAAATTTAATAAAAAAATCCCCCAATGAGTGGAGAATCCAAGGTTGGATTAATTTAATTAAATTAAATCATATAATTACTTAATTAGTAAAAATCAGATGCAATGTATTAACATCTTATTCTAACGTGTCCCCACTTTCCAGAACAAGAACCTTGAAATCATACTCCATGAAATGTCCTAATCAACCTTTCTGGTACCAATTACCAAATGCCAAAATCTTTTCCATTCAAAAATCTTTTATCACACACCTCCAAAATCATAATTGATATTAGAAGTAGGTAAGATCGAGATGTTTCTTATAATTGTTTTCGTCTTTATCATATTGGAATTGTAAGTTTGAATCGAAATCTTAAGATTCTACTAGAATACTTTAATCCCATACATATGTGTTGCAACAAATATGAAAGACCAAATACATGTTGATTAATGAAGTTTTTATAGTTTAAACACTATAACATTAATTCAATACTACTTATAAGGATTTAGATTACTATATTTGATGATAAAGATATTTTTTTTTCATGTGTTAGACTATTGTAGTTGAACATGCCCTCACGTGAAATGCACGTGTGGACACCTAACGGGTCATTTTAACGCGGTGTCAAAAAATGGACTAACGGTACATAAACTTTCACATATTGAGCAATTCCAATACCTTTTAGAAGATAGGGACAAATGGTGAAAAAATTGTGAAAACGCAAGGACGATTTAAATAATTTACTCTTGATTAAATGATTAGTCCATTAACCTTTTATTGAACAAAATTAACATATTTGTATGTTTTTAACTCATTAATTCATGTTAAATAAGATTAGATCGGATCGAAATCCTAAGCAGATCCTATGATTTTTAAATCCTGTGACTTTTAGATCCTATACAAGATCGAGATCGTTTTGGTTTATGGAGATCATAAAATTTTAAGATCAAGATTGACATCTTAACAACCTTAAATATTATATCTTATTTATTACGGAGTATATCGCTTTTGAATAAGAACCAAGAGTTCATTTGTAAGTTTAATATTGGGATGTTACAATGACATATGAGTGTATTGATATCTCAAGTTGTACCAAATTAGTTAGTAGTTGTGTATTTCTTTTAGAGTATGTTGTATATTTTAGTGCATTGATGAATTAATGGATATAAGCTAGATGATGTAAAGTGCATATCCAGCTAAGTTACAATATTCTTGATCCAACTAATGATAAATAACTCAATTGTGGTTGTTTTATGCTCTCTACATACCAAATTTGATTGTTCAGCTTTGTTTGATCCTTATGGTAAGCTGGATATGGATCCATAAGCCTAGTTACTTTTAATATGTTTGACTAGTTAATGATATAGTGAACAACATTTTGTGACTTGAATGTAGTTGATGTAAATAAGAGTAATTCCTCGTAAATAAGAGCAATTCCTACCCAGCATTTCATGATGTGATTTGCTTTTCTAAACTATTCAACTTGGCATCAGCAGAAAACGTGTTATAGTTCGGACAATATCTGGTTGACTTGCTTTTTTAAACAAATTAGCCGAATAGCTGAAGCTCCAAATTCCAAAACAACCAAATATTAAGAACGTTTTAGGCATGACTAGGTTTGAAGTCTTGAACGAGCCTGCCAGAACTAATCAGGCCCACTTCACTGGACCAACTCGTACCAAGATTTCAATATTGGGCCTTTTCAGGAAAACAACAGTGAAGGACTCACCCACTTGTAAATGCCATAATGAATGATATCTCCACATTACTTGTTAATTTATCATACAATTGCATAATTATGTGGAGTGATAAAAAAATTTCAAATCCTCAATGTGAAGCATACTTGTCAAAAGTCAAAACGTTCAGAAGTAATCAAGATGAGTCTACAATATGTTTACTAGTATTAAACAGCGAAGCATATCGGCAGCGCCACAAACAAAATTGCACAGTGCAAACCTTTATCAAACTCTAGAAAACTATGACTCAACTCATCTGAATGGGGTACGACTTGTATCTACAGGGACACTGGGTGACTTTGTTTAAAGGTCCTGTCTCATTTTATACAGATCTTGAAGCATACCCAGAGACTGCAGCTCAAGCTCTATACATTACGAAGGCTTTGACTTGATTTTTCTATTTTCAAAATCTTACCTACTTATCAATTCCGGTTGTTCCGTTGTGCATCTCCTTCGCGTGTTATATTTGTAGTCTTGTACCATCAAAATTTCAGTTTTTCAGCAAGTCTCTACTCCTATCAATTCTATACTTCTATAGTATCAAAAGTTTGATCTATTAAGCATCCTAATTCACATGACACTTACAAGCATAACTCACGAAACCTGATACTAAGTCCGTCCACCTTGTCCCCGCACATCGCGGAATCATTCACATGACACTTACAAGCTCGACACAAGATATGATTGTTTTGTCTATTATATGAAATAAAACCATTAGAAGCGAGATTTTGGAGGACTGAGTCACCCGGTTGAACAAGTAGGTGCTGGCAGAGGGAATGACTATCGGAAGTTGACAAAAATGTTGAGGCTGCAACATATAAAGGATATAGATTGCCGGTGTTGTCACAACGAAGAAGAATTTGGTGGGTATGAGAATATCACACAGTAAACCCATAAGGATCAAAATCAATATAACATTGATTATCAGGTGGTAAACTTGCGAACTGATATAAGATTATTATTTATATTATGGTTGACAAGTACATTTTTAAGGTAAGGAGGACGATATAGAAGATTCATAATCGAAATTTACACTGAAGAAAAATTTCTAATGATAAAAGAATATTGAACATTATCGATTTTAAAGAGAGATGATAAGTAGGCCCAATATTCATATATCACTCTTTATCTTGAAAAGTCCTATTAATTTATTATTATTTTTTTTGGTAGGAATTAAAGAATTAAATAATGCTCAAATTTATAAGAATGAAAAACGAGACAATGAATGGCGACTAAGAAGTTATGAAAGTAGACGGACAACAATGTTAGATGAAGATGTAGAGAAAGATGTATCGAATTTTAATTGATTTAAGATTAAACACTGAATGTTGCAAGAACAAAATTTTGAGTATAAAATGATCCAATAATCAAACATCAAACAATATTACATAAAAGAGTGAGGATGAGATGAGTTATTCTTACAATGAAGCAGAAAGAGGAAGGAATTGTTGGGATTAAATCTTGTAGGAATTCAATGATTGTAGCGATTTGAAGTTCGGTTGTGGAGAAAAAATTATTTAGTGATTTAGGGTTTTACACTCTAAGATTTAGTTTTAAATAAAAAATTTTAATATCGTATGAACGTACAAATTGATTTTAACATCATTTTTAAATATTCAAAATATATTATTTTATAAAATTTTCTTCGTAGCTCCTTATTAAAATAACTTTTAAAAGTTATTTTTCAAATAAAAAAAATTTCGACCTTTTATTCTTTTCTTTTATTAATTTTTTTATTCATAATAATCACATTTTATAACAAGATAATCACATGAATAATATGTGATTATCAAAACCTTATTTTGTGATTATCTCGAACACATAATAATCACATTATATTAATGAAATAATCACATGTGATTATCATGTTATATTTTGTGATTATCTTGAATAGTTACAACAGTAATAACTTTAAAAAAAAGTTAATATTTTTTATTAAAATTTTTATCATAACTTGCAAAAGTTATTTTAATAATAATCATTAAAAAAAAATTAAAGAAAAATATGTTTTAGATATTTAAAAAGTGATTTTAAAGTCATTCCTACATTCTTGCAATATTTATATTTTTTATTTAAATCCTCCACTACACTCTAATACCATATTGAATGATATTATTCATGTATTTTTTATCCATAAACAACATCAATTATATATAAGAATAGTACAAAACTCTAATATAATAATAGATCGGACCTTCTCAATATATATTGGGCTAAAATAATACATCCACTAACAAGTAGACGAATAATATAAAATAATAATATTAATAAATAGACACTCTCTTCTTGCTGTTCAAAAAATAAAAATAAAGAGACACTCTCTGAAAAACGTAAACACAAAATATCAATATTTAATTGGACTATCAAGTCATGTGGTCGATTTTATTTTCAACTAATTATTGTAGTTCTATCATTCGAACAAATAAGCTATAATTTAATTAACACTTACGTGTTAAGAGAAGGACTAGAGGGGTGGCTTTGGACTGATTAAGAACTTCTACTACGGTGGTTGATTGGGTCAAACTAGTCGAGGCTACGTGGCCACATGTATTGATGTCCGTTTGCTTTTTGGATAATTTGTTTTGTGTAAATAAAAAACAATGAAAACTACGAACTAACTTTATATAGTGACAACTTATATTGGACTTTCGAATAAAATAAATAAGAATGATCAGTAGCCAAATAGAGTATATATGTGTGTATATATATATATAGTGTAGCCAAGAATTTTGATAGGATGGGTGTAAAAAATTTAGACGTGACATGTAAAAAAGTAATGAAATTTCCTTATTTAAAATGGATTTTTCTAAAAAGAATCAAGTAAAATGTAATCTATCAGTGAATACTATAACACCCCTCAATTTACCTCAGGGTTAAATTTGTCATTAGACTCGGAAGCGATGGATAAAGATAATTTTATATATATATTGTAACACCCCCGTTCCAATAATGAAACAGAAGGTCACATTTAATACTAAATAATTAAAGTCAACATAGTTTTCTTAAAATAATAAATAACCAAGGTTTAAATGCAACCATAAATGTTGTTTCCAACGATAACTTAAAATTTCAAAGTAATAAATAAGTCCAAACTAGTAAATCAAGGTAGGTCTCTAAGGTATCTCCAAGAATCTTGAAGCTCTCTCACTCATCCCACAGCACCCTGGTTACCTGCCGTAGGAAAAGAAAATGCGGTTGAGCGAATTGCTCAGTGCGCGGATATTGACAGAAACAAAGTATAACAGTAATAATATCTCAATATAAGAATGAAACGAAATAAATAATATAATTTTCCAAAATCACCCTTTGAGTAATACCACCCTTACACCAGAGTAAACAAATGAATAAAGGCTGAAACAACGAGGGGTTGGGTTAATTTATACCGAGTACCCTACAACAACGTAACCAAACTGCACCAAACCAGTGCCAAATAATATCACAAATACACACTGGTCATGACTCCAGGTGTTTCCCCTAATCGGAAGGTGTGTATGGCACTACACCACACGACCGCTCTACACAAATCATAACATAGCCTAGGATGCATCCATACGCCTCCCAAATAATCCAAAAGCTCTCCCGCGAGCATAAGCACACAAATAATATAACAAAAGGGGAGACGCCGTGGACTAATCCCACCGCCACGGATAGTGCCAAGTCATTGGCGCCACAATGACAAGCCTGTGGTACCTCCACAAGTAGTTGACTCGGTATACCTATATCCTGTCTACAAAATTCTAGGGTTCTATAGTCGCACAGTGAACATATAAACCAACCACACACCAAATTATGTCCACTATGCATATGGAACCTAAATCAAACGAATCAAGATAGCTCACAATAAATAAATTACCATGTTTTTCCAAAATCATTTTTTTCACACAAGTTTTCTCAAAAGTTTCCACAATTTAATCAAAACTCATATAACAGTTCAACTCAAATAGAAGGAATCAGAACGCGCAAGTATTTCGTAATGAATAACAAAAGAGATCACAAGATAATGAAAGAAGCATGTCAAGATAACGCTGAAAGAAGAGTACGGACATCCGTACCTGGATAAATGTCTAAGCTAGCTCTCAAGATCAAAAAGATGCTCCTCAATACTTCACAAGGTCTACATATAACGATAATTAAATTTAGAATCTTAATTTCATTATTCTAGTTCTTGTTGCCTCAATATTCCAAGTTCAATATTTAACAATTTTTATATTATTTTGAATTCTCTTGAATTTAATACGCCCAAGTCCAAAGTTAATAAACTCTCATATTTCTAAGTATTAAGATAATAAAATATGAATAATTTATAATGAAATTTAGAAGTGTGGGGGATCAGTTTTAAACGGAGATTATAATTCAGGGACTTTAGTGTAATTTTAGAACACTTTATTAATTCTTTCAGCAAGATATAATTACTTCAGGGACCAAAGCCTAAATAAGGAACTCTTTTAATTTAATGTTGTAAATTGTTCAGGGACCATAAAGTAATTTAAATAAGAAATTTCATATCATCGTCGTCTTCATGAGTTACCCTGTAATGTACAACCTAATTTTTAATTTTTATTTCTTATGCTCTGATTCTTTTAGCTCTAATTAATTACAGAAACTTAAGTATAACATTAACAGATATAGAACGATTAATTTTTAGATCCCGATTCACTAACAAACGATATATTTTAATACCCGAAACCTTGCGTTTTCTGTCATCGTTAACAATTCTTTAAACAACCAGTTTTCACGTTTACGTCTAACAAGTTCTAAAATCATGTCTTATGTTCGTCATCGCATAACCTATTTCTTACAGAAAATTACTTTGTCTTATGAACTCTAAAATAACTAGATTTTTAAAAAAGTGAGTTTCGACATTAACGACAAGACTCGATCAATAGTTTGTCACATATTAACGTTTCTGGGAAATCTCATCAATACAATCATTCTATAGCTCTATATCATGTAACTAATTAATAACTCATTCGAATTTAAAACAAGAATTACCTCCAAAACAAAATCGTATTCAATCGAAACTAGCAACGTATGACTTCTCTTTGTTCTCGTTGAATATTTTCGTCCCCTCTCTGTATATTCTTTATTTTCCTAGTGTGTGGAATTTGCGTTTATAAATCACGGTTGTATATTGAGTGCGAATGGAGATTGTAGTATAATTATTCTTGACTAACACGTTTTCCCGAGATAAATATGGAATTGATAAGCTACGTACTTTTTGACTTCTTCCAATTAGTTATTCTAATTAGTTTATTAATTATTTGTGTAAAATGAGTTTAGTGGTTTCCTGATCTACTTTGTTTATTTATTATTTTATTATTATTATCAAAACTTAATTAATTCATAATTATTAATTGAAGGTCTAAGTATTTCATTATTAAATTTATTTACTTACTCACTAACGATATTACTTGTAATTAATTACTACTTTTCCAACTTACGTATTTAATATGGGTTATTATATATATATATATATATATTACAAAAAGGGCCATAAAATTTTTTGAGAGTATTACAACCTTTAAATATTCCTGAAACAAAACATTTATTGTTGTTCTTTGAAATCTACATACATGGTAACTAACAAAACGTCAATAAATATTTATCAGAGTTATGGCACGTGTCAAACATTCCTTCCAATATGCCATCTTCCTGCCCAACCCACAAACTTATATATAACCTGCAGGAAGAGAAATGATGGGATTAGCACGAAGCTAAGTGAATGAATGTACTACTAATAATTCAACTTAGCATAACAATCCGTTTACATTAAGCATGTAAAACACATAAACTCAAGAGGATCGGTGGTTACTGAGGAACCCTACAGCCGCGGTGGCCCTCAAGTAACACTTATCGCAATCTGTATAGGCCCATACAAGATTTACCGATAACTTGGCACTACAACACTATAACACAGTTTCCAGCTACAACACATGTATCTGGAACCTGTGTTGAACACAATAGCTACCAAGTCCAATAACAATTGACCTCTGAACAACACAGATGCCCGAAGGCCACGTATCCATAACAAGCAGATACACAATCATAAATCAGACTAGACAGTCTATCAATATCTACGTTACTTGTTGTAACCACACCGTTACAAGTATGTCAAATCATGAGTTGCAGATCCACTCGCCTGACTTGTCTCAGCCCACACTCAGAGATCTTATATTACTGAGTCTTCTGCTGATCTGAGAATATAATAATTAAGAAGTTAGTAACTCTTTCCATAATCGTATAACATATTTCATTACTTAGTATCAAAATGGCAAACAATCACTAAGTTGCAATTATCGGATATAATCGCTCTACTACTATCAATTTGTATTAAGTTATAACAATTCGCTTGTTTAATTATTTATTCAATTAACCAATTTCGAAACATTATTATAACATATTAATCCAAGCAGGTGACCCTTGTAATCTAGAATCTGTTAATAAGAGTCCAATCCGCAGTTAATAAGAATCTGTTAATCAGGAACTCATCTCGCAGCTCAGGAACTCATCTCGCATCGCAGAACTCAGCTCGCACCGCAGAACTCAGCTCGCACCGCAGAACTCAGTTCTGAGTTCGTCCTGCGAACTGAACCGCAGAAACCCCAAAAAAACAAACTATTTCACTCACAAACACAAAAACTCAGTTTTCTATCAATCTAACCAGTTTTCTCACATCACAATACATCAAGTAACATCTTTTCAACCTCAATCACACATCTATTTCAAAGATTTGACCAAATTCAAGTGTATACCCTAAAATAGCTAAAATGCTTACATTTGGAGTAGAAACAAGATGATGATGATAACAAGGATTTACAGCAGGTTAAAACACAACTCACTTTATGTTAAATTCGTGATTATGAAAGGAATTAGAGAAAATTGAAAGGAATTTTGAGAGAGTTAGAAAGAAGAGTGTAGGTGAAAATGAGATGAAAAAGGAAAAGGTTGGTGTTTTATATCACCTACCAACTCAAAGACTTGTTAATTTTAATCCCCTGTTTGGTTTATTGTCTGGAACCTGAAAATCGTTTTGCGAAACAAGTTATTTTATTTTACCGACAACTATTTTAATTTAAAACTATCAATATTTTGCCTGCCAGAATTAACTATTCGACCTATATATAATTTTCCTATCTAATGAACACATTAATAAAATCATAATATATAATAGTCATAATTAAGTATAAATTAAGAAATTACCAGATTACCCCTAGGCCATAAGAGTGGGTGTTACAAATACAATGGATATTTTTCAAACCAAAATCATCAATAATTTAGTCAATATTCAACAATATAAGAAATACAAGATAATTCTAACTATTTTATAAATTGGAACCATAATTACAAAGTATTCAAATCATCAATTGATCATATGTTAAAGATATTTGACGAAGTCTAGAAAACCAGTATAATATGTTTGACATTTATAAACAAAATATAATTGATCACCAAATAATTAGATATCGTTATTGCATATTTTAAGAACAAAGAAAATGAAAGTTAATTGAAATACAATAAATGAATAAAAGTTCTAAAATAATTAGAAAATATAAATAGAGAAATTAAAAAATTGAGTTACAATTGAAGTCCTATTTGAAGACATACTGACTCCCGTGATAAAAATTTAGATGGACCAAACTTGTTGAAAACTACGAATTAATGTAAATATGATATTGATTTTTACCTTTAGGTATAGCTACACTACTATTTATATACATATACATGTATATCTATAGATTCAAATAAGAAAGATAAATATCGTAGGAACTTATGAATGACTTTAAATTTATTTTTAAATATTCAAAACAAGTTATTTGATAAATTTTTCTTCATAGCTCCTTATTTAAATAACTTTTAGAATCTATTTTTCAAATAAAAAAATTTCGACATTATTTTGTTTTTTAATTA
This sequence comes from Logfia minima, assembly GCA_963921325.1. Taxonomy (NCBI): domain Eukaryota; kingdom Viridiplantae; phylum Streptophyta; class Magnoliopsida; order Asterales; family Asteraceae; genus Logfia; species Logfia minima. The sequence goes on from OY992773.1 coordinate 24,009,144, forward strand.
GTTTTTATTAACTTTTTATTCATAATAATCATAATTTACAACTAGATAATCACATGAATAATATGTGATTATCAAGTCATATTTTTGTGATTATCTCGAACACATGATAATCGCATTATATTAAAGAATAATCAAATGTTATTATCATGTTATATTTTGTGATAATCTTGAATAATCACAACTGTAGCGACTGTAACAAAAGGTTAAAAAGAAAGTTAATATTTTTTATTTATATTTTTATCATAGCTTCCAAAGATATTTTAATAATAATTATTGAATTTTTTAAAATAAAAATATGTTTTGAATATTTAAAAAGTGATGTTCAAGTCATTTCTACATTTCTACGATATTTAACATTCTTGTTTGAACCCTCATATATATATATATGCATGTATATATTATGAAAGTAATTCTTATGACGTTTAAAAAATGAAACCGATATCATTCGAGGGAAAATTTAAATTTTTTCTCTTGTAGTGTTTACAATTTATCGACTTTTTCGTATTATTTTTTATTTGATTTTAACTTTTGCCATTTTTACCCTTTTCACTAATTTTCATTACAAAAGTGCATTAAGTCACTGTAAAATGGCATAAATCCCCTCATTTTCCCTTCATCTTTTCTGCTGTCAACCTAACCCTAACCTTTCATCTCTTTTTTACACCTTTTATATATTTACAGATATTGTTACACAAAATTACAAGCACAAACAAACATGATCACCAACAGATTTGAGAACATACACCAACACTCAAACTTTAATTCTTCTTGCACCAATAGGTATTTGTGTTTGGGATGGTGAACTGGTCGACGTTCATAATCGTTTAAAATCGTCGAAGGTTTCCCCGTGGTGGATATGGAAGAGGACGAAGGGAGTGCTACCACAGGTGTGGTGGTGATGGTAAATTGTTGGTAACTTTGATCTTAGTTGATAGCATTGAATTTGGTTGATAATTTTGATTAGGTCTTGATTATGTTTGATGATTTGAATTTCGTTTGTGTTTGTGATTGTTAAAAGTGATAAGGGTTAAGTGATTTTGTTTTGTAATATTGGTTGATATGTATATGTGCAAGAAAAGAATTAGGGATAGGGTTTAGAATAAAGTTAGTGATTTAGGAAGAAGATGAATGGTGTTTTAATCATTCTACACAGAGTTAACGGAGAAACATAATGAAAGTTAGCAAAAATGATAAAACAACAAAAATCAAGACCAAGACGACCATGAGGATAGAATTTGTGAAAGTTACTGCAATGGCTTATATTTTAAAGCATAGAACAACCAAAATTTATTTATCGATCTTGATTATATCTTCATTCATATCTTAACTTGATAAACCATAAAAACGGGTTCAAATATACATGGAATAAGTGTTCCAAGTTTGAGTAACACAAATAAATACTCAAACACAAGTTTTCAGAAAAATTCGTATATTACACATTTTACACAGTCTAATACATTCATTTTATACTATTTCTCACGCTTTAAAAATGCTTTACAATACGGTTTGAGATTTACTAAAATTTGTACTAACTTTTAATCATTACGGTTTGAGATTAAGCCATTAAAGCAATCCTTAAGTTCGTAGGTTACTATTTAAAGTTTTAAGCACGTGGAAAAAATTAGTTCCATATATTTTGGCCGAAACCATGGACTCTGGAGCATAGAAGTTAATCAATGACTAAACCCGACCCGACTATTTGCTCTATCAATCAAAAATACCGAAAATAGAGTTCGCAGGTTTGATAATTTACCAAATCTTCCGTCTTCTCTCTCCTCAAACATTTGGAAAATAAATTCATATTCTTCTTCAATCTTAGACATCAACTGATACACGTATATCTAACATAACGTACACGTACATAAATTTCATTCATTATTATAATTTAATTATTATATCAATTATTTTGATCGGAGTTGAAGAGTGATAGATATAGTATGGCATCGGAGCAGTTAATATCCGGCGGAGGTAGTGGATCTCACTACGTTCAAATGCAATCTGAGCCGTCCAGATTATCATCCTTCTTCTCGTTTCATCAACATCCGCCGGAAACAACTCGAATTTTCGATGAGTTGCCTAAGGCCACAATTGTACAGGTTTCTCGTCCAGACGCCGGTGATATTAGCCCCATGCTTCTTTCTTATACCATTGATTTCCAGTATAAACAGGTGTGTATATGATTCTAATCCTAACTTATACTAATATTGGATATTTGGATTATAGCCTAGGTAATTAGTTATTGTGAAATGAATCGATTCCATATATGGTTTTTATATGCTATGTAATTATTAAATGTGAAATTAGTTGATGTACATTTTATTAGGTTTTCTGTGGATTTGAATAGTTTGATTAGGAAGAAGTATGTATCAGTTTTAGGTTTGATCACACAAACAAGTTAGAGTGAGATTCAAGATACTGAAAATTAGATAGCAGCACTTTGTGTAACAAACAAGTTAAGACAATAGACAAGCTTTCTATAATTAACTTGTGATCTTTTGTATTTTAATTAATGTGGGTTTAGTGAGTGATATTTTTAATATTGTTATGGTACTGTATGCTTAACTTAATGAAGATTGAGGGTTGAAGTATAGTTTGATGTTGAACAGTAATTAAACAGTTGAATAAGTAAATAACTATGGTTTGTGGAATGAATGTTAATGTAAAATAAATGTGAACATGTTTGATAGAAGATATTTACTTGTGGAGATTATAATTGAGCATGTAGATTAAGATTCGGAACTGTGTGTTTAATTAATGTGGGTTTAGTAATTGATATTTTCAATATTGTTATGGTACTGTATGCTTAACTTAATGAAGATTGAGGGTTGAAGTATAGTTTGATGTTGAATAGTAATTAAACAGTTGAATAAGTAAATAACTATGGTTTGTGGAATGAATGTTAATGTAAATTAAATGTGAACACGTTTGATAGAAGATATTTACTTGTGGAGACTATTTTTGAGCATGTAGATTAAGATTCGGAACTGTGTGTTTTCTTAATTTGCGTGGTTTTTGATTCTTTAGATATCAAAAGGAAATATGTTTGCAGATGGAGAACCTCAATCTTAAACATTTGTAGGACTTCCTTTTTTGCCCGATTTACCAAAAGTACTTTTATCTCTACTCTTCAATGACACGGTAGGAGTATCTTTACCCAGGATGTGTACTAGTTAGTCATTTGCATTTTGAATGTCCGAACGTGTAGAAATGTACAGAAGGTGGTCTTGTCTTTGTATTTACAAATTATAGGTAGTAGCTTCATCATTGCCATCCGAAGTAACTAACCTATGAGAATCAAAGCTTTACGAGCCAATACTGTATGAAGTTGCCGACGTCGCTCCCTATTGTAAAGAGTGTGTGAGACTTGGGGAACATTTAAACTTAATTTGTGGGGAACTGCACAAATACTATGATAAGGGAAAGGCTGGCTGTCTCTTATGGGCAATCTATAGAGACAAGAAGGGGGATATGCCCTACTCAACCCAATTATAGTATTACAGGATGCCCTATCACTAGAGATGCTTTTTCCAGTTAGGCTCGTTTTAAGGAAATTGTTGCGCAAGTGTAAATGTCTTGAGGATGATTTGTAGTCTTTGGAGCACAACATGCTTAAACATTTTGGGTACTTCAGTGGTTAGAGCCTTGTGGTTGAAAGTTGAAACACACGACCTTACTTCATTGGGGCACTCTGCCTTTTGAGAACGAATTGCCTTAATCAATATTCATGCTAGTGATCATGTACTTAAGGCAGTAGTTTTACGTCTGTTGAAGAGTTCCTCTATACATTATGATCAGAGACAGACAGTTACGGGCTAGTTAGGTTTTCTTTTTCATTAGCGAGTTCGGAACAGATTGCCTAAGCATTAGTCAGTGAAGTAGTATTTCTGGTGATTTTTTACTATTATGTTACTAGGCCAGATTTTCGGGTGTTGTATGGAAGCACTCAAGCTCAATGTTGGTTTTGTATCTTATTAGTTTTCTAGGAAACACAGGAGCTAGATGATATGAAATATCACTTAAGTTTTATTTTCCAACAGATAAAGTTGGTTTCGCATAAATTGCATTTAATTCTAATTAGATGCTAATCAGTCCTATCATTTGATGTTTCAAAGTATTGGAAAGGTTGAGGACTAGGTTTTGCAACCAGAACAATCTCTTGATTTTCTTGCTTCTTTCCATACCCTAGAATTGCAGGTAGATGAATTTATTGCCAACTTTAATTTTCACTGATCTACCGTGTTTGCGCGCTGCAGTTCAAGTGGCGGCTAGTGAAGAAAGCTTCACACGTATTTTATTTACATTTTGCATTGAAGAAACGCGCCATTATTGAAGAAATTCATGAGAAACAAGAACAGGTTTGTATATCTTCCCATCAGCTAGTCATAGATGGGTGTGCTTGATTGTATTATTGTGACTGTCAGTCTTCCTTATGTAGGTTAAAGAATGGCTTCAAAACCTAGGAATAGGAGACCACCCAGCAGTTGTGCATGATGATGATGATGAACCTGATGACAATGTAGTGACATCAAATAATGAGGGAAGTGTTAGAAACAGGTGACTACTGAGTATCTAACTTTGTAAGAATTGATGGGAATATTGGTCCATTGATATAATGATCATAGTTCTTACAGGTGATTTTTTGTTCAGAGATGTTCCATCAAGTGCAGCCCTGCCATTGATACGCCCAGCACTTGGAAGGCAACACTCCATTTCAGATCGAGCAAAAACCGCAATGCAAGAATACTTGAATCATTTTCTTGGGAATCTGGACATTGTGAATTCCAGAGAGGTACAGTTGTAGTCTCAGTGACTAATTCCCAGTCTTCTTATCTTCTTGCTAGAGGTGGCATAATGGGCAGGGCGCGCGGTGGGGGTGGGGGGTTGGATAGCAGGTAAAAACAGGTAAAAACCACACTTTGCATGACTTTCAACCCGTTAACACATGGCCTGAATAGACCCACTCAAAAATGTATCGGTTGAAATGACCACTTCTGGTTCTCGTGCTTGTAAAATCCAGCCTACATATATCTTTTGTTTGGATTGACCAGCCTTTAACTATTTTATGTATGTCTTATGCTTGTTTTTTAAGTATTGGGCAGAGTAAACTTCTTACTCGATTGTGGTAATTTCTTTCATCACCTTCCTATGAAACACATAAATATTCTTCAAAGCAGGTCTGTAAGTTTATGGGGGCTTCTAAGTTATCCTTCTGTCCAGAGTATGGCTCCAAGCTAAAAGAAGATTACGTATTAGTGAAGCACTTAGCAAAAATTCCCAATGAGGAAGATGACAGAAAGTGTTCCGCTTGTCTTTGGTTCAATTGCTGTAATGACAATTGGCAAAAGGTATCACTGCCTCATATTATATTTGATTATTCATTTGTTCTTTCTCTACATGTTTGGGTACCTGATTGACGGTTTTGGAGATTTAATAAATGCACCTGCATATTTTTCTTTTTTATTATAAAATTAAGGGTCACAATTTTCTCCTTAAGATCTAATTGTTGCATTTCATCATGCGAGGGGAAGTGACTATACATGTTTTCTAGAAAATAATTTGTTAGCAAGTGATGATATGATGCATGAAGCACAATAAGTGGCAGTTTTTATCTTTGTTTTCCCCATTCTGTTTTCCATTCAATTCTAACCAGCATTTGCTTATTTTTAATCCCTTTGGGATGATAATAATTTTTTTGTAGACTCGTTGTTTTATGCATTCTCCCAAATACTTCTGTTGATTCCTTTTCATTTACTGGACTTTTGTGTCTTTACTAGGGTTGATGTATGAAACGTCGATAATGGGATCTTGGTTGCTAGACTACTTTATATGTTCAGCAGTTTATTAATTTTTCCAACCATGGGGACAAATTATCTACATGTTTCTTCATGGTGTTCTCTAAATCTATGCAGGTGTGGGCTGTATTGAAGCCTGGATTCATAGCCCTGTTAAAAGATCCATATGATGCTGAGCCATTGGACATAATTGTTTTCGATGTTCTGCCTCCTTCAGATGGGAATGGGGAAGGTCGAGTATCATTAGCGAAAGAAACCAACGAACATAATCCCTTACGGCATTCATTTCTGGCAAGTATAGCATATGATTATTAATATACATTGGCATGGTATCTAACAGATAGATCAATTGTCTTTTCATGGACTACCTAGTAGATGTGCTCACTGCTCTACTAGTATACCATTTTTCTGTTCATGCTTCACTACTATAGTTACGTAAAGTGTCGTCTGTTAACTTTTGTATATCCATTTCTTTTCAAATTGTTTTGGGCCTTTAAAATATATAATTGAACATTTGCAATCTCTGTTAAGCAGACAAATATCTTATACTACCAAACATCTGTATGAATGATCATAGTTCAACAATTAAAATAAAGCTCTCCGGATCAACTATCTGTCATTTAGAAATATTTACTGAAATTCAGAAATTAGTCAAAAGTCTAGACCCGTTGGAAATTAGCTCGATTAAAATGACTGAAACTGTTTTCGTGACCATGGAAATGACAATAGGTCTCATGTGGAAGCCGAAGCATAACAATAAGAAGTAGAAATAAAACTAGAGTTAGGGACTGGGTTGCTGCAATTAATGATGCTGGACTCCGACCTCCTGAGGGTTGGTGTTATCCTCATCGTTTTGGTTCGTTTGCTCCCCCCCGTGGTCTGACAGATGATGGTAGTCAGGCTCAGTGGTTTGTTGATGGTCAAGCAGCATTTGAAGCAATTGCTTTGGCAATTGAAGGGGCAAAATCCGAGGTTTGTTTTTCATTCTAATAGGTTTATCAATGCTGATTATTTATGATCTGCTATTCAGTCTAAAGTAATTCAGGATGGTTACATGTTTCCTGCAGATATTTATGTGTGGGTGGTGGCTGTGTCCAGAACTGTACTTGCGAAGACCTTTTCAAGATCATGCGTCCTCTCGCCTTGATGCTTTGCTGGAGGCAAAAGCCAAGCAAGGTGTTCAGGTAAACTGTAGCTGGCTTTAAGATCATTTAATATGAATAAAATAAGTCTCATCATGCTAGCTACTTTTGTAGGACTGTTTTAATGCATAAGAAGTTCCTGATAATGGTTTCAATAGATTTAGTGTCGATAATTATGATGGAGAACTTTGTGTAAGTAGTAGTTTGCATGCTGAAAATAACTTCAAAGAAACCTGATACGACCCAAATACTATTGGGATGATAAAATTATTATTATTTTTTTATTTAGTAGATAAGTATTCTGTATTTTAGCAACTAGTTAACCAAGGTAATTGATGGAAAAGTCATTTTTGTTAATAATATATTAACTGTTAAAAAAAAAATGTAAATTATATATTTATATATTACTCTAGTATTATCGTAAGTCTAGGAAATCTTTAGTCTTAAAAAGGCATTAGGATTTAGGGTTGTAACTTATTATCTTGAATATCACCACCCTAAATAAGATATATCATTATTAGAACCTTGCAGAGAAACTAAGGGTGTGTTTAGTTGTGGAAAATTTTCCACAATTTTCCATTTCTATTTTTCTAAAAATTGAAAAGAGTTCTTTTTCTCTAGATAAGTGTTGAAAATTTGGAAACCATGTTCAAATGTTATTGCATTTTCCACTTTGGAAACCTTGCTATGAACATACGTGTTCAAAAGGTTTTGAAATTTTTTAGCAAAGTGGGGGAGTGTTATAAAGAAAAATTGGAAATCCTTGTTTTCCATCTCCTAATTATAACATGGAAAAAGTGGTTTTTCCAATTTCTTGTAAAACTTTTCTGGACTATATCCATTTTTAATGCGTTTTCTAATTTTCCACTTCTCTTAGAAATTTTTTCTGGAAAAGTCTCCCTTTTTACTTCAACTAAACACACCCTAAATGCTCCAGAGGTGAAAGCATGCTCTGGCTGAGTACTTGGCATGGAAATAAAGTTGGGTTTTCAACTTATTTTCAGCATTTCTTGATTTATAAATGAAAGGATTAGAGTGAGAGATCAGTGACAGAACTGAGTGAGAGCTATATGCTAGTGACATATATTAATACACACGGTTTTCCTGAAACTACTTTTTTTACTTGCGACATATGTACCAGTGACTTACACTACCTAACATGTTTTCTTGGTATATATTTGACTGCAGATTTACATTCTCATGTACAAAGAGCTTGCTCTTGCGCTTAAAATTAATAGTGTCTATAGTAAGAAAAAGCTTGTTGCTATCCATGAGAATGTCAGAGTTTTACGTTTTCCAGACCATTTCTCTAGCGGTGTGTATCTATGGTAAGCTGTGTATGTTGCAACCTGTCTTCACTCTTCCTTGGTTTCAACATTTGGCACCTTTTCTCCTTCTGTTTTTCTGTATATTTATATTATTTTGATTCTTAATCTTTTATAATCTTTAATACTAATATCAGTTATTCCTCATTTCTTTCAATTTTTTAATACGTAGGTCCCACCATGAAAAATTGGTCATTGTTGATAATGATGTCTGCTTCATTGGTGGACTTGATCTTTGCTTCGGTCGTTATGACTCATGTGAGCACAAAGTGGGTGATGATCCTGCTATGTTTTGGCCTGGAAAGGACTACTATAACCCCCGGTAATACATTGTTTTAGCATTGTGGTATTATGTGTCAGTAGTAGTAATATTTTTTCCTTTTCTTGATAAGTCTGATATGCATTAATAATTAATAAAAGTATACATAAGCAACTCAAAAAATGATCACGTGCAGAACCACTCAGATAAGTCATTTAATATATTCACTAGCCTTCTGCATTAAGCTCTTTCAAGTAGCAAACAGACTTAATTCTGATTTCAATGCTGCAGTGAATCTGAACCAAATTCGTGGGAAGATACAATGAAGGATGAGCTCGATCGTAAACTGTATCCTCGTATGCCATGGCATGATGTCCATTGTGCCTTATGGGGACCACCATGTCGTGATGTTGCTCGACACTTTGTTCAACGTTGGAATTATGCAAAGGTTTCTGTTGTTTACCTCAAATTGTCAGCTTTATTGTTAGAATTATTAAATATTATGATCTAATATTTTTTTATCATTCTTTCAGAGAAATAAAGCTCCCAACGAGCAAGCTTTTCCACTACTTATGCCTCAGCAGCACATGGTGATCCCACATTACATGAGCAACAATAGAGAACTAGAGGCTGAAAATTCAACAGTTGTAGACACTCATCAAGTAATCAACCGAGAGAATTCTTCTTCCTCTGTGTCTTCTGAAGACATCCCATTGCTGATACCTCAAGAGGCTGATGGGGTGGATGCTTCAAATGGTCAACTGAAAATGAATGGGTCAAATGATTGTCATGGTCAACCAAGTAGGCCTTCTAGGGTTTCCTTTTCTTTCAGGAAATCCAAAGTTGAACCGTTAGTTCCAGATATGCCAATGAGAGGTTTTGTGGATGAACGACATACCTTAAATCATGAGCAAGAATTGTTCTCTGATGTAGTGACGCGTTCAGGTATGAAAGCTTCTGATAAAGAATGGTGGGAGACTCAGGAGCGAGGTAGCCTAGTTGTTTCGGTAGATGAGTCTGGACAAGTTGGTCCTCGTGTTGCATGTCGCTGTCAGGTTAGCGTACACTCTTGATATTGCTAGCTATTTCTTATTACATATGTTGCATAGTTCTGGTACAATCATTTTACTTTTTGCACGTGTGATGTTTTACCTTATGGAAATATTCAACTTATTAAAGAAATTACTAATTGACTTCCAGTCTTGGTAGAATTGCTTCAAGGGTATACTAATTGAAAAATATATCTATATCAATGTGTCGCTGTAATAGGAAACTCCTTTTAACTGGACAATTGACATGCTTATATGTATATAAGTTGTGGTTATCCTATTCTTAGTGCATTTTTCTTTCCTTCCAGAAGGTTGAGTTGTATACAGTTATAGTGTTTCAGATTGTTGTAAGGAAGTTTACTGCCTAAATTCTTCAGTACCGTAATGTGCCTGGATTTGCTACCTGCTGAAAATTTAATTTACTTTGTTTTTAAATTTAAAACCATGAATGCCTCCACATTTTAGGTTCTAAGGAGTGTCAGCCAATGGTCAGCTGGGACAAGTCAAGTTGAAGAGAGCATTCACAAAGCTTACTGTTCCCTTATTGAGAAAGCTGAACACTTTGTCTACATTGAGGTACATTGTAAACTCATTCATCTTGTACAACCAAATTATTTGCATTAGTGAATCTATGTAAATTCAGAAATAAGAATTATTTTCTCAGGGGATTTTCTTCTCATAGCTTTTTGTTTAACATTTTCTGATTTAATGAATACAATTTTGTTTCCAGAACCAATTCTTTATTTCAGGTCTCTCTGGAGATGAGATTATACGAAATCGTGTGTTAGAGTCCTTACACAGGCGTATTATGAGAGCATATCATGAAAAACAATATTTTAGGGTTATTATTGTCCTACCACTCTTACCTGGCTTCCAGGTGAGTGAACTTTCTGTTTATAAAATAAGATTTACTCTGATCTCTGCACTTTCTGGTTTTCACTTCATAAAGTTTTGCAGGGTGGTCTGGATGATGTTGGAGCAGCATCTGTAAGAGCAATTATGCATTGGCAGTATCGAACAATATCACGAGGAAATAGTTCTATATTGCACAATCTCTCTGATCTTCTTGGTCCTAGAGTTCATGATTACATATCTTTCTACGGCCTCAGGGCTTACGGTAGACTTTCTGATGATGGTCTTGTTGCCTCCAGTCCGGTATGTTCTAATGCCTAATTCCATTTTCTTTTAGATTTTTAGCTCGTCTAATGATTTTCTATATATACTGCAGGTGTATGTTCATAGCAAGGTTATGATAGTTGATGACAACACTGTCTTGGTTGGATCCGCTAATATTAATGATAGGAGTTTACTTGGATTACGTGATTCTGAGGTAGTTAGTCATCCAGGCTACAAATTCACACAAAATTTTACTTTAATTGCACAATTAATTGATAGTAAACTTTCCCCCCCTAGATTGGAGTGCTTATCGAAGATAAGGAAGTAGTTGAATCTTCCATGGGAGGCAATCCATGGAAGGCCGGGAAATTTGCCTTGAGTCTTCGCCTTTCACTATGGTCCGAGCACCTTGGTCTCCAAAGTACAGAGGTTTGTTTATCACATATATCTTATAGGTGCATGTTTGTAATGGAAGGTAGTTTAATTTATAAATCATATGCATATTTTTCACTTTGCAGATTAAACAAATTGCTGACCCTGTAATTGATTCTACCTACAAAGATATATGGATGGCAACTGCAAAGGTAAAACCCGGTCCTGACAATTCAAATGAAATTCAAATAAGAATTGATGATAAGCAAACAATCGTTACATCTAATCATCGTGTATCCAATTTGTTATTGACAGACAAACACCATGATCTATCAAGATGTCTTCTCTTGCATCCCTAATGATCTTATTCATTCCAGGTAGAATTTTAAACCCATGTGTTAATTGTCATTATGGTCTTAAAGGTGTAATATTTTAAATTGTAAAACCAACATGCATTGCAGAACATCTTTAAGGCAATGTGTGAGTGAGAGAAAGGGAAAGCTGGGGCATACTACAATCGATCTAGGAATAGCCCCGAAGAATCTTGAATCATATGAAGATGGAAATGTGAAAGGGATTGATCCAATGGATAGATTAGCAGCAGTGAAGGGACATCTGGTTTCATTCCCTGCAGACTTCATGTTGAAAGAAGATTTAAGGCCTATGTTTAAAGAAAGTGAGTATTATGCATCACCTCAAGTTTTTCACTGAGTATGATGAATATCATATGGACCAGCAAAATGGTAAATAGTTACCTCAGAAAATGCTGTCTTCCCTTGTTTTTAAGTTCTAGGGACGAGGCGCATATAGAAACTAAGAACAACCACACAGAATCTAAATTTGTTTTGGAATTGGAGATAATGTAGATCAATTGTTTATCTCACATATTAATGTTGGAGTGCGCTTCCAAACTGCACTGACAATACTTTATCAATATAACTTGTTTTGTATTCTCATAAATCAGAAGGTGGTGTCAGTGACATCCTCTATCAATTATTGAATGTTGAACCGATCATAGGTTTTTCGTCTCTCCTACACTTCTTATCTCCTATTTTGAAGGTACTTTGTTTAGCATTTGGAAGAATTTCATATACGTGATAGTATCAACTTTGCCCAACTTAATTTACTCATATCGTATATGTCGCTCTTAATGATGAAATATATCATATTTGCTCAAATAATAATTACTTTAATCATTTTAAAATTCTAAATAAACAATTCTTTAAAACCAAGTTGTAAAAATATTATTGAGCCCAAGGTCTTTTTATGGACTCATCCCTCAATGGCGCCATCTAAACGTGGGCCTCTCCATTACCATATATACTATCGACCCGAGTTCGGTGTCGTGTAGTTAGTTTTCAGTATCACTTTCTACTTTTCATTAAGGTTAGAATTAACATTTTGTTAAAGAATTTTTACAATATATAATTTATTTATTAATTTATTATGAATAAAAATAAAATATGACATGTGTTCTCTTATCCCAACTGATTATTCACAATGCTTGAAAACTTAATACAATTGAAGGGTCGGGATTCGATCCACCATGCACGTATCTTTTCCCCCTCTCACTACTTTCTTATCAGTCAGATTTTTTTCCAATATATTTATACAACTTTATTACCATTAAGATAAGAATAAAAAGTTTCCTAATTAAATCCATTTTGTCAAAATAAATAGTTTAATTATGTATATATATTAATTTTAATTATAATCACACTCGAGTATGTTTTACACTTCTAAATTATTAACTTTCCTTATAAATTATATTGTGTTGTTTCGGTTATATAATAGTAACGTGCTTATAAAGAATTGATTAATAATTAAGTTTTATTACATACGTACTCACTAAACTTTTTGAATTACATTTTGATATTTTCATTTCACTATATGTTTTACCGTATTAAAATGATTTATATGATTTGACAATTATGTGTTATATATTTGGGTAAATGACCGCGGTTATATTTCTTTTATACTTTCTTATATATCTTTTAATTTTATTATTCTTTATATAATTTATATACTGATCTAAATACACGACAAAAACTGCTTGAATACCGTAGCGAAGCACAACATAGCATCCTTCTTGTTGGAACTAAATACTCGACAATTATGGTGGGTCGGTTCGGGTCATGCTTACCAATTGATGGTGGGTTATGGGTAACATCTCTATCTTTATCGTAACTAGAGGTATTCGTTTGGATGGATCAGATCAAATCCAATTCAATCACATAAATTCATTTGAATTTTGATTTCTAAAATGTGAATACGATCAATCCAAACAAATATCGAATTTAATCCGAATTGAACCAAATTACTATTTAGGTGGATTGGTTTTAACCACTCAATTTCTTTGTTGACTTCACGAGGATATAGTTTTGACTAGTGAAAGAATAATGACACGAGTTGCATCAATGCTACATGTTGTTGTGCTAGATTGATGTTTTATAGAAATACGAAGTTAGTTTTTAAAGTTAAAATTTTAAATTAGTATCCAATAATATACAGTATATATTAGTACTACTTTATTAGTATCAACTAAATTTTTTTTAATAACAACAATTACATAAATATTAAACATTTATTTTAATAAATAAAAAAAATATTATATATACTGTGAATGACTATTTAATCTATTTAAATTATTCGTTTCTAATCGTAATAATCAATATCAATAAAAAAAACTGATATATTGATTCAGTCTTATCCGATTTAATTCGAAAAAGTAAATTGTCCCATAATAGTTTATTTAAATAATTCTTTTATATTGGAAAACTCAACACCCCTAATCATAGCGGCAATTCAGAAAATTAAAAAACGGTCTACCGGAAAGTTTGCCCTAGTTCAATCGCCGGTAAGTCTCTCTCTCATTCAGACTTTCTGGCATAGATACAACGAACCCAATTGCATTTTATTTGCTGTCACTTGGCATTTGCTATTCCTTCTCGTGATTAATTAGCAGGAATTCCAATTTGTTATTTGAATATATGTTTGCCTTCATGCCTTCATATTTATAAATAAGTAGTTGTCTAGATAGTGTTTTACTGTTTTGTACTCTTGTATCTCTTATTTGCCGTATAAATATGTGGTCAGCAGATAAAGACTTTCTTAAATTTCTTACGACAGGATATACTTAAATTACTGTGCTTTCTGTGAATTGTTAGTGAAATAATGTCATCAGCTGATGTACCGTCTGGTGCCTTGGTTGTTTTACAAGATCTTAATTCCTCTTCACCACATTTCAAGCAGGGGGCATCACTTCGTGTTACTGGAAAGTGAGTCAAATCTTTTGATTTCAGTCCATCAACATTATGCACTTCTAAACTAAAATGTTTATATATTTGCATGTTTAGTTGTTCATTTACAGGAAACCGTATAATAATCATGAAAGGTCACTTTTTTAGACGCTCAATTCTTCAAAAGGGCGCGTTTGTTACAATATCGAAATTAAATTAACTTAATTCTTGTTCTCAGTACCATAGATGACCCTAAAAGAAACGTTTTCTCATTTAAAGTACTTCGTAATTTAGTTTAACAGTCCTTTTAATTTTCTGTTTACATAGATAGTGCCTTATTTTTACATGTAAGGTTGATGCATAAAGACTTGTTCTTATTCTATATTGTTTTAATTATTTATAGGTTACAAGAGTATAATGTAGAGACGGCCATTGCTGTTATTGCTGATGGAGTTGCCACCCTGGCAATTGACACTCAGCATTTAAGACTTAATCTTCGAGTAGGCTCACTCTACCAGTTCATTGGAGAACTTTCCATTCAACCAAGTAATGAGGTATATAAGTCTACGTACATTGATAAATAATCCTAAAATTGATTAATGTTTAGATAGTGGGATAAATATGTCTTCTCTTTATGTATTGTTTGATGTTCTTATAAAATCTGAGGTTGACTATCCAGTGAGGACTATAGTGCTGCATATGTTCTTAAAGTAGAGAAATTTATGTGAAATATAATAATATACCCTAGTGAAATATTTTTTCATATACAAACATGTGACCGTAACTATAGAACTTTGTCATATCATTGTGTTAAAATTACAATTTTTCATGGTGGAGGGGCATCCAATCAAAATAATTATCAGTGTCTGAAAAAGATTTAGGAACTCTCTAGTTAAATCACAGAAAATGGTACACTTAGTGCTGGAACACTCACATTTACCAAAGTAAATAATAAATAAAAGATATAATAAGCAGTAGAGTAATTGCTCTTTTATCTAATCCATTTCTCAATTAATATGTTGTGGTTCTCGTTATCATGACGGTGAGGATAAATGGAGATGAAATATGAAGGAGATCTATAATTTCGTCTTAGTTCTTAAGATGGAAACTGATGGCTGTTTTTTACTTTCATATTAGCTAGAAATGTACTCGTGTTTGTGTTTGTGTGCATGAAATGAACTGTCAAGCACTTATATCCTGAACCGAAGTTAGTGTCCAATAGGCGATTAAAGCATATTGATGTGACTTTGTTGGATAGCAGCCTACTAAAATTACCTGAAGAGAATGACATCAGTTTAAAGCTTCAATTTTATGTTTGTTAGTACATATTTAGAAACTGCATCTTTAATTGTTTTCCTTTTTTCAGGGGATATTGAAAGCAAGAGTGGGTAGAAATGTAGATGGAATGGACCTTAACTTGTATCAACAGTCTCTGAAGCTTCTAAGACAATTTCAATCTGCTCAAATCAGGCATTTGGAGCAGTTGCAATGAGCAAATCACCAAGAACCATGGTAATCTATCATTTCTGTGAAGCTATGTTTTGAAGGCAAATATTACAATTCTTATGAGCTAATGATCATTATTAATGGAAATTATTACTAGTATCAAATATCAATTGGTGTTTTAACTTTTAAGGCATACATTTGAAATGTATTAACAATCTCAAATTGAAATCATTTGGGTGTTTATTGACTTTAGTATGTTCAGTCTTTTTTGAGTTGATATATTCATATCTATTTATTTATACATAAAAAACATTATCAAATATTGAATATTTATTTATATATGTCCCACACACAATTATACTGCTTCAAGCCATCTCATTCAGTTGACCACTAATCATCTTTTCAACCCCCTTGAAGTTTACATTTTTTTCATCTTTTCTTTACCATAATCAAAGTTTTCTGACCAACTAAATACATGGGATTCAAACACACCATGTTAGAGAATATTGACATACTTTTATATCTATCTGGTGTTCGATTACAAAGTTTGTTTTTAGATGCTAGAATATTACTATGTATTATTTTCGTGGACCCTGGTGTCGACATCTTGGTATTTTCACGCGTGCTTGTCCAAATGCAAGAGTACTATTGTCGTGGACCATAGTGTCGACATCTTGGATTCTCAAATCCGAAGGGTTTGTGCATATCATCTGCTCCACCTAGATTGGCCTAATCTTCAGTTTTGTACGTTTCAGGAAATGGTGTGGTACATGGACATGGAACGCGATACATCGTGGGGCCTACTTTGAACGCGGAAATATTAATGATTTTTGAGCACTTGATGTAATGATATTATCCAAAGTCAAACTGTGGAAATGGACATTAGGGACAGGTATATTGCTTTAAGAAACGTCATTCAGTGACAACTAATATTTTCCTTCAAACTCATGGCATTTTCCCTTGACATGACCAAGCAACTTGTATGGTACTTAAAGGTTGAGTCTTGTTGATATACTCCGTATGTCTAAGTAAATAGGGCATATTCATCATCAAAAAGAATGTATCTTTGTTTGATTTTTCCATTCAACTATGATTTTTTTTCACTAGCATAGATCCCAATGTTTTGTTTAGAAGAGAATATATCAAAGAAATAATAAACAATAATGTCATGTAAAATGTTACCTATAGTTTGATAAGAAAAATGTTTGGTATGCATGAAAATGAAGACATAAAATTTATGTTTAAATTTTGATTAGTTGAAATATCAAAATAATTGATAAAAAAAAAAAAAAAAAAAAAACTAGGGTGTCATTAAGTCTATGATTTATACATAAAATTTAGGTTCATATTCTTAGGTTTATTTAATTCAAATGGTGGGTATTTATTTCCATATTGAATATACTTTTCTCAAGTGTTCGTATAATATACGAGTTTACAAAAACACCATTTCACCCATAATAAAAAACAAAATAGTAAAGGATTAAAATGTAAATTATTTGTTATTTATGGTGTATTAATTAATTCGAGCATCGTAAAATTCACCTTCTTTTTATGAATAAAATCTCACCTAGCTCGTCTAGTCTAATAAAAAAACGATCAAATACGTGCTATATTGTTATTCGAAGTTATATATCACTATTGACCTTTTCGTTAAACTTGTGATTTTGTTAAGAAAAATGTATCACGTTAAAAGTTCATGATAGACAAAGTTTTTTCCAACGTAAAGGTATCTAATGGTAATCTCATAAGCATATAAATTATTAGATCATATATAATATAATGATCGCATAAAACAAATAAAATAATAAACCCTCGCCTTGCTTTTACAATTTCAAACTGTCTCGTCATCGTATTTGATATCACGGTACCTAATTTATTTTCTAATCTGGATATAAAACTAATAATCATACATAATTCATGTAAATAATTTATTTATTATATCATGATAAGCCAGGCTTTTTATATTATATTAAATGTACCCGTATTGTTTTTATAATAATGTCACAAAAGTGTTGAATTCGAATATTATATTAAGGTCGTGATCGTTAACAATGATGACACAGTTTAGTAGTAGGCCAACAAAATTTCGACCTTTTTTAACTTAATTTTTTAATAGAAAAGTATCGTCATTAATAATTAATCTGGATTTATTTAATTACTAATCATCATGGGAATTAAATAATTAATCGTTCTTATGGCAGCATCGGTCTAAGCCATTAAGATATTTTAACTTATATAACTTTCGACGAGTTAACTATTTTTTTTATCACCGACTTACTTTGGATTTATAAGTTTATTCATTTCTTTAATGGTTAAAGAGAATGCTTGGCTCAAATTGTTTTGAAATCAAAGGTGTCCTTTTTTTCTAACAAACCCCACCGTAACCTTTAATATAGATTTTTAAGGACAAAACTAAAAACCTTATAATAAAAGTTATCGATCGACGTTGAAAAGGAAAAATTATTGGTAAATATATAAACTTATGGAATAGTCATCTTTAGTATGGTCTATAAATAAGGTGTTATGAAGATTTTAGAAGAGATCTATACTCAAATCTTGCGGGATAAATATTTTGATATGAGAAAAAAGAGAGTCAAAAGACGGTTACAGAGATATCAGTATGACTTTCCTTGAATAATTTGAACATGAAACCCTCTCTATTTATCCGTTTATATAATATATTATTTACTTTTGACTTTAACTCGTAAAAAAAATCACTTATTAACAGGATACATAATTGCATATGAAAGAACCATAAGGACTATAACTGAATTCAACTATAAATTAAAGGAGTATATTATAATAATTATTTTCTCTAAAAGGGTAGTATCCAATAAATCTAAGAACATGATTATGCATATTGGGACCCGGTATAACACATGCCCTTCGGATACATATAGCATCCACCCACTTACCATTTCTTGATCCTTGTGGAGCTTTGATATGCACACAATCTGTATCTTTATAAATTTATTATTGTTATTCAACAGTGACTTGACCAAACTTTATTAACAAACAGATGGAGTGGAAGTTACCTGAAGCTTCAAACTTTGCATATACTTGTTCTTCTTTCTGGGATTCTGCCACTTTTTGTGTCCTTTCGGTCAACTTCTGGGCTACTTAATCTTATTGACATTCAAGATCCTTCTTTGAAACAAAGCTGGCTCAAGGTTCTTTTTAACTTTCTTAAGTATGAGTTTTGGATGTTTGTTTGTTTCATGGTTTGATGTTTATATATTCTATTTCTTTGATTTATGCAAAAAAACAGAGGTTTTAAGGTTAGTTTAATTAGTTTGGTTTATTTATGATCTAAGAATCAAAAGAACAAGAACTTGTTGGGTTAGGAGGTTTGTGTTGATCTGTCAAAGAAAGTTTAATCATTTCCAAATCTGAGTCTACTTTTTGTGATTTAGGCCCCGTCTAGAATCTAGATATCTATTTTATTACTTTCTAATTCTAAAAGTTATATTATTGTTATGCAATAAAATAATTTATAGATCAAGCAATCTGACCTGAAGACACATGCTTGCCATAAACATCGTCGTGTTTTGTATTGTAAAGACATAAGAAGGTAAAAAAAAGCTTATTTTGATAATGAGTACAATATGATAGAATATTATTCCTGCTAAAAAGTCAATCTTGATAAAAATTTTAGATATCGCATATGATCCTGATAAAAAGTCAATCTTAGATCACCTTTTTCCCACAGAATCTCAGGGAACTTTTTTATTTTTGACAACTTTTCTAAAAAAATTCGATGATCATCTAATACCCACCTGCACACGCTGAGAGCATCAAAAGGTTCCATTTTGGGGAGTATGTTTGAATATGTTACAATATACTTGAGTCAAACTACTGTCTTAATTACAAGGTTATGTAGTATTTTGTGTAAATAGTTTATGCTACTTAAAGGAAGTTCAAGGGATTATGTTTAAAAGGGTGGTCTTACAGTGGTCCATGCAGGCAATTGATATGGTCAAAGATGACGATGAACTGCAGGACACCAAATGTTACCTGCTTTTTTGTTCTTTTTAGCATTTATGGTCCAAGAAAGAGACTCAGTTGACCCATTGAGGTCAAACCTAATGAAGTTCCACATGTGAATTTGATCACGGGTTCTATTAGTTTAGTTACCCTTTTGTTATATAGTTTAGTTATCAATTGTTTTCTATCCCAAAAGTTAGAATCCAAAATGGAAAATCTTTCTTTTGAATCCTTAAAGTTTTAACTGTCTCTTTTCTTCGGTAACATATGATGGTAGACTGCGTTAGAAGTCAAATTAGTTAGTTATATGTTTTTAACGTAAGTGTGGATTTACTCGGGTGATTGATGTGGACTAGTTTGAAAAAGTTGAATCATTCTGTAATTTCCTATGTAGTCTAACATGTATCAAATATACGATCAAACCTTAAAGTCTGAAGTTTTGAATTACTTCATTACTTGAATTGTTAAGTCATTATTATAATGCATAACTTTTTGATATTGAGGTGTATTTAGATTCTGAAAAGAACGAATCCCTTCAATAATTTGTGTGTATCTATTGATTGTAGAAAAGATGGTGCAATTTTCTTCCTTTTTGAGTGGATTAACGAAACCAAAAAATGGCAAGAAACGGAGAATTAATCTTGGAAGAGAAGCTACTGAAGCTTTGGCCAAAGAAGCAAGAAAAAACGGTTTACTATTAACGTCTCCTGGTAACGTTAGTGCCAAATGGTCTAGTAATTATGCATCGGCTTATTCTAAGGGAGGCAATAAAGGGACAAATCAAGATAGTTTCATCGTATGGGAGGTACATATTTTCGTTAAGCTAATGTTCTTTCTTTTTTCTTTCCCTATGCATAAAGATTACAAATTTATAAATTTTATGAGTTCATATATATTAATTTGGATTGTGGTTGATTGTCAGGCATTTGGAGGGAAGGAAGATGTGATGTTTTGTGGAGTATTTGATGGGCATGGTCCATGGGGTCATCTTGTAGGAAAAAGAGTGAAGAAGGTAATGCCGGCTTATTTGCTACATTATTGGCAGGAAGCTGTGGCTCAAAGTTCAATTTTGATGAATGGGGACTCTTTAAAAAATACAATATTAGATCATTTCGGTATGTGGAAGAAATCTTTCATGAAGGCTTGTTCTACAGTTGATTATGATCTTGAGATTCATCCTGTCATCGATACCTTTTACAGTGGTACAGCGGCTATAACTATAATACGAGAGGTACACAAACATTTATTAAAATTTGATATAGTAATTCATATTAATTTATACTCAAAGTCCATATGATGGAAAGGAGTTGGTTTTACCATATAAGTCAAAGGGTTTAAAATTTTTCATGATCATGAAATTTTAGGGGGATCTTATAGTGTTAGCAAATGTGGGAGATTCTCGGGCTGTTCTCGGAACAACTTCTGACGATGGTAGTTTGGTAGCTGTTCAGCTTACTGTTGACTTTAAACCGAGTTTACCTGGTATGTGCCTTCTTGTACGAATTTATATGAATGTTTAGTGTAAACTAGAGGTAGAAAGATGGGCGGCAGGAAAAACGGGTCAAAAGCGGTAATATTTGGTACGGGCGGGTTGATCTGAAACACTTTCGCTAAAAAAGTTAGCTTTTATGTAGATATAGTGTGTCAAATATTATTAACAATACACCTTTTGGAACTTTCAACCTTTTAATCCCTTTTCCTTTTAGCCAATTCCTTTGCGTTTTTATTTTCAGCCATTGAAACTGTTAAATATAAAATCATCACCTGAATCAACCAATTCATAAGTAAATGCGTCAAAATTATAACTTCTAGAGTAAAAAAATAATGTGTCACTTACAGTGTGATCCTTTATACAGAGGAAACTGAGAGGATACATAAGTCGGGAGGGATTGTGTGCGAATCAGATGATGAACCAGGAGTGTCAAGAATTCGTGCTTCAAATGACGAGATACCTGAAGGTCCAGGACTTGCACTATCAAGGGCTTTTGGTGACTTTTTTGTTAAAGATTTTGGTCTTATTTCTGAGCCAGACGTAATACAAAGAACCATAACCACAGAAGATCGCTTTGTCATTTTGGCAACCGATGGGGTATTACATCTTCCTGTTAACTCTTGTATTTTATGCGTTCACATTAACAAATAAAAGGCTCAAAAATATCATTAGCATAATATGTATTAGCTATAAACGGTCAAATAATGTTAAGCTTTTCTGTATTATGTACTACAAAAGAAGAAGACAGAAAATATTAGGATGGCACAATAAAGTTTTGTAACTTTATATTTATATCATTTCAGTTATCTAACTTGGTTGATTTGGACCCTGAATAATCAGGTATGGGATGTTGTACCGAATGAAAAGGCAGTCGAGATTGTTTCATCAGCTTCTGAAAGGGAGGAAGCAGCGAAACGACTTGTTGAGTATGCAGCCGGTCAATGGAAACGTCAGCGGCCTGGTTTTGCTGCTGATGATATCTCAGTTGTCTGCCTATTTTTCCACAATCCATCATCATCTCAAGAGGTAGAGTCTGATTAATAAATGTTTAATATGATGAGCAATGTCTCATTGCTGTTGTTTTTCTAGTCTAATTAGTCCCTCGTGTGTGTATGTAATTGTAATCCGTGGACTATTCCTTATATATCCAAAGGTTCTCTGTAGTTATATTTGTCTTGTATAACCTTATGGCCCAATAACTTGGGCCCAAAATTTCAAAGATAGGTCATTGTGATCTTGTGATTGATTGTTATTGGGCCGTAGACTCACTCCCAAGTCCCATCTCTCTTTTTTTTTCAACTTTTTTTTTTTTTTTTTTTTTTTTTTTTTTTTTTTTTGGGAAAGTAAACGTACGATAGCCAAGAAACATTAATTATAACAAATACTAAGCTCAAGTTCATACGTGTGTGTTTTCGGAATAATAACAGTTGATCGTGTTATGAGTGAACTTTAAGCTGTCTGACTTTGAATATTATTTGCATTTCACAAAATCAGCCGTCCTGTCTCAATTTAGAATCAGAATATAAGAATATTTAACGACAGAGTATTCTTTTTCTTGACATGAAAAGTAACAAAAAGATTTAACATCATCTTCATTCCTTTTGAGGACACACACGTTTCTCTTTGAAGACTTTTTTACTTGTTTGCAGAAACCTATAACCGTTTTTTACCACAGTTTACAAGACTCACAAGAACAAATCAAATATCGAACCTTTGAGCAACTGATGTAGCGTTTGTAGATAGTCATAACCTTATAAAAATCAATTATTATTATTATTATATATGTTGAAATTAACATGTTTTGTGTAATAATTTAAGTTTGTAAATACAAAAAACAATAGTAGATAGCAATATATTTCTACACTAATTGTCATTAAGAACCTTTCATCTCACAGCCTCACACGATCCATTATGAACGACAATGTAGTCGTACTAACATCGGGGTTCATGATACTTTATGTGTCTTTTAATCTAAAACATATATCAACCAAGTGGTGTTCGCTTGTTAAGAATATCCGACTTCATATTCATATTCGTGAATGTTATTAGAAAACAAATATCATTTGAATTTGAATTTTTTGGAATGTAGATGTTTTAACTATTAATTAACAAATATTATATTCTGAAATGTTTTATAAGTTTTCGCTGTCTTGATTGCTTTATATATTGCATAAAGAGTCTAATATCTATCATGAGCGATATGGACGGTTTGGTATTGAATGGGTCCATTCAGGTGATATTTTACATCTAATAGGTCAAACAGGTAAAATAAGGTGCTACGATGCCTTACAAGAAAAGGGTAAGATGGGACGATGGTCATACCAAATGTATTCTTAGTCAATAGAAGTATAAAACCTTCTAAATCATATCCTTCGAAGAATTTTATTTTTCTGACTATATGACCCACTAATTATCTACTGTAATATACATTTTCACTTTTTTGTGTTTTTGACCAACCCACCTGACCCATACAAAAAGTTACCAGATATAACTTGTTGGCCAACCAGTCAAGTCCGCCCACTTTGCAACCTCTACTATATCTATCACTTTTTTGCTTTCAATTTTTTTTTTATTTTACTCTTTCCGTAAGCAACCCTTTCATGATCCATTTGTTAGTCTAAGTGAATTATTAAAGAAACACCGTATTTTACAATAGACTGCTTCCTTAACAATGGACGCTTCTTGTTGCATTCCTATTTCCATAATTGGTTGAACCGCGCAAATGTAATATGTGTATCTATTTTGCAAACAAAATGATGGTTTATTTGCAACAACTACGTAGGAACTAATATACTTGAAATAGCTGATCACCCACTCTGAGATGGACGAATTTTTTTTATTTTGAGTAGTCTGTTAGCAGCAAAGAATCTTGGCAATGAAGCGTACGATAACTTCTTGGATCATACATATATTGCAGAGAGGAAAACAACCCTTCGCAAATACTTGGAAACAGCAGGCTCTGGTATTATGGAAAAGAACCTCCAGAGCTCCTCAAGGTTCGGTATGGTGGTTAACTGGTGTTGGTTTAAAAGGACAGCACTAGAATGAAATTTGTTCTCTATAACACAATCCGCTTGGCTCATTAAATCTATATGTTACGGGATTCAATTATACGATATTAGAAGGATAATAGAGTCTTATCTTTCCATGGTGTGAAAACAAAGATTAGGCTCAATCAAATGAAAAATGGACCTCTTGGACCAATCTTAGGGGCTGTTTCCTTTTATTTTGTCTATAATACATTAAGACCTACTAGTTTGATTTTTCTTTTTTTGTCTTTTTACTAGTTTGATATCTACCAGGTAAGACCTAGTCAACATTTAATGATATTTATTCATCATAATGAGGTTATGTACTTGAAATTCTAAATTCTACTAATACATTATTACACCAACAAACAAATACTACAATCATAGTTAAGAATGCAAGTCATTTGAAATAATAACTTTGCACAAAGAGCCTAGAAAGTTCCGTCCACCAAACTCAAAATGAAACACATAGAGGCTGCTTTCACCACAATATCATTTCGTTGGCTACTTCTAAAGCCACGTGATCAGGCCCCAAAAGTACACTATCGTGGCCCAATAAGTATCCACTCGTTTGTCCTCACTCACTCCCTCCCCCAAACCCCTATAAAACCCACCTCCCTTTTTAATACTCATAATACCACCAACGACCTCCACAAACCACCACTAAAACAACCTTATTTCCGCCATCTTCCGGCATCATGGCAACTTCATCAGTCTTCGCAGCAACCCCAGTCACACGTTTCACCACACCATCTTCCCAATCATTTCTCAAAAAACCAAAGGCTTTAACTGTTAAATGCATGTCCGTACCACAAGAAGATGCTTCAACTGATGCAACGAAACCATCATCAGCCATCCCAACGCCACCACCTCCACGTGCGCCGAAGGTGAGTACTAAATTCTCTGACGTGTTGGCGTTCAGTGGGCCAGCACCCGAAAGGATCAACGGGAGGTTAGCCATGATAGGCTTTGTGTCGGCTTTGGCAGTGGAACTGAGCAGCGGCCAAGATGTGTTGACTCAGATATCAAACGGTGGGCTGACCGTGTTTGTGGGGACCAGCGTGGTCTTGACTTTAGCATCGTTGGTTCCGTTGTTTAAAGGTGTGAGTGTACAGTCAAAATCGAATGGGTTGATGACGTCAGATGCTGAGATGTGGAACGGACGGGCTGCTATGCTTGGTTTGGTAGCTATGGCTTTTACTGAATTTGTTACTGGCAGTGCTCTTGTGTAAGACAGAGTATTAGTTTAATTTAATTAGTTAAGGAGGGAAATGGAAATAGTTTTGAATTGGGGAAGCTGATTAGAAAGTTAGTGTAATGAAATACTCGATATGTATTTAAGTTAGTGTAAATTAAATTATTATTTTTCGTCATGGAGTTAATTTGATGAAAACTTGTTCCAGATGAGATATACTGTTTTGTTATGGTTTGATCTAGTATTTGTACAATTTTCTCGATAAATTCACACATTCAGTAAATGATCTCTATATATCATCTTAAAATGACATATCTTCGGAACTCAAATAAAATAAGCCTTCTCATTGCCCAATTATTATTTGTTTATCCAACAAACTACAAACATGAAGCTAAAGGTAACATAAATACCAATGATAAATCGGATTTGGACATAGTAGAGGTTGTAGCTGGAGTCACCGGTCGTGACTGAGAGTCTACATTTTTAAAAGTTACTTCAAATAGTTTTTTGAAAACGGATCTTAAGAAACTCATGGCCTAGTTGGTGAATGAGCCTACAAGTGGTAACCGCTCTGTATCCGTACTAATGTAATTTCTATTACTGATGGACAAATATTCTTATCTGCTGATCTATTCAATTCTGGAATCCGACCCGCTTTTCAAAAATTCATACCATCTTTTTATTGGTCGAACAGGGCATGTTTGTTAAAATTAACTAAAGATAGTCACCAAAGATTTTTGATTGAACCAACATTTTGAATTTTGAGCAAAGGCAATTAAAAAGATAGATTGACTCTTAAAGTTGACCATCTATTTTTATTGACTATGTATTTTTATTTCTTCTACAATGTAACTAGATAATTATTAGTCCATTAATTATTGTATTCTTATATTCGAAGGGATGTTCTAAGGGACTATAAAAGCCCCCATAAGTCATGGTCTGAAAGCAGGGTGAAAATTGAAATTATACTAAATTGATTTTCGATTTTACTTTTTGCGCTACGTATTCTTTTGGTGTTTTGTTTCATTGAGCGGTGAACTTTTAACCGACATGTACCTCTTGTGGATTCGGAGTGGTGAGTCGTGTTCGTGTATCCTTTTGGTAAATCTCGTTAGGTGGTGAAAATAAAGTTTATTGTGGTCTGATCTCGTATCAAACGTAAAGTTGCGTATAGATGAAAAGGCAACATTTGGAGAATTTATTCACATTTAGACCAATAGTGATGATTATTAGATTCTCTTTAAAATGAAGACCCAAGTCTAAGGTTTTAAACATGAAGATTTCAAAGTTTTCATTTATGATTTTAACTTTTCGATTATGAATCTAACGTGCTATCATTGATCTCTCTAACAACAATAAATATGTAGTTAGTAGTTAATGCAATATACACAAAAAGGCTTATTTATACTTTAATTGAACTTACAAATCAAGTCAATTGTTGCTCACGCGTAAATCAATCTATGTATTTACTAGGATCGTGTTTTAATCTAGCACGATGTATGTATTTAGTTGATTGATTGATACACAAAAAGCCTAGAAACTTCCAAACTTCCATTTGTCGACAACCCACACCATACTCAATAGAACGAAACACATCTAAGGTGTTATCACCACAACCACAAGCACCTCTCAACGGCCCATTCGAAAGCCACGTGACTTGACCCCAAAAGTTCACTAACGTGGCCCATGAACAATCCACTCCTTTGTCTTCGGTTCCCCTATATAAACACTCTTCTAGACACTCACTAAATCACATCATCAATTAATTACCAATTAACACACCAATATCATTAATCATCACACAGTACCATCCTCCTCGTACTTTCTACTTACGACGTCATGGCCACCTCATCAGTCTTCACAACAACACCAGTTACACGTTTCACCATCAACTCCACTCAATCTGCTTCCCAATTATCTCTCAAAAGACCAACAACCTTAACAATTAAATGCATGTCCGTACCACAAGATAATTCAAGCGACACCACTAAACCAACGCCACCAGGAGTGTCTGCCACCCCACCTCCGCCACCACCTTCACGTGCGCCGAAGGTGAGTACTAAATTCTCTGACGTGTTGGCGTTCAGTGGGCCAGCACCTGAAAGGATCAACGGGAGGTTAGCCATGATAGGCTTTGTGTCGGCTTTGGCTGTGGAACTGAGCAGCGGTCAAGATGTGTTGACTCAGATTTCAAATGGTGGGTTGACCGTGTTTGTGGGGACCAGCGTGGTCTTGACTTTAGCATCGTTGGTGCCATTGTTTAAGGGTGTGACTGTACAGTCTAAATCGAATGGGTTAATGACGTCAGACGCCGAGATGTGGAATGGAAGGGCTGCCATGTTGGGTTTGTTAGCTTTGGCTTTTACCGAATTTGTTACGGGCAGTGCTCTTGTGTAATTAATTAGTTAATGTAACACAATCATCATCATTATTTGATATATACTAAAAGATTAAATTACATTAGAAAAGTGGTCCTCGATATCGTTTTCTAATGTTTATAGTTCCTATTAAAGATTGCTTAGGCAAAACATATCATATCCCATTAAACTGACAAAATACAGTTATTAATGAGAACCCAGTTAGCTCATCTTTAATTATGACTCTACAATAGAATATATTTAAGGGTGTCTAATACTTAAATTTGCCTAAGATCTCTCTTAATCGTGATTGAAATCGACTGGTTATTTTTTGCCAATTCAGTGTCACGCCAGCTTGTCAGTTTTTTTCAAAACTGACTGAAACTGACTAACAACTGACTGACCCGTGCCAATGGTCACCAGTCAGTTTTTTTTCTGGGTCCCACATTTACCAATATATCTTTATTATATTACACTAAAAAAAAAAATGTCCGACGAAGCGTCGGATAACCGACGCAAAACTTAACCAAACTAACCGACGAACAAAGTGACTATATCGTGCCATTGGCATCACAAAAGTGACGATCATCACTTTCCCAACCGACTACACGGTTGGGACTGCCCTAACGTAAAGATAATTGCAATCATAATCCAAACATGTAGGGAAGCAAGTCCAATATTTATAACTAGCTAACGTTATTAGCCCGTAATGCACCATCACGTTAATATACATAGTAAAACTATAATGGGTTAAGTGTCTCGGAATTATCTAACTTTGTCAAAAAAAGGTATTGTGTGTATCGTCATTTACGTACCTCTATTAAATGTATTGAACTCGTAAAAACATCCTAATTAATGTAATTTGGCTGGTGTGACATCCATACAAGCATCCACGTGTCACTCATACAAAGTTCCACGTCAAAATATTACATACAATTGTGTGTTTTTACGAGTTGAGTACAATTAATAGAGGCGTTCAAAATGCGATATACACAATAGCTTTTTTGACAAAGTTGAATGCAATTCGAGACACTTAACCCAACTATAATCTACCATACTTTTCAATAGTCACTTGCACACGACTACCATTATCTTCCAAATACTATAAATTTCGCTATTGTTATTACTTTTGATCAAAAGTCAAATGACTACTATAAATTATTAAGATATCTAAATAAGATATATTTGATTAACATGATTCAGTGTCAATATCTAAACTCATAGACTAATATATAACTTATCAGCATCATCAAGAACATACCGTTAAGACATCAAATGCTAACATGATCATTATTTCGCAATTACACATAATTCACCCGTAAGTGATCTTGGAGGCTAGACGCTCATGGCATGTTCAGCGTTAAACGTCTCAAAATGTAGGTGTTTGTCAAAGTGGAATAAATTGGATTCCTATTAAGGTTAATGTGTGTATCTGGAGGGCGGTTTGGGACAAATTGTCATCGCTTCCTAAGCCAATAGAGGTGTTTCGGTCACTTCTGGTCTTTGCCCATTATGCAGATCTGATGTGGAAATGTTTCTCACCGTTTCTTTCATTACCCTTCTTGAAACTTGTTTGGGTTAAAGTTGCGGGCTGGTAGAATTTTTCGTTGCCATCGAACTTGAACATTGGTGATATTGCATTAAATGCTTCAGGGTTACATTTCAAAAGCTTTTCATGGCATTTGTCTTCTCCGTATATGGTTAACTTGAAGCGAAGAAATCAATATATTCACACGAATGAAGATCTCTATGTCAAGATTCTTGAGAATGATATTTTCTTTCTCACTTTTTCTCTGCTTTGAATTTTCAATAAAGTCAGTACAAAATCTCAAATGTGGCCGAGTTGGATGTAACTTCCATTTGTCGACGAACCACACCATACTTAATAGAATGAAACACATTTAAGGTGTTATCACCACAAGCAGAAGCACCTCTCAACGGCCAATTTAAAAGCCACGTGACTTGGCCTCAAAAGTTCACGGACGTGGCCCTTTAACAACTCACTTCATCGTCTCACCCCTCCCCTATATAATAAGCCTAACGAATCCTCCTAAAAACACTCACTCAAACAGACACCAACATCAACAAGAATATCATTTACTTGTAACATCCTCGTACTTTTTTAATTCCGACATGGCCACGTCATCAGTCTTCACATCAACCCCAGTTACACGTCTCACCATTCCATCTTCCCAATTATTTCTCAAAAAACCAACAACCTTAACAACCATCAAATGCATGTCCGTACCACAAGATAATTCGAACGGAGCCACTAAACCATCATCGGCCACCCCACCTCCACGTGCACCGAAGGTGAGTACTAAATTCTCTGACGTGTTGGCGTTCAGTGGGCCAGCACCTGAAAGGATCAACGGGAGGTTAGCTATGATAGGGTTTGTATCAGCTTTGGCTGTGGAATTGAGCAGCGGTCAAGATGTGTTGACTCAGATATCAAACGGTGGGTTGACCGTGTTTGTGGGGACCAGCGTGGTCTTGACTTTAGCATCGTTGGTGCCGTTGTTTAAAGGTGTGACTGTACAGTCCAAATCGAATGGGTTGATGACGTCAGACGCTGAGATGTGGAATGGAAGGGCTGCCATGATGGGTTTGTTAGCTTTGGCTTTTACCGAATTTGTTACAGGCAGTGCTCTTGTGTAATTACTTAACGTATCATAATTATTATTACTCCGTATCTGTACCATAGAAGTTAACTTAAATTTAAAAAAAAGAAGAAGAAGGAAACTTTATTACACTCCCTATTATGATTGTATGTTTTATACGGGTTAATTCCATACCTGCAAGCTTATGGGTCACATGGTTTACATTAAAAAGCATTGACTTAACACTTTTCCTATATGCAAAAGTACTAAATGACATGAATTAAAGACGAGAAACATATATAAACTGACTTCCAAAGTGCATTACTAATTGAAGTAATTGTTTACAAAAGGACATCATGATCTTTGTTGTTTTCATATGCAAAGATATTCAAAAGAAAATAGTGAAAATGGTCAAGTAACAACAGTATTACATTTTCGAAATCTGATGATTACTTGACCCCTTTTCTTTTTTCTTGACGGCAAATAACAACAGTATTTGTGAAGTTGGAAAAAGAAAACATCTGAACATCACATGGTGTGTAAAAATGGATGGCAATGTACCAACTATGGAAATGTAAGAACACAAAGAATCATCGAACCCTGACATTCATTTCGTTTATAATTGCTACTTACTGTGTATTATGAGTTTCTCACTTCTATTTGAAATCTTGATTCATTTCATAACGAAAAGCAACATTACTTCTCTATATATTGTTAATTTACATGTAACATGTTCTATCATTTGCTTTTCGTTGACACAATATTTCTTGTTATTCTTAATTAAATCATTATAAATTGTGTAAGTTGCAGACCGTCATGAGCACTGCTCCAAGTAAGTGTAAACCTCTACTTTCAGTGATGTAAAAAAAGCTTTCATTGGAGATGCTCCAATTTATTTTAATCATGATTCATTGATGTATACCATTGTTTCACAGTACTAGCTTTACAAAATGCAATGATATAGACTCCTCAAATCCTCTACTTTCGTCACCTTACATTTTGAGTCCCTCAAAAAATAATGCATTACTTGAGAACCACATGGTCTCAAACATAAATAACCTCTTGTAAAATACACTTTTCAATTTCTTATAGATTTATAATTTTTGTATTACCCATAGGGTTGTTGCGGTAACAACCTTCGTTTCCAAAAGGCCTGTCTTGTTAAGGGTTTATATACAATGATCATTCTCAGTTCATAGATAAATGTTCCCTATGGCTCTTAAGTTGCTTACGTGGCTCATATTCTTTGTTTAGTGTCATCCTTCACATGTTATAAGAAATTGGGAACAAGTGGATCCATTGTGGCGCTCAGACAGAACCTGGAGGGCATGTAGCAGTTTTTCATCGTAAGAACATATCATCATATTTCCCGAAACTGAACTAAATTAGTTTGTATAATTTCATGAAAACAATATTTGGTAATTCCAGGATTAACACCCCATCAGTATTTCAAGTCAACTGCGACCACATATTACCTGAAAGAAAACAAAATGGTATTAATTTGTTATTCTATTGCATCTGTTATATACAATATTCGTGTGGTAATAAATGTAAATTTATAGCAGCATCTGGTAGTACTAAGGGTATTAATGCTTGTAACACATTTTGTTTTGATTAATTATTTTACAGTATGTTCCAATGGGTTTTGCAAAATCACATGGTTGGGATAGAAGCTGTGAAATGGTTGTGATGGACGAAAAACAAAGGCGTTGGAGAACAAGACTCTGTAACTCAGACTCTCATGTGCTTATAAGAGGAGCCCGGAATATGTTGGTTGCAAAGGGATGAGTTTAGACTTGAGCTTGTCGATAATGGAGATAAGCCTCTCATGAATCTCGACTGTTAATCAAATATAAGAAAATTACATTTCATCAAACTTACTAATGGATGATGTGGCATTCTGTTTTCTAATTTTTATACTTTTTCCTAGTGGTTCAAGTGGTAATGATAGAGGCAAATTAGGTAATGGGTCATATTTTCCCTTTTATTAATTAATAAATTTCTTTATAACTAATGTAATGTAATTTACTTGGAAACAGGATGCGGGTCCAATTAAAGCTCCTTAGACAGTGGACCCAGTGGAAGAGGTGATAAGTCAAGAAAGTTCACAAACTGAAGAAAGTGAACCAGATGAGTTTGAACAGAATTATGGTGAATTTCTAGATGTTCAGCAGGAGTATGCAGGTGGTTATATGGGACAAGGTGGGCCACTCAAAATAAGGAGGAAGTTGGAAAGAATTGCGAATATGTATCGACCCCTGTTTAAATTCAACAAATATGGAACTGGATCTTCTTTTGACAAACCATTTGAAGAGGATGATGAGCTATATTGATTTAATTACAAGATATATATACCCTTCATATGTGTTGCTTTTCACTATTTTCTTTTGAATATCTTTTCATATGAAAACAAAAAAGATCATGATGTCCTTTTGTAAACAATTAGTTTAATTAGTAATGCACTTTGGAAGTCAGTTTATATATGTTTCTCGTCTTTAATTCATGTCATTTAGTACTTTTGCATATAGGAAAAGTGTTAAGTTAATGCTTTTTAATGTAAACCATGTGACCCATAAGCTTGCAGGTATGGAATTAACCCATATAAAACATACAATCATAATAGGGAGTGTAATAAAGTTTCCTTCTTTTTTTTTTTAATTTAATTTAACTTCTATGGTACAAATACGGAGTAATAATAATTATGGTACGCTATGTAATTACACAAGAGCACTGCCTGTAACAAATTCGGTAAAAGCCAAAGCTAACAAACCCATCATGGCAGCCCTTCCGTTCCACATCTCAGCGTCTGACGTCATTAACCCATTCGATTTGGACTGTACAGTCACACCTTTAAACAACGGCACCAACGATGCTAAAGTCAAGACCACGCTGGTCCCCACAAACACGGTCAACCCACCGTTTGATATCTGAGTCAACATATCTTGACCGCTGCTCAATTCCACAGCCAAAGCTGATACAAACCCTATCATAGCTAACCTCCCGTTGATCCTTTCAGGTGCTGGCCCACTGAACGCCAACACGTCAGAGAATTTAGTACTCACCTTCGGTGCACGTGGAGGTGGGGTGGCTGATGATGATTTAGTGGCATCGTTTGAATTATCTTGTGGTACGGACATGCATTTGATGGTTGTTAAGGTTGGTTTTTTAAGAAATAATTGGGAAGATGGAATGGTGAGACGTGTAACTGGGGTTGATGTGAAGACTGATGACGTGGCCATGTCGGAATTAAAAAAGTACGAGGATGTTACAAGTGAATGATATTGTTGTTGTTGTTGTTGTTGTTGTTGTTGATGATGATGATGATGATGTTGGTGTTTGAGTAAGTGTTTTTAGGAGGATGGGTTAGGCTTATTATATAGGGGAGGGGTGAGACGATGAAGTGGGTTGTTAAAGGGCCACGTCCGTGAACTTTTGAGGCCAAGTCACGTGGCTTTTCAATTGGCCGTTGAGAGGTGCTTGTGCTTGTGGAGATAACACCTTAAATGTGTTTCATTCTATTGAGCATGGTGTGGTTCGTCGACAAATGAAAGTTTCTAGGCTTTTTGTCGGTTGTCAGACACCCAACTCGGTCATATTCAAGATTTTGTACTTACTTGATTGAAAATTCAAAGCAGAGAAAAAGTGAGAAAATATCATTCTCAAGAATCTTGACTTTGAGATCTTCATTCGTGTGAATATATTGATTTTTTCGCTTCAAATTAACCAAATATGGAGAAGACAAATGCCATGAAAAGCTTTTGAAATATAACCCTAAAGCATTTAATGCAATATCACCGATGTTTCATGGCATTTGTCTACTCCATATTTGGTTAATTTAAAGCGAAAAAATCAATATATTCACACGAATGAAGATCTCAAAGTCAAAATTCTTGAGAATGATATTTTCTCACTTTTTCTCTGCTTTGAATTTTCAATCAAGTAAGCACAAAATCTCGAATATGACCGAGTTGGGTGTCTGACAACCGACAAAAAGCCTAGAAACTTTCATTTGTCGACGAACCACACCATGCTCAATAGAATGAAACACATTTAAGGTGTTATCTCCACAAGCACAAGCACCTCTCAACGGCCAATTGAAAAGCCACGTGACTTGGCCTCAAAAGTTCACGGACGTGGCCCTTTAACAACCCACTTCATCGTCTCACCCCTCCCCTATATAATAAGCCTAACCCATCCTCCTAAAAACACTTACTCAAACACCAACATCATCATCATCATCATCAACAACAACAACAACAACAACAACAACAATATCATTCACTTGTAACATCCTCGTACTTTTTTAATTCCGACATGGCCACGTCATCAGTCTTCACATCAACCCCAGTTACACGTCTCACCATTCCATCTTCCCAATTATTTCTTAAAAAACCAACCTTAACAACCATCAAATGCATGTCCGTACCACAAGATAATTCAAACGATGCCACTAAATCATCATCAGCCACCCCACCTCCACGTGCACCGAAGGTGAGTACTAAATTCTCTGACGTGTTGGCGTTCAGTGGGCCAGCACCTGAAAGGATCAACGGGAGGTTAGCTATGATAGGGTTTGTATCAGCTTTGGCTGTGGAATTGAGCAGCGGTCAAGATATGTTGACTCAGATATCAAACGGTGGGTTGACCGTGTTTGTGGGGACCAGCGTGGTCTTGACTTTAGCATCGTTGGTGCCGTTGTTTAAAGGTGTGACTGTACAGTCCAAATCGAATGGGTTAATGACGTCAGACGCTGAGATGTGGAACGGAAGGGCTGCCATGATGGGTTTGTTAGCTTTGGCTTTTACCGAATTTGTTACAGGCAGTGCTCTTGTGTAATTACATAGCGTACCATAATTATTATTACTCCGTATTTGTACCATAGAAGTTAAATTAAATTAAAAAAAAAAAGAAGGAAACTTTATTACACTCCCTATTATGATTGTATGTTTTATATGGGTTAATTCCATACCTGCAAGCTTATGGGTCACATGGTTTACATTAAAAAGCATTAACTTAACACTTTTCCTATATGCAAAAGTACTAAATGACATGAATTAAAGACGAGAAACATATATAAACTGACTTCCAAAGTGCATTACTAATTAAACTAATTGTTTACAAAAGGACATCATGATCTTTTTTGTTTTCATATGAAAAGATATTCAAAAGAAAATAGTGAAAAGCAACACATATGAAGGGTATATATATCTTGTAATTAAATCAATATAGCTCATCATCCTCTTCAAATGGTTTGTCAAAAGAAGATCCAGTTCCATATTTGTTGAATTTAAACAGGGGTCGATACATATTCGCAATTCTTTCCAACTTCCTCCTTATTTTGAGTGGCCCACCTTGTCCCATATAACCACCTGCATACTCCTGCTGAACATCTAGAAATTCACCATAATTCTGTTCAAACTCATCTGGTTCACTTTCTTCAGTTTGTGAACTTTCTTGACTTATCACCTCTTCCACTGGGTCCACTGTCTAAGGAGCTTTAATTGGACCCGCATCCTGTTTCCAAGTAAATTACATTACATTAGTTATAAAGAAATTTATTAATTAATAAAAGGGAAAATATGACCCATTACCTAATTTGCCTCTATCATTACCACTTGAACCACTAGGAAAAAGTATAAAAATTAGAAAACAGAATGCCACATCATCCATTAGTAAGTTTGATGAAATGTAATTTTCTTATATTTGATTAACAGTCGAGATTCATGAGAGGCTTATCTCCATTATCGACAAGCTCAAGTCTAAACTCATCCCTTTGCAACCAACATATTCCGGGCTCCTCTTATAAGCACATGAGAGTCTGAGTTACAGAGTCTTGTTCTCCAACGCCTTTGTTTTTCGTCCATCACAACCATTTCACAGCTTCTATCCCAACCATGTGATTTTGCAAAACCCATTGGAACATACTGTAAAATAATTAATCAAAACAAAATGTGTTACAAGCATTAATACCCTTAGTACTACCAGATGCTGCTATAAATTTACATTTATTACCACACGAATATTGTATATAACAGATGCAATAGAATAACAAATTAATACCATTTTGTTTTCTTTCAGGTAATATGTGGTCGCAGTTGACTTGAAATACTGATGGGGTGTTAATCCTGGAATTACCAAATATTGTTTTCATGAAATTATACAAACTAATTTAGTTCAGTTTCGGGAAATATGATGATATGTTCTTACGATGAAAAACTGCTACATGCCCTCCAGGTTCTGTCTGAGCGCCACAATGGATCCACTTGTTCCCAATTTCTTATAACATGTGAAGGATGACACTAAACAAAGAATATGAGCCACGTAAGCAACTTAAGAGCCATAGGGAACATTTATCTATGAACTGAGAATGATCATTGTATATAAACCCTTAACAAGACAGGCCTTTTGGAAACGAAGGTTGTTACCGCAACAACCCTATGGGTAATACAAAAATTATAAATCTATAAGAAATTGAAAAGTGTATTTTACAAGAGGTTATTTATGTTTGAGACCATGTGGTTCTCAAGTAATGCATTATTTTTTGAGGGACTCAAAATGTAAGGTGACGAAAGTAGAGGATTTGAGGAGTCTATATCATTGCATTTTGTAAAGCTAGTACTGTGAAACAATGGTATACATCAATGAATCATGATTAAAATAAATTGGAGCATCTCCAATGAAAGCTTTTTTTACATCACTGAAAGTAGAGGTTTACACTTACTTGGAGCAGTGCTCATGACGGTCTGCAACTTACACAATTTATAATGATTTAATTAAGAATAACAAGAAATATTGTGTCAACGAAAAGCAAATGATAGAACATGTTACATGTAAATTAACAATATATAGAGAAGTAATGTTGCTTTTCGTTATGAAATGAATCAAGATTTCAAATAGAAGTGAGAAACTCATAATACACAGTAAGTAGCAATTATAAACGAAATGAATGTCAGGGTTCGATGATTCTTTGTGTTCTTACATTTCCATAGTTGGTACATTGCCATCCATTTTTACACACCATGTGATGTTCAGATGTTTTCTTTTTCCAACTTCACAAATACTGTTGTTATTTGCCGTCAAGAAAAAAGAAAAGGGGTCAAGTAATCATCAGATTTCGAAAATGTAATACTGTTGTTACTTGACCATTTTCACTATTTTCTTTTGAATATCTTTGCATATGAAAACAACAAAGATCATGATGTCCTTTTGTAAACAATTACTTCAATTAGTAATGCACTTTGGAAGTCAGTTTATATATGTTTCTCGTCTTTAATTCATGTCATTTAGTACTTTTGCATATAGGAAAAGTGTTAAGTCAATGCTTTTTAATGTAAACCATGTGACCCATAAGCTTGCAGGTATGGAATTAACCCGTATAAAACATACAATCATAATAGGGAGTGTAATAAAGTTTCCTTCTTCTTCTTTTTTTTAAATTTAAGTTAACTTCTATGGTACAGATACGGAGTAATAATAATTATGATACGTTAAGTAATTACACAAGAGCACTGCCTGTAACAAATTCGGTAAAAGCCAAAGCTAACAAACCCATCATGGCAGCCCTTCCATTCCACATCTCAGCGTCTGACGTCATCAACCCATTCGATTTGGACTGTACAGTCACACCTTTAAACAACGGCACCAACGATGCTAAAGTCAAGACCACGCTGGTCCCCACAAACACGGTCAACCCACCGTTTGATATCTGAGTCAACACATCTTGACCGCTGCTCAATTCCACAGCCAAAGCTGATACAAACCCTATCATAGCTAACCTCCCGTTGATCCTTTCAGGTGCTGGCCCACTGAACGCCAACACGTCAGAGAATTTAGTACTCACCTTCGGTGCACGTGGAGGTGGGGTGGCCGATGATGGTTTAGTGGCTCCGTTCGAATTATCTTGTGGTACGGACATGCATTTGATGGTTGTTAAGGTTGTTGGTTTTTTGAGAAATAATTGGGAAGATGGAATGGTGAGACGTGTAACTGGGGTTGATGTGAAGACTGATGACGTGGCCATGTCGGAATTTAAAAAGTACGAGGATGTTACAAGTAAATGATATTCTTGTTGATGTTGGTGTCTGTTTGAGTGAGTGTTTTTAGGAGGATTCGTTAGGCTTATTATATAGGGGAGGGGTGAGACGATGAAGTGAGTTGTTAAAGGGCCACGTCCGTGAACTTTTGAGGCCAAGTCACGTGCTTTTAAATTGGCCGTTGAGAGGTGCTTCTGCTTGTGGTGATAACACCTTAAATGTGTTTCATTCTATTAAGTATGGTGTGGTTCGTCGACAAATGGAAGTTACATCCAACTCGGCCACATTTGAGATTTTGTACTGACTTTATTGAAAATTCAAAGCAGAGAAAAAGTGAGAAAGAAAATATCATTCTCAAGAATCTTGACATAGAGATCTTCATTCGTGTGAATATATTGATTTCTTCGCTTCAAGTTAACCATATACGGAGAAGACAAATGCCATGAAAAGCTTTTGAAATGTAACCCTGAAGCATTTAATGCAATATCACCAATGTTCAAGTTCGATGGCAACGAAAAATTCTACCAGCCCGCAACTTTAACCCAAACAAGTTTCAAGAAGGGTAATGAAAGAAACGGTGAGAAACATTTCCACATCAGATCTGCATAATGGGCAAAGACCAGAAGTGACCGAAACACCTCTATTGGCTTAGGAAGCGATGACAATTTGTCCCAAACCGCCCTCCAGATACACACATTAACCTTAATAGGAATCCAATTTATTCCACTTTTGACAAACACCTACATTTTGAGACGTTTAACGCTGAACATGCATGAGCGTCTAGCCTCCAAGATCACTTACGGGGTGAATTATGTGTAATTGCGAAATAATGATCATGTTAGCATTTGATGTCTTAACGGTATGTTCTTGATGATGCTGATAAGTTATATATTAGTCTATGAGTTTAGATATTGACACTGAATCATGTTAATCAAATATATCTTATTTAGATATCTTAATAATTTATAGTAGTCATTTGACTTTGATCAAAAGTAATAACAATAGCGAAATTTATAGTATTTGGAAGATAATGGTAGTCGTGTGCAAGTGACTATTGAAAAGTATGGTAGATTATAGTTGGGTTATGTGTCTCGAATTGCATTCAACTTTGTCAAAAAAGCTATTGTGTATATCGCATTTTGAACGCCTCTATTAATTGTACTCAACTCGTAAAAACACACAATTGTATGTAATATTTTGACGTGGAACTTTGTATGAGTGACACGTGGATGCTTGTATGGATGTCACACCAGCCAAATTACATTAATTAGGATGTTTTTACGAGTTCAATACATTTTAATAGAGGTACGTAAATGACGATACACACAATACCTTTTTTTGACA
Organism: Logfia minima; assembly: GCA_963921325.1. Lineage (NCBI taxonomy): Eukaryota > Viridiplantae > Streptophyta > Magnoliopsida > Asterales > Asteraceae > Logfia > Logfia minima. The sequence continues at coordinate 24,048,918 of OY992773.1, forward strand.
AAGTTAGATAATTCCGAGACACTTAACCCCATTATAGTTTTACTATGTATATTAACGTGATGGTGCATTACGGGCTAATAACGTTAGCTAGTTATAAATATTGGACTTGCTTCCCTACATGTTTGGATTATGATTGCAATTATCTTTACGTTAGGGCAGGTCCCAACCGTGTAGTCGGTTGGGAAAGTGATGATCGTCACTTTTGTGATGCCAATGGCACGATATAGTCACTTTGTTCGTCGGTTAGTTTGGTTAAGTTTTGCGTCGGTTATCCGACGCTTCGTCGGACATTTTTTTTTTTAGTGTAATATAATAAAGATATATTGGTAAATGTGTGGGACCCAGAAAAAAAACTGACTGGTGACCATTGGCACGGGTTCAGTCAGTTGTTTAGTCAGTTTCAGTCAGTTTTGAAAAAAACTGACAAGCTGGCGTGACACTGAATTGGCAAAAAATAACCAGTCGATTTTCAATCACGATTAAGAGAGATCTTAGGCAAATTTAAGTATTAGACACCCTTAAATATATTCTATTGTAGAGTCATAATTAAAGATGAGCTAACTGGGTTCTCATTAATAACTGTATTTTGTCAGTTTAATGGGATATGATATGTTTTGCCTAAGCAATCTTTAATAGGAACTATAAACATTAGAAAACGATATCGAGGACACTTTTCTAATGTAATTTAATCTTTTAGTATATATCAAATAATGATGATGATTGTGTTACATTAACTAATTAATTACACAAGAGCACTGCCCGTAACAAATTCGGTAAAAGCCAAAGCTAACAACCCAACATGGCAGCCCTTCCATTCCACATCTCGGCGTCTGACGTCATTAACCCATTCGATTTAGACTGTACAGTCACACCCTTAAACAATGGCACCAACGATGCTAAAGTCAAGACCACGCTGGTCCCCACAAACACGGTCAACCCACCATTTGAAATCTGAGTCAACACATCTTGACCGCTGCTCAGTTCCACAGCCAAAGCCGACACAAAGCCTATCATGGCTAACCTCCGTTGATCCTTTCAGGTGCTGCCCACTGAACGCCAACACGTCAGAGAATTTAGTACTCACCTTCGGCGCACGTGAAGGTGGTGGCGGATGGTGGGGTGGCAGACACTCCTGGTGGCGTTGGTTTAGTGGTGTCGCTTGAATTATCTTGTGGTACGGACATGCATTTAATTGTTAAGGTTGTTGGTCTTTTGAGAGATAATTGGGAAGCAGATTGAGTGGAGTTGATGGTGAAACGTGTAACTGGTGTTGTTGTGAAGACTGATGAGGTGGCCATGACGTCGTAAGTAGAAAGTACGAGGAGGATGGTACTGTGTGATGATTAATGATATTGGTGTGTTAATTGGTAATTAATTGATGATGTGATTTAGTGAGTGTCTAGAAGAGTGTTTATATAGGGGAACCGAAGACAAAGGAGTGGGATTGTTCATGGGCCACGTTAGTGAACTTTTGGGTCAAGTCACGTGGCTTTCGAATGGGCCGTTGAGAGGTGCTTGTGGTTGTGGTGATAACACCTTAGATGTGTTTCGTTCTATTGAGTATGGTGTGGGTTGTCGACAAATGGAAGTTTGGAAGTTTCTAGCTTTTTGTGTATCAATCAATCAACTAAATACATACATCGTGCTAGATTAAAACACGATCCTAGTAAATACATAGATTGATTTACGCGTGAGCAACAATTGACTTGATTTGTAAGTTCAATTAAAGTATAAATAAGCCTTTTTGTGTATATTGCATTAACTACTAACTACATATTTATTGTTGTTAGAGAGATCAATGATAGCACGTTAGATTCATAATCGAAAAGTTAAAATCATAAATGAAAACTTTGAAATCTTCATGTTTAAAACTTAGACTTGGGTCTTCATTTTAAAGAGAATCTAATAATCATCACTATTGGTCTAAATGTGAATAAATTCTCCAAATGTTGCCTTTTCATCTATACGCAACTTTAC